>OW121742.1:31060209-31702709 GCA_933228675.1 Stomorhina lunata
TTGGAAACCAATTTTTCTATTTAACCAATTTTAGCACATACAAAATTTATATACGAATAAAATAGAGTTAAATTTTTGATTAGACACATTATTTTTTTTTGGGAGATGTCATTTTGTTGATTTTTAAATTGCCTTATTAAATATTGACATTTAAAGTGTTTTATTTTGTTTATTTAATTTGAATACAAAATTGTAGCAGTGGCTAAAATGGAACACATTCATATGCCTTTTCTGCATTTATAAATTTAAATTTGTTATTTACTTATTTTTTTGGGTTTTTAGAATTTTATTTATTCATCTCTTTTATTTATTTAAAATAATAATATTATCCTAAGCAATAAAGAGATAGATAAATAAATAAATAGAAAATGATTTTACAGTTTTTTTTTCTTTGTTTATATATAAAAATACATGCTTACATGGAAATGCTGAAAAGCTACTCATAAAGATATACTCATAGACATATTGGTTTACATACTATATAAATAAATTTTCTATGTTCATATTTTATTGTAAACAACAGACTTACACATACATAAATAAAGATTTGCATACATTCAGCTAAAATGCAAAAAGGCTTAACTACAAAATATTTAAAAAAATTTAGACCGTCAGTTACTTCATTTTAAATTTAATGTAACGCTCTATTTATATCTTTCATATAAACAAAAGGTCTTAAGCAAAAATTTAGTTTAAATAAAAATATAAATTGTCAGATTGATGATTTAATCTTAACTTAGATAAAAATTTAATTAAAAATTTTTCATAGTATTAGTTAAAAATAGGAAATGCTCTTTATTTTAGAATAGAAAATATCGAGCCCTTAGATTTAAATAATCGTAAGCGACATTTCGGTTAATATCTCTTAAACTATTAGTGATAGCTTAGTGCAATAAGCATATTTTTCTTTCTTTCTTTAGTAGTTTTCGAATGTGTAAAAACTTTTTCGATAGGTTTATATTACCGAAGGTTATACGGACCAATAGGTTTCATATACTAAAAATATACATGTTTTTAAAAATTGGTCTAAAACTCCAATCCACAATCGGTACAGTAGCCTAAAAGTTATTGAAGTAAAACTAGAAAACTTCACATACAATACTTTGCGCCATAACTTCTAAACCATTTCGAAAAAAATTAATTAGTTTGTCGAAAGTAGAAAACTAACAAAGAACAAAAATGTCATGCACGTTTTTGTTTAATTAAAATTTGTTGTCGCTTACGATCAATATTTTTCCTGTCGCTTGCGATTGTTTTAATCTAAGGGCTCGATATTTAAAGCTTTTTTTACAAAATTTTCTTTCAAATGAAGAAATGATATATAACTTTTAGCTTATCTTAGAAACAATTTTATTAAATATTTTTCGTGGTCAAAGCTCTTAAGTTCAAAATAGGAAAAGCTCTTCATTTTGTAATATAAATTATTCAAAGCTTTTTAAAATGCTGTTCTTTAAGAAGAATTTGTGATACATAACTTTTTTCTTATGTCATTTTTAAAACATACAATTTAAAAAATTGTATACATTCCTAGTTACTCGTATTTGTCGTAGCAGGAAATCTTCCTACATAGAAGCTATAGACAACTAATCAAATACAAGCCCAGGAAGGAAAATAGACAATATAACAAATAACAAGAAGTAGATAATATTACTAAATAAATAATAAAAAATATTTTGTCAATAGTCTATCAAAGTGCAACCAGCAAAAGAAAATTTATATTGATCTTAAAGAAAATAACAGACAATTTAATTTAAGAAAAAAAATTTAAGTGTTTTTTATTCCCATAAAGCTTCAAATTTTGTGAACACAATTTCTAGAATCTTGGAAAAAAGTAATTTTATAAAGAATAAAAGCCAATAGATAAAAGCTTCCGTATTAAAGTTTTTCCTTCTTAATATTAGAAAGATCAACTTTATTCGTTTTGAATCACCTTCTTGCTGTTAAAAGCTTAGCAAACGTAATTTTAATAGAAAGCTCTTACAAAGTTCATAAAAACACTAAATAAACAAGTAAGAAAAGCTATAGTCGGTCAAGCCCGACTATATTATACCATTCAATACTAAGGTCATATATGGACCAACAATTAAACAAGTTTTCCATAAGTCTTAGAGACATACATACATATCTATGTGCTATTTTTTCAAAATTTAGAGATTTATATAATTTCCGGCTAAGGGCCTGATATGGGAGCTAGGGTCAATTGTGGACCGATTACACTGCTCTGCAGCCAAATCCTCCTTTTAATAAAACTATGTGGACTACATGGATTTTGATGCGCTAAACTCAGATCCGTTGTCGGTTTTTTTCCATCAGATCTGGATTTTTTTTATGGGCGTGGCAAATTTTTCCCCTTAAATTAATCAGGTACGGAGAGCTATTTCGTCCTAACTCAAGAATGACTCTATGCGTTACAAATATCAGCACAAACCCAATATACCCTATCCACCCATGGTGGTGAAGGGTATAGAAAGTAATATATCGTATTCGTATACTCGTATTCGGTCAAGCTTAACTACTTGGCACTCTTCATCTCTCAGATGTAATGTGCAACAATTGTCAACAAATTTAAAAGCTCTTCCAAATTTTAGGAGACATATTTGTCTAAAATTAAATGTAAGCCCACATTTTTTCTTTTATCGAGGCTTAAGTATCAGCTTTTATCAGCCTCCTTATGTACTATACATACATATTTATGTATGTGTAATTTTCTGTATCTGGTATGATATCGGAGCTAAGGTCAAATGTGGACTGATTGTCACGATTTTTGGCATATCGAATTATCTTCCATTTCATTTTCTATTTTTCTATTTTAGCAATTTTTAAAGATATTTACTTATAAATAATTTGTTGGTATCTTAAAGTTGTTTATTACAATAAAAAGCTTTGCTAACAAGGTTCATCATAATAAATATTTCGTTTGAAAGCGTCTGATAAAAATTTAAGTGATTCAAGTTTGAATCTTTCGGAAATCTTCTTAGATTTTTACAAGTTTTAAAAAAGCTTATTTCAAAAAACTTTATTAAGCTTTGTATTTAAAGTTTATTTAAAACTATATTAAAAAGCTTTGCTGCGAAAGTTCATAATTTTAAATATTTCATTGGAAAGCTTGTGATAAACATTTTATTGTCTCTAGTCTAGACTCTTTCCGTAATCTTATTAGATTTGTACTAGTTATGAAAAAAGTGTTTAGCAACAAAGTTTATTACACATTATATGTATAGTTTATTTAAAGCTATATAAAAAGCTTTACTGAGAATTATAAATTTTTTGTTGGAAATCTACCGATAAATATTTAAGTGATTCTAAATTGAATCTTTCTGCCATCTTATAAGATTTTTACAAGTAAAGAAAAAAGCTTTCAGCAATAAAAGTTTTTTTTTAACCATGCTTTGAATATTATGAAAAGCCAAAATTTTAACAGTTCACGCCTTTTGATATTAACTTACCCCCTAATTTATAATCACAAAATATAGCTATAGCAAGCTTATAATTCAAATTTTTCCTACAAATTTCAAATTATAAGAATTTGATAATTTTAAAATGTGTTTATGAATTTGAGGGTTAATGTTTAGAAACTATTTCAAAGATTTTGAAAGCTTTTATCTATGATTTTTTGTTCGATTTTTAGTAATTTAAGATATTGTTATTGTTTTTCGTTTAATTAAAATGCTTTTGTAAATAAATTTAGACATTTGTAACTGTTTACAAGTATTTTTTGGGAAAAGCTCTTGGCAAATTCTGTTGAACTTTTTGAATTATGAGTATAAATATGTTTTTCTACAAATTCCTAAAACAAAGCAATTGCCAAAATTGTGATAAAAGTTTCATAAACCCTTTCGATAATGTTCATATAAAGTATTATCTTCTATCCTTAAGCTTTTTTTAACATTAAATGAAAAAGCTTAATCAAAATTCACGTAAAAGTTAATAGTTCATGAATATAAGTTTTTTTATTTATTTGGAAAACTACAACGAAAAGCTCTTTAAAATTATTTTCAATGCTACTTCGAAACAAATAAGACTAATTTTATTATAAATCAAAAAGTTCTATGAAAGCTCATAGCATAACTAGATTTTATCGACAAACTTTGTTGACATAAAATTATTTTTATTAAAAAAGCTTTTCATAAGCAAAGAATTGGCCAAAAGCCTATGTAATTATAGTTTGTTGAAAAGCTTTTGCATTTCTAATAAATTTTTAAAACAAAGTACTTGCCATAACTGTGGTAAAAATTTTATAAACAAGTAAATAAGAGACTAATTGTATCACTAATCAAAAAGCTGCATGAAAGCTAATGGCAAAACTGGTTTCTATCAACAAATTTTGTTTACATTAAATAATTTTACTAAAAAAGTTTTTCACCTGCAAATCATTTGAAAAAAACCTACTTCTCTTTTTTAAGCTTAAGCATAATATTTAATTTTTAGCTTATATAAAGCTTTTAATTATTTACTGTTTCATATATTTATTTTATATTTAAAAAAGCTTAATTTAATTTTATATTATTTTCTTTAAGTTTTTGTTAAAAAAGCTTTTAATAGAAAGTTTTGAAAAACATAGAAAAATATTTTAGTCTTTGTTCCATTTGAAACTTTTTATAAAAATATGGTGAAAAATGTTGCTAGTGTCAAAAGCTTTTGATTTTTTTTAATTGTTTTTTGTTAAAAATTCTTTCAAGAAAAACTTTTAGTGCTTTCTTTATTTAAAAAATAAGCTTTTCTAAGTTTTAGGAAAGAGTTTTAATTTTTTATACTAGTATAAAACTTTGAATTTTGATAAGAGTGTTTTAGTTTTTGGTTGTGCAATAAAGCTTTATTGACATTTTTTTTGTTTGCGAGTCTGTTTTAATATTTGATGTTAAAAGCTTTCAATTTTATCTGCTATTTCAAATCATAAATTTAATATATTTTTTAGAGGTGTTATATTTGTGCCGATATTTGTAGTTATCAGCGTCTGATCGAATGGCTTATTCGCTGGCTTACTGGCTTTTTGCTTTATTCAGATCCAATGGGGTAAATGACTTAAATACCCACAAAAGTTTGAGTATGCTGAACAAAATTTATTAAATACATATATCTAACCCCCATAGACTTAAAAACACTTACATTTTAGTACAATTAGTCCACATTTGATTCCAGTGGTGTAGGGTATCATGAAGTCGGTCGATTTACATTAGACCTATAGTACTTTTCTACATGTTTTGTTTCTTATTTTCCAAATTCTTTAATAAAGTATATAAAATCCATCTTTATTTAATAACATTTGAAAAATAGGTATTCGCCTTTGAAATCTAATGTCAATTCTTTCATATGACTCATACTTAACATATGCCAACAATTTATGGCTCCAGGTCATGCCATATAATAAAATTTATTTGTTTTCTTATTATATCGGTTTTGTCTCATTCTCTACTCCCTAACAACCTAAAAAGCCATTAAATCAAATTGTCTATAACTTTTGTTTTCAAAATCTTATCGAAAAATACTTAAAGTAAACGAAAAAATAAACAAACAAAAAAATCTCAAAATGTATTGCAAGTTCACAGGTGTCTGTCATAGTCATTTAAAAGAAATATAACATATCTAAAAAAATCATATTTTGCTCAATATTTTAGGTAAAGGTAGACATATAAATGATTTTCTTAAGAGACACGTGGAATATGGAATGTCCTTATAAAGTAAATAAATCAATTGTATATAAGGAGAGTTTTTCCACTTATAACAAATTCCCCTTTGGGTCCTACCTGGTATTATGATACATCATACTCATACTCAAACATCATATATATGTATGTTTGTTAAACATACTCTGTCATAACACTTGTATAAATCATCATGGTATTCGATAATTGATTATCCTTTGTACTAGTTGCAACACATGGTTCTTAACCAACAACAGCAACAACAACAAAACAAAATCCTTTTTTTCTTAACAATATATTAAACAATATCAAATTGATAGACTTAATCATTTAAACATAATGTATGGGTTTTAAGAGAAATAAATGTTTATGACTGTCTCTCCCCTTCCTATGTCCTTTTGTCCGTCTGTCCCTTAGTCTGTCAGTCTGTCCGTAAGTGTGTTTTTGATGTGAAGCGTGTTTCAAATCGATTACTTTCATGTCATGGCAATTTCGATGATTGAGCAGATAAAGCTTCAATTAAACTTTATGAAATTTCTATACAAAAAAATCTTATTAAGATTAATATCTTCAAAAGTTGGGGATTTAGAATTTAAAAGCTAAGATTGTTGACTCATTAAGTACTTAAAAGGTCAGTCATAAGATTTTGTGGCAAAAATGCAAAAGAGCCTAAATGACAAAAATATAAAATAATTTTTTGACCTACATATAAGCAGAGGTCGGCACAAAGAGAACATAACAAAAAACCGTCTGCAGAGTTGCAGTTTTTTTTTTCTAAAGAAAATTTAAAAAAAAAAAAATTTTTCTATGTAGAAAATTCTTTTATCTAAAATTTTTCTATAGAAAATTTTTTTATCAAAAAATTTTTTGTAGGAAATTTTTTATCAAAAATGTTTCAAAACAAAATTTTTATCAAAAAATTTTCTATAAAAAACTTTTTTATCAAAAATATTTATACAGAAAAATTTTTTTATCAAAAATTTTTCTATAGAAAATTCTTTGGTAAGGCCGTCACTTCAGGAGGATTTTGGGATCAAATGCAAATAGTCATTCTTTTTTAATAATATTTACATCCCGACAATTTTGTTATTTTTTGATGCATTCAGCTTATTTTTAAAATAAACCTCTGTTTATTTTAAACATCTTACCCCTCCCCCCCTTCTTCACAGCATTCTGCATATAGTAGCCGACGGCTGAAGCAAGAATGTGGGAAGTGAAGGAAGATGAAAACTGAAAATTGTTTGTGTTTTGTTCAGTCGATGTACGCTTTTACTTATGGTTTATGAACATAATTCTGAAAGGTTTTGTTTGTAAAATAAGTAATAATGCGAGGTTTTCGATCTGTCTAAATTGGGGATAATCCTCCTGAAGAGAAGGCCTAACCAACCATCGAAAAGCGTCGAGGAATTTTGGTTTATCCGCAAACAATTTTTGGCTTTTTATCAATAAATTGGTCTGTTACATTAATAAATAAATGTAACAGATTTGGGATCAAATGCGAATCAGTCATTCTTTTTGAAAAAAAAAAGAAAATTTTTTTATCAAAAAAAAAAAAAAAAACATTTTTTATCAAAAATATTTCTATAGAAATTTTTTTTATCAAAAATTTTTCCATACAAAATTTTTTTATCAAAAATTTTTCTAAAGAAAATTTGTTTATCAAACAAAATTTTTCTATAGAAAATTGTTTATCAAACATTTTTCTATAGAAAATTCTTTTATCTAAAATTTTTCTATAGAAAATTTTTTTATCAGAAATTTTTTATAGGAAATTTTTTATCAAAAATGTTTCAAAACAAAATTTTTAATCAAAAATTTTTCTATAAAAAACTTTTTTATCAAAAATATTTATACAGAAAAATTTTTTATCAAACATTTTTCTATAGAAAATTTTTTTATATAAAGTTTTTCTGTAGAATTTTTTTTATCAAAAATGTTTCAAAACAAAATTTCTTATCAAAAATTTTTCTATAAAAAACTTTTTTAAGAAAAAATTTTTTTATCAAAAATTTTTCTATGGAAAATTTTTTTATCAAAAATTTTTCCATAGGAAATTGTTTAATCAAAATTTTTTCTATAGAAAATTTTTTTATTAACAATTTTTGTAAAGCAAATTTTTTGTCAAAAATGTTTCTAAAAAAATTTTTTCGATTTTTATTAAAAAATTTTCTATAAAAAACTTTGTTATCAAAAATATTTATACAGAAAAATTTTTTTATCAAAAATTTTTCTGTAGAAAATTCTTTTATCAAAAATTTTTCTATAGAAAATTCTTTTATCTAAAATTTTTTTATAGAAAATTTTTTTATCAAAAATTTTTTATAGGAAATTTCTTATCAAAAATGTTTCAAAATAAAATTTTGAATCAAAAATTTATCAAAAATATTTATACAGAAAAATTTTTTTATCAAACATTTTTCTATAGAAAAATTTTTTATATAAAGTTTTTCTATAGAAATTTTTTTATCAAAAATATTTCAAAACAAAATTTCTTTTCAAAAATTTTTCTATAAAAAACTTTTTTATCAAAAATATTTATACAGAAAAATTTTTTTACCAAACATATTTCTATTGAAAATTTTTTTATATAAAGTTTTTCTATAGAAATTTTTTTATCAAAAATATTTCAAAACAAAATTTTTTATCAAAAATTTTTCTATAAAAAACTTTTGTAACAAAAAAATTTTTTATCAAAAATTTTTCTATGGAAAATTTTTTTATCAAAAATTTTTGTATAGAAAATTTTTTTATCAACAATTTTTCTACAGAAAATTTTTTGTCAAAAATTTTTCTAAAAAATTTTTTTTATTTTTTCTAAAGAAAATTTCTTGTCAAAAATTTTTTTATCAAAAATTTTTCTATGGAAAATTTTTCGATATAAATTTATTTAAAAGTTCAGCAGAATGATTTGGTATCAAATATTATGTGTAATACCGTCAACTTATATGCAAATGATGTAAATGACAAAGATACAACAATAATTTTTAGCGAAAAGATTTTATGTCAAAAATTGATAAAAATACCACAAATTAACATGCAAAAGGGCATAAGTGACAAAAAGATTAAAATAAATTTTTGACTTAATAAATATTTAGAAAGTTAGTCATTGAACTGTATGACAAAATTTAAAGAAAACCGTCAGCTAATATGCAAAACGGTTTAAGTGACAATGTTATAAAAATATTTTTTTTTTCATTGTCTTTGATATTTTTAAACAAATTAAGTCATTAATCAATCAAAACTCAATGCCACGCATTCCTTTTGGAACGAAATTTATACTAAATTTCCATTTGAATTAAAAACTTTGTTTTAAATAAATTTTCTCCACTTTATCAGCTTAAATTCATTTAAACTTTTCCCTTTTTTTTGAAATATAAATCCAGCTTTTGTTCTGCCTTGATTTCATCGCACTCAAAGTAGTAACAATAGTTTATTTAGTAAAATTTATAACGCAGTTTTTTAAACACTTTATATAAAATTTTGCTGTCAGAAAAAGCTCCATCAATTAAAAATTGCAATAGTATTCACTGTTTATGTTGCATGAAAAAAAAAAAAAACACTGCAAAAATCAGTAGCACAAAAATGAAGCAAATAAATAAATTGTGAGTGAATTTTTTTGGGGATAAAAATAACTAAA
This sequence comes from Stomorhina lunata, assembly GCA_933228675.1. Lineage (NCBI taxonomy): Eukaryota > Metazoa > Arthropoda > Insecta > Diptera > Rhiniidae > Stomorhina > Stomorhina lunata. The sequence continues at coordinate 31,069,489 of OW121742.1, forward strand.
AACGATTATAAAATTGCTAATGTCTGCCAAGATGGACTATAAAATACCCTATGCTTCTAAGTTTGTCTATTTTTAATAACGAAAAATTTTCTATAGAAAAATTTTTCATAACAAAAATTTTCTATAGAAAATTTTTCGTTATGAAAAATTTTTTATATAAAAAAATTTTCTACAGAAAAATTTTTAATAAGAAAAAAATTTCAATAAAAAAAATTTTGAAAAATTTTTTATATAAAAAATTTTCTAAACAAAAATTTTTTATAACGAAAAATTTTTTATTGAAAAATTTTTCATAACGAAAAATTTTTTATAGAAAAATTTATCATAACGAAAAATTTTTTATAGAAAAATTTATCATAACGAAAAATTTTCTATAGAAAAAGTTTTAATAATGAAAAATTTTCTATATAAAAAATTTTAACAACAAAAAATTTTCTATAGAAAAATTTTAAGTAACGAAAAATTTTCTAAAGAAAAATTTTTAATAACGAAAAATTTTTTATACAAAAATTTTAAATAACAAAAATTTTTCTGTGGAAAAATTTTTAATAATGAAAATTTTTTATAGAAAAATTTTTTATAATGAAAAATTTTCTATAGAAAAATTTTTCATAACGAAAAATTTTCTATGGAAACATTTTTTATAACGAAAAATTTTCTATAAAAATATTTTTATAGAGAAAAAAATTCGAAAAAAAAATTTTAATAAAGAAAATTTTCCATATAAAAGTCTTCAATAACTAAAAATTTTCTATAGATAAATTTTTCATAACGAAAAATTTTCTATAGAAAAGTTTTTAATAACGAAAAATTTTATATAGAAAAATTTTTAATTACGTAGAAAAATTTTTAATAACGAAAAAATTTTTTATAGAATAATTTTAAATATTGAAAAATTTTCTACAGAAACATTTTTTATAAAAAAAAATTAATAACGAAAAATTTTCTATAGAAAAATTTCTAATAACGAAAAATTTTGTATAGAAAAATTTTTAATAACGAAAAATTTTCTATTGAAAAATTTTTAATAACGAAAAATTTTCTATAGAAAATTTGTCATTATTTAAACTAATTTTTCTTTTGAAAAATTAATGACGAAAAATTTTTTGTAGAAAAATTTTTAATGACGAAAAATTTTCTGTAGATACATTTTTAATAACGAAAAATTTTCTGTAGAAAATTTTTAATAACAGAAAACCTTCTAAAGAAAAATGTTTAATAACGAAAAATTTTCTACAGAAAAATTTTTAGTAATGAAAAATTTTTAACAACGAAAAATTTTAAATAATGAAAAATTTTTAACAACGAAAAATTTTCTATACAAAAATTTTTAATAGCGAAAAATTTTCTATAGAAAAATAACGAACAATTTTCTATAGAAAATTTTTAATGGAAGGAATTTTATAATAACGAAAAAATTTCAATAATTTTTTTTGATAACAAGAAAATATCTGAGAAATTTTTAAAAACGAAAAATTTTCCATTGAAAAAATTTCAACAGAAAATTTTTTTCAAAAAGAAAGAGTAGTGAAAATTTCACTTTTAATATCTTATCTGGAAAATTGTACCTTAAAAACTTTATATAGTAAATTTCACTTAAATAAATAGAGAAATACTATTTATTTTTTTTAAATTTTGATGTGAACAATTTTTCTATTGAGAAAAATTTACATCAAGATATTTTCTGTAGAAAAAGTTTACATACATTTTTTTTATTAAAAGATAACATCAATAGAAAAATACTACACAAATATTCAAAAAATATTCTATAGAAAAATTGTACACCAACAATTTTCGATAGAAAACTTTTATATAAAAACATTTTCAATAGAAAAACTTTACATTACAAAAATTTGTATATACAAATTTTACTTGAAAAATTAGGATTTATCAGGCTTGAGTTCGTTATTTTACATCAAAATTTTACAATAAAAAATTTGTTTAAAATTAATTAAATTAAATATTATAAAAAATTATATTAGGGAAAAAGCATTCTTTAGCGTAAGTTTTGGTTAGGCCATCTATGTTCTAATTTTAGACAGTTTAAAAGCCAGGCATTATATCCGTGTTCCAAAACTGACTAAGTACGAATTATATAGTGTTTCAAAATATGAAAATAGAGAGAAGATTATCGTCTAACCAGAAGTACACACACAATATTCTTGAGAATTTTCTTTGCTTCCCACACTTATGCTGTAACTAAAACTTGGGCTGAAGTTTATAAATCAAAAACAATTTTATGTCAAAAATTTTTTGTTGAAAATTTTATATTAACAATTTTTTTTTTTTTAATTTTTGGGTATAAATTTTCTGATATAAATTGAAAAATTTATATCAGCAAAAATTTTGGTATCCAATAAAGCTTTTTAGGAAACATTTTTAATATCAAATTTGAAAGCTTAATTTTCATTATGTAGGGTATATTAAATTACGAAAAACGCAATAAATTTAAATTTTTCGAGGAAATAAGAGAACCGAGCAAGTGTTTAAAATATGGCAATTTAAATACTGATGAGAAACTAAACTGAAAAAAACTTTTTCCAAAAAATGCTAAAAGGTTTGAAATGTTTAAACAAAAATAAAAAAAAAAAACGCAATTGATGTGACAGAACTCCCAGAATATTTATGAGCATTATACAGTTGATGTTTTAACCGAAAACGAAAAAAGAAAGAAAAAAAATTATATATCCGCTTTGGCATTATACAAATATTGTAATAAATGATGTTGTAATTGTTTTATTGGTCTCTTTGCCTGATGACTGTATTTTCTCATATAAATGTAAATGTTGAACATTTAAATCATTTGAAACATGACACAATTATTGTTACAGCAAAATTTATATTGCATGAGTTAAGGCGCAGAAATACACACACACACACATAGACACTAACGCACGTTCATCGGGACAACTTTAAAAGTGAAAAGTTAAAACATGTATTTGATGATGAATTGCAAATACTTGGAAAAAATTACAAGAATAATAATCATGACTAAAATGAAAAAGGAAAAACTTCTTTTTTATTTAAATATACAAAATTTTCCAAACGAATAAACAAATTCATCACGTTTAACTGGAAAATATTAAAACAAAACCAAAAATAAAAAAATTAAAAAAAAAAATGGTGATGAAAAGTGTAAAGGCCATTAAACAAAAATTGCTCATAAAAATGGTTTTACAACTCAGCATTAATAAATAAGTACAATAAAAAAACCAAATTGTCATTATTTGAGGTTTAAGCAGAAAAAAAGCTAAAGGGGTTTGAGGGTACACATGTGATTAAAAGGCTGGATTAGTAGAGTTAGAGTTTTAGCCTTTCTACCTTTTAATGAAATAAAGAGAAATTTGGGTAAGGTTAGAAACAAAAGGATGTTAACAGCAAATTTTGTGTGTAATTTGATAGATTAAAATATTGCGTGTAATCCTTGAAACAAAAGTGTGAATTATTACCCTTAATATAATTAAGATTTATGGAATTATTAACTTTTTCCTTGAAATTCGTGTTAAATTTATATTTCCCTAAATAGAGCTTAGCTCTTTAAACTATTATTAAATTTTTGTATATTTAATTCTATGTCATGTTACTTTATTAGAACTTAATATCTTTGGATTCTCATTGTCTAAATTCCATGTACTTATTTGATCCTTTTTTGTCCTTTAGTCCTTCATTTACATACATACTTATGTCATTGGGACGTGATGTGCTGATATGTAAATATCTACATTATCTTTAATGGAAATACAAGAATTTAAGGAATCAATTTGTTTAAGAAAAGTTTTTCCAAATAAATTGGGTTAATAAAAAATTGTCTTAAGATAAAGTGATAGAGACAATTTTTAATTTAACAAACGAAAAACTAACAAAAAAAAATTTTAGATTTTATTTGAAATTTTTATATAAGTCTTCAAAAATTACTGACATATCAACTTTTTCTATAAAAAATACTTCGAGATAAGAAAATTTAGTAACAAATTTAGTAACAAACTTTTCAGAACTAAAAATTTTCTATAGAAATGTTTGCAAAGAAAAGAGTTTTTTGGGAATATTTGAAGGAATAAACATTCAAAGAATAGTTTTCTAAAAAGGAAGAAACCAAAAGATTTTCACATCAGAGCTTTTAAACATTTTAAATGCAGAAGCTTTTTAAAAAAGCTTTAGAAATATTTTGAAACCGGAGAGTTTTTTTATGGAAATATCTGACGAAATAAACATGTAAAGAATAATATTCTGGAAAAAACAAACGAAAAGCTTTAAATTTCCGAGAGTTTTTGAAATAATTTTGCTAAAGAAATATTTTGGAAGCGATGTTTTTTTTTTATATCTGAAGACATAAACATTTAAAGAATAATTTTCTAAAGAAATAAACCAAAAGCTTTCAAGGTCAGAGCTTTTAAGAATTTCAGAACGCAGAAGCTTTTCAAAATAGCTTTATAAAAGAACGTAATTTCGAAAATCGTATTAAAATATATATTAAAATATAGTAGAAAAGAAATCATCGTTTATTAAAAATCTTTATAGGCAAGAGCTTTTGACAAACAATTAAACAAATAATTGGAAGCTTTTAGAACTGCATCTTCTATTTATGTAAACTTTAAGAGCTTTTCAAAATTTCCAACGAAAAAGGACTTTTGAAATTTATTAATTAAAGCTTTAGAAAAATTTTAGTTAATATTTTAAGAAACACCTTAAAAAAATAAAAAATTATTCATGATTAAAAAAAAAAATCTAAAAGCAACACAAAAAGTTAAAAATTATTTCAAAATAAAAACTTTTGGTATAAGCATCAACACTTAAGGTAGAAGGCCAATGCACGCTGCAAACGGCTGCGAGCGGCAATCAGCTGTTTTTTGATTTGTCAAATTTGAAGAGGCCATGGAAAAAAGTAGAACAAAGTTCTACTTTTCCGCGGGGCAGATTTTTTCAGTGCTGCCAGATTTAATTATATCTTACTCAAAATTTTTTTATATGAATATTTTTGTAAACAAACGCACATTTTATGCACTGGCATTACTACATGCCGCTTATATTGGCCTTGTACCTTTAAATACCATTTCTTTTATAAAGTTTTAATATCATCTCCAAAAAAGCTTTCATCTGTGAAACAAATCACCTTTTCATTAAAATACTTCATGCACAGAAGTTTTTTACATACATTTTTACCAATAATAACAATTTAAAGCTTTTAAAGGTACAACTTTTAAAGTACAGCTTTTTACGTAATCTGATGAAATCTAATAAAGCTTTTGACAAAATACGAAAAAACCTTTTGTATATAACAACTGCTCAAAGCTTTCAAAGAGGGGTTTTATGGCATTACAACAAATAATCAAGGAAGACATTTTAGATTAAAAAAGATTTACTAAAGCTTTTAAAAATCCAAGAAAATTATAAGTAAGAGCTTTTAAAAATTAACAACGAAGAAGTTCTTTACAAAAAAGGTTTATTTATTATAGCTTTCTGATAAAAATCGTTTTTCGAAATTATTGATCCAACAAATACCCAAGGATGACATTTCAAAGACATATAAATAGATAAATAAAAGTAAGAGCTTTCCAAAATATTCAAAGAAGAAGCTATTTAGAAAAAAGTTTACTAGTAATTTTTTTCTGACAAAATTTGATAAAATTTAAAATTTTTTACCTTATGGATAAATAATATGAATGAAAAAATCTAAAAAGCTCCTCAAACAAATATAGTCATTGAAATGGTTTCAATATAAAAACTTTTCGTGCAAGCGCCAAAATTCGAATACAAATTTGTTGGCACTTTTTTAATAGGAACTTTGAAAAAATAAAAATTTGAAAAAAAAATTTAAATAATTATCAGATTTAATTACGAACCTACTTTTTTAAGCTTTTTCTGTTTTTTTTTTAGGGAATAAATCAATATTTGAAAAAAGCTTTTGAAAAAATTACCCCTAATCCATAAACGAATAATAAGACTATTGAAGCTTTAAAGTAGGAAATTTGTATCGAAAATTTGATTTATAAGCTATATTTTTCGTTTATGAATTATGTGACAAAACTTTAAGCTTCAACTTTGAAGTAATTTTTGAAAAAGAAGCTTTTACAGTTTACATAAGTAGTAGAAAACTAGATAAAAAATGTTCATAAAATACACTATTATTTGCATTTGTGGTATACAGCTTTGGAAGCTCTCACGGTCAGTGTTGACAGATTTAGATTTTTCTTCACTAGCATTGATCATAAAATTTAGCAAAAAATTCTAATCTGGCAGACAATTTTACGTAACTGTGAGCTGGACAAACATAGTTGCATCTCGCTCATACATAGTTTGTTGGTGTGAAAGCTCTTCTGTAAAAGTTCGCACATTGTGCTGTAGACGCCGTCCGCTTTAAGCAAATCGAAAGCCTTGCATGGGAAATCTATTTATTAGCTCTTTATAACTTTGATTTTTAAAGATGGTCAATAAAAAAACTTTTGGAAAAAATTAGAGAAAATTTTCATTCAAAAGTTTAGGCAAAGCTTTTTAAATTGTTTTTAATTGTTTATTTTCATCTTGTAATGTTCAAATACATAACATTTTTTAAATAAAAGGCCATTGAAAAATTTCCTAATAATAAAAAAAAATTATTTTTAATAAAAAGTTTTAAATATTAAACTTTTAAGTGAGAACTAAATAATACTTTGAGAACATCTTTAAGAAACAAGTTCACTTCGAGATAGAGCTTTTATATAAAGGAATAATTGTTAGGATTTTAAAAAAATCTACTAAAACATAATAATTAAAAGTTTTTATGTTTTAAAAGTACATTTTGAAGAAAGTACTCTTTTGAAGTAAAATGGATTATAAACTCTCATAAAAAATCCAATTTATTTTAGTTTTTTGTAACATTTATTATAAACTATTTTTGACACTTTTTTCTCTGCGGCGTTTGTGATTTTTTTTATAACCTGTCACATTATATTGTTAAAATATTTCATTTAATTTTTTTTACACATTTTTTTTGTGACAATTGTTGTTGCTGTTGAATTTGTCACATCCAAACAAGCAGGTGTCAATATTCCCAAATGATAATAAATATGTAGCAGTCACACGTTTTAGTTTTTTTCTTTTATTTTGTTTATTATTTTGTAGCAAATATTATTCATGTTGTACGTTAACACTTACAATTTGTTGAACATAATTTAACATGTTGCAAAAACGGGGGGCAAAAAAGTAGGGATTTTATATAATAAATAATAAAACTTTGTTCATCAAATTGGATTTATATAAAACAATAACAAATTGAATTTCATTGTGAGTTAGAATTTTATTTATTATTTAAAAACATATAAATAAGTTAACAAAAAATGAAAAATATGGCGATTTTTTAAATGGAAAAGGGACAATGTAGGGATTTTAGAATTTTAATTAAATGATTTCATTTAATCGATATCAAAAATTAAAAATTTGTGCAAATAACTAAAGCATTTAGGGTTAAATGGAAACAAGGCAAAGTTTTTAGTTAAAAATAATTGAAAACACATTTTTTGTACCCTTTAAAAACATATATAGGTATATTTTAGTTTGGCACCCGTCTTTAGTTATAACAAATTTTCTATAAATATTTAATTTTCGAAAAATTTACTAAAAATAGTAAAATTTCGAAAAATTTTCTATAAATAGACAATTTTAGAAAAATTTCCAATAATAGTCAATTTTCGAAAAACTTCAAATAAATAGCCAATTTTAGAAAAATTTCTTATAAATAGTAAATTTTCAAAAAATTTCCAATAAATAGTCAATTTTTGAAAAATTTCCTATAAATAGTCAATTTTCGAAAAATTTCCTATAAACAGTCAATTTTCGAAAAATTTCCTATAAATAGTCAATTTTCGAAAAATTTCCTAAAAATAGTCAATTTTCGAAAAATTTCCTATAAATAGTCAATTTTCGAAAAATTTCCTATAAATAGTCAATTTTCGAAAAATTTCCTATAAATAGTCAATTTTCGAAAAATTTCCTATAAATAGTCAATTTTCGAAAAATTTCCTATAAATAGTCAATTTTCGAAAAATTTCCTATAAATAGTCAATTTTCGAAAAATTTCCTATAAATAGTCAATTTTCGAAAAATTTCCTATAAATAGTCAATTTTCGAAAAATTTCCTATAAATAGTCAATTTTCAAAAAATTTCATTTAAATAGTCAATTTTCGAATAATTTCCTATAAATAGTCAATTTTTGAAAAATTTCTTATAAATAGTCAATTTTCGACAAATTTCCTATAAATAGTCAATTTTCGAAAAATTTCATTTAAATAGTCAATTTTCGAATAATTTCCTATAAATAGTCAATTTTTGAAAAATTTCTTATAAATAGTCAATTTTCGACAAATTTCCTATAAATAGTCAATTTTCGAAAAATTTCCTATAAATAGTCAATTTTCGAAAAATTTCCTATAAATAGTCAATTTTCGAAAAATTTCCTATAAATAGTCAATTTTCGAAAAATTTCCTATAAATAGTAAATTTTCGAAAAATTTCATTTAAATAGTCAATTTTCGAATAATTTCCTATAAATAGTCAATTTTTGAAAAATTTCTTATAAATAGTCAATTTTCGACAAATTTCCTATAAATAGTCAATTTTCGAAAAATTTCCTATAAATAGTCAATTTTTGAAAAATTTCTTATAAATAGTCAATTTTCGAAAAATTTCCTATAAATAGTCAATCTTCGAAAAATTTCCTATAAATAGTCAATTTTCGAAAAATTTCCTATAAATAGTCAATTTTCGAAAAATTTCCTATAAATAGTCAATTTTCGAAAAATTTCCTATAAATAGTCAATTTTCGAAAAATTTCCTATAAATAGTCAATTTTCGAAAAATTTCCTATAAATAGTCAATTTTCGAAAAATTTCCTATAAATAGTCAATTTTCGAAAAATTTCCTATAAATAGTCAATTTTCGAAAAATTTCCTATAAATAGTCAATTTTCAAAAAATTTCCTATAAATAGTCAATTTTCAAAAAATTCCCTATAAATAGTCAATTTTCGAAAAACTTCCTGTAAATAGTCAATTTTCGAAAAATTTCCTATTAACAGTCAATTTTCGAAAAATTTCCTATAAATAGTCAATTTTGGAAAAATTTCCTATAAATAGTCAATTTTGGAAAATTTTCCTATAAATAGTCAATTTTCGAAAAATTTCCTATAAATAGTCAATTTTCGAAAAATTTCCTATAAATAGTCAATTTTGGAAAAATTTCCTATAAATTGTCAAGTTTCGAAAAGTTTCCTATAAATAGTCAATTATCGAAAAATTTCCTATAAATAGTCAATTATCGAAAAATTTCCTATAAATAGTCAGTTTTTGAAAAATTTCCTACAATTAGTCAATTTTCGAAAAATTTGCTAAAAAAAGTAAATTTTCGAAAAATTTTCTAAAAAAAAGTCAATTTTGAAAAAATTTCCTATAGTCAATTTTTGAAAAATTTCCTATAAATAGTCAATTTTCAAAAAATTTCCTATAAATAGTCAATTTTCAAAAAATTTCCTATAAATAGTCAATTTTCGAAAAACTTCCTGTAATTAGTCAATTTTCGAAAAATTTCCTATTAACAGTCAATTTTCGAAAAATTTCCTATAAATAGTCAATTTTGGAAAAATTTCCTATAAATAGTCAATTTTGGAAAATTTTCCTATAAATAGTCAATTTTGGAAAAATTTCCTATAAATGGTCAATTTTCGAAAAATTTCCTATAAATAGTCAATTTTGGAAAAATTTCCTATAAATTGTCAAGTTTCGAAAAGTTTCCTATAAATAGTCAATTATCGAAAAATTTCCTATAAATAGTCAATTATCGAAAAATTTCCTATAAATAGTCAATTTTTGAAAAATTTTTGTCAATTTTAGACAAATTCCCTTTAAATAGTCAATTTTCGAAAAACTTCCTGTAGTTAGTCAATTTTCCAAAAATTTCCTATAAATAGTCAATTTTAAAAAAATGTTCCTATAAATTGTCAAGTTTCGAAAAATTTCCTATAAATAGTCAATTATCGAAAAATTTCCTATAAATAGTCAATTTTTGAAAAATTTTTGTCAATTTTAGACAAATTCCCTTTAAATAGTCAATTTTAGAAAAATTTCCTATACATTGTCAAGTTTCGAAAAATTTCCTATTAATAGTCAATTTTCGAAAAATTTCCTATAAATAGTCAATTTTCGAAAAATTTCCTATAAATTGTCATTTTTCGACAAATTTCCTATAAATAGTCTATTTTCGAAAAATTTCCCATAAATATTCAATTTTTGAAAAAGTTCCTATAAATAGTAAATTTTCCAAAAATTTCCTATTAATACTAAATTTTTAAAGCCGTAAATAATGTTAGGTGTAAAATAAGTTTAAAGTGGAAATTGTTTATACTTAATAGAGAAAAATCTTCTATAAGGCCAAAATTTAAATTTAATAAATTTAATTGTTACTAACTGCACACCAACACATTCAAAAATGATTTTAATATTAATACTTTTTTTTTTGTTTAAACTATATTCAATCACAAATGTTAAGTAAAAACAATTGAAATTTCATTTCATTTATAATAAAATAAATAGAAATAAATATGAAAAACTTATATATGAGAAACACTATAAACAAATATTAAATCGGCAAATATTTATTTATTTGCATTACATGCACATAGAGAAAATAATTTATAGATATTTTTTATTATTTTTTTTTCAATATTTCATATAACAAAGTGCACAATAATCGAAAAAAAGGAATGTTTATAAACAATAAAATCACAAAATGTTGCAAAAAATTATTTACCGTTTCATATTCCGGAGCTGTTGTAAACTATTGATTTTAAATTGCACAAAATTAAGGGAAAATATACAGAAAAAAATTGTATAAATTTGATTGTTTAAAATCGGCAGCAAAATGCATTTAGGGGAAATTATAACTAATAGTTTTATATATTATTTTTTACTTTTTTTTAGTTTAGAAAAATAAATTTCCTGTTTAAAGGATTTTGTATTAAAAAAAATTTTAAAATATTTTAAATTATATAAAATATGCAAAGGAAAATTATTATTATTAACTAAAGAATACAGTTTTTTGTTAATAATAGGAAAATATTAAATAAACATAAATTAACAAATATTGGTTTGATTTTTATAAAAAAAAATCTTGTGTTGGAAATGTTTTTTATGTACATATTTATAGTATTTGGTGTGGTGGGTTTAAGGTTTGATGAAAGGTTTTGAAAATATTGGGTTGTTTGAAAAGTAATTTTGTTTGTTTTTTTTGGAAATATTATCCGAGCTTTGTTCTTAAGCCGCGTGATTTGTACTTTTTTTTTAAGAAGTAATTCAGGCAAATATGTAAGCACTGCCTATATAATTGTATATATTTACCCCCTCATCACTATCATTAATGAAACTCGTGAAACGAGTCTTAAAAGCTTTCAGTTATAGCAACAAAATACATGGTGCGAGAGACCAAAGAAATATAGAACAATTTTTGATAAAAAAAAAATTTATAAAAATATTTAGAAATTTTCGTAATTTTCTGCAGAAAAATTATTGATAAAAAATTTTCTATAGAAAAATTTTTGATAAAAAAATTTTTTATAGAAATTTTTTTTTCTGAAAAATGTTTCTATAGAAAATTTTTTTATCAAAAAATTTTTTTATTGAAATTTTTTTTCTTTTATAAAATTTTTATATCAAAATTTTCTATAGAAAAATTTTTGATAAAAAAATTTTCTGCAGAAAAATTTTTGATAAAAAATTTTCTATAGAAAAATTTTTGATAAAAAATTTTCTATAGAAAATTTTTTGAAAAAATACTAAGAAAATTTTTGTTAAAAAAATTTTCTGTAGAAAAATTTTTGATACAAATATTTAATTTTTCTTTGATAAAAATATTTAGAAACATTTTTGGTAAAAAAAAAATTCTAAAGAAAAATTTTTTATAAAAAATTTTCTAAAGAAAAATTTTTTTATTGAAATATTTTTATGAAAAATTTTCCTATAGAACATTTTTTGTCAAAAATTATTCTTTAGAAAATTTTTTTATCAAAAATTTTTCTATAGAAAGTTCTTTTATCAAAAATTTTTCTAAAGAAATTTTTTTATTGAAAATTTTTATATGAAAAATTTTCTTATCGAAAATTTTTATAAAAGTTTTCTATAGAAAAATTTTTGATAAAAAATTTTCTGTAGAAAATTTTTTGATAAAAAATTTTCTATAGAAAAATTTTTGATAAAAAAAAATTTTCGATAGAAAAATTTTTGATAAAAAAAAATTTTCGATAGAAAAATTTTTGATAAAAAATTTTCTATAAGACAATTTTTCTATAGAAAATTTTTTGCTCATTTAAATTTTAAAAATAAAAAGAGAGGTGAGAGGTAGTCAAATTCAAACATTTATAACACATTTTAAAATGGCTCTCAAAAAATTATGACAACATTTGACCTCTGTGCTTCTCAAACGACTCAATAACGAAAGTTTGGATCGTATTATAAAACAGTCGTAGACAGCCCATACCACCAGAAGCCAAAGACTTTTTCCAGTTTTCGAAAATATCAAAAAATATACAAGAAACAAAATCAAAGAAATATAGAAAATTTTTTGATAAAAAAATTTCTATAGAAAAATTTTTGACAAAAAAAAAAAATTTTCTGTAGAAAAATTTTTGATAAAAAACTTTGTATAGTAAAATTTTTGATAAAGAAATTGAGAAATTTTTGATAAAAATAATTTTCTATAGAAAAATTTTTGATAAAAAATTTTTTTTCTAGAAAAATTTTTTATAGAAAAATTTTTGATATAAATATTTTTTGCAGGAAAATTGTTCATAAAAAAATTTTCTATACAATAAAAAAATTTTCTATAGAAAAATTTTTTCTAAAAAAATTTTTTTTATAGAAAAATTTTTGATCAAAAAACTTTCTATCGAAAAATTTTTGATAAAAAATTTTCTATAGAAAAATTATTTTTTTTTTAAAATTTTTAAATGAAAAACTTTTCTACAGAAAATTTTGTATCAACAATTTTTCTATAGAAAATTTTTTTATTGAAAATTTTTTTATGAAAAGTTTTCTTATAGAAAATTTTTGTATCACAAATTTTTCTATTGAAAATTTTTATAAAATAAATTTCTATAGAAAAAATTTAGTTTCAAAAAATATTTCTGTAGAAAAATTTTTGATAAAAAAACTTTCTGTAGAAACATTTTTGTAAAAAATTTTCTATAAAAATTTTTGATATAAAAATTTTCTTTCTATAAAAAAATTTTTCATAAAAAAATGTTCAATAAAAAAAATTTTTATAGAAAAATTTTTTATAAAAAAATGTTTAGTAAAGAAAAATTTCTGTAGAAAAATTTTTGATCAAAAAAACTTTCTATAGAAAAATTTTTGATAAAAAATTTTCTATAGAACTTTTTTTTAATTTTTTTATCAAAAATTTTTCTATAGAAAATTTTTTTATTTAAAATTTTTTTAAGAAAAATTTTTGTTTATTTTAATTTTTATTTGTATAAAAAATTTTATAAAAAAAATTTGCTATAGAAATATTCTTCATACAAAAAAAAAATGATAAAAAAACCTTTGTAAACAAAAATTTTTGATAAAAGAATTTTCTATAGAAATATTTTTGAAATAAAATTTTTCTATAGGAAAATTTTTCATAAACAAATTTTCAATAAAAAAATTTTATATAGAAAAATTTTAAATAAAAAAAATTTAATAAAAAAAATTTGTTGTAGAAAAATTTTTGATAAAAAAATTTCATATAAAAAAATTGTTCATAAACAATTTTTGATAAAAAAATATTTAAATAAAATAGAGTAGATTGAAAAAATACCCATTTTATTCAAAAGTATAAGAAACGGCAGCTCTGCGACAATTTTTTTGTTCTGTTTTTTGTGCCGACCTCCGATTATAACGGTAGAAGTAAAAGGTTATATTCAAGATTGCCGAATTTTATATACCCACCTTCAAATTTTATTAAATTTGTAAATATTTCTAAAATTAAAACATTGTTACCTATATTCCTATGGTCAAATGTGGACCGATTTCACACAATTTTAGCATAAAACCTTTTCAAGAAATAGGGAAAATTCGTGCCAAAATATTTCGTTTAAGTGATAAACAGACAGAAAACCTATCGAAGTTTTCGTAAGAGGTTTGCTTCAAATGTTGGCCGATTTCCCCAGATAATTTGTTGCCTTAGTTCCTTTCGTTCAAGCCCTATCGTTTTTTGAATAGACGGAGAGACAGACACACATTTGTACGATCGTGAAAAACAGAAATATTTTCATTTGTTTCCCTCCACAAAAAAGCCAAATTACTTTCCGAACAACCCAATATTTCTTTGTTTGCTGAATAATTTATGAGTTTGAATGAAAATTATTTATTTTTTGGTCTTTTTTTTTAATTAGTGAACAATTATGTTTCTTAAAAAAACTAATTTGAATTTAAATTTGCAGTTTTTGTTTAGTTTTGAATGTGTTTCGTATAGTTTTGCCAGAAAAAATTAAATTATAGATGTAATAATATTAATCATACATTGTGTTGGGTAAGAATATTACTCATACGCTAACTTTTTTTCTGGTAATATTGAAAATTATTCAATCTTTTTTTTTGTGAGTTACCGGAAATTCAATTTTCATATGCATAAAATTCTTGATGAAATAAAATGTTCTCCTTAAATTATATTCTCCAGAATTCCACTATTTTGATTAAATAAAAACATACGATTCCCTAATTCGGAAATCTGACTAAATATAACTCGGGAGAAACTGTAAAATCTTACCACCTTAACGTACATTTATCTGAAGACTTACTACAATGATTTCCGCTCGAAACGTTCGCTTGTGTGGAGAGTCATAGACAGACAGATGGAAAAGGAAACAAAATTAAATTTCCAAGAAAAGAACCCATTCAAGTCTCCACAACTCTCACACAAACCTACATGTGAGCAATTTACCCCATCACTCTAGAATAAAACCAGAAAACGATAGACAACTAAAATAAAAATGCTAAATTGCTGGATAAGGTATAGAAAATAAGAAAATAAGGAATAGGGATTTTATAATTTTAAAAATAAAAGCAAAATTTTCTTTTTGGCGAGCACTAAGCAATTCACTTAAAACAAATGGCGACAACCAGGAAGTCAGGGAAAAGGGAAAATAAATGCACATGGAAAAAAAGAAGAAAAAATTAAGGACAGGAAATAAGAAAATCATTCTGCTGTGAATGTAAGAAGTAGAGTTTTTTAAGCTTTTCTTTTGCACTTTTCTATAAGGAAAATGGAGAGAGTCCAAGAAGAATATAAAGGTAAATTGCTATGATCCTATTTAGGATATTTAAATATAGTTTTAAAATATTTTTTATTCTTTTATAAATTTTTCTTTACGGTCTGTTAAATAGACAGAAACTGGTTCCAAAAATAAATAAATTTAATATGAAAATAAGAAAATTTTTAAAATTGCCCCTATAAAAATATGAAATTTTTGAGAAATTTCCTATTAAAATATGATATTTTTTAAAAACTTCTATTAAAATTATGAAATTTTTAAAAAATTTGCTATAAAAAATAAGACATTTTTTCAAACTTTTTAATAAAAATAAGAAAGTTTTAAAAAATTTTCTATAAAAATAAAAAGTTTTTAAAAATTTTCTCATAAAAATAAAAACATTTTGAAATATTTTCTTTAAAAATAAGAAATTTTTAAAGAAAATTTCTATCAATATTAAAACTCTTTCAAAAATTTTCTATAAAAATTTTCAAAAATTTCTTATAATAAAACAAATAGATTTTTTTGAATTTTTCCATAAAAAAAAGAAAAATTTCCCATAAAAACATGAACATTTTTTTAAGAAATTTTCTGTAGAGAAATAAGAAATTTTTGGAATAGTCAAAACTCGAAAAACCTTCCTATAAAAATAAGAAATTTTTAAAAATTTCCTATAAAATTAAGAAATTTTTTTTATAAAACTATGAAATTTTTGAAAAATTTCCAATAGAAATATAAAAAATTTTTAAAATGTTCCTAAAAAAAATAATATTTTAAAAAATTTCTTATATTTCTATAGGAATTTTCGAAAAATTTCCTATGAACAGTCAATTTTCGAAATATTTCCTATAAATAGTTAAATTTCGAAAAATTTCCTATAAATAGTCAATTTTCGAAAAATTTCCTATAAATAGTCAATTTTCGAAAAATTTCCTATAAATAGTCAATTTTCGAAAAATTTCCTATAAATAGTCAATTTTCGAAAAATTTCCTATAAATAGTCAATTTTCGAAAAATTTCCTATAAATAGTCAATTTTCGAAAAATTTCCTATAAATAGTCAATTTTCGAAAAATTTCCTATAAATAGTCAATTTTCGAAAAATTTCCTATAAATAGTCAATTTTCGAAAAATTTCCTATAAATAGTCAATTTTCAAAGAATTTTCGTATAAATAGTTAATTTTCGAAAAATTTCCTATAAATAGTCAATTTTCGAAAAATTTCCTATAAATAGTCAATTTTCAAAGAATTTTCGTATAAATAGTTAATTTTCGAAAAATTTCCTATAAATAGTCAATTTTCGAAAAATTTCCTATAAATAGTCAATTTTCAAAGAATTTTCGTATAAATAGTCAATTTTCAAAGAATTTTCGTATAAATAGTTAATTTTCGAAAAATTTCCTATAAATAGTCAATTTTCAAAAAATTTCCTATAAATAGTCAATTTTCGAAAAATTTCCTATAAATAGTCAATTTTCGAAAAATTTCCTATAAATAGTCAATTTTCGAAAAATTTCCTCTAAATAGTCAATTTTTGAAAAATTTCCTATAAATAGTCAATTTTCGAAAAATTTCCTATAAATAGTCAATTTTCGAAAAATTTCCTATAAATAGTCAATTTTCGAAAAATTTCCTATAAATAGTCAATTTTTGAAAAATTTCCTATAAATAGTCAATTTTCGAAAAATTTCCTATAAATAGTCAATTTTCGAAAAATTTCCTATAAATAGTCAGTTTTCGAAAAATTTCCTATAAATAGTCAATTTTTGAAAAATTTCCTATAAATAGTCAATTTTCGAAAAATTTCCTTTAAATAGTCAATTTTCGAAAAATTTCCTATAAATAGTCAGTTTTCGAAAAATTTCCTATAAATAGTCAATTTTCGAAAAATAGTCAATTTTCGAAAAATTTCCTGTAAATAGTCAATTTTCGAAAAATTTCCTATAAATAGTCAATTTTCGAAAAATTTCCTCTAAATAGTCAATTTTCGAAAAATTTGCTATAAATAGTCAATTTTCGAAAAATTTCCCATAAATAGTCAATTTTCGAAAAATTTCCTATAAATAGTAAATTTTCAAAAAATTTCTTATAAATAGTCAACTTTCGAAAAATTTCCTATAAATAGTCAATTTTCGAAAAATTTCCTATAAATAGTCAATTTTCGAAAAATTTCCTATAAATAGTCAATTTTCGAAAAATTTCCTATAAATAGTGAATTTTCGAAAAATTTCCTATAAATAGTGAATTTTCGAAAAATTTCCTATAAATAGTCAATTTTCGAAAAATTTCATATAAATAGTCAATTTTCGAAATATTTCCTATAAATAGTCAATTTTCGAAAAATTTCCTATAAATAGTCAATTTTCGAAAAATTTCCTATAAACAGTCAATTTTCGAAAAATTTCCTATAAATAGTCAATTTTCGAAAAATTTCATATAAGTAGTCAATTTTCGAAAAATTTCCTATAAATAGTCAATTTTCAAAACATTTCCTATAAATAGTCAATTTTCGGAAAATTTCCTATAAATAGTCAATTTTCGAAAAAATTTCCTATAAATAGTCAATTTTCGAAAAATTTCCTATAAATAGTCAATTTTCGAAAAATTTCCTACAAATAGTAAATTTTCCAAAAAATTTCCTATAAGTCAATTTTCAAAAATTTTCCTATTAATTGTTAATTTTGAAAAAAATTTCCTATAAACGACAATTTTCAAAAAATTTCCTATATATTTCAATTTTTAAAAAATTTCCAATAAATAGTCAATGTTCGAAAAAAAATGATATAAATAGTAAATTTTCGAAAAATTTCCTATAAATAGTCAATTTTCGAAAAATTTCCTATAAATAGTGAATTTTCGAAAAATTTCATATAAATAGTCAATTTTTGAAAAATTTCATATAAATAGTCAATTTTCGAAAAATTTCCTATAAATAGTCAATTTTCGAAAAATTTCCTATAAATAGTCAATTTTCGAAAAAATTTCCTATAAATAGTCAATTTTCGAAAAATTTCCTATAAATAGTCAATTTTCGAAAAATTTCCTATAAATAGTAAATTTCGGAAAAATTTTCTATTCAAAAAATTTATATGAAGAGTCTTTAAGTGAAAAAAAAAATATTACCGAATTTTTAACTGAAGTAAATTTAACAACTTGTCTTAAAGCTAAATAACAATTTTGTAGAATTTTCATTTCGCTTTATTTTAACTTTCCCACAAGAAAAGGAAAATTGCTTTCTTTTGCTTATTTAAGGTTTTTCATTTCATCCTCAAAAATACAAAAAACACGTTACATCTAGATAAACGACAAACATGTTTATATGAAAGATAAACAAAGAAAAATAGGGACCTTTTCATTAGGTTTTCATGTTTATTTTGCCCTTTCCTTCCCAAGGATATTTGAAATTTAACGGTTTTATTGTTACGCTTAAAAAGTAAATAGCATCTAAAAGAATCCTTTTGTTGGATTTCCATTTCTTTGTCTTATAGATTAGACATTCAATTCACATCTGGTTAAATGGGAAAATTTCTTTGATTACTTTCTTTTGTTTATTTTCGAAATACATACTACGAATTCGTAGATATCCTCAATGACAATGAACTAAATATATTGTCTATTTGCTATAAAACGAGAATTAATTGTATATAAATTGTATTTTGATAATTATAAATTAATGAGAATTATTTAGTTAATTTTATCAAAATTTACTATATACGAATAGATACATTTCCATTATGTTTCTCTAAATGAGTTTTTAATTAAATTTCTCATAATCCATATGTTATCCTTTTTGTATGCAAATGTTTTTTTTTTCATCAAATTCTAGAAGACATAAGTGTTAATCGGAAACATATGTTGCACTTTTATAATGAATAGTAGTCGTCTATTTGATGGTCAAATGATTGAATAAATGTATCATTTAAATTTTGCTTAATTTTGTTTAATTTATGACTAAATGAGTGGAATTTCTTTGAAAAAGGAAATTTACTGTTCAAAGCAAATTTTTCGAAAATTGACTATAGGAAATTTTTCAAAAATTGACTATAGGAAATTTTTAAAAAATTGACTATAGGAAATTTTTCAAAAATTGACTATAGAAAATTTTTCGAAAATTGATTATTTATAGGAAATTTTTCGAAAATTGACTATTTATTGGAAATTTTTCGAAAATTGACTATTTATAGGAAATTTTTCGAAAATTGACTATTTATAGAAATTTTTTTCGAAAATTGACTATTTATAGAATTTTTTTTCGAAAATTGACTATTGATAAGAAATTTTTCGAAAATTGACCATTTAAAGGAAAGTTGACTATTTATAGGAATTTTTTCGAAAATTGACTATTTATAGGACATTTTTCGAAAATTGGCTATTTATAAGAAATTTTTTGAAAATTTACTATTTATAGGAAATTTTTCGAAAATTGACTATTTAAAGGAAATTTTTCGAAAATTTACTATTTATAGAAAATTTTTCGAAAATTGACTGTTTATAGGAAATTTTTCGAAAATTGACTATAGGAAATTTTTCAAAAATTGACTATAGGAAATTTTTCAAAAATTGACTATAGGAAATTTTTCGAAAATTGACTATTTATATTTTTCGAAAATTGACTATTTATTGGAAATTTTTCGAAAATTAACTATTTATAGGAAATTTTTCGAAAATTGACTATTTATAGGAATTTTTTCGAAAATTGACTATACATAGGACATTTTTCGAAAATTGACTATTTATAAGAAATTTTTCGAAAATTGACTATTTAAAGGAAATTTTTCGAAAATTGACTATTTATAGGAATTTTTTCGAAAATTGACTATTTATAGGACATTTTTCGAAAATTGACTATTTATAAGAAATTTTTCGAAAATTGACTATTTAAAGGAAATTTTTTGAAAATTGACTATTTATAGGAAATTTTTAGAAAATTGACTATTTATAGGACATTTTTCGAAAATTGGCTATTTATAAGAAATTTTTCGAAAATTGACTATTTATAGGAAATTTTTCGAAAATTGACTATTTAAAGGAAATTTTTCGAAAATTGACTATTTATAGGAAATTTTTCGAAAATTGACTATTTATAGGAAATTTTTCGAAAATCGACTATTTATAGGAAATTTTTCGAAAATTGACTATTTAAAGGAAATTTTTCGAGAATTGACTATTTATAGAAAATTTTTCGAAAATTGACTATTTATAGGTAATTTTTCGAAAATTGACTATTTATAGGAAATTTTTCGAGAATTTACTATTTACAGAAAATTTTTCGAAAATTGACTATTTATAGGAAATTTTTCAAAAATTTACTGTTTATAGGATTGTCTGATTAAAGGAAATTTTCCGAAAAATATTCATTCTGTCTGAAAATATTTAAATTGACTTAAAATTGTCTAACTAAATTTTTTTTAATACAAGTAGTAAAATTACCATTTTTTTCATTTTATGACTTTTAATCCATTTACGATAAAAATTGATTTGATGTTTTCATATATAAAATATTAAAATAGTTTATATGAAAAATGTATGTAAAAGTATTTATCGACTAAGTGTCTATATGTTACTGATCTTTGGTGAAGTATTTCTGTTTTGTATAAGTAAAGTAGATTAAATTTTAATAAACATAAAAATATTAAATACATACAAATAAAAAAAAAGACATAAACCAAACTTAAAAAGGTAATAAAAATTAGATACAAAAATAACACATAAAATCCTTAAATCTGTTACATAGAGAAAAATGTTAAGAAAAAGTTTTAATATAACAAAAATCTTTTTAAATTAAAGCAATTCAAAAGATTTTGTTTTATTAAAAAACAAAAATTTCAAAAATTAGTAAAACATTCCTAGAATTTCTTCTTAAAATGTTTCTCTTTTTTTTAAAGTCTTTTGATTTATGTTTTTTAAGGCAACATAAAATAAACATTTGTATACAGGATATAAATTAAAAATATTGCATGAGAGAAATAAAACAATAAAATACAAAAATAAAAATTTTATCACGTGGAATAAAAAATAGATTTATTTGGTGCACACACACACACACAAACAAACATAAACACACACACACATGTACTTACCGTAGGAGTATTGAGTAATGGCGGTAAATTATTTAATAAATTCGATGATTGTATATCAACACGTACTGGTGGGGCAATTGTTGTCGGTGGGGCAGGTGTGGCAATGGGTACCAGAGTTCCAAGCTGTAATGAAAAAACACGAAATGGGAAACATAAAATATTTTTACATAACACAGAATTTTAAAACAAGTGTTTAATTGATAAAATATTTATAGTTATCCTGCGAATATTCTACAGAAGTAATTTTTTTTTTATAGGTTTTTGGTACGGAAACAAGAAAATATTTTCAATATTTACGACAGATTTGGTTGTTTGGAGAATACGCGCAAATATTCAGAGAGTGTGAAAGTTTACACAGGAAGGATTGGGGGTCAAGTGATAGGTTTAAATTATTTTTTTTTGAAATGGTAAAAAGTTATATTTTCTTTAAAATTTACAAAAATCGTTCAAATGATTTTTACTTGAGAATTTCTAGACTTTATATTTTTTTAATAGTAGAGTATTTTATATGAAAAGAAATTGTAAAATGGATGAAAAAATAAAAATTTTTCAACAGAAAGTTTTTGATGTAAAATTTTCAAAAAAATAATTTTTCTATAAAATGTTTCTGTAGAAAATTTTTAGATTTCAATTTTTTTATACAAATTTTTTCAATAGAAAATTTTTGATATAAAATTTTTCTATAGAAAATTTTCGATATAAAATCTTTATATAGAACATTTTCGATACTAAATATTTCTAATGAAAATTTTCGATATAACACTTTTTAATAGAATATCTTTGATATTAAATTTTTTCTATGAAAAATGTTCTCTAAATTTTTCTATGAAAAACTTTTCTTATAGAAAATTTTTGTACGAAAATTTCTTATATAAAATTTTTCTGTAGAAAATTTTCGATATTATTTTTTTTTTAATTTTCAATATAAACTTTTTATACAGAAAATTTTCGATATAATTTTCTATAGAAAATTCTGCACATTAAATTTTTCTATAAAAAATTTCGATATTAAATTTTTCAAAAAAAAAAAAAATGTTGATATAAAATTTTTCTATAGAAAATTTTTAATATACAAGTTTTTTAACAGAAATTTTCTATTTTTTACAGCAAATGGTCGACATAAAATTCTTCTATTTTTCTTTAATATAAAATTTGTATATAGACAATTTTTGATATAGAAAATTTTTGATTTTATAAACAAATTATCGATATATAGAAAATTTTGGGTATAAATTTTTTTTTCAATTTAAAATTTTCCATAGAGAATTTTTAACATAAAATTTTCTCTAGAAAATTTTCAATATTTAATTTTTCTATGGAAAATTTTCGATAATAAATTTTTCTGTGAAAAATTTTCGATATAAAATGAAATTGTTTTATAGAATATTTTCGAAAGAAAATTTGTTTATAGAAAATTTTCGATACAAAATTTTTCTATAGAAAATTTTGAATATAAAATTTGTTGATATGAAATTCCTCTATAGAAAATTCTCAATATAAAATTTTTCTGTCGATAATTTTGGATACAAGATTTTTCTATAGAAAATTTTTGATAGAAAATTTTTCTATAGAAAATTTTGGATACAAACTTTAAATTTTCTATAGAAAATTTTAGGTATTTGAATTTTTTATAGAAAATTTTTCTATAAAAAATTTTCGATATCAAATGTTTCCATAGAAAATTTTCGATATAAAATTTTTCTATAGAAAATTTTCGATAGAAAATTTTTTTATAGAAAATTTTCGATATAAAAAATTTCTATAGAAAATTTTCGATATAAAATTTTTTATAGAAAATTTTCGATATAAAATTAAAAAAACAAAATGTTTCGATACAAAATTTTATATAGAAAATTTTTAATGTAAAGTTTTGCTATAGAAAATTTTCGATATTAAATGTTTTTAAAGAAAATTTTCGATATAAAATATTTCTATAGAAAATTTTCAATATAAAATTTTTTTATAGAAAATTTTTGATATAAAATTTTTCTATAAAAAATTTTCGATATCAAATGTTTCCATAGAAAATTTTCGATATAAGATTTTTTTATAGAAAATTTTTGATATAAAATTTTTCTATAGAAAATATTTGATGTAAAATTTTTCTATAAAAAATTTTCGATATAAAATTTTTCTATAGAAAATTTTCGATATCAAATGCCTCCATAGAAAATTTTCGATATAAAATTTTTCTATAGAAAATTTTCGATAAAAAATTTTTCTATAGAAAATTTTCGATATCAAATATTTCCATAGAAAATTTTCGATATAAAATTTTCGATATAAAATTTTTCTATAGAAAATTTTCGATACAAAATTTTTCTATAGAAAATTTTCGATATCAAATTTTTCTATAGAAAATTTTCGATAAAAAATTTTACAAAAAAAATTTTTCGATACAAAATTTTTTTATAGAAAATTTTCGATATAAAGTTTTTCTATAGAAAATTTTCGATATAAAATTTTTTTTATAAAAAATTTTTCATAAAAAATTTTTCTATAGAAAATATTTGATATAAAATTTTTCTATAAAAAATTTTCAATATAAAATTTTTCTGTAAAAGTTTTCGATATAAAATTTTTCTATAGAAAATTTTCGATATAAATTTTACAAAAAAAAAAATTTTCGATACAAAATTTCTGTATAGAAAATTTACGATATAAAGTTTTTCTATAGAAAATTTTCGATATCAAATGTTTCCATTGAAAATGTTCGATATAAAATTTTTGTAACGAAATTATCTCTTTTCATAAAATATATACGTTTTGCTATCCTTAAATTGTTCTGAAATTATTTTCAATTTATAGAAAAATTTTATATCAAAATTTTCTAAAGAAAAATTTTCTATAGAAAATTTTTGTTACAAAATTTTTCTATAGAAAATTTTTAATATAAACTTTAAATTTTTGGTATTTTAATATTTTATAGAAGATTTTTCTTTAGAAAATTTTGATATAAAATTTTTCTATAAATTGAAAATAATTTCAGAACAATTTAAGGATAGCAAAACGTATATATTTTATGAAAAGAGATAATTTCGTTACAAAAATTTTATATCGAAAATTTTCTGTAGAAAAATTTTATATATTTTATGAAAAGAGATAATTTCGTTTTTCCTTTTTTTATTATTTCCAAAGATCCATTTAAGATCCTTAAAAAATCTTAACATAAATTTTATTTATAACTCTTTTTCTCTTAAGTGCCTTTTCTTTTTAGCTTTCTAATTGAGTACTTGACCTATAAGTAGCAAAAAAATTTAATACTTAAAACCATTTAAAAAATGTTTCCTTTTCTTTTCAACTTAAATATAACAATAATATTTATGAGCTCTTCATGTTATTTACAACATATTTTTAGCATCAATAAATTCATACGTTTTTTTTTTCTCCAGAAAATTGCTTTAAAATTACCATACAAAATTATTCCAAAAACGAAATAGCTTAAGTCCAAAAAGAAAACCAAAAAAAAAAAAAACATAAAACAGAAAATGCGAAACAGATTGTTTATCATGACCATAAAAACATTAAAAACTTAAGATTTATAGAATTATTATTAACATACTTGTACGCAACAATACGTTACAATCTACAACATACAATATACAATCTAGATACATAATACTTTAAATGCATATAAATTAGATTTTAACGGCAGCGCAGACATGAACCCAACCCTGCCATTCAAAAAAGAAAAAAAGGATAATTTTTGAACATTAAAAAGAATCCTTTTCTCTCAGCAAAATGCGAGTAAAGTTTACGAGCTGCGAAATCTTTTGGGTGAAATTGTAATGTTTCTAAAAGGTACTTGAGGAACACTACTCATAAATAGTACTCGGTACACTTAAATACAAACGTTTATATATTATTACAGTTAAAACAGGATCTTGGAGCAGGCGTTAAGTGTAAGTGAGACTTACAGTCAAAGCTTTATGCTACAATAATATTATCACCGTCGTCGTCATCATCATCATCAACACCAGCATCATCTTTATCATAAAGTTTCTTTGCTTTCTGTGATAGTGTTAGTATCTGTGTGTGTGAATGTCAGTTCCCAGTAAGAACAGTGTCAAACGTTTGAAATATGATGACTTTTACGTTTGATATCAAACGTTTTTTTCAAACTTTTTTCAAACCTGAACAGATGTTTGAGATTCACATTCATTTTCAAATGAGGGTTCATTTGAGAATAAACGTTTGAAAAATGAAAGTTTCTCAAATTGAGAATAAAGGTTATTCTCAAATCATCATCAAACCCTAAGATGATTTGAGAATAATTTGAAAAATGGTGTTATATAAATTTGATATCAAACCTTATTTCAAATTTTTTCAAACATTAAAAAAAATAATTTTATGTTAAAAAAATAATGTTTAAGATATTTTAATGGAATGGCATTGCATTTCAAAGAAATTCGTTATTTCTTTCGGATTTTTTTTAAATTGATCCATATTTGAATATAAAACCTTGCTTAAAAAATGTCAACATTAAAAATTCAATAATATTCATATGCATAAGTAAATTTTCTTTGTTTCTTGAATTTTTTTTTACCTAACAATAAAAAAATATATTTTAAGCAAAAGAATTCAAATATGATGCACCGTTTTCAAAAACAAAATAAACAAACTCAAAAATACAACGCCATTTTATTTACGTTCCACATGTAGATGATATCCACATTTGAAAAACCTTTGAGAATGAGGTTTGATAATGATTTGAGAATAAAGGCATTTCTCAATTTGAGAATAAAGTCCCCTTTTTGTTGAGAACGCTATTATTCTCAAATCAGTATCAAATCAGTATCAAACGTTTGACCTTTGAAAAAAGATTTATTTTCAAATCATCCTCAATTTGAGAATAAACCTTTTTTCTTACTGGGTTGGTTAAGTTTATCTATGTGTTAGTGTTAACAACGTTACCAACAGAATGCGTAATTGTGTAAATGATAAATCGTTTTTTTCGCACATTTAAATCGTGCGTGTTGCTGCTATGCATGATATGAAGATGGAGCAAAGAAAAAAAATATGCTAGAGAATCTTCTAGCATATGCATGTAAGTGTTAAAATGTTTGGGAAAAAAAGAACTTTAAGGAATTCACCCACATTTCCCCAAAGAGCTATTTGCAACACTTAAATATGAGAACGTACACCGAGAAAGCGGGATAGAATGAGGTGAACAGCTCTAAATGAAAATAGACAAATTAACTAGACATTTGTTTTTAAATTTCCAAAATTAAGAAATTTTTTTTAATCATATAAAAAATTTTTTTTCAAAATTTAATATAAAAATAAGAAAACTTTTAAAAATTTCCCATAAACTTTTGAAAAATATCCTTTAGAGATATGAAATTTTTAAAGAATTTCCTATAAAAATAAGAAATTACTGAAATATTTTCTATAAAAATAAGAACACTTGCTATAAAAATATGAAATGTTTGAAAAACTTCCTATAAATATAATAATATTTTTAAAAATTTCCTAAAAAAATTTTTTTTTATAAAATTTCCTATAAAAAAATTTTTTGAAAAATTTCCTATAAAAACAAGAAATTTTTAAAGAACTATAAAAATTTAAAAATTTTTTAACATTTTTTATAAAAATAAGAAATTTTTTAAAAATTTCCTATATAAAAAAAAATTTTTTGAAAAATTTTCGATAAAAATCAGAAATTTTTAAAAAGTTTCCTTTAAAGATAAAAATTTTTTCAAATTTCCTCTAAAAATAAAAAAATAATAAAAAACTCCTATAAAACTAGGAAATTTTTGAAAAATTTCCTATTAAAATTTTTTTTATTTTTATAGAAAACTTTTTTTTAAAATTTCTTATTATTATAGATAATTTTTCAAAAACTTATTATTTTTATAGGAGATTTTTCAAAAATTACTTATTTTTATAGGATTTTTTTTTAAATTTTCTTTATTTATAGGAAGTCTTTTTTAAAGTTTCTTTTACATTAATATAATATTTTCCAAAAATTTTTTATTTTTATAGAAATTTTTTCAAAAATTTCTTATTTTTATAGGAAAATTTTCAAAACATTCTTATTTTGATATTAATTTTTTCAAAAATTTCTTATTTTTGTAGTAACTTTTTAGAAAATTTCCTATAAAAATAAGAAATTTAAAAAAAAAATCCTAAACAAATATGAAATTTTTGAAGAGTTTTATATAAAAATTAAAAAAATTTGAAAAATTTCTTATCAAAATATGAAATTTTTTTAAATTTCCTATAAAAATAAGAAATTTTTGAAAATTTTCCTATAAAAATAAGAAGCTTTTGAAAAATTTCTCATGAAAATAAAAAGTTTTTGAAAAAATTCCTATAAAAATAAGAAATCTTTAATATGAAATTTTTCAAAAATGTGTTTATTTTTAATGGAAATTTTTCAAAAATTTCTTATTTTTATAGGAACTTTTTCAAAAATTTCTTATTTTTATAGGAAATTTTTCAAAAACTTCCTTTTCTTATAGAAAATTTTTAAAAAATTTCTTATTTGTATAGGAAACTTTTCAAAAATTTCTTATTGTTATAGGAAATTTTTAAAAAATTTATCATTTTCTTATTTTTATAATAAATTTTTCAAAAATTTCTTATTTTTTTTTAGAAAGTTTTTCAAAAATTTCTTATTTTTTTAAGAAATTTTTCAAAAATTTCTTATTTTTTTAAGAAATTTTTCAAAAATTTTTTATTTTTATATGAAATTTTTAAAAAATTTTGTATTTTTATAGGAAATTTAAAAAAAAAATTCTTATTTTTATATGAAATTTTTCAAAAGTGTCTTATTGTTATATGAAATTTTTAAAAAATTTCAAATTTTTCAAAAATTTCTTATTTTTATAGAAAATTTTTAAAAAATTTCTTTTTTTTATAGGAAATTTTCCAAAAATTTCTTATTTTAATAGGAAATTTTTAAAAATTTTCTTATTTTTATAGGAAATTTTTCAAAAGTTTCTTATTTTTATAGGAAATTTTGCAAAAATTTCTTATTTTATAGGAAAATTTTCAAGTTTCTTATTTTTATAGGAAATTTTTCAAAAATTTCTTATTTTTATAGGATATTTTTCAAAAATTTCTTATCTTATAGGAAATTTTTCAAAAATTTCTTATCTTATAGGAAATTTTTCAAAAGTTTCTTATTTTTATAGGAAAGTTATCAAAAATTTCTTATTTTTATAGGACATTTTCAAAAATTTGTTAGTTTATTATAAAATTTCTTATTTTTATAGAAATTTTTTAAAAAATTTCTTTTTTTTATAGCAATGTTTTCAAAAAATTCTCATGTTTACAGAAAATTTTTTAAAAATTTCATTTTTTTATAGGAAATTTTTCTAAAATTTCTTATCATAGAATATTTTTAAAAAATTTTTTATTTGTAAAAGGAAATTTTCAAACATCTCTTATTTTTACACTAAATTTTTAAGCACTTCTTATTTTTATACAAAAGTTTTAAAAAGCTTCATATTTTTATAGGAAATTTTTCAAAAATTTCTTGTTTTCATAAAAAATTTTTCAAAAATTTCTTATTTTTATAGGAAATTTTTAAAAAATTTCTTTATTTTATAGGAAATTTTTCAAAAATTTCTTATTTTTAAAGGAAATTTTCCAAAAATTTCTTATTTTTATAGGGAATTTTTAAAAATTTTCCTATTTTTACAAGAAATTTAAACAAAAAATTTTATTTTTATAGAAAATTTTTCAAAAATTTTATATTTTTATAAAAAATTTTTATTTTTTAAATTTTATATTTAAATTTTTTTGAAAAAATTAAAAAAAAATAAGAAATTTTTGAAAATTTTCTTAAAAAAAAAAACGAAATTTTTGAAAAATTCTTATAAAAATAACAAGTTTTTGAAAACTTTTCTGTAAAAATAACAAATTTTTGAAAAATTTTCTATAAAAATAAGATTTTTTTTTAAATTTCGTGTAAAAATAACAAATTTTTGAAAAACTTCCTATAAAAAAAGGAAATTTTTCAAAAATTTCCTTTAAAAATATGATATGTTTGAAAAACTTCCTATAAAAATTAGAAAATTTTGAAAAATTTCTTGTAAATATAGGAAATTTTTTTAAAATTTCCTACAAAATAAATAAATTTTTGAAAAATTTCCTATAAAATAAATAAATTTTTGAAAAATTTCCTATAAAAAATAAATTTCAAAAAGAATTCATAGGAACATCTGGTCTCTCTATGTCCTTTTAATCTATCATACACACAAATAAATCACATAAACGCTTTAACACAAATCTCAAAAATTTAGCCACATTTAATACGATAAAATAGTATTTTGCTTACATTTTCCTAACGATTTTTTCCTCACTAAAGAAAATTGTGTTAATGACTTTTTTTTCTTTACTTTCAGCTGTAAAGATGAATATCTGGCAAACAAATCTCAAGACCTTACAAGTGAGTACCATAATAGTATATACATACATAAAAATATCCTTGTAAAAGAACACTAAATCTTAGAAATAGATACACACACGTTTACAACATTATAAATTTCATTTAATATTCCTATAATCCATGAGATGGTTCTTTTTGGAAGATTGTTCATCAAAATATGATAAACGATTTTTAACCAAGCGTGTTTTTTGTGGGGGTCCTTGGAGAGGTAAGGGGAAAAGTGGTTAGAATAAAATAAACGCTAAATTAAATTTATTATTTTTAAGATGAGTTTCCATATGAGGGAAAGCAAAAAAAAAAGAAAAATCAACGAAACGAATGTTTTGTGAATCGTGAAGGATGTTTGGGGTTTTTGGTGCTACTTTAACTGCTAAATGTTATGAACATGATGTATGATTGAAATGTTACAGTGATTAAGTTTCAAAATGTGTATAAAGGAAAGAAAAACTTGAAAAGGGAAAAGGTAATTAGGCTGAAGAAAATAAAGGAACAAAGCGAGTAATGTAAATGATTTGAGGGATGTAAAATTTTAATAGGGATAATAAAAAATATGATCGCTTTTGTAATGTGAAAATTATTTATAGGAATTGGTGTAATAAAATAAAATTTAAATATGTTTATACCTATTCCTTAAGCCTTTACTGTTTGGGGTAATTTTTTTCCAAAAATAATGTTTTTGTTTTGATTTGTTCCATTTTTTGTGTTTTATGGCCCAAAAAGTTGAAACATGTTTTTTAATGGAGCATTTCGTTTTGTTTTATATCCCTTTATTTGTTCATCAAAATAAATTATGTTAGATTTATATATAGAGGGCATTTATGTTGAATATAAGGTCATATCATGATTTCCAGGAATATTTTAGAATAAATGAGTTATTCGGGCAAAAAATGTTTAAGTCAATAAAATGGGTACATATGTAGATTTTAAAATTATAAACAAATTTTTGATTGATAACTTACAGAAAATATAAAATGTTGAGCAAAAAAGAATAATATGTTTATATGTATATGTATTTGTTATCTTATAATAAATACATTTACTTGGAATTAGATTTTTTTGGAACTTGAATTTAATTTCGTATTGAGATGACAGATAAGATGTAGAATAATTGATTAGGAAAATAACATATCATTTTTGACAGTTTAACTTTAAACTCAAAATTATATCATAAAGTACTTTTAATATAATAATGAAAATTTTTTTAAAATTTCCTATAAAAAAAAAAATAAGAAGGTTTTGAAAAATTTCCCATAAAAATAATACATTTTTGAAAAATTTCCCGTAAAAGTAAAAAGTTTTTGAAAAACTAATAAGATAATTTTTTGAAAATTTTTTTATAAAACTCAGAAATTTTTTAAAAACTTCCTACAAAGATGAGACATTTTTTACAAATTTTCTGAAAAAAATATGGCACTTTTGAGATTCCAATAAAAATAAAACTCAGAAATTTTTTAAAAACTTCCTACAAAGATGAGACATTTTTTACAAATTTTCTGAAAAAATATGGCACTTTTGAGATTCCAATAAAAATAAGAATTTTTTTAATATTTTCTATAAGAATTAACATTTTTCCTATAATAATAAGACATTTTTGAAAAGTTTCCTATAAAAATAAGAAATTGTTGAAAAATTTCCTATAAAAATTAAGAAATATTTGAAAAAAATTTCCTATCAAAATACGAAATTTTTGAAAAATTTCCTATAAAAATAAAAATTTTTGAAAAATTTCCTATAAAAATAAGAAATTTTTGAAAAGTTTCCTATAAAAATAAGAAATTTTTGAAAAATTTCCTATAAAAATAAGAAATTTTTGAAAAATCTCCTATAAAAATAAGAAATTTTTGAAAAATTTCCTATAAAAATAAGAATTTTTTTTAAAATTTCCTATAAAAATAAGAAATTTTTGAAAAATTTCCTATAAAAATAAGAAATTTTTGAAAAATTTCCTATAAAAATAAGACATTTTTGAAAAATTTCCTATAAAAAAAAGAAATTTTTGAAAAATTTCCTATAAAAATAAGAAATTTTTTAAAAATTATCTATAAAAATAAGAAATGTTTAAAAATTTCCTTTAAATATAAGAAATTTTTGAAAATTTTCCTATAAAAATAAGAAATTTTTGAAAAATTTCCTATAAAAATAAGAAATTTTTGAAAAATTTCCTATAAAAATAAGAAATTTTTGAAAAATTTCCTATAAAAATAAGAAATTTTTGAAAAATTTCCTATAAAAAAAGGAATTTTTGAGAAATCTCCTATAAAAATAAGAAATTTTTGAAAAATTTCCTACAAAAATAAAAAAAAATTTGAAAAATTTCCTATAAAAATAAGAAATTTTGGAAAAATTTCCTATAAAAATAAGAAATTTTGGAAAAATTTCCTATAAAAATAAGAAATTTTGGAAAAATTTCCTATAAAAATAAGAAATTTTTAAAAAATTTCATATAAAAATAAGAAATTTTTGAAAAATTTCCCATCAAAATAAGAAATTTTTGTAAAATTTTTAATAAAAATGAGATAATTTCGAAAAAAAAGAAATTTTTGAAAAATTTTCGAAAAAATATAAATTTTTGAAAAATATCTTATAGAAAAAATTAAATTTTGAAAAAATTCTTATAAAAATAAGATATTTTTTAAAAATTTCCTTTAAAAATAAGAATTTTGAAAAATTGGCTTTAAAAATAAAAAATTTTTAAAAATTTCTTTAATAATTTTTGAAAATTTTTCTGTAAAAATAAGAAATTTTTAAAAAATTTTATAAAAATATACGAAATTTTCCTCTAAAAATAAGAAATTTTTAAAAATTTTCTATAAATATTCGAAATTTTAGAAAAATTTTCCAATAGAAAAATAAGAAATTTTTGAAAATTTTCATAAGGAAAAATAAGAAATTTTTGAAAAATTTCCTACTAATATAAAAAAATGTTTATTAAAATTAAAAATCTTTAAAAAATTTCCTTTGAATATAAGAATTTTTGGAAAAATATTTTTGAAAACTAAGAGTCTTAAAAAAATTGCTATAAAAATAATAATTTTTTGAAAAATTTCCTGCAGAAAATTAAGAAATTTTTGAGATTTTTTTTTATAAAAATAAGAAATTTTTTGAAAAATTTCCTATAGAAAACTAAAAATTTTTTAGAAAATTTCTTATTTTTTTATAATGGCAAAATAAGAAATTTTTGAAAAGTTTTCTGTAATTATTAAAAATTTTAGTCTCAATTAAAAAACAATTGCATTATGTGTCACCTCAACCAACGCTCTTTGTGACATTTTGAATTGATTATAATTGGTTGTCCTTTGATACGTGTTTTTGTGTGTGTATGTTTGATAGGACTCATATACGAGTGTAATTTAATATAACTATTTAGGAAAGGGTACGTGTGTTCATGTTATTAAAAATAATATTAGAAAAGAAATTGTTCATTATTTTTAA
Source organism: Stomorhina lunata (assembly GCA_933228675.1). Classification (NCBI taxonomy): domain Eukaryota; kingdom Metazoa; phylum Arthropoda; class Insecta; order Diptera; family Rhiniidae; genus Stomorhina; species Stomorhina lunata. The sequence continues at coordinate 31,102,652 of OW121742.1, forward strand.
TTAAAACATTATTAGTTTTACTTGAGTTGATAAAAAAAATATTCAATAAAATAGAAGGAAAGGAAGAAAATAATAAAGGATAATCACAAATTGATAATTTGATATATTTTAAAAAAATAATATCGATAACAATAACCTTTCTTTTTAAAAGTCATTACGACGTTAAATTTTTATAGAAAAGTCTTCCCATCGATAACTTTTCTATAAAAAAGGTTTTCCATCGATAACTTTTCTATAGAAAAGTCATCCAATCGATAACTTTTCTATTGAAAAGTCATAAAATCGATAACTTTTCTGTAGAAAAGTCATCCCATCGATAACTTTTCTATAGAAAAGTCATCCTATCGAAAACTTTTCTATAGAAAAGTCATCCTATCGATTACTTTTCTATAGAAAAGTCATCCTATCGATAACTTTTCTATACAAAAGTGTTCCTATCGATAACTTTTCTATAGAAAAGTCATCCTATCGATAACTTTTCTATAGAAAAGCCATCCCATCGCTAACTTTTCTATAGAAAAGTCTTCCCATCGATAATTTTTCTATAAAAAAGGTTTTCCATCGATAACTTTTATATAGAAAAGTCATCCAATCGATAACTTTTCTATAGAAAAGTCATCCTTACGATAAATTTTCTATATAAAAGACATCCCATCAAAAAAAAGTCATCCTATCAATAATTTTTATATAGAAAAGTCATCCTATCGATAACTTTTTTCTAGAAAAGTCATCCTATCGACAACTTTTCTATAGAAAAGTCATCCTATCGATAACTTTTCTATAGGAAAGTCATCCTATCGATAATTTTTCTCTAAAAAAGCCATCCTATCGATAACTTTTCTATAGAAAAGTCATCCTTTCGATAATTTTTCTATAGAGAAGTCATCCTTTCGATAACTTGTCTATAGAAAAGTCATCCTTTCGATAACTTTTCTATAGAAAAGTCATCCTTTCGATAACTTTGCTATAGAAAAGTCATTCTTTCGATAACTTTTCTATAGAAAAGTAGTCCTATTGATAACTTTTCTATAGAAAAGTCATCCTTTCTATAACTTTCTATGGAAAGTCATCCTATTGATAAATTTTCTATAGAAATAACTTTTCTGTAGAAATATTAAGATATGATATACCCTTTAAAATATTTGCATTTATTTTTAATTGTTGTAGTGCATGATTTCAGTTAATCATGGATGTTTATTTATGAAAACCAATTAAATTAGAAGACAATTTAATTATAATTTTGTTTCGTTGTAAACAAACAAATTATGACAGCAACAAGCACGGGCATGTACACATTAGATACTTTATTGACAAGTTAAATACCAATCTAACACATACACACATACATGTGTATGTCATACATGCGATATGGCGATTAAAATTTTTTTAATTGTTAACTATTATATTTGATTTAATTTTCGAACACTTGACACATAAAAAGTCGTTAAATGTTGGCTATAAAAATCATTAAATTGAAAAAAAAAACTCCTGGGAAAGGAGTAATCAAAGCCTTGCCCCCTAGTATCCTCAAAATTTATAAATATACTAACTTCAAATAATTTCTAATTAAATTTTTGAAAAAAAAAAAATAATGTGCTGCACAAGCCATTACCAACTTTATTTGGGTCATGGCTAATATATTTTTCCTTTTATTAAATATTTTAATGGTTCTTTTCTTTGAAATTATAAATAAACATTATTTATAATAATGGTCTAAATAAAGTACACAATGATAACAAAGACAAACAGTAACAACATTTTAATAGAATGAAAAGTATATACAAATTTACTGATACTTTAAAGTAACTGCAACAAATAATGCATAAAAGTAAATAACTAACAAAAATATTCACAATGTAAGTGAGTATAAATGTAAGTAAATAGATGTAGACGTATAATAAGGAGGCCATCCTCAAATACACCAATACCCGTGCAATGAAAGACAGACATTTTTATGGAGCCGGTAAACAACACCGTTGCATTTTCCGTGATGACGGCGCTCCGAATGAAGTTAATAGATATCGAGCTTCAACATCATGTTGCAACATTAATGCCAACCTACAAAGTTCAGCTCTTAGAGCAAGTTTGTAATGCTCTACTTTCGCTATATATTTTTCGATTTGGTTTGCAGTTTTCTGAACTTAAGTCAAGCAATCTAATTAGATTTCAGAGCACGAGTTAACTGCCTTAACTTGGCAAAATAGTAATTAAAACTTTTGTCATCATTTCGGTATAAACTCCATCCAGTTCGACCAAATGTTAAAAAAATAGAAGGAAGAACACCGAAGCCAACGAAAGTACTTACTTTAATTTTTCCTTTTATTTATTTCATATTTAGTTGGACTAAATAACGTTGAATTTTTAAATATACACCAAGGACATCGGTGTGATCCACTTCCAGTTTTTGTTGGCTGACTTTTATTTATTAAGTCATGAAAAGGCGAAAATTTGTGTTTTTTTTCTCTTATGCCAGGAGGGATTTGTTAAAGACATAAAGCTTAAGGTTTTAAGGGGAACATTTTATAACTTTTAAAATATTTTTTTGTTAATGCATACATACATATATACAATGAAGAAAGAAAGGCATTTAATAAATAAATACGAAATTTTCTATAGAAACGTTCAATATAATGAATTCTATAGAAGAGTTGTTAATAAAATGAAATTTTAATAAGTTGGTAGTCGATGGAATCATTTTTCTATCGAAAAATTATCGAAAGCCTGACTTTTCTATACAAAAGTTATCGAAAGGATGACTTTTCTATAGAAAAGTTATAGAAAGAATCACTTTTCTATGGAAAAGTTATCGAAAGGATGACTTTTCTATACAAAAGTTATCGAAAGGGTGATGATAATGAATGATGAATATAATGAACTTTTTTAGAAGAGTTGTTAACACAATGAAATTTTTATAAAAAAGTTATCGATGGGATGATTTTTCTATTGAAAAGTTATCGAAAAGATATCTTTTCTATAGAAAAGTGATCAAAAAGATGGCTTTTCTATACAAAAGTTAAGGAAAGGATGACTTGTCTATAGAAAAGATATCGAAAGGATGTTATCAAAAGGATTACTTTTCTATAAAAAGGTTATCAAAAGGATGACTTTTCTATAGAATGGATATCAAAAGGATGACTTTACTATAGAAAAGTTATCAAAAAGATAACTTTTCTATGGAAAAGATATCGATAGGATGACTTTTTTTTATAGAAAAGTTATCGACAGGATTAAATTTTTTGATAGAAAAGTTATCGACAGGATTAAATTTTTTGATAGAAAAGTTATCGAAAGGATGACTTTTCTACAGAAAAGTTATCGAGAGATAATTTCTCTATAAAAAACTTATCGAAAGATGACTTTTCTATAGAAAAGTTATCGAAAGATGATTTTTCTATAGAATAGTTATCGAAAGATGACATTTCTTTAGAAAAGTTATCGAAAGATTACTTATCTATAAAAAAAGCTATCGAAAGGATGACTTTTCTATAAAAAAGTTATCGAAAGGATGACTTTTCTATAAAAAAGTTATCGAAAGGTTGACTTTTCTGTAGAAAAGTTATCGAAAGGATGACGTTTCGCTAGAAAAGTACTCGAAAGGATGACTTTTCTATAGAAAAGTTTTCGAAAGGATGACTTTCCAATGGAAAAGTTATAGAAGGGATGACTTTTCTATAAAAAAAGTTATCGAAAGGATGACTTTTCTATATCGAAAGGATGACTTTTCTATATCGAAAGGATGATTTTTCTATAGAAAAGTTATCGAAAAGAAGACTTATCTATAGAAAAGTTATCGAAAGGAAGACTTTTCTATAGAAAAGTTATCGAAAGGAAGACTTTTCTATAGAAAAGTTATCGAAAGTATGAATTTTTTAAAGAAAAGTTCGATAGCTTTAGCTTTTATTTAGAAAAGTTATTGAAAGGATGACTTTTCTATAGAAATGTTATCGATAGGATGACTTTTTTTTAAAGAAAAGTTATCGAAATTATTGCTTTTATTTTGAAAAGTCATTGAATGGATGACTTTTGTACAGAAAAGTTATCGATATGATGATTTTTCGAAAGAAAACTTATTGATGGGATGAGTTTTCGAAACAAAATTTATTGATAGGTTGACTTTTCTATAGAAAAGTTATTGATAGGATGTCTTATCTATAGAAAAGTTATCGGTAGGATGACTTTTCTATAGAAAAGTTACCGATATTTAAATTTTTCTATAGAAAAGTTGTCTACAGATAAGTTATCGATAGGATGACATTCCTATAGAAAGGTTATTGAAAGGGTGACTTTGATATAGAAAGGTTATCGAAGGCTGACTTTCCTATAATGACTTTTCTATAGAAACTTTTTAGTGGAATAATCGATAAGTCTACAAAATTTATCTTTACAGAATATTAAATGATGTTCTTTCTTTCACGAAAATACTATTTAAATGTATTTATTTTCAAGTAAGATTTGTAAATCTTTCATTATTTTTTAATCTTAATTTTAAAGTTTTTCCCTTCCACCACCTGAAAACTTGCGTACATAAAAATTTAAGAATTTCAATCCCTCCCAATGAATTCCTTTGTCTTTCACTAATTAGCATTTTTTTTTTGTTTTGTCCTTCACTTAGGAAAATGTTAAGTATTCTCTTAAAATTTTTCTCTGTATGCGTAAATATTTTTGTGTGTATGTGTGTCGTTTCTTGTCTTTTTAAGGAAAATTAAATTAAGTTCTAAACTTTTTGGTACAAGTACATTATTCGATTTACATGTGTATGTATGTGTAAATAAATTAATCACCAAATGACTTGAATACAACATGACAAAAGTTGTTCTTTTTTTATTATTTAGTTGGATGTTGTTCTTGTTGCTGTTGTACGATTTATTCTTAAGTGAAATTAGTAAAAATTGTTCCTGAATATTTAATGAAGTTTGCTAACAAGTGAAAATAAAGTAAAAGTATTTTTAGACAAGGACATATTTAGTTGTGATTTTTATGATAACCCATTGAGAGACATATTTCTTAACAATAACTAACGATAACTTTTCTATAGAAAATGCATCCTAACGATAACTTTTCTATAGAAAAGTCATCCTAACGATAACTTTTCTATAGAAAAGTCATCCTAACGATAACTTGTCTATGGAAAAGTCATCCTAACGATAACTTTTTCGTAGAGAAGTCATTCCAACGATAAGTTTCTTATAAAAGAGTAATCCTAAGGATACAGAAGCCTTTTGGGTTCGCCAACTTTTCTATAGAAAATTATTGATTTAGCAAAGTTCATTTTCCATCAAAATTCCTGAGAAGTCCTCTTAAACATAACTTTTTAACATAAAAAGTCAAGTTATTACTTTTTCCTAAGTAAAACCATATCTTTTCTTAACTCTTCTTTTACTTTTGAAATTTGCTTAAAAATTTTTGGTTTTGAAAATTAAACCAAACAATAGTATGCTAATAGCCAACATAAGATTCAAGACCATATTTAGAAAAAAATTGATTTGAATTTTCTAAGTTTACTAATGAAATATATTCCTTTAACTTTAAGATATTTTACTTAATTTATGTATGTAGTTTAGTTTGCAAAACCCTTAAAAAGTTTGAAGCAAATAACCACATAAAAGTCAAGTTGTTGCTTAACAAAGCAGCAAGGATACATTAAGATGATTAGTAGCATAGTTTTAGGAGGAAAAGAAAAAAAAAACTTTTCCAAAAGATTTTTGCCATAAAATTTTATACAAATTCTTTTTAAATATATACTTTTTAGATATTAAAATGTATTAAGAAAATTTAAAGTAAGGATTTCTTGAGCTTAGAATTTTAGAATTTACATGCATTTGTGTCTTTAAGGTTTATTTCCAGAAAAACCACAAAAGCCTTTAGTATTTAAAGAGAAAAGAAAAGCCCAAGAATAGAACAAATATTTATGTTGGATAATAAAGTATAAACAAAGAATGGAGAAATTTTAAAGAAAATTAAAATTAAAAAATGTTTCTTTATAAATTTAAGAGACCTAGTAGATTTAAGAAATTTTTGAAGTTTTAAAATACAATACATATCGTTACTTTAATATAGAAAAGCCCTAACTAATATTTTTCTTTCATTACAGGAGTGGGAAATAAAACTAAATAAAAACTTATGTTTTGAAGATACAGAAATTTATTAAACGCAGTTTTTTGCTAAATTCTCTAAAGAATTTAATACTATAATAATGTTTTTTAAAATGAAAAGATTTTTATAAAATTGTATAAGATAAAGCTTTAAAAAACGATTTGAATGAAAAACGACTTAGGGCCTTTCTATATTAAAGTAACGATATATACATCGTATTGTATTTTAAAATTAGATCAATTTAATAATTTTTCTTTAAATGTCACAAAATTATCTTGTCTCTAAATTTTTGCTTTTGGAAAAACTCTATTATTAAACATTTAAGTATAATCACTCGTAGAATAAGGTTAAGTAAAAGTGAATTATTTTGTTTAATTTTATTACAATTTGACCTAGATTTTTTGCCAGTGGTAATCATTCTGTTTGTAATTTCCTTAATATTGTCTCGAAAACCAAAACTCATGTATTTTCTAAATCCTTCTGAAATTCTAAGACGCTTGAGCGATGTCTGTCTGTGTGTCTGTCTGGCTATCTGTCTGGCTATCTGTCTGTCTGTCTGTCTGTCTGTCTGTCTGTCTGTCTGTCTGTCTGTCAGTCTGTCTGTCTGTCTGTCTGTCTGTCTGTCTGTCTGTCTGTCTGTCTGTCTGTCTGTCTGTCTGTCTGTCTGTCTGTCTGTCTGTCTGTCTGTCTGCCTGTCTGTCCGTCTGACTGACTTTCTGTCTGTTGTATGATAAAACCTTAAGGAAAGGATGTATGTCACTGAAATTTGTCACAAATATTCTTTATTTCTTGGAAAATTTTGGAATTAAAATTTGGCGAAATCGGTTTACATATGACCATAGCTCCCGTATAAACTGGCATAGTCCAATCGCTTATTCGCTAATAATTGACTTATTGTAAGCGTATAAAATTTCATCGAATTCCGTTCACATTTAACTATAGCTCCCATACAAAATACTTACGAAAACAGCCTAAATTGCAGCTCAAATACACTTGAACGCGAATAAATGTTAAACAATACTAGCTATGGCAATTAAATTTAGTACAAGGAAGTCTTATGTCATTGCTAGCCGGTGTGCAAAATTTCGTCACAATCGGTCACCATTTGACCATACCTCCCATATAAAAACTTACAAAAACACAAAACAAGTAAGAAAAGTTATAGTTGGTCAAGCCCGACTATAATATACCATTTACTACTAAGTACAAATATGGACCAACAATTAAACAAGTTTTCCATAAGTCTTAGACACATACATACATATACTATGTGCTATTTTTTCAAAATTTCGAGATTAATATCATTTCCGGCTAAGGGCCTGATATGGAAGCTAGGGTCAATTGTGAACCGATTGTTACCAAATTTTGGTTTTTGGTTCATATTTATAAAATATTTATCTGTGCAAAGTTAGAGTAATCAAATGCATTTATCTTTAGATTTATTAATGTTTTTGTGCTTTTGTGTGTATATAAACGCCTTTTGAGAATGTGTCTTGTATGGAAGGTATGGTCAAATATGGGCCGATTTCTACAAAATTAGGAACACTGATTATGGGTATAATAAGCAATATTTTTGCTGAATATTATTAAAATACCACTAAATTTGTGGCTGTAAAGGACCAAAAACTCTATTCCGGGAAGGCATTCCTATGGGAGGTACCCGAAATAGTAATCCGATTTCACCCAAAAAGTATAGGGATCTTCCTTGGAAATATGAGACTGTGCCAAATTTCATCAAATTAGCCTAAAGGTTACGACCTGTAGAATGATAACAAGCTTGCATGCATAACGGGTCAGCCAGCCAGCCGGATAGACATCGTTAAAACAACTCAAGGATTGATTTTAAGTCGATTGGTATACTAAAAGGTTGGTCTCAGACCAATATTTCTATGCGTTACAAACATCAGCACAAACCTAATATAACCTTTCCACCATTGGTGGTGAGAGGTATAAATATCAAAAAGATAGGGGATTTGTGTCAGTCTGTCCATCAAATGACAATGCGAAACCGCCTTAAATAAAACAGAAAGAGCTAGAGAGACAAAATTTTACAGAAGTGTGTACCTAAAATGAGAGAAATCGGTTCACATTTAGTTAGATCTTTCATATAACCCCGTCCATAGAATCACATTAATGCTGAAAAATTTAATGCAATTATAATAGCTATGACGGCAGAATTAAGAATAGAGAAGTTTAATGCAGTATATCAAATTTTATAGGAATCGGTCCATATTTGACCATAGCTTTCATATAAAAACTAATCCCGGACACAAAAAAATGTAACAAAGGCCAGTTAAAAGGTATTAAATTAGAAAAAATGACAGCCATAGGCATAAATTTTGCAAGACAATCGGTCAACATTTAGCTAAAGTTGAGTATATAAGATTCGGCATAGACGAATATAACACTCTTACTTGTTATAGTTTTATTTTATTTAATTTAAAAATACCATAAACTTTTACCCATATTTTTTACTTTCAGTTTATTTTCATTGCTCTTCAAGAAAAACATTTTCTTTTCATTTTGAGAAAAACAAGAAGAAAAATCTTAAAAGAAACACGTTAAAGTGCTTTAACTGTCATCAGAAAGTAATTACTACAGTGTATACAGACAGACAGACACATGTTCTAGAACACTTGCACAAATACTCATACTCTTCTTTGCTCCTTTAAAGTCCTGTATACATTAACACACATACACGCACACACACACGCACGCAGGCACACTTTTACTCATACATAATTAAGAAAACGCCTTTAGAAAAGCCTCAATTTAGTGAAGCATAACTCAATTAACTATGTTGCTATTTTTGCTCAGAGTCCTCCTTAAACTACCCCCAAACCCACTTCAGCAACAGATCCTTGACTATCTAACCAATATATACATTTACACATACATACATATGTATGCCTTAATGTTGGGGATATACATTTACACGCTTTCAAATCCAGCATTTATATTTATAATGAATGAAAGAACAAGCGAATGATACAACATTTTAAAGCAGAGATGTCCAGATTTGCATTTTTAATTATCTACAGAAAATGTTCTAATACTTATGAACACAAATCTTATATTCTTAAACGAGCAATAATTGTATGTATTTATTTATATATAGAATGGCTATCTCGAAAACGGCTCTAACGATTTTGATAAAATTTGGACAGTGGGTATCTTTTTTGATGTATAGGTCGAAGAAGAAGGAACTTTTGGAACTTTTGCCTCTAAGAGGGTAAAAACGGGTAAAAAGGGAAAAAATCGAAAACGCTATATAATAGGTATAGAAATAAAATTAAAATTACGTTTTAAACAACTATGAAAATAAGTGGACAGGTGTTTGGTACTTTTTTGAAACTATGTTCGATAGGGGGTAAAAAAGGCTGAAAATAGTTTTTTTGGTACCTTTTTAACCCACTCTTATATTTTAAACTAAAGAATATAGAAAGAAACTTTGTACTGCAATCAATAGATGTAAAAGAAACATGAAATACGTATTTGGTACTTTTTTGATTTTGGAGCCGAAATGGGTAAAAAGGGGATAAAATTATAACATAACATCTCCAAAGTAATATGATAGGAACATTATACATTATGTTAACTGCGTTTTAATAAAATGTACCGAATTCAATTTGCACCAAAAAAGTACCAAATATGCATATGGAACTTTTAGAAATTAGGGAATAAAAAGGGGGAAAAATTAGTATTATTTTAAACAAATGAATGTTTGTCTGTATGTATGTTCTTTATAGAATAGTAAACTGTGAATAATAAGCCGGCGAAGGTTTTTAAGTTGATGAGACTAATTTCCAACAGATGGCGCCACTGAAAATTACTAAAAATAATAAAATCGTAAACTGTACATTTGATCATGCTATGATCTTTAGCAAAGTTGTAGCGCATGAGCCGCCGAAGGCTTTTTAGTTGGTATGAATAATTTCCGACAGATGGCGCTACAGAAACTTACTCAAAGTCAATTTAATCGTAATCTGTACATTTAATCATGCTACAATCTTTAGCAAAGTTGTTGCACATGAGCCGGCGAAGGTTTCTTAGTTGGTATGAAGAAATTTCGATAGGTGGCGCCACTGAAATTTACTCAAAGTCAATTTAATCGTAAGCTGTACATTTAATCATGCTATAATCTTCAGCAAAGTTGTTACGGATAAGCCGAAGAAGGTTTATGAATTGGAATGAGCAAAGTCCGACAGGTGGCGCCACAGAAAATTATTCAAAGTGAATTAAATCGTAAACTGTGCATTTGATCATGTTATAATCATAAGCAAAGTTGTTACGAATAAGCAGACAAAGGTTTCTTATATGGTACGAACAATTTCAAGTGGCGCCACTTAAAACTACTCAAAATGAATTAAATCGCAAACTGTGCATTTGATCAGACTATAATCTTTAGCAAAGTTGTTGCGCATGAGTCGACGGAGGTTTCTGTTGGTATGAATAATTTCCAAAATTATTAAAATGAGTTAAACTGTAAACTATGCAAACTACGTGTTGGTCGGACAAAATAAATAAAATAATTCAAAATTAACTGAATATTTGTACAATGTCTTTCCTCTAAATTTATTTTTGCACTTTTTAAAATAAAATATATAAAAACTTTAAAATTTGCCTCAAAATGCTAATCATAAAGCTCCGAGCAAGGCTCGGTCAACCAGGTACTTTAAGTAATGTTCTTACTAAGAAAGGTATTGTATAAATTAAGGAAATGTTAACAACTGTTCTACAACTTTACAATTAAAACATGACTTGTAATTGCAGACTTAAAGTTTTCTAAAACAAGGTAATGAAATTGTTTTTTCTTTCGGTTTCAGATCTAAGTCTTCTTTATGCCCTTAAAGTGTCACATCCCTGTCATTTTAATATTTAATAAATGGTTTATCTATTAAGCTTTTCTCTTGTTTGTTCATCAGCCGTATTATAATTAGAGAAATATGGATAAACAGTAAATCCCCGATTTGCATAATAAAAGGCATTTATCTCTTTCACGATATTTGTTGAAAAAAGGCAACATTTTACTAATTCTTTTCTAACTTATGCCTTACCTAATTTATCTTAAAAAATATTTTTCGAAAAGCAAGAATATTTAAAAAAAATATCTATAAGATTTCATTTACTAATTCTTTGTAAAATACCATTTTCAATTGTTCAAATTTAAAGTTATAACGACTTTCTTCAGCTAAGACACAAACCAATACAAAATAGTTAATCCAAAAATACAAATTTAATATTAGTGTTTTTATTTATATTTATAAAATCTGAAGTCAATATAATAGCTTTTTATTTCAAATTTCAGATCAAAATATCTATTAGCGAGCCCATCGAGTATCTACTGTACCTCATCAAATACATAATAAATATGTATTCTTGAGTACAGTTTAGACAAGTGTCAATTTTGTATTGAAACTATATACAAATACCTACATATATATTGATGTAAGTAAGTCTATAAAGACGAATGTCTTCAAGTTTTCATTGAAGGTGTGGGAATCAATGTTTAAGTTGTAGCTCCTGTGTCTCTTGACTAATTTGGTGGTAGTGGTGGTAACTAACTCAATTTTCAAGTTAATTAATCATAAATTTGTAATTACTTTGATATCAAACAACAAAATTATTTGAAAAGTATAACTACAATGGGAACAAACATCAGGAGAGAACAATAGAAAATAAAAGTTTTCTAAAACAGTTATTAAAATAAAATTTGAATTTTAAAAGAGTTTTTGAACAATATTTAATAAATAACTATGAAAAGGAATATCTTTAAAACTTTACTAAAAAAAATATTCGACAGGAATTTTTTTAATAATTTTCTATAAAAATAAGAAATTTTTAAAAAAATTAACATAAAAATAAGAAATATTTAAAAAAGTTGCTATGAAAATAAAAAAAAATTTCAAAAATTTCCTATAAAAATAGGAAATTTTTGAAAATTTTCCGATAAAAATAGGAAACTGTTATATAAAATTTCCTACAAAAATAAGAAATTTTTGAAAAAAAATCTATAAGAATAAGAAATTTTTGAAAAAAATCCTATAAGAATAAGAAATTTTCGAAGAAAATCCTTATTTTTTTTTTTAAATTCCTATAAACATAAAAAATTTTTGAAAATTTCCTATAAAAATATCAAATGTTTGAGAATGTTGCAATAAAAGAAATAAATTTTTGAAAAATTTCCTAAAGAACAAGACATTTTTGAAAAATTTCCTAAAAAACAAGAAATTTTTGAAAAATTTCCTATAAGAATAAGATTTTTTTTTAAATTTCCTACAAAAATTAAAAATTTTTGAAAAATTTTCTATAAAAATAAGCAATTTTTTCAAAATTTCCTATAAGACTAAGAATGTTTTGAAAAATTTCCTTTAAAAACAAAAATATTTTCGAAGAATTTTTTAAAAATGAGAATTTTTTGAAAAATTTCGTATAAGAATAAGAAATTTTTTATAAATTTCCTAAAAAAATAAGAAATTTTTGCAAAATTTCTTATAAGACTAAGAATGTTTCGAAAAATTTCCTTTTAAAATAAGAAATTTTTAAAAAATTTCCTATAAAAATAAGAAATTTAAAAAACATTTCCTATCAAAATAAGGAATTTTTAAAAAATTTCCTACCAAAATAAGATTTTTTTTTAAATTTACTATAAAGCTAAGAAATTAAAAAAAAAATCCTATAAAAATATGACATTTTTGAAAAATTTTACCAAAATAAGAAATTTTTGAAAAAATATCCTATAAAAATAAAAAATTTTCGAAAAAAAAAATTCTATAATAATTGGAAATTTTCGAAAAACAAATCATATAAAAATACAGAATTTTTTTAAAATGAGATTTTTTTTTTAAATTTCCTATAAGAATAAGAAATTTTTTATAAATTTTCTATATAAATAAGAAATTTTTGAAAAATTTCCTATAACAATAAGAAAGTTTTGAAAAATTTCCTATAACAATAAGAAAGTTTTGAAAAATTTCCTACATAAACAAGAATAGTTTTGAAAAATTTTCTAAAAAAATAAGAAATTTTTTAAAAATTTCCTATAAAAATAAGAAATTAAAAAAAAAAATTCTATCAAAATAAGAAGGTTTTAAAAAATTTTCTATCAAAATAATTTTTTTTTTAAATTTCCTATAAAAATAAGAAATTAAACAAAAACTCCTATAAAAACAAGAAATTTTTGAAAAATTTCCTATAAAAATAAGAAATTTAAAAAACATTTCCTATCAAAATAAGGAATTTTTAAAAAATTTCCTACCAAAATAAGATTTTTTTTTAAATTTACTATAAAGCTAAGAAATTAAAAAAAAAATCCTATAAAAATATGACATTTTTGAAAAATTTTACCAAAATAAGAAATTTTTGAAAAAATATCCTATAAAAATAAAAAATTTTCGAAAAAAAAAATTCTATAATAATTGGAAATTTTCGAAAAACAAATCATATAAAAATACAGAATTTTTTTAAAATGAGATTTTTTTTTTAAATTTCCTATAAGAATAAGAAATTTTTTATAAATTTTCTATATAAATAAGAAATTTTTGAAAAATTTCCTATAACAATAAGAAAGTTTTGAAAAATTTCCTATAACAATAAGAAAGTTTTGAAAAATTTCCTACATAAACAAGAATAGTTTTGAAAAATTTTCTAAAAAAATAAGAAATTTTTTAAAAATTTCCTATAAAAATAAGAAATTAAAAAAAAAAAATTCTATCAAAATAAGAAGGTTTTAAAAAATTTTCTATCAAAATAATTTTTTTTTTAAATTTCCTATAAAAATAAGAAATTAAACAAAAACTCCTATAAAAACAAGAAATTTTTGAAAAATTTCCTATAAAACTAAGAAATTTTTGAAAAATATCCTTAAAAAATTTTTTTTTTTGAAAAAATTCCTATAAAAATAAAAAAATTTTGAAAAAGTTCTTATAAAAATGTCAAATGTTTGAAAGTGTTCCTATGAAAGTAATAAATTTTTGAAAAATTTCCTATAAAACAAGAAATTTTTGAAAAATTTCCTATAAGAATAAGAATTTTTTTTTTTAAATTTCCTACAAAAATAAAAAATTTTTGAAAAATTTTCTATAAAAATAAGAAATTTTTGAATAATTTTCTATAAGGTTAAGAAAGTTTTGAAAATTTCCTTTCAAAACAAGAATATTTTTTAAAATTTTCCTATAAAAATAAGAAATTTTTAAAAAATTTCCTATAAAAATAAGAAATTTTAATTTTAAAAAACTTCCTATAAAAATTAGAAATTTTTTAAAATTTCCTATAAGAATAAAAAAGTTTTGAAAAATTTCCTTTAAAAACAAGAATAAGTTTGATAAATTTTTTTTTAAAATAAGAAATTTTTGAAAAATTTCCTATAAAAATAAGAAATTTTTTAAAACTTTTCAATAAAAATAAGAAATTTTTGAAAAAAATCCTATAAAAAATTCCTATAAAAAAAATTCCTAAAAATGTTAAAAATTTTTGAAAAATTCCAAAAAATTTTCAAAAAAAAAACAAGAAATTTTTAATAAATATGATATAAAAGTAAGAAATTTTTACAAAAATTTCAGCTAAAATTAGAAATTTTTGAAAAGTTTCCTTTAAAAATAAGAAACTTTTGAAAAAATTCCTAGAAAAATAAGAAATTTTTGAAAAAATTTTTATAAGATAAGAAATTTTTGAAAAATTTCATATAAAAATAAGAAATTTTTGAAAAATTTTCTATAATGATAAGAAATTTAAAATTTTTTATAAAAATAAGAAATTTTTGAAAAATTTTCTATAAAGATAAGAAATTTAAAATTTTTTGTAAAAAAAAAAATTTTTGAAAAATTGCATATAAAAATATATTTTTTTTTTTTTTAATTTTCCTCCAAAGATAAACAAGAAATTGAAAAAATTCTTATAAAGATATGAAAATGTTAAAAACTTCCTTAAAAGATAAAGATGTTAAAAAAATTTCTGATAAAGATAAGAAATTCTATTAAAAATTTTACTGATATCTTCCATTAATTAAATATTTAGGGAAAGACATTTTTAATTAACGCGCCCATTTTAAAGGTTTTCTTTTATATCATTAATTTTCTGCAAACAAAACCTTCTTTTTTTAGTCCAATGAAATTGTTTTAAAACTTTTTCTTATTCTATAAAATTTTACAATTGATTCCTCAGCTTTATCAATTTAATTAAAATAAATTTATTGCCAGTTTTTGTTTTTCTTTTTTGTTTTGTTCCAAATTCCTTGAGAAAATGTAAAAAACAAGTTAATGAAACAAAAGCAAAAGGGAAAAAGTCAAGGAAAAATATTTAATGGATTTGTTAATTATCTTGTAATTTTTATTTATTAAAAGAGTACAAAAAGTTTTGCCTTTTACTTGTAAAGATATTAATCTTTGAAAAATCAAAAGAATAAGAAAACAGAGAAACTTATACAAGGATGTATAAATTACAGCATATATACATCTCAACTTATGTAATAAATGGAAAAGGATATTAAAAAAATTAAATTCAATATATAAACAATGTATACAGGAAATGAATTAACCCTTTCACGGGCAAGGTGATTTTGTACAAGTTTCATTTATTTAGTATCAAGGAACATTTTTAGCAACATACAATTTTTTAAAAGGTAACTTGGTTGTTTTTTATAAGCCTTTTCGCCTGAAAGCGTTAAAGGCGACATCAAAACAAAGTCAATTGCATCAACAACAAGGAGTAAATAAATTTTAATTGGCACATGAAAAATTTTATACTTTCGGTTGTATCACTTAATCTTTTTTTTTTTTGCTTTTTCTTTACCATCAAAATAAAAAAAGAAATCAAAACTTTTTGTACAAAGATTTCCAAGAAATAAATTTCTTGTTTTCAAATTCCTTTTTTTAATTTAAACTAGGACATTTTTGCTTACACAAATAAAGTGAAAAGCACCAAAAAAGGCAGTAGATGTTGTTTGTAGGTGGAATTGGTGGAGGTTAAGGGAAAGGATAGCGAATGCAAGAAAAATAGCATTTATTAGCTTAACAAACCAAAAACAAACTAATTGCTGGCAATTTGTAAACTTTAAGGTGTTGCCAAATTCTAAAGCTTCAACAAAAAAAATGAACCAACTTTTTTCAATAGCAAATATCAGAAGGAGAAAAAAAGAGGATAGAGCTTTTTAAACAATTGTTTAAAGAAATCTTTTCAATTTGAAGTCGTAATGAAATGTTTTCGAATTCATTATATTGGCACCGGATAACCAGAAGGAAAGATAAAGAAAATTAATTGAAATACTGAAAAAAAACTTACTTCTAATAAGAAACTTTTGAAAATTTTCCCATAAGAAAGGACATTTTTGAAAAATTTCCTGTAAAAATAAGAAATTAAAAAAATCTATAAAAATAAGAAATTTTTAAAAACATTTTTGTCAAAATATAAATCTGCAAAGAAAATTTTTTAAAAATCTCTTATTTAAAAATAATTAAATAAATTTTTCAAAAATTTCTTATTTTTAAGTAAATTTTTCAAAAATTTCTTATTTTTAAGTAAATTTTTCAAAAATTTCTTATTTTTTAAGGAAATTTTTATAGAAAATTTTTCAAAAATTTCTTAATTTTAAAGAAAATTTTACAAAAATTTCATTTTTTTTATTTTTCAAAACTTTCTAATTTTTATAGAAAATTTTTTAAAAAATTTCTTATTTTTATAAGAATTTTTTCAAAGATTTCTGATTTTTATCGGAAATTTTTCAAAAGTTTCTTATTTTTACAAGAAATTTTTCAAACAAATTGTACACGAAATTTTTCAAAAATTTTTTATTTTTATAGGAAATTTAAAAAAATTGTTTATTTTTATCAGAAACTTTTCAAAAATTTCTTATTTTTATAGGAAATTTTTTAAAAATTTCTTAGTTAAATAGCAATTTTTTCAACAGTTTCCTATTTCTGAATTAAATTTTACAAAAATTTCTTAATTTAATAGTAAATTTTTAAAAAATTTCTAATTTTTGTATTACATTTTTTTAAAAATTCTTATTTTTATAGGAAATTTTTAAAAAATTTCTTATCTTTATAAGAAATTTTTCCAAAATTTCTTATTTTAATAAAAAATTAAAAAAAAAAATTCTTAGTTTTATAAAATCTTTTTTAAAAATGTCTTAGTCTTTTAAAAAAATTTTCAAAAATTTCTTAGTTTTATAGCAATTTTTTCAAGTTTCTTCACTTTATATTAATAGGAAATTTTTACAAAAATTTCAAATTTTTATAGGAAATTGTTTAAAAATTTCTTATTTTATAGGAAATTTTTTAAAATTTCTTATTTTTATAGGAAATTTTCAAAAATTTCTTATATTTATAGGAAATTTTCAAAAATTTCTTATATTTATAGGAAATTTCCAAAAATTTATTTATATTTTATAGAATATTTTTCACATTTTTTTTAGGAAATTTTTCAAAAATGTCTTTTTTTATGATTTTTTTCAAGTCTTTTATTTTTATAGGATATTTTTTAAAACTTACTTATTTTTATAGGAAATTTTTTTAAAATGTCCCATTTTTTATTTAAAAAATTTTTTATAAAAGTAATAAAAGTAAGGAAATTTTGGAAAATTTGCTATAATTTCCAAAATTTTCTTACTTCTATTAGCAATTTTTTAATAATTTCCTTTTTCTTTCACAAATTCAAAAATTTCCTATATAAATAGGAAATTTTTCAAAAATTTAAGAAATTTTTCAAAAAATAGGAAATTTTTGAAAAATTTTCTATAAAAAAAGAAATTTTTTAAAAATTTCGCTAAATATTTCTTATCAAAATAGAAAATTTTTGAAAAATTTCTTATAAATGTAAGAAATTTGTGAAAAACTTTTTATAAAAATAAGAAATTTTTAAAAAAATTTCCTATAAATTTTTGAAAAATTTTCTATAAAAATAGAAAATTTTTGAAAAATGTCCAATAAAAAGAGGAAATTTTTAAACAAGTTTTTCTATAAAAATAGAAAATTTTCGACAAATTTTCTTTAAATATAAAAAATATAAGAAAAATTTCCTAAAAAATAAAAAAAAAATCTTATAAAAATAAAATTTTTTTTTAAATTTCCTATTAAAAAAAAAAGAGATTTTTGATAAATTTCTTATAAAAATTAGAAATTTTTGAAAAATTTCCTATAAAAATAAAAAAATTTAGAAAAATTACCTATAAATATTTTTGAAAATATTCCTATATAAATAAGAAATTTTTGAAAAATTTCTTATAAAAATAAAAAATGTTCAAAAATTTGCTATAAAAATATAAAGTTTTTTAAAAAATTTCCTAAAAAAATAAGAAATTTTTGAAAAATTTTCTATAAAAATAAAAAAAAATTGAGAAAATTTCCTATAAAAATAAGAAAACTTTGAATAAATCCCAAAAAAAATATAAATTTTTAAAAAATTTCTTATAAAACTCAAAAAATTTTAAATAATTTTCTACATAAATAAGAAATTTAAAAAAATTTCTTATAAAAATAAGAAATTTTTAAAAATTGCGTATAAAAATAAGAAATTTTTAAAAATTGCGTATAAAAATAAGAAATTAAAAAAAAATCCGTTTTTTATAAAAACAAGAAATTTTGGAGAAATTTCTTCGAAAACTCAGAATTTTTTAAATAATTTTCAAGAAAAATAAGAAATTTTAAAAAATTTCTTATAAAAATAAGAACTTTTTAAAAATTGCGTATAAAAATATAAAATTAAAAAAAAAATGCCTGTAAAAATTCGAAATTTTTGAAAAATTTCCTAAAAGAAAAGAAATTTTGAAAAATTTCCTATAAAAAAAAGAAATTTTAGAAAAGTTTAAAAAAATCGTTTACTTTTGAAAAATTTTCTATAAAACTAAGAAATTTTTTATTTTTTTATTTTTTTTTTCCTAAAAATAAAAAAAAATCGAAAAATTTGCTTTAAAAATAAGAAATTTTTGAAATAGAAAATAAAAAAAAACAAAAATTTTCCCATATAAAATTTTGCAAATCTGAAGCAAAATTAAACCAATTTTCCCTGACCACATATGACACCCAAGTACCATCTAGTTTCAAGAGCTTATATAAAATTTAAAATTAATTTTATTTTAAACTTATCACACAACCCATTACCTAAATCCCTGTCTACTTTGTATCCCAGAAAAGACATTTTCCTTTAAGAAATCGGAAAATTGATGATGTTGAAAAATACAAATTGAATTGAATAAAAATTTTTTTTCAATTTCCCCATGGACCCTAAAACAGTTAAGACGAAAAAGGAAAGTTTTTCTTAAAAAGCCAAAAAAAAAGAAATGTAAAAACTGGTTAAAGTTTACTAAATAAATATTTGATCACCACCATTTTATTTGCATTTCTTTCTTTTTTATTCATCTCTTTTTTTTGCTTTGTCCTTTCTTTATATCCTTAGAAAAGCATTCTTTATACTTTTGAAATAAATTTCAATCTAAAGTGTCACAAAGATGAAACAAATTTATTTTTGGCCATTTATCGCTCTACATTTAAATAAATTGATGAAAAATAATTTAATAGAGATTAACAGAAAAAGGAACAAGAGAATGAATGAATAAGTGCTAGTGAAAGAAAAGAAAAAGGATACAATTGTAGTTAAGATTAAGTTAAGGATAATAAGACGAACAAGTAAAACTATTGAAAGAAATAGAAAAGTGAATAAAATTGATAGAAATATAAGTTTAATTCAATTAAAGAAATTTGTTCTAAAAATTTTACGAAATTAAATTTACACTTATAGAAGCAGAATTATGCTTTAAGTTTGTTTTAAATAGTGTTGCCTAGTTTAAGGCGTGAACGCAATTTTGCATTATTTGTTTAAATACAACAAATTTTAGTTTTGATTTTTTTTTTTGTAAGGAAGCCTTAAAACTGTTTGCAATTTTTTAGGCATTTAAATATTTTTGTTATTGACTTAAATTTATTGGTTAGTATTTTTTAATTATTTTTTTTTTGTTTTCATAAATAACCTTAATTATTGTTGCATATGTTTATGGTTATTTTTGTTTAAAAAATGAAGCATAAAATTACTGCAATATATCTTTTTTAAGAAATAACATGTGTTTTTTATTAAGTTTTGCTGTAAATTCACTCAAGTGTAAATCGACAAAAGTTACACAGAAAAATAAATATATGACTTTTACACTATTGTCACTCCCTTTACATTTTATTCTCTTACTTTACAAACACAATTATAAATGCGAAATAATTTCAATCCAATAAAGCAGAGATTCCCAATTATTGTTTCTAGTAAGACTCTTGAGCAAATTTTTAAAAAATTCTTATGAAATAATAAAAAAATTTTGTATTTTCATAACAAAATTTTTTTTAAATTTCTTATTTTTATAGAAAATTTTTAAAATTTCTTACTTTTAAGGAAATTTCTCAAAAATGTATTATTTCTGTAGAAAATTTTCAAAAATTTCTTACTTTTATTGGAAATTTTTCAAAAATTCCTTATTTGTATAGGTAATTTTTCAAAAAGTTCTTATTTTTATAAGAAATTTTTTAAAAATTTCTTATTCTTATAGGAAAATTTTCAAAAATTTATATTTTTATAGGAAAATTTTCAAAAATTTCTTATTTTATAAGAAAATTTTCAAAATTTTCTAATTTTTATAGGAAATTTTATAAAACTTTCTTATTTTTATGGGAAATTTTTCAAAAAATTTCTTATTTTTATACGAAACTTTTCAAAAATTTCTTACCTTTATAGGAAATTTTTTTTATTTTTTATGGGAAATTTTTCAAAAATTTCTTATTTTTATAGAAAATATTTCCAAAATTTCGTATTTATATAGGATATTTTTCCAAAATTTCTTATTTTTGTAGGAAATTTTTCAAAAATTTCTTGGTTTTGTAAGAAATTTTTCCAAAATTTCTTATTTTTATAGGAAACTTTTCAAAAATTTCTTATTTTTGTAGAATATTTTTCAAAAATTTGTTAATTTTATAGGAAATTTTTCAAAAATTTCTTATTTTTATAGGATATTTTTCCAAAATTTCTTACTTTTATAGAAAATATCTTATTTTTGTAGAAAATTTTTCAAAAATTTTTTAATTTTTCAAAAATTATAGGACATTTTTAAAAAATTTCTTGTTTTTATAGGAATTAAAAATTTCTTATTTTTATACGAAATTTTTTCAAAATTTTTATATTTTTATAAAAAAAACTATCACAAGTTTCTTATATTTGTAGGAAATTTTAAAAAAGGATTTTAATCTTATATAAAATTTTTAAATTTTTATATAAAATTTTTTATAAAAATAAGAAAATATTTTTATAGGAAAATTTTTAATAATTTCTTATTTGTTTGGAAAATTTTTAAAAAATTTCTTAATTTTTCAAGAATTTCTTATTTTTATTTCGAAAATTTTTTTAAAAATTTCCTATAAAAATTTTCCAACAATTTATTTTTCAAAAATTTATTTTTTTTGTGGGAAATTTTTCAAAACTTTCTTATATTGATAGAAAATCTTTCAAAATTTCTCATTTTATAGAAATTTTTTTAAAAATTGCTTATTTTTATAGGTAATTTTTCACAATTTTCTTATTTTTATAGGAAAATTTTCAAAAATTTCTTATTTTTACAGGAAATTTTTTAAAAATTTATTTTTTTTATAGGAATTTTTTCAAAAAATTGTTATTTTAATGGGAATATTTTTAAAAAATGTTATATTTTTATAAGAAATTTTTAAAAAATTCCTTATTTTTATAGGAAGTTTTTTAAGAATTTGTTAGTTTTATTTTAAACATTTTTTAAAAAATTTGCTATAAAAATGTTTCATCAATTTTTTTTTTTGGAAATTTTTCAAAAATTTCTTTTTTTTTTAGGAAATTTTTCAAAAATTTCTTACATTGATAGAAAATCTTTAAAAATTTTTCATTCTACACATTTTTTTTTTAATTTCTTATTTTTATAGGTAATTTTTTAAAATTTTCTTATTTTTATTGGAAATTTTTCAAAAATGTGTTATTTTTATAGGAAATTTTTCAAAAATTTCTTATTTTTATAGGAAATTTTTAAAAAATTCCTTTTTTTTATAGGAAATTTTTCAAAATTTTCTTATTCTTATAGGAAATTTTTCAAAGAAATTTATGAAAATTTTTCAAAAATTTCTAATTTTTATAGGAAATTTTTTAAAAATTTCTTATTTTTATAGGATGTTTTTCAAAAATTTCTTATTTTTATAGGAAATTTTTCAAAAATTTCTTATTTTTATGGAAAGTTTTTTAAAAATTTATTTTTTTTTATAGGAAATTTAAAAAATAATTTCTTATTTTTATAGGATATTTTTAAAAAATTTCTTACTGTTATAGAAAATTGTTTAAAATTTTTTTATTTTTATAGAAAACTTTTCTTATTTTTAAAGAAAAATTTTTAAAAATTTCATATTTTTATAGAAAATTTGTCTTTTTTTTTGAAAATTTGTCAATTTTTTTTTACTTTTTACGAGAATTTTTCAAAAATGTATTATTTTTAAAGAAAATGTTTGTAATTTTTTTTGAATTTCTTAATTTTATAGAAAATTTTTCAAAAATTTTATACCTTTATACCAATTTTCAACATATTTTTATATTAAGGGGAATTTTTGAAAATTTATATTTTGATATTCAAAAATTTTTTTCTATTTTTAAAATTTTTTATTTTTTTTTTAGGAAATTTTCTTTTTTTCTTTTTTTTATAGGGAAAAAAAATTATGTTTATAGGCAGTTTTTAAAAAATTTCTTATATTTATATAAAATTTTTTTAAAACTAATTTTTTTTTTAGAAAATTTTGAAATATTTTCTATTTTTATAGTATATTTTGGTATATATAATTTCTTATTTTTGTAGGAATTTTTTGTAAAAATTTCTTATTTTGATAGAAAAAATAAGAAATTTTTTCTGAAATTTTTAAATCTTATTTGAGGTTTTCATGTGTTAGTATTTGTTATTCGAAAGGCAAATGTTTACTTTCATAAAACAACAATAATAATAAAATAACACAACAATTTAATGGCAAACATATTAAATAGAAAAGCGATTGTTCCCTCAGGCAACATTATTATCGACAATGATTTCAAGTTGTTTCTGACGATTTCGTTTTTTTTTTGCCTTTATATTATCCTCCATTTTACTTTTTATAGTTGATGTTATTTTTGATTTTTGCGAGTGAACTTCATTCTTATTTTTTATACTCGTACGCTCGATTTCAAGTATCAGATCATTATTGCAAACAGATGGGTTTTCTTAGATATCAAATACAATAAAAATAAAAGAAATAACAACGAGAAATCAACGAAAACAATTTTGAAGGAAATTTCTTCTTACGGCTCCTTTAAAGTCATCAGCCCAAACGCATAAAAAATCATGCAGAGAAATTGACTGACAGGAACACATATCCTTACATGCACTCACACATACAATGATATGAAGATTTCTTTCTGCTTTAGGTTAAGCAGACATATATACAAGTACATGAATATTCTTAAAAATACCATATAATAGCTGTTGAAGCAATAACCGGGGAAAAAATCAAACCTACATGAACTTTACGATTGAAAATCTTTACCCTGAGATTGCCTTTAAATTTTTTTATATTCTTTATTTGTTTGTCAATTTATTTTTGCCTTTAATAAAATTCCAAAGATATTGTTAACAGCATCGTAGAAGTAATGGAAAGACTCAGAAAATTTTTTCAACTATCATGTCTAAAATAAAGTGGAAAATATAAATTCAAATATCTAATAAAATTATTCTACGTACGTCTAGTAAATAGTTTCATTTTTTTGTTTAAAAACATCTTTCGTTTGCTAAACAAATTTAAGCTGCCAATAAAGTAGATAAAATGTGTTCGAAAAATATTTTTCTTTTAATATTTTCTTTTCGAAAATTTTCCATTTTTTTTTCTATTTTAACTCTATCGAACAGCATTGAAATTTGACATAATGTTTGTTTATCATCGCCTCTGTTTTCATGTAGAAGCTGGTAGTTGCTGGTGGCTGGTTTAATCCCTTAACAATTGTTATCTTGAAAAGAAAATGGTTGAAGTGACACTAGAATGTTAAGAGTGTAATTTTGAGTTTAACATTTTAAGAAAATTTAGAAAAATTCCTTCAGAATTAAGAAAGTTTTTAAAAATGTCTTAAAAAAGAAGAAGTTTTTGAAAAGTTTTGAAAAAATGAGAAATTTTTTAAAAAATTCCTACAAAAATAAGAATTTTTTAAAAATTTCCATAACAAATTTCTGAAACTTTAAAGAAATGTGTAAATTTTCAAATATTTCCTATAAAAATAAGAAAAAATTTCTTATTTTGAATAGAAATTTTTCAAAATTTTCTTATTTTTATAAGAAATTTTCAAACATTTCTTACTTAAAAAAAAAAATTCAAAAATTTCTACTTTTTTCTAAGACATTTTTTTTTTATTTCTCATTTTTTCTAAGAAATTTTTCAAAAATAAGAAATTTTTGAAAAATTTCGTAAAAAATATAAGAAATTTTTGAAAAATGTCATATAAAAATAAGAAAGTTTTGAAAAATATCCTATAAAAATAAGAACTTTTTGACAAATTTTTCAAAAAAAATAAGACATTTTGGAAATATTTCCGAAAAAAAAATAAATTTTTAAGAAATTTCCTATAAAAATAAGAAATTTTTAAAAATTTCCTATAAATATAAGAATTTTTTGAAAAATTTCCTATAAAAATAAGAAAAGTATCCTATAATAATAAGAAATTTTTGAAAGATTTCCAATAAAAAAAGAAATTTTTGAAAAATGTTCCTATAAAATTTTTAAAAAGTTTCTTATTTTTATATGAAAATTTTCCAAAATTTCTTATTTTTGTAGAAAATTTTTTGAAAATTTCTTATTATTATAGGGTACTTTTATTATTTTTTTAGGAAATTTTTAAAAAATTTCTTATTTTTATAGGAAATTTTTCAAAATTTCTTATTTTTATAGGAAATTTTTAAAAAATTTCTTTTTTTTTTTCGGAAATATTTCAAAAATATTTTATTTTTTTAAACAAATTTTCAAAAAGTTCTTATTTTTATAGGATATTTTTCAAAACTTTCCTATTTTTATATGATATTTTTCAAAAATTTCTTATTTTTTTACGAAATTTTTTAAAAATTTCTTAGAAAAAATCAGAAATTTAAAAAAAAATTCTTAGAAAAAATAAGAATTTTTGAATTTTTTTTTAAATAAGAAATTTTTGAAAATTTCTTATAAAAATAAGAAAATTTTGAAAAATTTCTATTCAAAATAAGAAATTTTTTAAAACTTTTTATCAAAATCAGCCATTTTTAAGATTTTCTTTAAAAATAAGTTATTTTTTAAAAATATCCTTTAAAAATAAGTAATTTTTGAAAATTTCCTATAAAATAAGATATTTTGGCAAAGTTTATACAAAAAAACCTATTACAATAAGAGTTTTTGATAAATTTCCTAAAAAAAGAATTTTTTTACAAATTTCCTATAAAAAAAAAATTGACATATTTGCTAAAAAAAAGGAAGTTTTTGAAGAATTTTCTATAACTATAAACATTTTTTGCAAAATTTCCTATAAAAATCGGATTTTTTTTAAATTTCCTATAAAAATGAGAAATTTTAGAAAAATTTCCTTTAAAACTAAGATATTTTAGAAAAATTTCTTTTAAGAATAGGAAATTATTGAAAAATTTCCAATAAAAAATAAAAATTTTTTAAAAAATTTCTTAGTAAAATAAGATTTTTTTTTTAATTTCTTATAAAAATAAGAAATTTTTATAAAAACTATCTATAAAAATAAGAAATTTTAAAAAAATTTCCTTTAAAAATAAGAAATTTTTTAAAAATTTCCTATAACAATAAAAAATTTTTGAAAAATTACCTGTAAAAATAGGAAATAATTGGAAAATCTCCATTAAAAGAAAGAAATTTTTTAAAAATTTCCTATAAAAATAAAAAATTTTACAAAAATTTTCTATAAATATAAGAAATTTTTGAAAAATTTCCTATAAAAATAAGAAATTTTTGAACAATTTTTTATAAAGATAAGAAATTTTTGAAAAATTTATGAAAAAATAAGAAATATTTCAAAATTTTTCTATAAAAATAAGAAATTTTTGAAAAATTTCCTATAAAAATAAGAAATTTTTGAAAAATTTCCTATAAAAATTAGAAATTTTTAAAAAAATTTCCTATAAAAAGAAGAAATTTTTGAAAAATTTCCTATTAAAATAAGAAATTTTTGAAAAATTTCCTATAAAAATAAAAAATTTTGAAAAATTTCCTATAAAAATAAGAAATTTTTGAAAAATTTTAAAATAATTAATTTTTGAAAAATTTCCTATAAAAATAAGAAATTTTTTAAAAACTTTCAATAAAAACAAGAAGGTTTAGAAAAATTTCCTATAAAATAAGATTTTTTTTTAAAATTTCCTAAAAAAAAGAAATTTTTGAAAAAAATGCGATAAAAATTAAAATTTTTCTGAAAAATTTCTTATAAAAACGAGAAATTTTTGGAAAATTTCCTATATTAATAAGAAATTTTTTTAAAATATTCTATAAAAATAAGTAATTTTTTAAGAATTTCCTATTATCATGAGAAATTTTTAAAAAATTTCCTATAATAATAAGAAATTTTTGAAAAATTTTCTATAAAAATAAGAAATTTTAGAAGAATTTCAATAAAAATACGAACTGTTATAAAAATTTTCTTTAAAAATAAGTACTTTTTGACGAATTTCTTATAAAATTAGGACATTTTTGAAAAAGGTTTCATAAGATAATAAATTTCTTAAAAATTTTCGATCAAATTAAACAATTTTTAAAAAATTTCCTAATTAAATAAGAAATGTTTAAAAAGTTTTTCATAAAAATAGAAAAATTTCTTTAGAATCTTCCACTGTACTCCTCTATTTCCCATCATTACTTTTCTTCTTCCTGAAAATACTTGAACGCTAATCTAAACAATGTTTCTGTTGTTATTCTTGGTTTCTATTATCTTTTCCTTCAGTTTTTTCCCTCCATTTTAAGGAATGCAATAAAATCAACATTTGCTACTTAAGTGTTAGATGTACTACGCAATAGTATCTATGGAGAGTACTTCTGTGATGCTGTTGAATTAGAAGTGGATATGGCCAAAAGGAACTACTTTTTTTTCTCATACGAGTCTCAATTGAGTTTGGAGCAGAATATGAACTGGAAGTGTTTGTATTAGAAATACAAAACACGTCATAGAGTTATTCGTTAAAGAACAACAAACTGGATGATGATGTTCATCTTATGGTTACTTTACTATTCTTGGGTATCGTGAAATATGAGGAAAAATGAAGGATAGAAGTTTTTAAATATTTTGTTTAAAGGAAATTAAATTATTAGCTTTTAATAATTTTTAAATCTTATAGTATTTTAGTTTTATTAAATCTTTTTTAGTCGAGCAGAGATAAACGCAAACGGAAGATAAAAACTTTTTAATATTTTAAGAGCAAAAAATTATTAGTTTTTGAAAAAAATAAAAATTTTATAACAATTTTTGTTTTACAAAAACGTTATTAGATAGACGAAAATAAAGACGGATAGACGTAAATTTCTGAACCAGCTACCCCATCTATTTGGTTTCCGAATATGTATGCTTTACTAATCTTAGACTAATATTATATAGGCTGTATTAA
Source organism: Stomorhina lunata (assembly GCA_933228675.1). Classification (NCBI taxonomy): domain Eukaryota; kingdom Metazoa; phylum Arthropoda; class Insecta; order Diptera; family Rhiniidae; genus Stomorhina; species Stomorhina lunata. Next base: position 31,130,376 of record OW121742.1, read on the forward strand.
ACTTCTATCACCCAAGATGAGACACTTAAAAAACCTTCATCCTCAAAATATGCTATAGTTTTTTTTTTAGAATTGTGAATTGCTATGTGTTACATTTTTGAGGCTTCCTAAAATATCTATTTTAAACAGACAAGCCCTCAGACATTCTCTCCCACCTGATTCGTCTGACAAAGAATAAAAATCAACTTGAACATATGTAAAATTTTAAACAAACTTGTTTTATTGTCTACAGCGCCATTATTTGAAAATTGACATTACTCCTGCCGTCATTAGGACGTATTGTTGGAGATTTGTTTACCAAAAAAATTGTTGATTATAACAAAAAGGCGAAAATAATACACAAAAAAGGTATATTTTTTTGATACTTAAAAAGCAAACAATGACATTAGCTTTTCAAAAGCTTATCCTTTTGTTGAACAAGAAAATATAAATGAATGTGCTTGAATGATTTTGAGTGAGCGCGTGGGTTAATTTTAAAACACATAAAAGAAGGAAATCATGTAAGTTTTCATTTAAAAAAAAACTAAGCAGTTTCTAGAATATAGCTTATAGAAAAGCTTATTTAATTTAAAAGTTTAATACTTTCTATAAATTTGACCTGCATTGCTCTAAGAATAAAATAAAAATTGTCATACCTTTCAAATTTGTTTATTTGTTGTACGTTTCTTCACAAATAAAATTTTTCCACAATTCTTCAATTAAAGATTTCTTACTTTCAAAGCTCTGCATTCTAATGCAAACGCATATCAACTGCCTCTTTTTGATACATTTTTATTTACATTTTGATTTTTTGTAGACATTTGTTCATATAATTTCCTTTTTTCCGAAATTTATGACGAGTATTTGTATTTTTATGTATTTTTTATTTTTATTCGAGAACAAAAGATTATAATAAGGTTAGCATTTATTTGAGTATGTACTTATATGTAATTGTCTGTGTACTTATTATTGCTGCCATTAAGTGTGTTATTTGAATTTTATATTTTACATACATTTTTCGCACTAAAAAGACAATGACAGACACAGAGTAAAAATTTCTTAAAATACGTTATTTTTAAGAAGGCAAAGAAAAGATGTTTAAAGACTCTGAATTAACCCTTTCATGCTTAAGGGCAATATTAAAATTATTTTTAAATTTCTTATTTTTCTATATAAAAAATTTTTAAAAAAATTATCATTTTTCTAAAGAAAATTTTTTGAATATACATTATTTTTTTTAAGGAAATTTTAAAAAAATTTAAAATTTTTATTTGAAATTTTTCGAAAATTTCTTATTTTTATAGGAAAGTTTTCAAAAATTTTTTGCATTTATAGGAGATTTTTGAAAAATTTCTTATTTTGATACGAAAATTTTCAAAAATTTCTTCTTTTTATAGGAAACTCTTCAAAATTTTTTGATTTTTATAAAAAATTTTACAAAAATTTTTAAAGGAAATTTTTTAAAAATTTCTTAGTTTTATAGGAATTTTATTAAAAAGTTTCTTATTTTTATAGGAAACATTTAAAAAATTTCTTACGTTGAAATGAAATCTTTCAAAAATTACTTATTTTCATAGGAAATTTTTCACATATTTCCTATTTTTAGAGGAAATTTTTAAAAAATTTCCCAATTGTATAGCAAATTTTTTGAAAATTTTATTATTTATATAGGAAATTTTTCAAAAATTTCATATTTTTTTTTGAAATTTAAAAACAAAAAATTTTTAAATTTGAATTTAAGATTTGAATTTTATAAAAATAGATAAAAATAGATTTGAATTTTATAAAAATTTCATATTTTTATAGGAAATTTTACAAAAGTTTCCTAGTTTTATAGGAAATTTTCTAACTTGTACAGGAAAGTTTCTAATTTTTACAGGTAATTTTTTAAAAAGTTTCTATTTTTATAAAAAATTTTTAAAAAATTTCTTATTTTTATGGGAAATTTTTCAAAAATTTTTTATTGTACAGAAAATTTTTCAAAAATTTCTTATCTTTACAAATCACAATGTTGAAATTTACAAGAAAGGATACAAAAAAAATTTCTTATTTTTAGAGAAAATGTAAAAAAAAAAATGTAAAAAAGTCTTATTTTATTATTTTTTATTTTTTTTTTAGAAAATTTTACAAAAATTTCATTTATTTTTTTTTTTGAAATTCCTATTCTAACATATTTTTATAAAAATTTCCTTTTTTAATAGGAAATTTAATAAAAATTTATATTCTTATTTTTTTTAGTAATTTTTTTATTTTTTTTTTTTTGGAAATTTTTCAAAAATTTCAAATATTTTATTTTGGAAATTTTTCAAAATTTCCTATTTTTATAGGAAATCTTACAAAAATTTCTAATTTCCAAAATTACTTACTTAATAGGATATTTTTAAAAACTTCCTTTTTTATAGGAAATTTTTTAAAAATATTCTAAATTTATAAGAAATAAAAAACAATAAAATAATAAATTTTTTAAAATTTTCCTTCTTTTATAGGAAATTTTAAAAAAATTTCCTACTTTTATAAAAGAATTTTCAAAAAATTCCTACTTTTATAGAAAATTTTTCAAAAATTTCCTGCTTTTATAGGAAATTTTTAAAAAATTTCCTACTTTTATAGGAAATTTTTCAAAAATTTCCTACTTTTATAGGAAATTTTTCAAAAATTTCCTACTTTTATAGGAAATTTTTCAAAAATTTCCTACTTTTATAGGAAATTTTTCAAAAATTTCCTACTTTTATAGGAAATTTTTCAAAAATTTCCTACTTTTATAGGAAATTTTTCAAAAATTTCCTACTTTTATAGGAAATTTTTCAAAAATTTCCTACTTTTATAGGAAATTTTTCAAAAATTTCCTACTTTTATAGGAAATTTTTCAAAAATTTCCTACTTTTATGGGAAATTTTTCAAAAATTTCCTACTTTTATAGGAAATTTTTCAAAAATTTCCTACTTTTATAGGAAATTTTTCAAAAATTTCCTACTTTTATAGGAAATTTTTCAAAAATTTCCTACTTTTATAGAAAATTTTTCAAAAATGTTCTACTTTTATAGAATTTTTTTTTTTTAATTTCCTACTTTTATAGGAATTTTTTCAAGAATTTCCTACTTTTATAGGAAATTTTTCAAAAATTTTCTAATTTTATAGGAAATTTTTCAAAAGTTTCCTTATTTTATAGACAATTTTTAAAAAATTTCCAACTTTTATAGGAAATTTTTCAAAAAATTCGTACTTTTATAGGAAATTTTTCAAAAATTTCCTACTTTTATAGGAAATTTTTCAAAAATTTCCTACTTTTATAGGAAATTTTTCAAAAATTTCCTTCTTTTATAGGAAATTTTTTAAAATTTTCCTACTTTTATATGAAAATTTTTCAAAAATTTCCCATTTTTATAGGAAAATTTTCAAAAATTTCCTATTTTTATAGGAAATTTTTCAAAAATTTCCTATTTTTATAGGAAATTTTTCAAAAATTTCCTATTTTTATAGGAAATTTTTCAAAATTTTCCTATTTTTATAGGAAATTTTTCAAAAATTTCCTATTTTTATAGGAAATTTTTCAAAAATTTCCTATTTTTATAGGAAATTTTTCAAAAATTTCCTATTTTTATAGGAAATTTTTCAAAAATTTCCTATTTTTATAGGAAATTTTTTAAAAATTTCCTATTTTTATAGGACATTTTTCAAAAATTTCATATTTCTATAGGAAATTTTTCAAAAATTTCCTACTTTTATAGGAAATTTTTCAAAAAAATTTTTACTTTAACAGGAAATTTACCAACAATTTCTTGTTTTTAAAGAAAATTTATGGGAAATTTTTCGAAAATTTCTTAGTTTTATTTACTTTTTTTCTAAATTCATATTTTAAATTGAAATTTTTTAGAAATTTCTTATTTTTATAGGAATTGTTTTAAAAATTTCATATTTTCATAGGAAATTTTTCAAAAATTTGCTACTTTTTAAGGAAATTTTTCGAAAATTTCCTATGAAAGGAGAAGATTTGAAAAAATTATTTAAAGAAATATTGTTTGGTATTTGACAAAAAAACTTAAGGTGAGATATGAGGGCTACCAAAACCTTAAGGAAACATTGATGGCACTTTTAACAACTCAACATAAAAGGAGTTAACAAATTTTAATTTTTTTTGTATTAATTTCTTAAAAATGTTGAATTCTAAAAAATTTCTTACATTTGAATAAAAAACAGTCTGTTAGAAATCTTTCTTTAACAAAGGTGAAGTAGTTAATTCATTACGAAGTTTAAAAATATATTTCGTATGCCCTAAAAATGCAGCTCCTAAATACTATCGCTTACCTTAAAATTTGCTTTGTTTAATAACAATATCAATTTTTCTCAAGAATTTCATGTTTTGTTTACAAATTTCTTTGTGTCAATTTACATACCTTCATAAATATTTTTCTTTTTTTGCAAATCTAATTACTTTCGTACATATTTGTTACAGGGATTTTATGATTTTCTCAAATAAAATAAACATATTTCCAAACTCCACAATTAAGTCTCAAAGCCTAACAGATTAGAAGATAAATTATGAAAAAAACAAAATGAAAAGGAATCTTTTGTAAATTAAAAAAATATTTTTTTGTTTTATCTCATAATAAAAATGTTTTAATCAAATGACAGAATTCTGCTGTAGAGATACAGAAATTTATTATTTATTTTAAATGGAATTTATTTGAGTTATTAAAGATGTTTTGGGATTATTAAATAAATTTAGCAAAAAGTATATAGAAGGAAATTTATTTCGGTTGGTTATAAGAGATTCGAAGAAAAATGTGTAGCATAATTTTAGGGGGTTTTAAATGAGGAGGTTCATAAATTATTTGAATTTAACAAAAAACAAGTAAGAAAGTGCTGTAGTCGGTCGAGCCCGACCATACGATACCCTTCACTACTAAGGTCAAAGGTTTTATTTTTCCTGTATAAAGACAAGTATTTGCTAAATTTTGCTATCATACAAACATTTTCTCAAAACTTATATATTTAAGCTGTTTCCTTTATTTGGACTTATATGAGAGCTAGGGTCAAATGTGGACCGATTTAAATTATCAATATCTTCAGATTTACGAGCGTTTTAGTGATTTTTTGTCCCGGCGTTTTGACAGAAGAGTTTGTATGGGAGCTATGATCCAATGTGGACCGATTTCAACGAAATTTGGTACAGTGATTTTGGTTTACATAAGCAGTATTTGTTTTAAATTTCATGAAAAAAATATTTTTATTTGTGGCTAATATATCAATTCAGGGAAGTGGGACCTATGGTAGGTACCATAAATAATGAACCGATTTTAACCAATTTCAATAGCCATGGTCTTATTATCAAAAGAATCATCTATGCCAAATTTCATCAAATTATCTTTAGAACTGCGACCTGTAGTTTAATTACAATGTTTATATGGGGGTCCAACCAGCCAAACGGACGGACATCGCTAAATCGACTCAGAAAGTGATTTAAAGCCTATTGGTAAACTAAAAGGTGGGTCTAAGACATACATCAGCACAAACTTATAATACCCTTTCCGCCTATGGTGGTGAAGGGTATAAATAAAGGGAATTATTGAGTCTTTGTTTAAGAAAATTTGATGTTAAATTTTATTTGTAGTTTATAAATAAGTAATGGTATAAGATTAAGTGACAAATGAATATTCGACTATAGTTATTTTGTTTAGTTAAGAGAACACTATGAAAAAAGTGATATTAAAACAAAGATTCTCTGTTTTATTGATTTGTTCTATTTTATTGATTTCTTTCCTATGGATTTTTAATAAAAAATTATAAATTTTATCACTTACCGCAATATATTGCCAGCCTTTGTTAACTCTCACTAGTAAAGCTTCCTCTTCAGTTATATACGCTAAGGTACCTGGTGGATTCATGGCAGATTTCTAGAGGATACAAATATTTATTATTATTTAAAACTCTATCAAATACCAAAGAAGCATTGAACAGAAATTAAATCTTCTTAAAACGAAATTTACCTTTGTCATCTCATCAATATTGGGGAAAGTAACAGCTCCTGGAACAATACGCATATTCCAAGAAGAAGCTGCTGAGTAGTAGGGAGCCTCTTCCTCATCATCATGATCATGATGACGACTGCTGCTTGAAGAAGGTCCTGGTGGGCCAGGAGGACCAGGAGGTCCTACAAAAAGGAAACAAAATAAAAGAAGACAAACAAGAAGTTAAGCAAATTGAATTATGTGAATTCAAAATAAAAGACTAACGAGACAAGAAAAGGAACTATAAAATATTACAAAAAAGAGAAGCATAAACTATTAAAATAAAAATCATAATGTTAAAACAACTATAACATAATTTCATGAAAATCATAAAATGAATAAAGAAACTAGTGTAAAACAAGTGAAATATGAACAGAAGAAAAATGAAATAATGAAGCAAAAAAAAAAATGTATTATGATGTTGTAGCAACACCAGGCAAATGCAACAGAAACACTCCAATATACAGACACAGACGGATAGAGAACGAAAACATTATACATAAATACTGGTAGTAGCTGAAAACAGGAAACGGAAGTGCAGAAAAACAAAAAACTGAATTGAAAAAACTATTATAAAATAAACAAACACAAACTATGAAATGCTATAAACAGTGATGAGAGTTGGCTACAAGTTTGTTGGAGTTGTTAAAACCTCTTCTATTGCCCCCATATTTTTTCGCAATTTTTTTTTTTTTTATTTCTGTGGCTTTTTTATTGCCTGCAACATTAATGGCCTCGACTCGGCGAATGCATTTACAGCGACAACAATGAATTTTATAATAAACTATAACCGAGAGTGGATGAGTCTCGGTGGCTGGAAATGAAACACACAAACATACTAACACACTCAGGAAAAAAAACAGTACCAGAAAAATATGAAAATATTAAACAAACATTAAGTACTACAACACCATTTCCGGTCTGGTTTTTAGCCAGAAAAAAAAACTACAGCATTAACATCAACAGCAAAATGTCGGTTGGCACAAAAAAAAAGACACACAGGAATATAATTTTGTATTTAATTATGCATTTAACAAAAACGAAAAAAAGTAATGGAAAATGATAATTATTTCAGAATATTTTGTAGGGAGTATGAATTCTATAGGAGAAATGGAAAATATCAATTAAAATAATTTTCTAATTATATTAAAAAGGATATTTAAATGAAAAATTACAATTAATTAAGAATAATCAAGCTAAATTCTTATGCATAAATGAAAACATTCTAACGATAGATACTTTATTAAGAAAAGTCATCCTAACGTTTTCTTAGAGAAGTAATCCTAACTATAACTTTTTTATTAAAAATATAACTTTTTCATAGAAACAACGATATATCTTCTCTCAAAAAGTCATTCTAAAGATAACTTTTCTATAAAAAAGCCAACGATAACATTTCTGTAGAAAAGTCATGCTAACGATAACTTTTTTATAGAGAAGTCATCCTAACGATAAATTTCTATAAAAAAGTCATCCTAACGATAACTTTTCTAACGATAACTCTTCTATAGAATAGTCATCCTAACGATAACTTTTCTATAGAAAAGTCATCCTAACGATAACTTTTTTATAGAAAAGTCATCCTAACGATAAATCTTTTATTGAAAAGTTATCCTAATGATTACTTTTCTACAGAAAAGTCATCCTAATGATAACTTTTTATAGGAAAGTCATCCTAACGACAACTTTTCTGTAGAAAAGTCATCCTAACGATATTTTTTCTATAGCAAAGTCATGCTATCGATAACTTTTCTATAGAAAGTCATCTTATCGAAAACTTTTCTATAGAAAAGCCATCCTATCGATTACTTTTCTATAGAAGAGTTATCCTATCGATAACTTTTTTATAGAAAAGTCAGCCTATCGATAACTTTTCTATAGAAAAGTCATCCTATCGATAACTTTTCTATAGAAAAGTCATCCTATCTATAAATTTTCAATAGAAAAGTCATCTTATCGTTAACTTTTCTATAGAAGTCATTCCATCTATGACTTTTCTATATAAAAGTCAACCTAACGATAACTTTTCTATACAAAATTCGTCCTATCGATAACTTTTCTATATAAAAGTCATGCTATTGATAACTTCTTTGTAGAAAAGTCATCCTGTTGAAATTTTTTAATAAAAAAGTCATCCTATATATAAGTCCTAATGATAACTTTTCTTTGAAAAAGTCATCCTTAATAAAACTTTTTTATAAAAAGGCATCCTAACGATAACTATTCTAATAAAAATTCATCCTATCGATAGATCTTCTATAGAAAAGTTATCCCAGCGATAACTTTTCTATAGAAAAACCATCCTATCGATAACTTTTCTATAGGAAAGTCATCCTATCGATAACTTTTTATAGAAAAGTCATCCTATCTATAACTTTTCCATAGAAATGTCAAAATATCAATAACTTTTCGGTAGAAAAGTCATCCTCTTTGCGATAGCTTTCCATTAATTTCTATAGAAAATTTCCATAATTAAAGCCAAGGTGATGATGTATTTGATCATTAATTATAAATTCTTTTATATTTAAGATGTAGCTAGCAAATGTAGTGTAAAAGATTATGTAAGAAATTCAATTACCATTAATCTTAATGACCTTACTACCATATAATATGTAAAGTACACATGTAGTTTTACATCTATACAACACTTTATGAGGAAAAAATACATATGAAAAAGAAATCCTTGTGAAAAGAAAATTCCAAAAATCAGAAACCTTACTGTTACTACAAATTAATTTTTCTTTATAAATATGTTTTTGCTTTTAACTCATTACTGTACGACATAAATACATACATATGTACGTCTGAGCTAACAATATTGCTCTTTTAATGCAACCCATCATCATCTTCATTATCATCATCATTAACAGTTTACAATGATATCATCAATGTCTGGCGATATCATGATAACAATATTGAATGTTTCTTGCTGTCAGCTTAATTCACTCTTGCACTTGCTCCCCAGTGATATAAAGCTTTTGTTTAACTATAAAATTCATTGATTACTTGAGCTTTTTGTCTTTTGTAAAAAAGATTTTTTTTTGTTAATTTTTCAGATATTACATTGTAGTTTAACATTGATTTTTGCTTTAATGTTAAGTTTTATAATTCAAAAATTATTTTGGTTTTACAGGCCATGATTTTTGTTTAAATGAAATTGGTCGTATGACCAATGAAAATTATTAACACTTATACGTATACGTATGTAAAGCTTATTGTTTTAATCCTAACGATAACTTTTCTATTGAAAAGTCATTCTATCGATAACTTCTCTATAGAAAAGTCATCCTATCGATAAATTCTTTATAGAAAAGTCATCTTATCGATAACTTTTCTATGGAAAAGTCATCCTATCGACAAGTTTTCTATAGAAAAGTCATCCTATCGATAAGTTTTCTATAAAAAGTCATCCTATCGATAAGTTTTCTATAGAAAAGTCATCCTTTCTATAACTTTTCTGTAGAAAGGCCATCCTATCGATAACTTTTTTATAGAAAAGTCATCGTTTCGAAAACTTTTTTATAGAAAGGTCAACCTATCGATAACCTTTCTATGGAAAAGTCATCCTATCGATAACTTTTCTATTAAAAAGTCATCCTATCAATAACTTTTCTACGCAAATGTTATCCTATCCATAAATTTTCCAGACAAAAGTCATCCGATCGATAACTTTTCTATATTAAAGTTAATCCGAATGACATTTTACATATTTTTGCTTGTTATGATTTTATCCTAACTAAAAACTAATGTTAAATAAAATTTCTTTTATTTTTGTCCTTTCCCTCTACATTTATTCCACAGCAAAAATATCTGTTTGGGGGGATGCAGGAATTTACAAAATTTTTTTTGGAAGATTTAATTAAGTAGTTTTCTTTGATTTTATATTTCCAAAAGTCTGTGAATGATAGGAAACCATGAGGAGTAGAGAAAGTCAAAAAGAAAAAGAAATTTTTTTGTTTTAATTAATTTGTTGAAAATGAAAATCTTTTCAAAGGACATAGCAAACAAAGACAAAAAAATCATTATTAAGAAAATCATTACGTTTTGACCATAATTTAAAAGTTTAGGAAATAAAGTTCAGAAAAATATTTCAATTTTGTCCTTGAACAAAATATTTTTAATTATTTAAAATCTCAATACCAAGAAATTTTGTTTACAAAAAATGTCTCAAGAATTTTTCCTTAAATTCCTGTTTTACTTAACCCTAACACTCCTGACACGGGTACCTGGGTACCCGAACGAACTTTAAAGTCAAATATCTCTTTAACGATAAATGATACAAAGTTGAGGTTTTGTAAGTTCCTAAAACTATTTATTTTCTAAAGATTTTTGTTTCTCTAAGCTTTCCAAAGTTTTTGGCTTAGGCTGTGGATTCACCGAAAGTCAAATATTCCTAACCCTCCAGTAAGAAAATTAAGGCATTATATATATAAAAAAGTAATGGATATGATTCTATTTTTTATTTTAGTTTAAAATGTGTGCATTTAATTAATAATTTGACAACTTAACTTTGCACTTTTAGAATAGATAAGCTTCAGAAAATTACAATTCTGTTAAGCGTGAAGCAATAATTTGGTTGTGTGTATTACATATTGGCTTTTGGCAACCATCATCCACTTTATGTGTTTTGAGATTTGATTTCAGATTAATAGCCATGAAAAGGTAACAATTTCAAAGCTGTTATATCTTCTGAATTCTTCTAGTAAACATTTAATGTTAATTCCATTTTCTGTAAAGAACTATTCAAATTATCCACTGCAGTTAGTCTAAATATATTTCGCGGAATATTTTAATCGTAACTGAAAAATTAGTATTCACGGGTACCCGGGTACCCTTATCAGGAGTCTACGTATAAAAATGTTATCAGTACGGTTAGGGTTAATGACCAAGAAAAAATGTCCTTTTCTCACACTCGCACACACTTTAAGACTTAAATTCATCTGAGGAATTTCTTGTGTTCAAAACAATCTTTGGAGTATCAAAATAATTACCATAAAAATTCCTATTTTAATGTTATTATGAAATTTGATTGTTATGTTGTTTTTCTAATTTTTCCTTCTCATCAAATCTCAATAAATAAGTCTTGGGTAGAAAAAGCTCATTGAAATTCAAAACAGTTTTAAATGAAAATTTTTTGCTTTTTTTTCATTTTCCTCTCCATAACAATCAAAATCCAGAACAATGAACAAATACAAATTTAAACGAAATATAGCAGAAAGTTATTTTTCGGAATTGTAGTTTAATTTTTCATAGATAATGACAAACAAAGTGCAATTGCAGATTATAAAAGGAACGTGAGTTCAGTAGACTGGAAAATATATTTATTTGGAAAATCAAAGAAATTTTGTGAAATTTGCCAGAGATGCTGAACAAAAAATTTTTTTAAATAGAAAATATATCTTTTAATTAGAATTAACGTTAGGCTGAATTTTCCAAAGGAAAGTTATCGATAGGATGTCCTTTCTATAGAAAAGTTATCGTATAGAAAATTTATGGAAGGGATGAATTTTCTATAGAAAAATTATCGAGAGGATGACTTTTTTCCGATGACTTTTCTATAGAAAAGTTATCGAAAGGATGACTTCTTTATAGAAAAGTTATGGAAAGAATGACTCTCTATAGAAAAGTTATTGAAAGGATGACTTTTCTATGGAAAAATTATCCCAAGGATAACTCTTCTATAAAAAAGTTATCGATAGGATGACTTTTCTACAGAAAAGTTATCGAAAGAATGACTTTTCTATAGAAAAGTTATCGAAAGGATGACTTTTCTATAGAAAAGTTATCGAAAGGATGACTTTTCTATAGAAAAGTTATCGAAAGGATTACTTTTCTATAGAAAAGTCATCCTGCGATAACTTTTCTATAGAAAAGTTATCGATACGATGAATTTTCCATAGAAAAGTTGTTGCAAGGATGACTTTTCTATAGAAAAGTTATCGCTAGGATGACTTTTCTATAGAAAAGTTGTAGCAGGATGACTTTTCTATAGAAAAGTTATCGCAGGATGACTTTTCTATAGAAAAATTTCCGTTAGGATGGCTTTTTTATAGAAAAGTTTTTGTAAGTTATCGCTAGGATGAATTTTCTATATTTCTACAGAAAAGTTTTCTGTAGGATGACTTTTCTATAGAAAAGTTAGGATGACTTTTCTATAGAAAAGTTATCGTTAGGATAAATTTTCTATAGAAATGTTATCGATAGAATAAATTTTCTATAGAAAAGTTATAGATAGGATTACTTTTCTATAGAAAAGTTATCGAAACGATAAATTTTCTCTAAAAAAGTTATTGCAAGGATGACTTTTTGATAGAAAATTGATCGCTAGGATGACTTTTCTATAGAAAATTTTCCGTTAGGATGACTTTTCTATAGAAAAGTTTTCTTAATGATGAGTTTTCTATAGAAAAGTTACCGATAGAACAAATTTTATATGAAAATTTTATCGATAGGATGACTTTTCTATAGAAAAGTTATCGATAGGATGACCTTTCTATTGAAAGGTTATCGAAAGGATTGCTTTTCTATAGAAAAGTTATCGAAACGATGAATTTTTTATAGAAAAGTTTTTGTAAGGATGACTTTTGTATAGAAAAGTCATTGCTAGGATGAATTTTCTATATTTCTATAGAAAGGTTTTCTGTAGAATGACTTTTCTATAGAAAAGTTATCGACATGATAAATTTTCTATAGAAAAGTTATCGTAAGGATGAGTTTTCTATAGAAAAGTTATCGTTAGGATTAATTTTCTATTGAATAGTTATCGATACGATGAATTTTCTATAGAAATGTTATTGCAAGGATGACTTTTATATAGAAAAGTTTTCGCTAGGATGACTTTTCTATAGAAAAATTTCCATTAGGATGTCTTTTCTGTAGAAAAGTTTTCGTAAGGATGACTTTTCGATATGGTGACTTTTCTATAGAAAAGTTAACGAAACGATGAATTTTCTATAGAAAAGTTATCGCAAGGATTTCCGTTAGGATGACTTTTCTATAGAAAGGTTTCCGTTATGAAGACATTTCTATAAAAAAGTTGTTGTTTGGATGACTTTGCTATAGAAAAGTTTCCTTTAGGATGACTTTTCTATAGAAATGCTATCGATAATGACTTTTTTAGAGAAAAATTATCGATAAGATGAGTTTTCTATTAAAAAAGTTATCCATAGGTTGAGTTTTCCATAGAAAAGTAATCTATAGAGTGACTTTTCTAAGTTACATGTTTTGTAGAAAAGTACTTTTTGTGTCAGAAATTGTAATAACTTGTAAAATGAAAGTTGTAGGTACTTTTCGCAAAGGATACTTTTTGCATTAATAACAAAATTTAATATTCTACCTCTTCTCTGGAAAAAAATAATGCACAAATTCATATTTTTGTTCATCACACTGTCACCGAAAGTACTTTTAAGTCAGACAAAGAGCTCAATTTTATCCTTAAGAACAAGAATAAAACAAATTATGTGAAATCATTTACGAGGACAAAAGAATAAATGAAAATAATACTTGGACGACTATAATAAAACTGAGTGCAGGAAAACAAATACTCGTAATAATACGATAAAAAAAGATAAAAATAAATTGAACGCAGAAGAAAATTCTTAAACTCAATCACAATCGCCAGAAATTCTATAAATATGTACTCAAACAACAACAGCAGCAACAAAAAGTTAAGTAAATAAACAAGAATAAAATGCAGTTCTCAAGAAAAAACAACAAAAACCGAGAGTAACAGAGAAAAAAATGGCAGAATACAAATTAAAAACAATAAATATTAAGTAAATTGAGAGAAAAATAAAAAAAAATGAGAGAAAGAAAAAATCTTTACCCGAACTGCCATCTGGGCGATCTCTTAAATCTTGTAGTTCACGCAAAGCTTTAAGTTCGTCTAAAGTGGAGTTTTTTTATTTATTTGATTTATAATGATAAGGAGTTTTTTTTTTTTTTGTTTTCGTTAGTTCGATTGTGGTGAAGGAGGATATTAAAGGAAACATAAAAAAGTTGTGGTTAAAATTTACTTAAATTACACAAAAGGATTTGTTTGGTTAAAATACATGAAAGTTACATATACTTGTAAGTAAACAAGGTGGTATGTATATCAAGAACACTTTAAAATACTTTAAATATTTAAGATAAATGTTTAAATTAGTAAAAGTTAAAATCAAACTCACCCGGTCTTCCATAGTACGAGGCATCACCATAATAACCATTACGACTCTCCATGCCTGGCTCGCCTTTGGGTCCGCTTATTGTCAATCCTGGCATGCCTGGTGATCCTGGAGGACCTGGTGGCCCTGGAGGTCCTGGCATAGGAACATATTGTACACCCTCACCAGCAGCAGCTGGCAAGCCGGGTGGTCCTGGCAAACCATCACGACCATCTTGTCCTCTATCGCCCTTATCACCTTTGGGCTTTAGTTGCCAAATGTTGATAAGATTGAAAGAAATGTTATTTTAGTTAAGTTTTATCACGAAAACAACAAAACAAAATATTGTATAATTTATTTAAATAAATATTTGAATAGAAATAAAATTACTATTTTCAACAAATACTTAAGGGACCTGGTGGAGTCTTAAAATATTCGCATACAAGAAAATGTTAGCGCAGGTTGTAAACTTTAAAAACAATTCGTAATTCAACTTAAGTCATTTTGTGTTTTAACAATGTTTTAGAATTATTAAATAATTGCTTGGTTAATTCCCCAAACGACAATAGTCTCAACTAGAATGATACAATTTGTTTCTATGTACTATCTCGTATGGGTTTGCTTGAGGGTGTGGGTTTTTGAATGTTTATTATTGTCAATTAGTTTCTAACTAGAAACCAGAACAACGACAAGGCACAGTGGGTGCGAAATGGGAAAAATGCTCATAAATAATGTTTGTAATCTTATAGAAGAAAGATTTCCAAAAACATTTTTCAAAAGGTACTTTTTTCTTCTTAAGATAAATTTTTCTTCAATAGGTACTTTTTTCTTCAAAAGGTACATAAAAACATACATAATTCCCATGATATTCCTATTAGAACAAGGGGTAATTCTCTCAGACAATGAGTTGCATCCGATTCGATTTTTAGACTCATGGAAAAGGACCTACGTTATTACTCCGGCTCTGAACGCAAATGCATTAGTTAGGGATGTTTTCCATAGCCTAATACTCAATATCCAGTGGCTAGTTGAGTTATGAGGTGAACCGCTTTTGTGTTTTAAATTTATTTTTTCAAGTGGGTCTGGCCAGGGATGGAACTTTGGACCTCTGATATGCTAGGCGGAACCTGATACTTTTTTATTTAAAAGGTACTTTTTTCTTTAAAATGTACTTTTTTCTTCAAAAGTTACTTTTTTCAATTCTTTGAAATTAATTAGGAAATTCGCAATTTTTATCAAAATTTTAATTCTATGCAAAAAATTCGACATTACACAAAAAAATATTTTTTGTAAAAATTCAAAATATTTTGGTAAAACAAATTTTTGATAAAAAGTTAAGAAGAAAAATTATGAAAATTTTTTAGGACATAAATTTAAATTTTGATAATAAATTGAATAAATGATGGAGATTTGAAATTTTGATAAAAACTGAAATAATTGGTAAAATTCGATCTATTGTTTAAAAATAAAATGTTATTAAAAATTAGGCAAAAAAGTCAAATTTTGACG
Source organism: Stomorhina lunata (assembly GCA_933228675.1). Taxonomy (NCBI): domain Eukaryota; kingdom Metazoa; phylum Arthropoda; class Insecta; order Diptera; family Rhiniidae; genus Stomorhina; species Stomorhina lunata. The sequence continues at coordinate 31,146,016 of OW121742.1, forward strand.
AAAAATCCATTTTCTGGTCAAAACTAACAATTTTTGTAAAACTTAAAAATTTGGCTAGAAATTGTAAATTTTTGTGTAAAATCAAATTTTTAATGAAAATCTTAAATCTTAAATTTGTAGTCAAAAGTTACTTTTTTCAATTCTTTGAAATTAAGGAGGAAATTCGCAATTTTTATCAAAATTTTAATTTTATGCAAAAAGATCGATATTACGCAAAAAAATATTTTTAGTAAAAATTCAAAATATTTTGGTAAAAAAAATTTTTGATAAAAAGTTAAGAAGAAAAATTATGAAAACTTATTTAGGACATAAATTTAAAATTTTGATAATAAACTGAATAAATGATGAAGATTTGAGATTTTAATAAAAACTGAAATAATTGGTAAAATTCGATCTATTGACTAAAAATAAAATGTTATTAAAAATTAAGCAAAAAAGTCAAATTTTGACGAAAAATCCATTTTCTGGTCAAAACTAACAATTTTTGTAAAACTTCAAAATTTGGCTAGAAATTGTAATTTTTTGTGTAAAATCAAATTTTTAATGAAAATCTTAAATTTGTAGTAAAAATTCGAAATTTGAGAAAAAATATATTTTTTGTATTAAAACGAAATTTTGAAAAAAAACTAAAATATTTGGTAAAGATCCAAACTTTTAATTAAAATCAAAATTTCTTATGATAGTTCAAAATTTTGATGAATAATCAAAAGTTTAATGGAAATTCTAAATTTAGCTGAAAGTCAAAATTCGAAATTTTGAGGAAAAATTCAACTTTTTGTAAAAAATTTGTTGAAAAATTGAATTTTCGTAAAAACTCTTAATTGTTGGAAAATAAAATTTCTGATTCGAAATTTTGCTGAAGATAAAATTTTTGGAAAGAATTTAAAATTTGATGAAAAATATAAATTTTTGTAGAAATACTGATGAAATATTCAATTTTGGCAAAAGTTACATTTTTGATAAAAATTGAAAACAATTAAAAAAATTCGAAATTTGAATTTTTGATGAAAATTAAAAATTTTAAGTTTTGACAAAAATTAAAAAACTGACTTTTTTCAAGATTTAAATTTTTACAAAAAATCTTGTTTGTTATAAAAATACTGAAAATAATGAAAATTCTAAAATTTGCTGAAGAATTTTATATTCGAAAAAATTAAAATAGTTTTGAAAAATTAGTCATTTGATGAAATTTTAAATTTTATTATAACCATTTTTTTTTTTTTTTTTTTGAAAATACATAATTTTGGTAAAAAATCGATTTTTTGTTGAACGCTAAAAATTTTTTATAACTCATTTTTAACGAAAATTACCAACTTTGACAAAATTCTTAATATTGATAAGATACATTTTTTTTGAAAATCTATTATTTTCTTAAATGGAGTATTTTGTGATCATTTGAATTTTGTTTTTAAATTTTCTTGTCTTTTAAGTTTGATATTTTATTAAAAGTAAATTTGTATAAAAATTCAAAATTTTGATGAAAAATAAAATTATGTTAGCAATTTTTATGATAAATTAAATTTTGGTTTTAGATCTAAATTTCTATAAAAAAATTAATTTCTATTCAAAATTCAAATTTTTGGTTCAAGTTCCTAATATTGATGATGAGTTAAATTTTTTAAAAATTTAAGATTGCAAAAAGATAAGAAATTTTTTATTAAAATTTCAAAATATTATTGAGTTTTAATAAATATTTATGAAGAATCGAATTTTGCTAGAAATTCTAATTCTTTTTATGAAAATGTAATTTGAGGAAAAAAATCTAAATTTTTTTAAAAATCCAAAAATGAAAAATTCAATTTATAGAGAAAAATCAAAATTTTGGTAAAAATTCGAAATATTGAAAAAAAGGATAAATTTTTAGTAAAAATTCTTATGAATAAGGGAATTTTTGCTGAACGTTTAAGAATTTGATAAAGAATTAAATTTTCGAAAAATATAAAAAAATTTGAGTTTTTGGCGAAAATGATGAAAAACCGATTTTTGTGAAAATTTAAAATTTTGATATCATTTTTTTTTAGAATTTTTTCTCGAAATATTTAAAAATTTTAATGAAAAAAAAAAAAAAATTTAATTTGATCAATAAAATTTTTGATTTTCTTCTAAATTACTTTTTATCTAAAAAAGTACTTTTTGACCATTTTGTTATTAAGAAGGAGCTTTTTGATTTACTTTCTTTTTGTTGTAAAGAAAGTACCTACCTCTTTCTATCAAATGGAACTTTTTATTGCAAAAAGTTACCTTATATTGATATTTTGAAAAAGAAATATGTTCTTCAAAGGTCGTTCTTAAGAAAAATATTTTTTTAAACAGATTTTTCGCCTTTTTTTTGGAAAAGCGTACTTTTTTTGTATCAATTTATTAACAAGAGCAAACTTTTTTTTCTAGAAAAGTACTTTTTTAAGAAAAGTACTTTTTATGTCAAGTGAAAGATAAAAATTAACTTTATACTATCAACATATATGTTAAATTTCTTTTAAAAATATACAGTATTTTGTAAGTGTTAAAATATGAAGTTTTTCTGTATAAAACGGTACTTTTTTCAAAATATACTTTCTTCAAATGCTACTTTTTCAAAAGTATCTTTTCAAAATGCACTTTTTATTTGTGATTTATTTACCAGGTACTATTGAAGACATTTTCATATAAAATATTTTTTTTTTTCACAAAATTTGCTTTATACCCACCATCAAAAAGAATGAGGGGTATATTGAGATTGTCATTCCGTTTGTAATTTCCTTAATATTGGCTCAAAAATCAAAAACGATATATATTCTTAATCCTTATGAAATTCTAAGACGATTGAGCAATGTCAGTCAGTCTGTCTGTCTGTCTGTTGAATCACGATAACGCCTAAACGAGAGGAGCTAGCTCACTGAAACTTAGTAGAAACATTCGTCATCTATGAGAAAATTTTGGTAGTGAAATTGGGCAAAATTGGTTAACATTTGTTCATAGCTCCTGTATAACCTCGTCTAGACTAATCGCTTATTTGCTAATAAATGACAAATTATAACAGCTATGGTGATAAAATTTGGTATCTAAAATTTCATCGAAGTCGGTTCACATTTAACCATAGCTCCCATATAAGAAACTTACGGAAGCAGCCTTAATTCCACAAAATTTCACATTAAGTTAGAGCTCCCATATAACCCCGCCCCGGGAAACACATGAATGCTGATAAATTGAGTACAGTTTTAATAGCTATGACGACTAAATTTAGAATAAAGAAGTTTTGTGCAACTATTGGTCAGTATATCAAATTTTATAGGAATCGGTCCATATTTGACTATAGCTTTCATATAAAAAACACTCCCGGAAATCAAAAAATATTTAGCAAGGACCATTTAAAAGCTATTAAATTAGAAACTATGACAGCTATTGCCACTAAAAAAGAAGTTTTATATAAATACCAGCCAGTGTGTGAAATTTTGTTACAATCGGTCAACATTTGGCTATAATTGTTATATATATATTACATCCCCTTTTTTATATCTACAATCAAAAAGATTCTGAGGTACAAGCAGAATATTAAGATTATGTATATGGTAGATGCATTAGGAACTCTTAGGAAAATATGTGGACCTGTCGTATTACTATCAACTTCTTTATCCTAAGATATATGAGATATGTTTCTAAATTTAACACAACTTGATGGTGGGTATATAAGATTCGGCACAGCCGAATATAACACTCTTACTTGTTATAAAGGTACGATTATGTAAAAATCATGGTAAGTGACTATTAGTGCGAGGGTCAATAGACTAGAGTTACTTGCACTTAAATTTCAGTCAAATAATATACAAATATTGTAAGAAAAAGTCAACATTTTTATAAACAAATACAAAAAGATAATTTTGATCTAAAATTAATAAAACTTTTTTTGACTTATATTTTTGTTTATGACCCTACTGTATTGTAATTTCTCCCAAGTTGAGCAATTCGAGGCATTAATAATGAAGACATAGAAATGTGTCTGCGAGTCTAAGAAAATCATTGACGTTAGAAACAATAATGATCATCATCATCATCGTCATCAGGTATAATTTGTTCAAGTACATTGTGATGTTCTTAAATAAAGACTTAGAACAACTTGTTATTTTTGTCTTTATACTGTGTTAATGTTAAAATATTTAACGATTGTTGAATAAGTTTTATTTCCTAATTTATAGGCAGAATGAAACATTTACAAGAAGAAAACAAATCTTGGTAATTTCGTAACTGTTTACTTGCCAAAGGAAGGTAAATGAATGAAATATTTATATATAGAGTGTTCCTAAAAGTATTTAAAAAGCTAATTAAGAAAACAGACAAAATTTCTGAGAATCTTTAGATGAATTCATATTAAAGTATCTGCTTTAGGGAAACCCTTTATATAACTCAAAAAGTCGTTAGCCTTCGATAACTCTGTTCCACTCAATAAATATTCTGGGAGTGAGTTTTTGGTTCGCAACAAATAATAAACATGGAAATCAACGACCAAAAACAAACATAACATTTAGAGACAAAATACCGGGAAACATGAATAGACTTATTAGTAAGTTCTTGTTGTTTGCTTGACAAGGATAAGAGAAGGAGTTCAAACAAGGAGGTGAAGTTGTTACTGTGTTTCAAGTTCTAATATTGTTGTTGTCAACAAAACACCGGAGACGGCGAATAACTCCTTTGGGAGGAGAGAAACATTTCATAATAATCAGCCATGTTAAACGAAACACAACCAGAGACAATTACATTCATAAGCCGGGAAATGAGTACATACTTTAACTAATACAGCTGTAACGATTGAATGTATTTATAAGTTGTTGTTTTGAGACTGGATAATATATAAACAGTGTAGAGGATAGGTATAGGAATCTTCGGTATTATTTTTGCATTTATTTATTAAAATTCATATTTTTTTTTGTCAAAAAAGAACAACCTTTGGAACTATTAAACATCAAAAGTAGTAGCTTTAAGGCCAATAGTAACTCCTAATTATACCCTTTACCACCATAGGTGGAAAGGGTATTATAATTTTGTGCTGATGTTTGTAACGCATAGAAATATTTGTCTTAGACTAACCTTTTAGTATACCAATAGACTTAGAATAACTTTCTGAGTCGATTTAGCGATGTCCGTCCGTCCGTCTGGCTGGCTGAACCCCCATGTAAACCTTGTAATCAAACTACAGGTCGCAATTCTAAAGATAATTTGATGAAATTTGGCAAAGATAATTTTTTTGATAATGGGACCATGGGTATTGAAATTAGTCAAAATCGGTCCATTATTTATGGTACCTCCCATAGGTCCCACTTCCCGGAATTGCTATATTGGCCACAAATATCAATATTTTTTCATAAAATTTAAAACAGATACTGCTTATGTAAATTTAAATCACTGTACCAAATTTCGTTGAAATCGGTTCACATTTGACCATAGCACCCATACAAACTCTTCTTCAAAAACGCACTAAATGAGACAAAAAATCACTAAAACGCTCGTAAATCTAAAGATAATGAAAATTTTGAGTTTATTTTTTGCATACATAATTTTTGTAACAACTGTAATCAAATTTCGAGATAATCGGTCCACATTTGACCCTAGCTCTCATATAAGTCCAAATGACGGAAACAGGTTGAATATATACGTTTTGAAAAAATGTTTGTATGATGGCAAAATTTAGCAAATATTTGTCTTTATACAGGAAAAATAACACCTTTGACCTTAGTGGTGAAGGGTATCGTATGGTCGGCTTGACCGACTATAGCGCATTCTTACTTGTTTTTATCTCTTAATATTTGAAATTAATTATTCACATTCGCAACTGCTTAAATTCCTGCATAAACATATTCTCCAATAGAAAAAAATAAGAGTAACAGCAAACACATTCTTCATTATAACAAATAAGAAAGTGCTATAGTCGGTCAAGTCCGACCATACGATACCCTTCACCACTAAGGTCAAAGGTGTTTCATTTATCTATATAAAAACAAATATTTGCTGAATTTTGTCATCATACAAACATTTTCGCAAAACTTATTAATTTAAGGTGTTTCCGTCATTTGGACCTATATGAGAGCTAGGGTCAAATGTGGACCAATTATCTCGAAATTTGGCAAATTAATTAAAATTCTCATTATCTTTAAATTTACCAGCGTTTTAGTGATTTTTGTCTCATTTAGTGCGTTTTGATAGAAGAGTTTGTATGGGAGCTATGGTCAAATGTATACTGATTTCAACGAAATTGGGTACAGTGATTTTGGTTTATATAAGCAGTGTTTGTTTCAAATTTCATGAAAAAATATTGATATTTGGTCAATATATCAATTCCGGGAAGTGGGACCTATGGGAGGTACCATAAATAATGGACCGATTTTGATGAATTTCAATAGCCATGGTCCCAATATCAAAGCAATGATCTGTTCTAAATGTCATCAAATTATTTTTAGAATTGCGATCTGTAGTTTGATTACAAGGTTTACATGGGGGTCCAGCCAGCCGTCCCGCCAGCCAGACAGACGGACATCGCTAAATCTACTCAGAAAGTGATTCTAAGCCTATAGGTATACTAAAAGGTGGGTCTAAGGCAAACATTTTTGTGCGTTACATACATCAGCACAAACTTATAATACCCTTCCCACCTATGGTGGTGAAGGTTATAAAAATTTATTCCCCTAATTTCTTTGAATAAATTAAATTCTCTTAGAAAAATTTTGTTTTTTTATAAAATTTGTATCAAAAATTTTCTTTAAAAAAATTTTATCAGAAATTGTTATTAAAAGAAATTAAACGAAACATTTTCTATAAAAGAGTTTGATATTTTTTTTCAAAAATATTTTTTCAAAAATACTTTTTTCAAAAATATTTTTTTTAACGTTTTGGGTAAAAAATTTTTCTGAAAAATTTTATATAATATATTTTGAACACAAAAAATTTGGTTCAAGTTTTTCCAACAAAAATTTGTATACAAATTTTTATTAAAAAATTGTCAAATAATTTATCAACCATTTTTCAATTAAAGAATTTGAAATTTTGTACCTAGAACACAACTAGAAAAAAACAAGTAAGAGATATCACTTTCGTATACGATACCCTTTACCACTAAGATCAAAGGTGTTCGCTTTACACCACCGAATATAAAGTTTCGAAAAAAAAAAATATTTTTTTCGATGCACATTGGGGTCGCCAAAATACATTTTTCGTAATATCTTCAGCATTTACTGTCGGATCTTAAAGTGTGATATATCGATGATTTTGTCTCGAATAGGCCAATATTTTGATTTAATAGTCATTGGTCTGAAATATCCGGTTCTAGCATTTATCCATCAGACCTCAATTTCTACCACCCTAATATACCTCCCTAAATTCAGAAAATTAAAGCTCTTAAAAAATAGTTAAACTTTTACTAAGGAAGTTTTTCGATAATTCCAACCGAACTATTAAAAACAAGCAATTTTTACTTTTGCCGCACATTGGGGTCGCCAAAATACATTTTTAGTTTTATCTTCGCCATTTTCAGTTGGATCTTGAAGTGTTATATATCGATGTTTTTGTCTAAAGAAGGCCAATGTCTAAAGAAGGCCAACTCTTATAACACAGTACGACAGTGGTTGGTACACATGAGAAATGTTAACAGAATATGAAAATAGGCTTAAAATAAAGAAATACGTGTCTCGGCGTTTTGCTGTAGCACGTCAGAATTTAAAGAAAATTGATTTTAAAGATTCGAAGGACCGTGGAGGTTCACTTGTAACGTAATACTATTATAAAAAGTTCTATGAAAATAGAATGGGTGAATCGATTTAAATGCTTGAGCCAGTTTTGAAAACGGAATCAAATTTGGATTTGTTTTTATTAAAAAAAATCCGCTAGAGGACGCTTTAATTATCATGTAAAATTAAAAAATATATAAACAATGTTCGAAATTCAATAAAAATAAAATTCTACAATTTGAAAAAATTAAAACAAGTCGTCTGGGATTTTGAACTTGTTTTAATTTTTTCTAATTGCAGAATTGTATTTTTAATGAATTTCGTACATTTTTTGGATATTTTTTTTAATTTTACATGAAAATTAACGCGTCCTCTAGCGGATTGCATTTTCAAAGAAACTAAAATTTTTACTACCACCTAATACTGTTGCGTTTTTTTCACACAATTTTTCTTTAAGTACCATACAATGACAGGGAAGAATATTGCAGCTAAAGTAACATGTTTTTGTTTTGAAAGTAGTTTTTTTTTCACTCTCCTTAAAAACCCTGAATATAATTTATAGCAAAATGTGTTGCTGATAATATTTCCGTTATACATCGGGATAAATAAGGATATACGGTAACATGCTGTATAAATCTTCATATAAATGTAAAAGTGTATATACTTTACACTATACGCTTTTACAATGACTTTTTCCTACACACACACACACATTTACCTTTAACATTTAGTTAGTTCTTTAAGCCAAGTAGCTCTAAACAGCTTGTTAGCAACAACAATATGTATTTATGATCTTAACTTTTTCTTACCTCATTTGCTTTATGCTTTCACTACAACTCTCTCTGCCACTACTTTCGAAACCATTGTAATGAGTTTCACTTTAAATTGCGTCTGTCTGTCTTTTTGTTGTTTTCATACGTTTTTAGCTTTAACAGCTAAACAAACACACAAGCAAACATTTCCAGTTGTCATCATGGCATGATAGAGTGTGAGTGTATTGTGCTAGGTAGGGAAGGCGGTTGTGATACTATTTCCAACATATCAAATCTGTTGAAAACATTTAACCTGACAACCAACCAAAACTTTGTCATTAAAAGACTGGACTAAAAGAAAACTAGAGCTTTATCTGACGAACTAGCTCATACATTTGTATTTGGCTTTTTTCGAGCAGAGAAGAAATTTATTGTGTTACAACGGCAAAGAAAACAAGAAAGAATGAAAATAAACTTCATTGCAGTTTAAATATGTTGACTTAAGTATATAAATGGGTTACATAAACATATGGGGGTTCATCAAGATTTGTTTAAAAAACTTGGATATATCGGATGGGCCATCTATCGGTATTAATTTGATCCACGAGTTTTTTCGAATCTGGCAATTATTATGTCATTCTTTTATGCCTTAAAAATCAGAGGCCGCATTTGATATCTATTGAAATGAAAGATATTTTAGAAACATTTGTGTAGCATACTTTTAGGATAATCTTAATAATATATAACATATAAACAGAGGTCGGCACAAAGGGAATAGAACAAAACAAGTAAGAAAGTGCTATAGTCGGTCAAGCCCGACCATGCGATACCCTTCACCACTAAGGTCAAAGGTGTTCTTTTTCCTGTATAAAGACAAATATTTGCTAAATTTTGTCATCATACAAACATATTCTCAAAACTAATACATTTAGGCTGTTTCTGCCATTTTATATGAGAGCTAGGGTCAAATGTGGACCGATTATTATGAAATTTGGCAAATTGATTACAGTTGCTAAATTATGTATGCAAAAAATAAACTTAAAATTGTCATTATCTTCGGATTAACGAGCGTTTTAGTGAATTTTGTATCATTTATTTCAATAGCCATGGTCCGATTATCAAAAAAATAATCTGTGCAAATTTCATCAGATTATCTTTAGAATTGCGACCTGTAGTTTGATTACAAGGTTTACATGGGGGTCCAGCCAGAAGTCCAGCTAGCCAGCCGGACAGACGGACGGACATCGCTAAATCGACTCAGAAAGTGATTCTAAGCCTATTGGTATACTAATAAATGGGTCTAACACAAATATTTCTATGCGTTACATACATCAGCACAAACTTATAGTACCCTTTCCACCTATGGTGGTGAAGTGTATAAAAATCTCCGGCAGTGTTGCCGTTTTTATACTTTCTACTAAAATAGGTAATTTTTTATTATGTAGTTCTGACGTTTTAAAAAGAAAAAGTTTTCTACTCCATTTTTTTTAATATTTTTTATACCCACCATCAAAAAGAATGGGGGGTATATTGAGATTGTCATTCCGTTTGTAATTTCCTTAATATTGGCTCAAAAATCAAAAACGATATATATTCTGAATCCTTATGAAATTCTAAGACGATTGAGCGATGTCCGTCTGTCTGTCCGTCTGTCTGTCTGTCTGTCTGTCTGTTGAAATCACGATAACGCCTAAACGAAAGGAGCTAGCTCACTGAAACTTAGCAAAAACATTCTTCATTTATGAGAAAATTTTGCTATTGAAATTGGGCAAAATCGGTTAACATTTGACCATAGCTCCCGTATAACCTCGTCAAGACTAGTCGCTTATTTGCTAATAACTGACAAATTATAATAGCTATGATGACAAAATTTGGTATCTAGAAGTTTTCCATAAGCACTAGGCAGCATATAAAATTTCATCGAAATCGGTTCACATTTAACCATAGCTCCCATATAAAAAACATACGGAAACAGCCAAAATTCCACCTGAAATTCACTTAAATGCCAATAAATGCTAAAATGTAATAGCTTTCGCCACCAAATTTAGCACAAATAAGTCTTATGTGAATACCAGCCAGTGTGCAAAATTTTGTCACAATCGGTCACCATTTGACCATAGCTCCCATATAAAGAACTTACGGAAACACAAAAATACAAAAAGAAAAGGGGGTTTATGTCCGTCTGTCCGTTAGATAAAAGCGCGATAGCGCCTTAACTGAAAGGGCTACAGCAACAAAATTTTGCAAAAGGAAGTCTTATGTGAATGCCAGTCAGTGTGCAAAATTTTGTTACAATCGGTCACCATTTGACCATAGCTCCCATATAAAAAACTTACAGAAACCCAAAAATACAAAAAGAAAAGGAGATTTATGTCCGTCTGTCCGTCAGATAAAAGCGCGACAGCTCCTTAACTACAAAAGCTAGAGAGACAAAATTTTACAAAAGTATTTCCGAGATGTAACAAAAGTTGTGTACTGAAAATGGGCGAAATCGGTTCACATTTAGTTAGAGCTCCCATATAACCCCGCCCCGGGAAACACATAAATGCTGAAAAATTGAGTACAATTGTGATAGCTATGACGACTAAATTTAGTATAGCAAAGTTTTATGCAACTATTGGTCAGTATATCAAATTTTATAGGAATTGGTCCATATTTGACTATAGCTTTCATATAAAAAACACTCCCGGAAACCAAAAAATGTTTAGCAAGGACCAGTTAAAAGCTATTAAATTAGAAGCTGTGACAGCTATTGCCACTAAATTTTGCAAGAATAAGCCCTGTATAAATACCAGCCAGTGTGTGAAATTTTGTTACAATCGGTCAACATTTGGCTATAATTCTTATATATTTATATTACATCCCCTTTTTTTTATATCTACAATCAAAATGATTCGGAAGTACAAGCAGAATATTAAGATTATGTATATGGTAGATGCATTAGGAACTCCTAACAAAATATATGGACCTGTCGTATTACTATCAACTTCTTTATCTTAACTTAATATTAAGCTAAACGAAAAGTATTTAACAACTTATTAATGTAAAACCATACCCGGTTACGATAACGAATTTTCTTCAAATTAAATAAATACTAGGGAAACCACTTACACACTTTTGAATGTTGAACTTTAAAGCTACTGCAACCGAAGTTATTCCAAATATTTTACCAACAATACCAACTAGCGTAACAACTTTTTTCCAATTTGGTCCACGTTTTGAATTTGCTGCAGCCTCGTAGATATATGAGATATGTTTCTAAATTTAACACAACTTGATGGTGGGTATATAAGATTCGGCACAGCCGAATATAACACTCTTTCTTGTTTTTTAATGTTTTTATAGAACAATTTTTTATAAAAAATTGTTCTAAAGAAATTTTTATAAAAAAAACTTTTCTTTAAAAAATTTTTTATATCAAAAACTTTTCTATACAAAATTTTTTAATCAAAAATATTTTGTATAGAAAATTTTTTATATCAAAAATTTTTTCTATACAAAATTTTTTTATCAAAATGTTTTCTACAGAAAAATTTTTTTTTGATAAAATATTTTTTTTGATAATATGTTTTTGCAGAAAAATATTTTTCTCTAGAAAATTTTTTTATCAAATAATTTTCGACATAAATTTTTTTATCAAAAATTTTTTTATACAAAATTATTTTATTAAAATTTTTTAGATAATTTTTCTTTAGAAAAATATTTCTATAAAATATTGCTTTAGAAAAATATTTCTTTCGAAAAACTTCCTTTAGAAAAAATGTTTATTGAAATTTTTTCTAAAAAAAAATTATTTTGAGAAAATTTTTCGATAGAAAAATATTTTTTTTTTAATTTTTACAGAAAAATATTTTTACCGCAAAATTTTCTATACAAAATTATTTTTATAGTAAAATTTTCAATACAAAATTATTTTTATAGTAAAATTTTTCAAAGAAAAATATTTTTATCAAGAACTTTTCTACAATAAAATGTTTGTATCTAAATTATCTAAAAGATACTTTTTATCTAAAAAAAAAATAAAAAACTAAAATTGGTTAATATAAGAATTTAATTCTCTTTCGAAAAATATTCCCAATTTAGTTTATTTCAAACAATGTTTACAAAAAAATAGTGTAGTGGCAACAATGTTAGAGAATAAATCGGATTTTGATTTTGTATTTTCTTTAACAAGGCGTCACCAACCGATTCTGTTAACATCCAAATTCCAACTGAATGCTCTTAATAGTAATTTTCACGAGTTTCGTTAATGATCGTGATATTTACAATTGTTTAAAAAAGTCTTCGGCTTCTGGTGGCATGAGCAACCTATGCCTGCACATAAGGTTTATTACGATGTAACTTATTTGCCAAACCTTTTCTGATAGAAATAATTTCATTTATACTAAATGTTTTGACAAGCAAACCGATATGTTTATTAAAAGCTAAAAAGTCTGAATTTCCGATCGATATCAAATGTGGCGATTTGGCCCCTGGTTAAAGACCGAAATTTCATAAAATGTGTTAAAATCAAGAAGTTAATAATAACGATATTTTTAATTAGTTTTGCTCATAACACCACTAGTCGGTCTTATAACTAGAGAGTTATTACGGACGTGCCCATATACCTATATGTGTTTTCTTTAATAGTATTTACTCTATATGTATGTATATGTGTTTCAAGTTTTTATTCTTTTTATTTGCATTTTTTTGTATATGTGTACGTGTGTGAAAAAGTGTGTTTGGCTTAGTGATTATGTGAGTGTTTGTTGTTGTATTTGGTATAATGAGTCTCTAAAGTAGTCAAGAAAAGTCATTTCAAGTACCATAAAAGAACATGAGGCTTTATTAGTCGTTAAGGACTTATCACACATACTAACATACATCAACTCATATATACAAGGTATATGATCCAAAATGTTAGATTTCCCCAGCAGTATATAGCTCAGGGCCTGATACTTTGTAGCTTTCTCATAATATACCCAGTAACCCATTAAAAACTTTATACTAGGAAAGTTTTACAGAAAATGCGATTTGTAAGCTACTAGATTGATAAATTAAAGAAATCTTAAAATTTCCAAAAAAAAATAATTTTTCACGGCCAAAGGAAATCGACTCAATTTTCTTTAAAATGTACCCCTTAAAGACATTGAAAGGATAGATAGAGCCAATCTTCAGGCGACTCTATTTAAGCGCCCGAAACAACATATTTTTCCCTCTGGACCCCCTAGCAATAACTAGCATACACACTACAAATTTTGTATGTAGATGAAAATGTGTATGAATATACTCAGGTGAAAACATCCATGTCTGTATGAGTATTAAAAGGACATTTAATTTAATAAGTTGTGTTAAGGTGTTTCTTTACTCTGGATTCATTTAATGACAAGAAACTTAACAATAATCATTTTTATAATTTGTTTACATTAACTACGGGACAGCAAAATGTCGAGTAGAGACTTAATTGATTTTAAAAGTTTTTTCATTAAAACTTTGTATTAACTTTGAATATCTATGAGAAAAGAAATTGAATATATTTAAAGCATAAAAACCTTTAAGCACATTTAGGATAGGGTTTTCTTAGAATACAATTTTTAGGATATGTTAAAAAAACTTGTATAAGGGGTTCAAAGGATAAAAATCGATTGCGCTATATATTTTAAACTTAAAAGGGTAAAAATGTATTACATGGTAATAATAAAAATATATTAAATAATAAAAATATATTAAATATATTAATATATTAAAACTAGATTGTTTTGAACATTTTTTCTAAAAATATGAAATTTTTTAAAAAATCTTATTCAAAAATAAGAAATTTTTGAAAAATTTCCTATAAAAATAAGAAATTTTTGAAAAACTTTCTATAAAAATAAGAAATTTTTGAAAAATTTCCTATAAAAATAAGAAATTTTTAAAAAATTTCCTACAAAAATAAGAAAATTTTGAAAAATTTCCTATAAAAATAAGAAATTTTTGAAAAATTTCCTATAAAAATAAGAAATTTTTGAAAAATTTCCTATCAAAATAAGAAATTTTTGAAAAATTTCCTGTAAAAATAAGAAATTTCTGAAAAATTTCCTATAAAAATTAGAAATTTTGGAAATACGGTCTATAAAAATATGAAATTTTTAAAAAAATTTCCTATAAAAGTAAGAATTTTTTGAAAAATTTTCTATAGAAATAGAAAAAAAAAAATCCTGTAAAAATAGAAAATTTTTGAAAAATTTCCTATAAAATAAAAAAATTTTTGCAAAATTTTCTATAAAAATAAGAAATTTTGGAAATACGGTCTATAAAAATATGAAGTTTTTAAAAAATTTCCTATAAAAATAAGAAATTTATTTTTCAAACATTTCTTAATTTTATAGGAAATTTTTCAAAAATTTCATATTTTCTATATATTTGAATAAGAAATTATTGAAAACGTTGCTATAAAAATAAGAAATTTTTGAAAAAATTCATATAAAAATAAGAAATTTTTAAAAATTTCTTAAAGAAATAAGAAATTTTTGAAACATTTTCAATAAAAACAAGAAATTTTTGAAAATTTTCTTATAAAAATAAAAAAATTTTGAAAAATTTCCTATAAAAATAAGAGATTTTTTAAAAACTTCCTATAAAAAAATTAAATTTTTGGAAAATTTCCTAAAAAATAGGAAATTTTTGTAAAACATATATAAATATAAAAATATAAAAAATTTTTTAAATTTTCCTAGAATAAAAAGTTTTAGAATTATTTTAAATTTTTAAAAAATTTCTTAAAAAAATAAAAAAATTTTAAAAAGTTTCCTATAAAAATAAAACAATTTTAAAAATTTTCCTATAAAAATTAGAAATTTTTGAAAAATTTTTTATAAAAATTTTTTTTCCTCATAAAAATAAGAAATTTTTGAAAAATTGCCTATTGAAAAATAACAATTTTTGAAAAATTTCTTTTAGAAAAATAAGAAATTTTTAAAAATGTTTCTATAGAAAATTAAATTTTTAAAAAGTTACTATAATAAAAGTAATAAAATTTATGTATACATTTATTTGTGACATTATTTTCCTATTCTCAAAAATATGCTCAATTGAGATTTCTTTAACATAATTCTAGCGTAATGAATGACAACTCTTCAACATGAATCAGAAATTGTATATAAAAAGCAGCTCTTTATATAAATTCTGCTATACTCAAGTATAAAACTGTGAAAGATTTCACTTACAAGCAACTTAATTCGCCATCTAGTGAAAAGTCAAAAGGAAATGTTGCGAAAAAAATGAAAAACTTTGTCAAAAAAGGGAAAAAGTCTCCATATAAAAAATAGATATATTTTTAGCTTATCACGGAACACAGCCAAAGTAGATTTATACACTAAAGCCTTGATCATCCAAGTACATTTTTTAAAAATATTTTGCCTCCCTTTATTTCCCACAAAAAAGGGAATGGTGTTACAACCTACAACTTTTCCCATTTTCCTATTTGTAACATTTTCAGGTATTTTAAATATGCCCTTTTTGAAACCATAAACCTTTAGCTACAACTATATTGTAAATGTAAAAAAACTGTCATTCAAACTCTGAATTTTAGTAGTAAAATGCATTAAAAGCAAAATGAAATTGGCACTTTAATAAATTTACCAAGAGACTACATTTTTGGGCAAAAAATGTAAAATATCTTTCAAATAAATTGACATAACATTAATCGAAAATAGCACAAGTACAACTAAATAAAGGAAGAAAACTTATTTAAAAGTGCAATTTGTTAAAATTTCGGTCAACTATGAACAACTAAATTAAGTAGAATTCTAAAAAATTTTTGATAAATTACACAATTTTACTTAGGAAAACAAGAAAATTTACAACACTTTAAAATTTATAAGAAATATTTCAAAAATTTGTTATTTTTATAGAAAATTTTTCAAAAATTTCTTATTTTTATAGAAAATTTTTCAAAAATTTCTTATTTTTTCGAGAAAATTTTTCAAAAATTTCATATTTTTATAGGAAATTTTCCAAAAATTTCTTATTTTTATAGGAAATTTTTCAAAAATTTCTTATAGGAATTTTTTCAAAAATTTCTTATTTTTATAGGAAATTTTTCAAAAATGTCTTATTTTTATAGGAAATTTTTCAAAAATTTCTTATTTTTATAGGAAATTTTTCAAAAATTTCTTATTTTTATAGGAAATTTTTCAAAAATTTCTTATTTTTATAGGAAATTTTTAAAAATTTCTTATTTTTATAGGAAATTTTTCAAAAATTTCTTATTTTTATAGGAAATTTTTCAAAAATTTCTTATTTTTATAGGAAATTTTTCACAAAATTTCTTATTTTTATAGGAAATTTTTCAAAAATTTCTTATTTTTATAGGAAATTTTTCAAAAATTTCTTATTTTTATAGGAAATTTTTCAAAAATTTCTTATTTTTATATGAACTTTTTCAAAAATTTCTTATTTTTATAGGAAATTTTTCAAAAATTTCTTATTTTTATAGGAAATTTTTCAAAAATTTCTTATTTTTATAGGAAATTTTTCAAAAATTTCTTATTTTTATAGGAAATTTTTCAAAAATTTCTTATTTTTATAGGAAATTTTTCAAAAATTTCTTATTTTTATATGAACTTTTTCAAAAATTTCTTATTTTTATAGGAAATTTTTCAAAAATTTCTTATTTTTATAGGAAATTTTTCAAAAATTTCTTATTTTTATAGGAAATTTTTCAAAAATTTCTTATTTTATAGGAAATTTTTTAAAAATTTCTTATTTTTATAGAAAATTTTTCATAAATTTCTTAATTTTATAGGAAATTTTTCAAAAATTTCTTATTTTTATAGGAAATTTTTCAAAAAAATTCTTATTTTAATAGGAAATTTTTCAAAAATTTTTTATTTTTATAGGAAATTTTTCAAAAATTTCTTATTTTTAAGGAAATTTTTCGAAAGATTCTTATTTTTATAGGAAATTTTTCAAAATTTTCTTATTTTTATAGGAATTTTTTCAAAAATTTCTTATTTTTATAGGAAATTTTTCAAAAATGTCTTATTTTTATAGGAAATTTTTCAAAAATTTCTTATTTTTGTAGGAAATTTTTCAAAAATTTCTTATTTTTATAGGAAATTTTTCAAAAATTTCTTATTTTTATAGGAAATTTTTAAAAATTTCTTATTTTTATAGGAAATTTTTCAAAAATTTCTTATTTTTATAGGAAATTTTTCAAAAATTTCTTATTTTTATAGGAAATTTTTCACAAAATTTCTTATTTTTATAGGAAATTTTTCAAAAATTTCTTATTTTTATAGGAAATTTTTCAAAGATTTCTTATTTTTATAGGAAATTTTTCAAAAATTTCTTATTTTTATATGAACTTTTTCAAAAATTTCTTATTTTTATAGGAAATTTTTCAAAAATTTCTTATTTTTATAGGAAATTTTTCAAAAATTTCTTATTTTATAGGAAATTTTTTAAAAATTTCTTATTTTTATAGGAAATTTTTCATAAATTTCTTAATTTTATAGGAAATTTTTCAAAAATTTCTTATTTTTATAGGAAATTTTTCAAAAAATTCTTATTTTAATAGGAAATTTTTCAAAAATTTTTTATTTTTATAGGAAATTTTTCAAAAATTTCTTATTTTTAAGGAAATTTTTCGAAAGATTCTTATTTTTATAGGAAATTTTTCAAAATTTTCTTATTTTTATAGGAAATTTTTCAAAAATTTCTTATTTTTATAAGAAATTTTTCAAAAATTTCTTATTTTTATAGGAAATTTTTCGAAAATTGTTTCAAAAATTTCTTATTTTTATAGGAAATTTTTCAAAAATTTCTTATTTGTATAGGAAATTTTTCAAAAATTTCTTATTTTTATAGGAAATTTTTCAAAAATTTCTTATTTTTATAGGAAATTTTTCAAAAATTTCTTATTTTATAGGAAATTTTTTAAAAATTTCTTATTTTTATAGAAAATTTTTCATAAATTTCTTAATTTTATAGGAAATTTTTCAAAAATTTCTTATTTTTATAGGAAATTTTTCAAAAAAATTCTTATTTTAATAGGAAATTTTTCAAAAATTTTTTATTTTTATAGGAAATTTTTCAAAAATTTCTTATTTTTAAGGAAATTTTTCGAAAGATTCTTATTTTTATAGGAAATTTTTCAAAATTTTCTTATTTTTATAGGAAATTTTTCAAAAATTTCTTATAGGAATTTTTTCAAAAATTTCTTATTTTTATAGGAAATTTTTCAAAAATGTCTTATTTTTATAGGAAATTTTTCAAAAATTTCTTATTTTTGTAGGAAATTTTTCAAAAATTTCTTATTTTTATAGGAAATTTTTCAAAAATTTCTTATTTTTATAGGAAATTTTTAAAAATTTCTTATTTTTATAGGAAATTTTTCAAAAATTTCTTATTTTTATAGGAAATTTTTCAAAAATTTCTTATTTTTATAGGAAATTTTTCACAAAATTTCTTATTTTTATAGGAAATTTTTCAAAAATTTCTTATTTTTATAGGAAATTTTTCAAAGATTTCTTATTTTTATAGGAAATTTTTCAAAAATTTCTTATTTTTATATGAACTTTTTCAAAAATTTCTTATTTTTATAGGAAATTTTTCAAAAATTTCTTATTTTTATAGGAAATTTTTCAAAAATTTCTTATTTTATAGGAAATTTTTTAAAAATTTCTTATTTTTATAGGAAATTTTTCATAAATTTCTTAATTTTATAGGAAATTTTTCAAAAATTTCTTATTTTTATAGGAAATTTTTCAAAAAATTCTTATTTTAATAGGAAATTTTTCAAAAATTTTTTATTTTTATAGGAAATTTTTCAAAAATTTCTTATTTTTAAGGAAATTTTTCGAAAGATTCTTATTTTTATAGGAAATTTTTCAAAATTTTCTTATTTTTATAGGAAATTTTTCAAAAATTTCTTATTTTTATAAGAAATTTTTCAAAAATTTCTTATTTTTATAGGAAATTTTTCGAAAATTGTTTCAAAAATTTCTTATTTTTATAGGAAATTTTTCAAAAATTTCTTATTTGTATAGGAAATTTTTCAAAAATTTCTTATTTTTATAGGAAATTTTTCAAAAATTTCTTATTTTTATAGGAAATTTTTCAAAAATTTCTTATTTTTATAGGAAATTTTTCAAAAATTTCTTATTTTTATAGGAAATTTTTCAAAAATTTCTTATTTTGATAGGAAATTTTTCAAAAATTTCTTATTTTGATAGGAAATTTTTCAAAAATTTCTTATTTTTTTAGTAAATGTTTTAAAAATTTCTGAGTTTTTAGGAAATTTTTCAAAAATTTCTTATTTTTATAGGAAATTTTTCAAAAATTTCTTATTTTTATAGGAAATTTTTCAAAAATTTCTTATTTTATAGGAAATTTTTTAAAAATTTCTTATTTTTATAGGAAATTTTTCATAAATTTCTTAATTTTATAGGAAATTTTTCAAAAATTTCTTATTTTTATGGGAAATTTTTCAAAAAATTCTTATTCTTAAGGAAATTTTTCGAAAGATTCTTATTTTTATAGGAAATTTTTCAAAATTTTCTTATTTTTATAGGAAATTTTTCAAAAATTTCTTATTTTTATAAGAAATTTTTCAAAAATTTCTTATTTTTATAGGAAATTTTTCGAAAATTGTTTCAAAAATTTCTTATTTTTATAGGAAATTTTTCAAAAATTTCTTATTTGTATAGGAAATTTTTCAAAAATTTCTTATTTTTATAGGAAATTTTTCAAAAATTTCTTATTTTTATAGGAAATTTTTTAAAAATTTCTTATTTTTATAGGAAATTTTTCAAAAATTTCTTATTTTTATATTAAATTTTTCAAAAATTTCTTATTTTTATAGGAAATTTTTCACAAATTTCTTATTTTTATAGGAAATTTTTCACAAATTTCTTATTTTTATAGGAAATTTTTCAAAAATTTCTTATTTTTATAGGAAATTTTTCAAAAATATTTTATTTTTATAGGAAATTTTTCAAAAATTTCTTATTTTTATCAAAAGTCATTGAAAAACAGACTCTTGTTAAAATTATGTTTAAAGTGTTTGTCACTTACGCCTTTTTTAAGATGATTTATACATTAGTATACTTACCCCTTCACGACCGCCTGAATCGCCTTTTGGTCCCTTAGGACCCATATCTCCCTTAGGTCCTGGTAAGCCTGGGCGTCCCTATATAAAAAATATAAATTTGGTTATTAAAATTATTAACGTAAATTGAATAAAGTTTTTGAAAAACTGCCATTGAGAACTTTTGAATTCAAATCAGCGTTACGCAAACATTTATTTGCCTATAGATAGCGATAGGAAAAGAAATTCTGCTTGCGCAGCCCATTCTCTTGTTGAAACATGTATACTGTAAACAACAAATTGTTTCTCTCGCTCTTTTTGAGTTTTTTCACACAAATTATGATTAGCAGGAATGGATAACGTATTTACATATATTGTTTGTTAATGCATTTGCTAGTTAGTCTGTCAGTTCGGTAATTTGAAAATAAATAAAAACAAAAAAATTAATGTTGTATGTCGTTTATAGAATAGTAAACTATGTAATGATCTCTAGCATCTTATCTTATTTCAAGAAATTATTTTTTAATTTAGAAGTATTTTTAAGCTAGTTGTTTACTACCTCATCTATGTCAATGTGCCCCCGGTATTCCTTAATCCTTAATAGGTCAGCAACATGCTGGTCAGATAATCGATTTCGCATTTTACTTAAAATTATTTTAAGGCTAGAAATTTTATCAATATTTTTTAAAATACCACTACAGATAAAACACATTTAGCACATTTACCGTTACCGATATTTTAAAAAAATACTGTTACGTTTAC
Source organism: Stomorhina lunata (assembly GCA_933228675.1). NCBI lineage: Eukaryota > Metazoa > Arthropoda > Insecta > Diptera > Rhiniidae > Stomorhina > Stomorhina lunata. The sequence continues at coordinate 31,167,273 of OW121742.1, forward strand.
TGATAAATAACCATTACCGACATTTTATTTTTAAAGGCAATCACCAATGTCCCAAAATTATTTGATGGGGAAACCAAATAAATAAATTATTATAAAATTTCATGGCATATAAAAAGAAAGACTGTATAGACTTTTCCAACTCTGTTCAGTTAAATGACGTTGTTTTGCTGCTTCCAATACATAGCAAATTTGTTTATGTAGTTGTGCGTAACACTGATTCAAATTTCAAAATCTTTACTAATAAAATTAAACTCATCACATTTGAGCCTTATTTAGCTTAACTTAATACTAAAACATTCTTTCCTTTAAACCCCCTCCAAAAGTAACGTGTGTCGCAAACAAAACGGATGTAAAATATGGAACTAAAAGTAATACAATTCCAAAAAAAAACTTTTACTTAAAATATTAAAAAATCTCTTTTCAAAAGACTTCCACAGGGGCCGTGTCAGCCGGCCTCTAATGTAATCATAATGCAAAAAAAGTAATGTTCATTCATTTTTTTCTGAAGTGAAAAAAACTGAAACTGGAACAAAAAAACATTTTAATACACACTCTTATGCATTTGTCGAAAGCAAAAAAAAAAGTACTTTTAGCTTAGGGCCACCAACATTAGTTGTCAGTCTAAAAATGTCCATATTGTTGGGGAGTTGTTGATATTTTAAACCGTTAAGCGAAAAAAAGAAATGTTTGTAATTTTTTGTGAAATACAATATTTGGTTAAAGGGAAAAAAGATGTTTGCAATTTTTTTGAGATCATGAAAAAGTTTAAAACAAAAACTTTAGTGTCAAATGAAAGACTTTCAATTTAGATTTTTAGTCAAAGGATATTATTTAAATTTTTTGTTTAAGAAAGAAAATATTCGAAAATGTTGTCAAAATTTTTTTAAAATTTTATGACATTGGTGCGTTTGGAAAATGATTTGGTGAGTGACCAAACTTGTATAAGTTTCATATAATCTTTGTGTAGCAAGCCCCAAAAATAATACGAACCTTATTCTGATTTAGTCACTCACCAAATTACATTTCAAACAAACCAATATTATGCTTTATGTTTATGTATTCTAAATATTCTATACAAATCAATATTTTCGACTTAGCCCGTTTTTGCTAATGCCCTTAGATTTATGCATTCATGCACGCATTTAAGTATTTGTTTGAATATTTAAAAGATTTATTCTATTTCCAAGTTTTGTTGAAGTATTTCAAGCTTTTTGTGTAAGTGAATAAAAAGCTTCAACAACAAAACAACAATAACAACTACAATAAATAAAACTAAGAAATTCCTAGTCCAGTTTATTCAAATTTATAATAAACAACTCTCGTTAAAGCTAAAGACAAAGTTTTTTTTTCTTTTTTGGCCTGATGTTGTAAAACAAAGTTTAGAAATTGTTGGCTGGGTAATGTTAGAAGTTGTAGTTGCCAGTAGTAGTAGCAGCACAAGCTGCTACTCTTACTTAGCAAGTAGTTGTAGCAACTACTCGTAAAAGTAGTTGTTGTTATAGTTGCTCCCCGTTTTAGTTGTTATTAGTGTAGTTCTTATTATCATTGTTGTTGTCTGTTGTTCTTACACACAGAACATGGGAATGTTGTTTACTCAGTTATGGGGTCAGTTGCGTTGAGTTACAAACAATTTTTTTCCATTAAACATTTTTTGAGTTACATATTTTTTTTTTGGAATTTTTTCCTTTAGGTACATATTTGTTTTTTGTATCACAGTGAATAACATCAAACTTCAGAGGCCATTGTCACAGTTAGTTTGTGGAGAGATTTTTGTTGCTAAACGAAGATTGTTTTTAAAGCTCTTGCATAAAAATTCATAAAAATAAGTACAAAAATAAATATAAACAAATAAACGAAGGGGGAATCATGGTCAATCATGAAAACTAGATGATGCCCTTAACTTTAGAAATTAAACATGAACCAATAATATTTTTCGATACAAAATTTTCTATATACCATTTTTCGACATACATATAACTTTTCGATAGAAAATTTTTGATATAAAATTTTTGTATAGAAAATATTCAATATAAAATTTTTCCATAAAAAATTTTCGATAAAAAATTTTTCTATAGAAAATTTTCGAAAAAAAATTTTTCTATAGAAAATTTTCGAAAAAAAATTTTCCTATCGAAAATTTTTCTATTAAAACTTTTTCCTATAGAAAATTTTCGAAAAAAATTTTTCTATAGAAAATTTTCGAAAAAAAATTTTTCTATAGAAAAATTTCGAAAAAGAAATTTTCGAAAAAAAAATTTTCTATAGAAAATTTTCGAAAAAAAAATTTTCTATAGAAAATTTTCGAAAAAAAAATTTTGTAATACTAATAAAGGAAGGAGTAAATTTACTTGTTAAGTAGAGAATATTTAATTGAAATAGTTAAGAAAACTTGATTTATATAAATTCTATGCCCCTGATTCATCAACGAAAAATAATGATATGACAAAAATAAAAATCAAATACTTCTTTAAACATTTTTTAAAAGGTTTATATTAAGGGCGTTAAACTATTATTTACTTGATAAATTTCAAAAGTTCTCAATTTTTATAAATTGTGTTAAAAATTTTAAATAATTTTCTTTAAAACTCACCGCATGTCCCATTTCGCCCATTAAACCTGGTTTGCCCGGAGGTCCGATTGGTCCAGCTGTTCCCGGTTTGCCGCGACGACCACGCATCCCCTTATCACCCTTGTCACCTTTGGTGCCATTCATAGCCATGCCTTCGAAACCACCAGCGAAAAAGGCCTGTCCTGGTGGACCCTCAGGTCCGCGATCACCTTTCGGTCCAGCCAAACCACGCAAACCTTTTTCGCCTTTCTCGCCTTTTGCACCAGGCAGGCCGGTCAAACCGATCGAACCAGCTGGACCCGGCTCACCGTTCAAACCTGGCGCTCCATCATAGCCTGGAGGTCCTCTCTGGCCAATGGGACCGGCTGGTCCGGCAGGACATGTACATTGTGTTGTATTTTGCAGGCCAAATGGTGTGTCAGCATAGACGATTTGTCCAGCGGGTCCGGGTGGACCCATGGGTCCAATCTCTCCGGGTAGACCACGATCACCCTTAAGGCCAGAGGCTCCGGGGGAGCCTGATATGCCCGGAATACCAGGTTGTCCTGGTTCACCTTTGATGCCGGCGGGGCCATGAGGTCCTGTGTGACCCTGTAAGAGAAATAAGTGACAATATATTAACTTTAAATGCAAATTTATTTTAAATCAACAATATTAAAAAAATTTATACCAAGATTATCTTAAGCTTTAAAATTGTGTTGTTTGTTTTTACTTGTCCTTTAAAAATTTTTTGTAATAAGCTTTACTTGTCCTTTATTAAAAAGCGTTAAGCCAATTTTATCCATAATTTCTGTAAATTAAATTTTCCTGAATATTCATATAAATACGTATTTATTTTGCTTTAATGTAAAGAAATCAAAGCACCTTCGCCGGCATTTAATAAACCCACTTTACAGGAGACAACTACAGACGAAAGTATTATCTTTAATATTATATACCGAACAGTGGGATATTTGCCCAAAAAATTGTACCAAAAAAGTAACTATTTTCAATGGAAATCTAAAAAAAAAAATATTGTTTTATAGGAACTATTTTAAAATTTTCTTGTTTTTTTTTTTTAGGAAATTTTGCAGATATTATATATTTTTATAGGAAGGTTTTAAAAAATTTCTAATTTTTTTATAAAATTTTTCAAAACTTTTCTATTTATTTAGGAAATTTTTCAAACATTTTATATTTTTAAAGGAAATTTAAAAAAAATGCTTGTTTTTGTTTATTTTTAGGAAAATTTTCAAAAATTTCTTATTTTTATAGGATATTTTTTAAAAATTTTACAATCTTATATAAAATTTTTCTAAAATTATATTTGATGGGAAATTTTTCAAATTTTTTTTATACGAAACATTTCTAATATTTCTTATTTTAATAGATTTTTTTTTTAATTTCTTATTTTTATATGAAATTTTTAAAAAATTTCTTATTTTTATAGGAAATTTTTTCAAAAATTTATTATTTTTATAAGAAATTTAAAAATTTTATTTTATTTTTACATGAAATTTTCACAAATTATTTTCGATGAGGAATTTTTCAACGAAATTTTTTCAAAAATTTCTTATTTCTATAAGATTTTTTTTAACTTTTTATTTCTATAGATAGAAATAGAAATTTGTTATTTTTATGAAAAATTTTCAAAAATTTCTTATTTTTATAAGAAATTTTTAAAAATTTCTTATTTTTATAGGAAATTTTACAAAAAATTCTTATTTTTTAGGAAAATTTTCAAAAAATTCTTATCTTTATAGGAAATTTTTAAAAATTTCTTATTTTTAAAGAAAATATTCAAAAATTTCTCTTTTTAAAGGAAATGTTTCAAAAATGTGTAATTTTTATAGAAAATTTTTCAATAATTTCTTATTTCTATAGAAAATTTTTTCAAAAATTTCTTATTTTTATAGGAATTTTTTCAAAAATTTTTTATTTATATACGAAATTTTTCAGAGTTTTCTTGTTTTTATAGGAAATTTTGCAAAAATTTCTTATTTTATAGAAAATTTTTCAAAAATTGCTTATTTTTATAAGAAAATATTCAAAAATTGCTATTTTTAAAGGAAATGTTTCAAAAATATGTAAATTTTATAGGAAATTTTTTAAAAATTTAATAGGAAATTTATCAAAAATTTCCGATTTTGGTAGAATTTTTTTTAACATCTTAATTTTATAGGAAATTTTTCAAAAATTTCTAAGTTTTTAAGGAAATCAAGTTTGTTATTTTGGTTGAAAATGTTTTAAAAATATCTTATTTTTATAGGAAGTTTTTCAAAAATTTCTTATTTTTATAGAAATTTGTTCAAAAATTTCTTATATAAAATTTTTGAACAAATTTTACTTATAGAAGATTTTTAAAAAATTTCTTATTTTTATAGTTAATTTTTCAAAAATTTCCTATTTTTGTAGTAATTTTTTTTTTTATTTAATTTTTATGGGAAATTTTTCAGAAGTTTATAAGTTTTTAAAGAAATCATATCAAAAGTTTCTTATTTTGGTGGAAAATTTTTTTTAAATATCTTACTTTTATAGGAATTTTTCAAAAATTTCATTTTTATAGAAAATTTGTTAAAAATATCTTTTTTTTATAGAAAATTTGTTAAAAATATCTTATTTTTATAGAAAATTTGTCAAAAATTTCTTATTATTATAGTAAATTTTTCAAAAATTTCCTTTTTTTTAGATTTTTTTTTTATTTTATTTTTAAAGAAAATTTGTCAAAAATTTCTAAGTTTTTAAGGAAGTCATATCAAAAGTTTGTTATTTTGGTGGGAATTTTTTTTTTAAATATCTTATTTTTAAAGGAAATTTTAAAATTTTTTTTTAATCTTATAGCAAATTTTTTAAAAATTTCTTATTTTTATAGGAAATTTTTCAATTTTTTTTTATTTATATAAAAAATTTTGTAAAAATTTCTTATTATTATATAAAATTTTTTAAAAATTTCTTATTTTTATAGTAAGTTTTTCAAAAATTTATAATTTTTATATGAAATTTTTCAAAAATTTCTTATTTTTATAGGAAATTTTTTAAAAGCTTCTTAGTTTTATGGGAACATTTTCAAAAATTTCTTGTTTTTTATTTTTATGGAAAATTTTCAAAAATTTCTTAATTTTTTCGAAATTTTTTTTTTTTTTTATAGAAAATATTATTGTTTTGTTTTCCAATTCACCCACTGTGCAGTTTATTGCTTGCCACTAACTAAGCAAATAACTTTTTAATGGCACACACTCTCCGTCCTTAAAGGGACAGATAATGTGTATATGTTAACGTTATTTTTAAGCTTATTTCAACTTTAACTTATTTAAAACGGCAACAGGAAAAAAACAAAAGGAAAGGGAAAATTTTAACATTTTAACCACATTAACTTCATAATATAACCGTCTTAAAATGCCCCTTTTTTCAAACAAATGCACACACATATTCTCAAATGCAAGCACACCAACAAACATGTTTACTAATACACAACCCTTCAACCATACAAATATCCTTAAACATTTAAGCTGATATTTTTTTTTGCAATGACTAAAAGGGAAAATGTTAGTGAAAAAGGAAGCGATGGCAGAGAGTGTGTAAAAAGTTGCAAATATTCAAATGTTACGGTTACGTCTCATAAGCCATCATCATCATATAAAATGAGTTGGATGCCATAAATCCTTAACTTAGTTGCGCGTTACGGGTATTTTTGTATTATATTTTTTGTATTACTCCTGTTAGTTTTTTTTTTTTTGGAGAACGTTTTTATATTTTAAGGTTATTTGTGTAGAAAAAGTTAAACATGTGTTTGTTCGCAGTACGTTACGGGGTTTTGAAATTGTATGCTAGTATTTTGATATGTTAGTGTATGCATGGAAATTTTTATGAAAATGTGAGGAGTATAAGAATAGAAAATTTGTGTAAATGTAACGGTTATGGTGGCTTTATAGAATTTTGTTGACCCTTTAAGCTCAAACATAGGGAAAATACGTTTAGAATTACACATATGGGAGGTGAGAATGTAAAGGAATAAAATGATGATTTTGAAGTGTATGTATGGTCTTAATTCCTTATAATTCTTAGTTACTCCATATAACTACTGTCGTTGATCGATTGTAACACATTTTCAAGGTTAAGTGAGGAACTCCAGTTACTTATACGGTAAAGCGTTGTATTGTTTAAACATTTCTACAAAACATTTCTGCAAATAATTTTTTAATAAAATCATCTTTATTTATAAGGCCCATTTTTAATTACACAAATGACTTTATATACTTAGTAATAGTTATACTAGCCGATAAACACAAAATTGTGACTATGGGGTTCACGAAATCCACAAACAGTGCTAGAAAAGCTATTACGTCCAAAAAAAAAAAGTTTGGGCAAAAATTTATCAAATTTTTACAAAAAAAAAAATGTTGGCAAAAACTAAATTGAAACAAACTTTTATTAATACAAAAAATTAATTTACTAAAATAACAAATTTTCTAAATTTTTGCTGAAGTCAAAACTTGATCAAATTTTTAATAAAGATAAGAAAAAAAAACTTAAGAAAAACCTTTTTTTAAATATTTCTAATTTTTATCGGACATTTTTCAAAAATTTCTTAGATTTATAGGAAATTTTTGAAAATATTTTCATATCTACGAAAAATTTTCAAAAAATTGAAATTTGATCAAATTTATTTAAGGAAAGATTTAAGCAAATTTTTACAAAAGCAAAAATATAAACAAATTTTTAATAAATTTTTTTTTTTGCAAATTTTTATTAAAGCAAAAATTTTCTCAAATTTTTAATAAAGCAAAAATTTGAGAAAATTTTTAATAAAGCAAAAATTTGAGAAAATTTTTGCTAAAACAAAAATTTAAGCAAATTTCTACTAAAGCTAAAATTTTTGTAAATTTTAACTAAAACCAATATTTGAGCACATTTTTGCTACAGCAAAAATTTAAGCAAACTTTCTTAAGCAAAAATTTGAGCAAATTTTTTCTAAAGCAAAAATTTGTGCAAATTCTTTTCTGAAGCAAAAATTTTTGTAAATTTTTACTATAGAAAAAATTTGAGCGATCTTTTACTTAAGAAAAAATTTTAGCAAATTTTTACTTAAGCAAAAATTTGAGCACAATTTTTCTAAAGCAAAAGTTTGTGCAGATTTTTTTAAAGCAAAATTTTGAGCAAACTATTACTAAAGCGAAAATTTGAGCAAACTTTTAGTAAAGTAAAAATTTGCTCAAATTTTTGCTTTAATGCAACAATTTTAAAAAACTAAATTGAAACAAACTTTTGTTAATACAAAAAATTAATTTACTAAAATAACAAATTTTCTAAATTTTTGCTGAAGTCAAAACTTGATCAAATTTTTAATAAAGATAAGAAAAAAAAAACTTAAGAAAAACCTTTTTTTAATATTTCTAATTTTTATCGGACATTTTTCAAAAATTTCTTAGATTTATAGGAAATTTTTGAAAATATTTTCATATCTACGAAAAATTTTCAAAAAATTGAAATTTTATCAAATTTATTTAAGGAAAGATTTAAGCAAATTTTTACAAAAGCAAAAATATAAACAAATTTTTAGTAAATTTTTTTTTTTTGCAAATTTTTATTAAAGCAAAAATTTTCTCAAATTTTTAATAAAGCAAAAATTTGAGAAAATTTTTGCTAAAACTAAAATTTAAGCAAATTTCTACTAAAGCTAAAATTTTTGTAAATTTTAATTAAAACCAAAATTTGAGCAAATTTTTGCTACAGCAAAAATTTAAGCAAACTTTCTTGAGCAAAAACTTGAGCAAATTTTTTCTAAAGCAAAAATTTGTGCAAATTTTTTTCTGAAGCAAAAATTTTTGCAAATTTTTACTACAGAAAAAATTTGAGCGATCTTTTACTTAAGAAAAAATTTTAGCAAATTTTTACTTAAGCAAAAATTTGAGCACAATTTTTCTAAAGCAAAAGTTTGTGCAAATTTTTACTAAAGCAAAAATTTGAGCAAACTATTACTAAAGTGAAAGTTTGAGCAAACTTTTACTTAAGTAAAAATTTGCTCAAATTTTTGCTTTAGTAGAAATTTAGAAATTTTTACTTAAGTCAAAATATGGGCAAATTTTTAAAAAGTCAAATATTTTTTTAAATTTCTACTAAAGCAAAAATTTGAGCAAATTTTTACTAAAACAAGATTTTTAGCAAATTTTTACTAAAGCAAAAATTTGAGCCAATTATTTTCTAAAACAAAATTTGAGCAAATTTTTACAAAATAACTAAAGCAAAAAATAAGAAAAAAAATTTGCAAATTTTTACTAACTTAAAAACTTGAGCGAACTTTTACTAAAACAAAAATTTGAACAAATTTTTACATAAGCAAAAATTTGAGCAAATTTTTACTAAAGCAAAAATTTGATCAAATTTTTACTAAAACAAAAATTTGATCAAATTTTTACTAAAGCAAAAATTTTATCAAATTTTAACTTAAGCAAAAATTTGAACAAATTTTTTCTAAAGCAAAAGTTTTATCAAATTTTGACTCAAGCAAAAATTTTTTCAAATTTTGACTAAAGCAAAAATTTGAGCAAATTTTTACTAATGCAAAAATTTGAGCAAATTTTTACTAATGCAAAAATTTGAGCAAATTTTTACTAATGCAAAAATTTGAGCAAATTTTTACTAATGCAACAATTTTAGGAAATTTTTACTTAAGCAAAAATTTGAGCAAATTTTTACAAAATAATTTAAGAAAATTTTTATTCAATTAAAAATTTGAGCAAAATTTTTACTAAAGCAAAAATTTTAGCAAATTTTTACTAAAGCAAAAATTTGAGCAAATTTTTACTAAAGCAAAAATTTTAACAAAATTTGACTACAGCTAAAATTTGAGCAAATTTTTACTACAGGAAAAATTAAAGTAAAAATTTGTGCAAATTTTTACTAAAGCCAAAATTTCAGAAAATTTTTATTTAATCAAAAAAAATTAGCAAATTTTTACTTAAGCAAAAATTTGAGCAAATTTTTATTTAATCAAAAATTTTATAGAATTTTTACTAAAACAAAAATTTTTGTAAATTTTTACTGAAATCAAACTTTGAGCAAATTTTTACTAAAGCAAAAATTTTAGCAAATTTTTACTAAAGCAAATATTTGAGCAAATTTTTAATAAAGACACAGTTTGAGCAAATTTTCACTAAAGCAAAAATTCAAGTAAATTTTTACTACAGCAAAAATATAAGCAAATTTTTTCTAAGGCAAGTGCGTTAAGACTTCGTTTTGCAATATCCAAGTTCGTTGATATTTTTTAAGTTTAAAGGTAAGTTTCACTCATAAATTGAAGGCTTTGATTTGTTAATTTTTTTTTTCAAGTTTTATGCTGTTCGTGGGTTAACTTTTGAACATGAAGATTTCATTCTTTTGATATTCTGTTGAATTTATTCTATAATGATGTCTAAAAAACTAATGTGTGTTAGATGATACTACATATTTTCATTTACTACCAGAAATACGCTATGGATTCATATTCTTACAGTCATAAGGTCGTTCATATTCTGATAAAATATTTCAATATCCCAGCAAAAAATCTACCATTAAAACCATTCACTTTTAGATGTTTCCGAAAACAAATATAAAATAAAGGGAAACTAGGCCTAAGTGGAAGTAAACCACATCGAGCTTAGAAAAGTCTAAGAGGAATCCGATGGAAGCCATATCGAAGTATGTACATCTCGATGTATATAAAGTTTTTGCTGGGTTGTTTGTAAACTACTTACGTATACCATATACAACTATGAAAAAGAATATTGGTTTTTGCATACGTTAAAAGGTTTATAAACCTATTATATTTTAGAATGTTACTACGTGGATATATTTGTATAATAATACACCTTTACCTTTACAACTAAAAATAGACAGGCACTTTTATCCGCACACAAACATATGTATGTCTTTATGGGAAAAACTAAAATTTTCAGTATTTGTTTTTAAACGAGTAAAAGAAGGGTTTTGAAGTTCAACATAACTACATAATATCCATGGAGATGAACAAATAAATAAGTTTTTAAATTATACTTTTCCAAAACAAGGGTTGATTTATAATTTGCTAAAATAAAATATTGATATGACTTTAAACGAGCCAGACTCAATATTTGAAGTCGGTCAAGTAGTTAACGAGTTATAGAAAATAGAGGACGACGTTATCTTTTTATGTGTGTTAGCTTGTCTGTGTGTGAGAGTTTGTAACTCTTTTTATTTTTTTCATTCTTTCTTTCTTTCTTTATTTTAAACGACCACTTTCAATACTTGATGTCGGTGAAGTAGTCAACGAGTTATAGAGCATAAAAGTTGAAATGTTCTCTGCACTTTACCGTACTTGACTTTTGCACCCGATTAGGTACATATTATGAATATGACCAGTGCAATAAATTCATTTTAGAATACATTTAAGTTGTAGTTTTATAGGGAAAGACAACAACATCTTTTATATACTTGAACCATCAAAATCGCCCCAGTAGTTGCAGAGATAAAAGCATAAAATTTTTAAGCTCGTTTCCCAGAAGTAACTTATCAATTTAACCTCTTATACATGAAGCTTTATTTCAATAATGTTATTAAAAAAGTTGTTGGAAAATTTAAAGGTTATATGTTACCATAAAATGTATATGTTAGTAATAAAGACCTTGCAGTTCCAAATTTACGAAACTTTTCAAAGAAAATAACCAGAAATCTTGTGGATGTATTACAAGATTTGCGAGTGTGTAACTGATCTTTTTACGGGCAAGTTCGTTAATGTTCAGAGCAGATATGAAAGAAAGCAATAGATGGCGCCACGGGAGATGTGTTTTAAGAAAGCGCCACGGAAGATGTTTTCAAAGAAAATAACTAGAAATCTTGTGGATGTAGTACAAGCTATTCGAGTGTGTTACTGATCTATTCACAGGCAAGCCAGTGAACAGTTTGGTTCTCAATGTGTACCATATGTTCGTTAATGTTCAGAGCAGATATTAAAGAAAGCAATAGATGGCGCCACGGAAGATGTGTTTTAAGAAAGCATCATAAGAAAATTTAAAGGGTTTCATTATTTTTATTATAATACATAAGATTGTCATTGCAGATACCTTCAGTTTCAAACTGCAGGGACTATTTAGCATTGTTAGATTTTGCAAGTATTCATCGCAATATTACTAGTGATGGCAAGTAGTTTAGTATTTAGCAACAATAACTTCTAATGAATAATTAATGAGTTTTTCGCTTAATAACGCAAAAAGTGTCCAGTCATTCACTCATTCATTTATTCAAAAATTTCCAAGTATTTTATGTTAAATATTAACTATGTATATGTAAGCTAAATGTAAGGGTTTTTCCTTTTCCTACACATTTTCATACTTTTCGCATTTCAACGTTGAATATTATAGTATTAACATTATAAATTCATTTTACTTTTATAACCAGGTCCTAAGCACTTCTATTTCTATTTGAATACTTACTTGTCACTTAAGTTGAAAATTGTTGCTATTTTTTTATTTTTTAATTTTCAAAAGAATGAAAGGCAAATTGGTCATTTGTCTTGTTTTATTAAGCCAAACAATAAACAGAGAAAAAATTTGAAAAATTATAGAAAACTCTGCTAATATCATAACACAATAACACACATACAAAAAAACAAAAAGTTTAGCTTTTAATGAAAGAGTAAAAACCAAAAATGAAATAAACTTTTTGTGGCTAAATTAAATTCTAGGAATAAAAAGGATTTTGTCATTGAAAAGTTTTTGTTTCTCCTTTGGAAAATTAAATATTGGCAGAAGTATTTTGGAATGACATGGGTAAAATTATGTTTCAAAATGAGGGATCAGAAATTCCTTATTTAAGAGCATATATGGATAAAATCTATTTTTCCATTCTATAACGAAAAAGCTTTTTTTAGAATGAAAATAAAACTTTTGCTAAAAAGCTTTTCTAAGCGTTTTAGTTTATAGGAATTGAAAATTACAAGTGAAATTAAATCTTAAAATTTTTTTTGCAAATCTTTTAAATTTTTATTTTTCTTATGTAAGTTGGAGATTTTTGAGCTTTAAATCTAACTAACTTTCAAATTACTATCAAAAAAAGTTTTTTTTAAACTTTTAAGCTAAAGTAAAACAAAAATGTGTGACATAGGAGAGCTTTAAAGAATTTTAAAGTAAAAAGCTCGTTACATAAAAATATTTTTCTTAAATCTTTTGAGTAAAAGTAATTACTTGATATAATTAGGTAAAGCTTATAATTTAGTAAAGCTTAAGGAAAAGCTTTCTGCTTTAAGAATTTTTTTATTGAATATTGTTTCCCATATTATGTTTATGTAAATTTTTAAAATACGATTTTTTTTTGTAAATTTCCTATAGAAACTTTTGTGGATAGAAAGCTTCTTTTGGACAAAGAGCTTTTTTTTGAAATTAGACGTTTGAAAAATTTATTATAAAAAGCTGGATAGAGCTTCTTTTTAAATTTTTTTTTTAAATAACAAAAAATTGTTTTTATAAAATTTTACTCATTTTTAAGGAAAAAGCTTTTATTATGAAATGTGAAAAAATTTCAAAAAGATTTTTCTTTGGTTAGCCCGATAAAAATTCATTCTCAATAAATTTACATTTAAATTTCAATTTGAGGAAAATTTTAAATTGTTTTCTTCTGTGTGGAGCTTTTTGTTTTCTATGAAGAGCTTTACGCTGGCCTAGTCTTTTGGATGTTGGTTGTTGTTCATCTTTACATGTATTTGCTATTGGACTTTTAATAAAGTTTAAATATTTTCTTATTAATTTCCATGTACTCTTTCCCAGAACAATCAACTGACATCTAAATGCAAATTGTGTGTTAAAATTGCAATAGAGATTTTAAATTGTTTCAATTGAAATTGAAAGCGTTTTTCTATGTAATGAATAAATAACAATATTTCACTTAACTACAATTGAATCTAAGTTAAAATTTCAATTCTATTTTGTGTAAATTATGTAAAGAATTATTAAATATTCTCTGAAATTTCAAAATCATCAAATGTCAAAATGATTAGCACTAGTTGTCGTTGAAATCAAATACATGTAATTAAATGAAGCTTTTCAATCATTTAGAAGGAAAAGGTAAAAGTTAAAAAAAGCATTTTTGTTGTTAGCCACAGGTAATGGAATTGTTAGACAGTTGAAGGTTAAATGTTATTAAAAATATTTTCAGTAAAGCTGTCAAATATTTGTTATTTATAATGAAATTGAGTTAAGAAGCTTTTTTTCAGAATCATTTAATGACAACTCAATATTGGACTTGATGACCAATTTGGCGAAAGCATAACTTTTCTAATGCGACAGCTTAATCGAACTTCTCGAAAGTTGTATGAAACTTAGCTTAAATTTTCTTTAGAAAAGTTGGCGACAGCTTAATTTTTTTATAGAAAAGTTGGAGACAGCTTAACTTTCAGATACAAATGTTGGTGACAGCATAATTTTTCTATAGAAATGTTGGAGATAGCTTAACACTTTTATTAAAAAGATGGCGAAAACTGAATTGATCTATAGGAAAGTTGTACACAACTAAATTCTTCTAGAGAAAAGTTAGATCAAACTAAAATTTTCTGTATAAAAGTTCGCCTTTTATGATAAGCAAAGGGACTTTTCATAAGAAAGACCCTAAGTTACCTAAGAAAGACCATCTAAGGGCCAACTTACTAAGGAACTGTATTCAGTAAATAGTTTTTTTTTTTTATAATTTGATAAATTTTTGATGCAAACAATGTTCTCTTTATGATAAGGCTATCATATATTCTACAGACAATATGTCATTATACATGATAGCATAAGTAAGGTCATACTTTACATTATATAAATATTTACCCCAGTAGATTCAAAATAAGATACATACGCCAAACCTAGAAATGTTTCATAACAATTTAATATAAGCTTTTCAATTGTTGGGTATTTACTTAAGTAAATATGTATGTGTATGTTAAACACACACAAGCTTACATACATATAAACTTTAATAGGAAATAACAATAAAAAGCCATTATTAACCTCAGAGTTTATTAAATTTTAAAATAATATTTTTCCAATGTAAGCATTTAAGTATTTAGTTTAACAAACTAAGGGAAATTACTTTCTTAAAATTTTATAAAAAAGAAATATTGAAAATTACATTAAGGGATTATTATGGTTAAACTGAAATGATCTTAATAAGCTTAAAATGCCTTAAAATTGCAAAAGCTTTCAAAAGGAATTTTCTGTGTAATGCACTGAGTGGTTAGGCAAAAAATTGAAGTAATTAAAAAATTTAATTGGAAAAATTCAAATGAATATTATTTTATTATTGTTTTAAATGTACATAACTATAAGGAGATAAGACTTTAACAACATTAATAGGTATTCACTTCAGCAAAAAGGGTTAAGCTTTTACTTAAACGTGAAACAAATAAGTCTAACTACACCCTTATTCGAGAGCTCTTTATCACTTTACAGAAAAAAGCTCTCTTACAATTAATTTCCTTGAGTACAAAAGTGCATTACCTGTAAAACAACTTTTTCGAAGGAGAAACTTAAACTTTTTCCAAAGCTTTTCTTTAGTAGATTTTAGTGTAGCGTTTTGATGTGAAGAAATTAGAAATCAAAGCGTTATTATTAGCTCTTTTTGAAAAGTTTCATACTGCTTTTACATGTAGAAAGTGTAACTGTTTAACAAAAAACTCCAACGAAAACTTTTACTTAATAAAATCGAATGTTATATTTATTTGAAAAAATCTTTTAATGTGATTTATTCAAGAAAAAGTTCTTCATTTTTGGAAAAAAGCTTTTTAATATAGGTTTATTCGGTGAGCTTAATTCACTCAACTTTTGACCTAATGCAAGTGTCAATAAGCTTATATTTTAATCTATTTTTGAGACATTTTGTTCTTTTCAGAAGCTTTTTGACTACCCACTAAAAAATAAAATATAATGTTTCAATGAAGGGTAATTTAAAAAAAAGCTTTTTTATAATATTTCATTTTATCATAAGCTTGAGGAAAATCTTGAGGAAAAATCTGATTTTTTTAAAATATATTTTAAAAGCTATTTGGGAATTAATTATTCGAACTTTAGAATTAATTGAAAAATTAGGTTTCATCAGGCTTGAGTTCATTTAATTTTCAAATTATTAATTTTGAAAATTGGAAAGTAAATTATGGAGAAAAACTGAAAAAATTATTTTTGAACGCGGCTAGTGGATTGCAATTTCTGTCCCGCCACAGGACGTCATCAGCACTTAGCGCCCTCGACCACAGTCGAGTTGTCAAATTGCAGAGATAATCATCAATTTAACTCATTGAGTTTGATCGAACATCCCTACGTTTAATTGATTGTGTATTCTCCTATTACTTGTTTTGCTCGATCTTTTCACTTGCCGTTGGCATGTAGAGAAGAACAAGACTTTTTGGTTTGATGCTATTTTTAGAATAGTAACAATGTTAACAACATATGTATGTAAGTAAATTACATGAATGTATGTAAATGCAACGTGCCCTTTGCTTTTAATTATTTGGGAATTAATTATTCGAACTTTAGAATTAATTGAAAAATTAGGTTTCATCAGGCTTGAGTTCATTTAATTTTCAAATTATTAATTTTGAAAATTGGAAAGTAAATTATGGAGAAAAACTGAAAAAATTATTTTTGAACGCCGCGTTCAAAAATAATTTTTTCAGTTTTTCTCCATAATTTACTTTCCAATTTTCAAAATTAATAATTTGAAAATTAAATGAACTCAAGCCTGATGAAACCTAATTTTTCAATTAATTCTAAAGTTCGAATAATTAATTCCCAAATAATTAAAAGCAAAGGGCACGTTGCATTTACATACATTCATGTAATTTACTTACATACATATGTTGTTAACATTGTTACTATTCTAAAAATAGCATCAAACCAAAAAGTCTTGTTCTTCTCTACATGCCAACGGCAAGTGAAAAGATCGAGCAAAACAAGTAATAGGAGAATACACAATCAATTAAACGTAGGGATGTTCGATCAAACTCAATGAGTTAAATTGATGATTATCTCTGCAATTTGACAACTCGACTGTGGTCGAGGGCGCTAAGTGCTGATGACGTCCTGTGGCGGGACAGAAATTGCAATCCACTAGCCGCGTTCAAAAATAATTTTTTCAGTTTTTCTCCATAATTTACTTTCCAATTTTCAAAATTAATAATTTGAAAATTAAATGAACTCAAGCCTGATGAAACCTAATTTTTCAATTAATTCTAAAGTTCGAATAATTAATTCCCAAATAATTAAAAGCAAAGGGCACGTTGCATTTACATACATTCATGTAATTTACTTACATACATATGTTGTTAACATTGTTACTATTCTAAAAATAGCATCAAACCAAAAAGTCTTGTTCTTCTCTACATGCCAACGGCAAGTGAAAAGATCGAGCAAAACAAGTAATAGGAGAATACACAATCAATTAAACGTAGGGATGTTCGATCAAACTCAATGAGTTAAATTGATGATTATCTCTGCAATTTGACAACTCGACTGTGGTCGAGGGCGCTAAGTGCTGATGACGTCCTGTGGCGGGACAGAAATTGCAATCCACTAGCCGCGTTCAAAAATAATTTTTTCAGTTTTTCTCCATAATTTACTTTCCAATTTTCAAAATTAATAATTTGAAAATTAAATGAACTCAAGCCTGATGAAACCTAATTTTTCAAATATTTTAAAAGCTCTTAATCATAAACGAAAAAAAAAACTTATAACAAGCTTATAAATAAAATTTTCCGTAAACAATTCCATCGACAAGCCATGATAATTTTATAATCCTAATGCGAATTAGACATTTTAATCATAAGAACTTTCATTTACACTCCTTTTTTTAAAAAAGCTTTTGTACGAAAATCTTCTAAGTTCTTCTCTTTATTATTTAAAAAAAAAATATATATATAAAATTTTAAATATAAATAAAGGGTATTTAATTATTCATAAACAAAAAATAACTTATGACACGCTTATAAATACAATTTTTCATTAATAATTCCAACGATAAGCTTTTGATAATTTTATAATTCGTTTATGAATTAGACATTTTAATTATAAGAATTTTCTAAAGAATAAAGTTTTATTGAAAGTTTCATTAATACTCTCTTTTATAAAAAGCTTTTAAAGAAAGCTTTTGTATAAAACCTTTTTTGCTTTTAAGCAAACATTAGAATAACATTTGAATCATAAGAATTTTCTTGAGGATACTTTTTTATTGAAAGCATTTTATAGTTTCATTAAAACTTCTATTTTATAAAAAGCTTTTGTATAAACACTTTTTGGAAAAAATCTTCAAAGTTTTTCTTATTTATATTAAGAAAAAAATTTATACTTAAAATTTTAGATATTAATAGAAAAATAACTTATGACAGAAAAATATCATATGACAATTATAAATAAAATCTCCATTCATAATGCCAACGATAAGCCTTTGATAGTTTCATAATTCGTTTAATTAGACATTTTAATTATAAGAATTTTCTAGAGAATAATTTTTTATTGAAAGTTTCATTAATAATCATTTTTTATAAAAAGCTTTTAAAGGAAGCTTTTGTAAAAAAGCTTTTTCCGCTTTTTTACAAACATAAGAACATTTTGAAAATTATTCTCGAAAATGGTTTTCTTAAAGCTTTTTTTAGTTTCATTAATACTCTTTTTTTATTAAAAGCTCTCTTTTTTCTCGCTTTTTTGGCAAAAATCTTCTAAGTTTTTCTTTTTTAAATTTAAAAAAACTTGATATTTAAAATTGTAGATAAACAAAGTGTATTTCATTAATCATAAACGAAAAGCTTTAAAATAAAATTTTCCATTCATAATCCTAACGATAACCCTTTGATAATACTCCTTTTTTTAAAAAATTCTCTCTTATAAACGCCTTTTTTTGCAAAAATTTACTAAGTTTTCCTTTTTTAAATTAAAAAAAGATGATATTTGAAATTTTAGAAAAATAAAGGGTATTTCATTATACATAAACGAAAAGCTTTCAAATAAAATGTTCCATTCATAATTCCAACGTAAGCCTTTGATAATTTTAAAATTCGTTTGTGAATAAGGCATTTTAATTATGAGAATTTTCTTGAAATGATTTTTTAAAGCTTTTTTATAAGAGCTTTTTTCGTTTTTACACATTGGAATAAAATTTTTGAAAATTTTCTCTAGAATGATTTTTTATTTAAAGTTTTTTATATATTAATGAAATATTGTTTTTTATAAAAAGCTTTTAAAGAAAGCTTTTTGGCAAAAATCTTCTAAGTTTTTATCTAGTAGTTGACATTTAGAAAAATTAATATTTTAAATTTTAGGTGTAAATAAAGGGTATTACATTAGAAGCTTTTCTGACTTTACATTTATAGAAAACAAAGTATGTGTGTGTGTATCTAATGAGTATCATTGAAATTTTTAATGCGTTTGGAAGGCCTTTTATGCAAGTGCATGTGAAATATAACATCGTTAAGGCATCTACACGGCTTTTGAGTTGAGGGCAACTTTGAAATCCTCATACCCAAAAGTACCCATGGGAAAAGTTTAAATTATTTTGTATGATCTTTCAGGAATTTATATCATAAAGCTTTTTGCTTTTTCAGTATGCAATAAAAGCTTAAAAAATTATATGATATTTTCCAAATAATAAATCTTTTTTCATGAGAATAGGACTAATTTTTAAAAAATTTACTTTTAAATTAAAAAATGCTCTCCTGCAAAACAATTTAGACTTAAGCTCTTTTTCCTTATTGCCACAAATATATTAAAATCTTTCGCTTCAAGTTTAATTTTATTGAAATGAGTTAAGTGTAATCATTAAAAAGCTACAAACAGCTTTTAAAATGTTAACAATACTAGAGCTTTTATCGAAATTTGTATCTTAACTAGAATTAAAGAAGCTTTTTTATAAGCCTTTCAAAATCTATTGTTTTTTAATAAACTTTATGGAGGTTATTTCAAAAAGCATTAAAAAGCTTATTTTAATTAAAAAAATAACCGAAAAAAAACTAATTTATTAAATATAAATTTATTAAAACTTTGTAATTATATTTTTCATCCCCGGAAATGGCAAAGCTTTAAGCAATTTATTCAAATTAATTCAAATTGTAACGGCTAATTAACTCTTAATACCTAATGAAGATGATCAAAAACCATGATATTAATATCCACGTGCCCCGATAAATACAGATTAATTTGAACAAATTTATGCCCACCCACAAATTTCTATTTTCTATTCTAATAATAGAGCTAGGAGCAATTTTACTCACAGAATAGATGTCACTTCCCATTAATTTTCCCATGAACTTTAATTATCTTCAGGCAAAGTAATGAAGTACAAAAGGAGTAACTTTTTGTATTGGCTAATAAGACTTTTGAAGTAACAGTCATTAATTATTCAGTTGATTAACTGGTAGTTAATGGTTAACGAAGCCCCTAATATCTTAATACTTTCCGTTATGGATAATTGATACGTTTTCAAATTGGACAATTTTTTGTTGAGTTGGCATTTGATTGGGTAAATTAGCCAATAAATGGATATTTTTTCACAAAAATCCTATTGTTACTTTTACTAGTTATTAAATATAATGATTATTCGAAAACGAGTCATTATTATTCTTTAGGTATATAATTACTTAAATATTCATTTGCCATTAAATTTGTCATTATGCTTGATTAAACAATTTCTTCGGGTTTTTTTTTTTTGGATTGAGAAAAGACTCAATAGATAATCAAAAAAACATGAAAATTCATTTTAAATATTTTTTTAAGAGCACAAAAAATACCCAAAAATATTTTCCATTTCATTGATAGCCTTTGACATTTCTATCTTAAAACTTGGAATTTTGTTGTTGTTTACAAAAAATATGTAAAGTGTTTGTTAAAAGTTTGACATTTTAGAGAAAACTTTTATTTTGACTTTTGAAATAAAACTGACAATGACATTTCAAACACCTTTTAAATGATTGTGGAGAAACTTTGGAATATTTTCAAACATTAAATGAAACAATTGATTTGTTGTGAGTTTTAAATTTGGGAAAATTTTTAATTTTATGGCAAAAAATTTAAGCTTTTCGAGAATAATTAAAAATTTTCAAATTTTCAAAAATTTTTAAAGCTTTTAAATATTTGTAAAATTTTAAATTTATTAGAATAAAAATAAAAATCTCAATAAATGACATTTTATATATTTTTGGTTGTATTTAATATGACCAACCAATTCCAATGGTTGGCTACCAAATAATTGAAAGCTTTTAACTGAAATACAGCAATTGGTACTCTACTCTTTGATTGGCAGACTGGTGGGGCCTGTCATTTCCTTTTAACTTCCATAAAATTCGACAGATTGAGGTTACAAACTAATGAACGAAGGCTATAGAGCTGTCAGCTAATAAAAAGTAAAACGTAAATAAAGAAATGTTAAAAGTGGTCAATAAGTTTAAAATATATCATATTTTATTTAAGACTCAAAAGTTTTAAAACTAAAAATTTTCTACAAAAATTTTATATCAAAGTTTTTTTTAATAAAATTAATAAAAATTTTATAAACAAATTCTATTATAATAAATTTTCTAAAAAAAATTTCAAAATACAAAAGTTTCTATAGAAATTTTTAAAATAAAAAATTGTGTATAGAAATTTTTTTAGCAAAAATGTTGATAGAAATTTCTAAAAAAAATTTTAATAGAAATTTCTAATAAAAATTTTGTGAAAAATTACATAAAATTTTCTATATAAATTTTTAAGATATAAAATTATTATAGAAACTTTAAAATATAAAATGTTCTATAGAAATTTTTGTAATGAACATTTTTCATAGAAACTTTTATAAGAAAAATTTTCGATATAAATTTTTATATAAAAAATAATTTTCTAAAGAAATTTTCTCTAGCAATCTTTATAATAAAAAAATATCTTTACAAATTTTTTATATTGAAAAATTTTTGTGGAAATTTTATCATAAAAATTTTCTATAAAAGTTTTTAAAATAAAAATTTTTTTTACAAAATTTTTCTAATAATAAATAAATTCTATTATAATAAATTTTCTAAAAAAAATTTAAAATACAAAAGTTTCTATAGAAATTTTTAAAATATAAAATTTCTAAAAAAAAATTTTGTAAAGAATTATATAAAATTTTCTATAGAAATTTTTAAGATATAAAATTATTGTAGATAGTTTAATATATAAAAATTTCTATAGAAATTTTTGTAATGAACATTTTTCATAGAAACTTTTATAAGAAAAAGTTTTAGAAATTTTATAATAAAAAATTTTCTAAAGAAATTTTTTCTATTAATTTTTATAATGAAAAATTTTCTTTAGAAATTTTTATATTGAAAAATTTTCTATGAAGATTTTATCATAAAATATTTTCTATAGAAGTTTTTAAAATAAAAAATTTTCTATCAAAATTTGTACAATAAAATTTATTATAAAGAAATTTTCTTTAGTATTTTTTATAAAGAAAAATCTTCATTAAAAATTTTTATATTGAAAAATTTTCTGTGAAGATTTAATCGTAAGATAATTTTAATAGAGTTTTAAAACTAAAAAAAATTTCTATAGAAATTTTATAATAAAAAATTCTATAAAAAAAATTTTCATAAGATATTTTCAATAGAAGTTTTAGAAATAAAAAATTTTCTACAGAAATTTTAGAATTAAAAAAATTTCTAAAGAAAATAAAATGAAAAACTTGTTAATGAAATTTTTATAATAAAATATTTCCTTAAATTTTTTTTTTTTTTGCTAAAATATTTTTTTAAAGAAAATTTTTCTAAAAAAAAATTTTTATAGAAATTATATAATGGAAAATTTTCTACAGAAATTTTTAAAGTGAAAAAGTTTCTCTAAAAATTTTTATAATTTAAATATTTTATTAAAATTTTTATAATGAAAATTTTCTATAGAAATTTTTATAATATACAATTTTCTTTAAAAATTTTTATAATAAAAAATTTTCTTTAAAAATTTTTAATATAAAAAATTGTTTATAGAAAATTTTTATAACTTAAAATTTCCATAGAAATTTTTATAATGAAAAATTCTCGACAGAAATTTGTATATTAAAAATTTTCTAAAACAATTTTTATAATGAAAAATTTTCTATAGAAATTTCTATAACGAAATATTATCATCACAAATTTTTATTATGAAAAATTTCAATAGAAATTAAAAAAAACATATTTTCTGTAGAAATTTTTAATAAAATATTTATTTAAAAATTTTTAAAGAAAATGTGTTTCTTTGCAAAAATTTGTATATATAAATTTTTATAAAAAAAATTTGAAAGCTAAAATATTTTCAATTAAAATTTTTATAATGAAAAATTTTCTCTAGAAATTTTTTTAATAAAAATTTTCTTTAAAATTTTTTATAATAAAAAATTTTCAGTAGAAGTTTTTATAATGAAAAATTTTCCATAGAAATCTTATAATAAAAATTTTTTTATGGAAATTTTTAGATAGAATTTCGATAGAAATTTTTAAAATAAAAAAATTTCTTACAATATTGTAATATTGAAAAGTTTTCGATAGAAATTTTTGTAATGAAAAATATTATGTAGAAATTTTTAAACTGAAAAATTTTTTATAGAAACATTTTCTACAGAAATTTTTAGAATGAAAAATTTTTCCTAGAAATTTTTCTAATAAAAATTTTTCCTAGAAATTTTTCTAATAAAAATTTTCTTTAAAATTTTTATAATGAAAAATTTTCTGCAGAAATTTTTATAATAAAAAATTTTCCCTTGAAATTTTTTAAATAAAAATTTTCTTAAAAATTTTTTTAATAAAAATTTTCATTCAAATTTTTTATAATGAAAAATTTTCAGTAGAAATTTTTATAATGAAAAATTTTCCATAGAAATCTTGCAATAAGAAATTTTCTGTGGAAATTTTTAGAATGAAAAGTTTCGATGGAAATTTTTAAAATGAAAAATTTTCTAAAAATATTTTAATAATGAAAAATCTTCGACAAAAATTTTTTAATAATGAAAAATCTTCAACAGAAATTTTTATAATGAAAAATATTTTGTAGAAATTTTTAAAATGAAAAATTGTTTATAGAAATGTTTATAATAAAAAATTTTCTATAGAAATTTTTATAATGAAAAATTGGCTATAAAATTTCTATAATAAAAACTCGATAATGATACTTTTGTAATGAAAAATTTTCTATAGAAATTTTTTGAATGAAAATTTTTTAATATAAAAAATTTTTATAGTAAAAAATTTTCTATATAATGAAAAATTCTCGATAGAAATTTTTAAAGTGAAAAATTTTTTAAAGAAAGTTTTATAATAAAAAATTTCCGATAAAAGTTATAATAAAAAATTTTCTATAAAAATTTATATAATAAAAAATTTTCGAAAGAAATTTTTGTATTGAAAAATATCGAAATTGTTATAATGAAAATTTCGATAGAAATTTTTATAAAGAAACACATTATCTTTAGAAATTTGTATAATCAAAACTACTATATAGAAATTTTTATAATACACAATTTTCTATGGATATTTTATAATGAAAATTTATAGAAATTTTTATAATGAAAAATTTTCTATAGAAATTTTTATAATGAAAAATTTTCTATAGAAAATTTTATAATGAAAAATTTTCTATAGAAATTTTTCATAATAAAAAAATTTCTATAAAAATTTTTATAATGAAAAATTTTCTACAGAAATTTTTATATCAAAAATTTTCTGTAGAAAATTTCAAACAAAAATGTTTTTCTTTAAAATTTTTGTAATAAAAAAATTTCTACAGAATTTTTTATAATACAAAAATTTTCTATAAAAATATCTATATTACGAAATTTTCCACTTTTTTCTTAATGGACCTCTCTAATCCACTAGCATATGTTTACGTGCATGACCCAAACTTATGTATAAGAGCAAAAAAAGTAATAGCCATTTTGATGATTATTATGACCTTAATGTATTTTTTTGAAAACATTTCCTCAATTTTACCAAATTGTTCTCAAGATTATTTGGTAAGGTGTTAGTAAGGTATTGCATTGGAATTTTGTTTCATAACTCACAAGATTTATATTTTTTTTACAATTCATTTTTTTTGGCAACGCCACATCTTTCTGATGTCATTAGGGTCTTAAACGAAAATTTTTTATACAAATTTTTACAACCTATTTTCCATTTAGTAGAACTTTTTTTTTGAGATTTTCTTCAACAATTTACTTTAGAATTTTTTTGTTTATGTTCTTTCATCCTCTAAACTGCTAAACCATATGACAACTCTATGTAGAAAAGTTCAAACAAACAAAAAAGCGAAAAAAATGTGAAAGATTTATTTGACCTTTGTCACATTATTTATCTTACTTTGGCTTGTGTTTTTATTTATTGCCCTCAAACAAGCGAGAAAAACAGGCCCAACCATATCTAAATAAATAGAAATCGGAAGACCTCGACCACCCCCTCCCCCACTTCTGCTATCTTTTCTGCACTCAACTGTGACACGATGGTTATTTGAGGATTGAACAGATGTTGGTTGCGATTTACACGCATGGCAGGGAAGACAGCTATTGTAGTCGTTTAGGGGGAAATAAATTTGTGTCTTATTAAAGCAAAATTGTCCTGAAATGAATTGTATTTTATATCTTAATTTGATCAAAGAATGATTTGCATTGTATTAGATGATTTGATTGGGAATGACTTGAAATCGAAATTTCTTTATCAAAAGACAAATGTTGACAAGTAATTGGTCGATTATAAAAATATCAACTTTATCAAGGGGAACTTTAGAATGGAAAATTTTAAAGTTTTCTTTACAAAAATTATAGAGAAGAATTTTCATTATAAATACTTTTTTGAAAAAATTTTTAGTCTATAAAATTTTAACAATTTTCTATACTAAATTTTTTTTATATAAAATTTTCCTTGCAAAACTTTCTCTATAAAATTTTCATTACAAAAATTTATATATCAAAAATTTCTATAGAAAATTTTCATTACAAAAAATTAATATAAAAAATGTTTTATTATAATAATTTTTATTGAAAAATGTCTATCGAATTTTTAAGTCTATAAGAAATGTTAACAATTTTCTATACTAAATGTTTCTATATAAAATTTTCCTTGCAAAACGTTCTTTATAAAATGTTCATTACAAAAATTTCTATATAAAATTTTCATTACAAAAATTTCTATAGAAAATTTTCATTATAAAAAATGAATATAAAAAATTTTTCATTATAATAATTTTTATAGAAAAATGTCTATCGAAGGTAGATATCGAATTTTTTAGTCTATAAAAAATGATAACAATTTTCTATACTAAATTTTTCTATATAAAATTTTCCTTGCAAAACTTTCTTTATAAAATTTTCATTACAAAAATTTCTATATCAAATTTTCATTACAAAAATTTCTATAGAAAATTTTCATTACAAAAAATGAATAAAAAAAATTTTTCATTATAATAATTTTTATAGAAAAATGTCTATCGAAGATTTTCATTACAAACATTTCTATATAAAATTTTCATTACAAAAATTTCTATTGAAAATTTTCATTGCAAAAAATTGATATAAAAAATTTTTCATTATAAACATTTTTATAGAAAAATGGTATTTTTAAAATTTTCATAATATTCAAATTGTGGTATTCATTTGAAGTCATATCTAATATTTGCATGACAAACATACTTAGAAATTCCTATTTATAATAGAGTTTATCAAACAAATATGGCCAGGAGGTCAAAGGTAATCTCATGTAGTAAAAGATAAAAGATATTTAGAAAAACCTTACAAGCAATAAGAAAAAATTATCCAACATAAAGTGACCATCTTTTCCAAAAAAAAGTCTTTTAATAAAACCACAAAAGTTGTGGTACATTTTACCATAACAAGAGTTTCTTGCTGTGACCATAATATGGTCAACATTATGTTAAAATTAAAAATGTTTACAATATTTTCTTGTCGCAAAAAATGTTATACAATTTTTTTTTACGAACATGAAAGAAAAATTACTACTGCTTTTGATAACTATTATATTTCTTTAACAAAAGCTTAATATGAGCCCGAAACATGTTGAGTTGAGGTACTAGAGGAGTATCTACAAAAAGTAAAATTTTATCAGTAGGAAAAAACTACTTCTACCAAATTATCCCTAACGACAGTTCAACAACAAAAAGGGAGAAAAACTGAGAAACTCTATGGGAAACTTTTTTTCTGTATGAAAAAGGAATAACATTTTTATAAAAACCAGTTTTAAGGGAAATTTTTTGGTTTAATCAAAAGAATAAAGTAAAAAATTTGAAGAATAAAATTCTAATCCCATAGGAAAAAAATCAAAATAGAAACTTTATATTACACTGGGCAAAAAAATAAAGTTTTCTATAGACACTTTTTTACTACAAAAACTCCAATAGAACATTTTTTTATACAAAATTTTCTATTGAAAAATTTTAACTAAAAATATATGCATAGAAAAGTTTTCATTATTAAAATTTTTATATAAAAATTTTTCATTGGAAAAAATTTTTATAAAAATATGTTTTATTTTTAAAAATTTCTTAAAAAAAAATTCAATACAAAAATTCCTTAAAAACAATTTTCTACATAAAGATTTCTATCGAAAATTCTTCATTTGAAAAAAATTTCTATAGAAAACTTTTCATTATAAAAATTAAAAAAAAAATTCATTATAAAAATTTCTACAGAAAATTTTTGTTACAAAAAAATGTTTCATCATAAAAATTAAAAAAAAAAAATAATCACTATAATAATTTTAGTGAAAAATAATCATTATAAAAATAAAAAAAAATCATTATAAAAATTACTCTACAAAAATGATCACTATAAAAGTTTTAGTAAAAAATTTTTTTATTGTAAAAACTCTAGTTGAAAAATTTTTATTATAAAATTTTAGTCGAAAAATTTTTATTATAAAAAAAACTTTAGAATATTTTTCTTTATAACAAAATATTCAGGAATATTATTTTTAATTTTTTTTCCAGAAAACTTTCTATAGTAAATGTTTTATATACAATTTTTTATTATAGAAAATTTCTTTAGAAAATTTTTCTTTATAAAAATTTCTATAAAAAATTTTTCTTTATAAAAATTTTTTCTATACAAAATATTTTATTTCAAAAATATCTATAGAAAATTCTTCACTATAACAATTTCGATAAAAAATGTCTATAGAAAATTTTTCTTTATATAAGAAAATTTCATTATAAACATTTTTAGAGAACATTTTTCATTATAAAATTATCTACAGAAAATTTTGCTTTATAAAAATTTCTGCACAAAATTATTCGTTATAAAAATTTCTAAAGAATGTGTTTTTTGTTCAGTCGATGATCTACGATTTTACTTATGGTTTATGAACATAATTCTAAAAAGTTTTATTTGTAAATAAGTATTAATGCAAGGTTTTCGATCTGTCTAAATTGGGGATAATCCTCCTGAAGAGATGGCCTAACCAACCATTGAAACGCGTCGATGAATTTTGGTTTCTCCGCAAACAATTTTTGGCTTTTTATCAATAAATTGATCTGTTACATTAATCAATAAATGTAACAGATTTGGGATCAAATGCGAATAGTCATTTTTTTTGAATAATATTAACATCCCGACAATTTTATTATTTTTTGAAAATGTTTCTTTATAAAAATTTCTTTGGAAAATTTTTTATTGAAAAAATTTCTATAGAAAATTTTCATTTTACAACTTTCTTTCGAAAATTTTTCATTATAAAAATTTCTAAGGAAACTTTTTCATTTTAAAATTTTCCACAGAAAGTGGTTTATTATAAAAATTTTTATAGAAAATTTTTCATTATAAAAATTTCTATGGAAAATTTTTCATTATAGAATTTTTTTATAAAAATATCTATAGTAAAGAATTCATTATAAAATTTCTTTAGACAATTTTTCATTATAAAAATTTCCATAGAAAATTTTTCATTATAAAAATTTCTATAGAAAATTTTTCATTATAGAATTTTTTTATAAAAATATCTATAGTAAAGAATTCATTATAAAATTTCTTTAGACAATTTTTCATTATAAAAATTTCCATAGAAAATTTTTCATTATAAAATTATCTATAGCAAGTGTTTTTTATAAATATTTTTATAGAAAATTTTTCATTATAAAAATTTCTTTTCTATTATGAAATTTCTTTAGACACTTTTGTATAATAAAAATTTCTATAGAAAAATTGTATTACAAAAATTTTTACAGAAAATCTTTCATTATAAAATTTTCTGCTATCATTTTTCATTATAAAATTTTTTGTTATAAAAATTTCTTTACAAAACTTTTCTTAAAAAATTTCTATAAAAAAATTTTCATTACAAAAATTTTTCATTTTAAAAATTTCTACAGAAAATTTTCTGTAGAAAAATTTTCATCTAGAAAAATTTCTAAAGAAAAGTTTTCATTTATAAAAGTTTGTAAAGAAAATTTTTCAATTTAAAAATTTCTATAAAAAGTAGTTTATTAAAAAAAATTCTATAGAAATGTTTTCATTATAAAAAATTTCAATAATAAATGTTTCTTTTAAACAATTTCTATAGAAAATATTTTCTAACCGCAAAAATTTCCATCGAAAATTTTACATAACAAAAATTTCTATAGACAATTTTTCATTTTTTAAATTTCTGAAGAAGATTTTTCATTATAAAAATTTCGATAGAAAATTTTTCATTATAAAAATTTCGATACAAAATTTTTTATTTAAAAATTTCCATCATAAATTTTTTTGGAAATTTTTTTATTACAAAGATTTCTATATAAAAAATTTCTGTTATCAAAATTTCTATATTTTTTTTTTTCTGTAGAAAATGTTTGTTATAAAAATATTCATCTAAAGCTTTTATTATAAAAATTTCTGCACAAACTTTTTCATTATAAAAATTTTTATAGAATTTTTTTTATTACAGAAATTTCTATAAACAATTTTTCATTATAAAAGTTTCAGTAGAAAATTTTTCAATGTAAAAATTTCGTTATAAAATTTTTCGTTTAAAAGTTTCTATTAAAATTTTTTTTTGGAAAATTTTTTATCACAAAAGTTTTTATATAAAAAATTTCTATTATACAAATAAATATATATATTTTTTTTTCGTAAAAATTTCTTTAAGATATTTTTCTTTTCAAAATTTTCTGCAGAAAATTTTTGTTATAAAAATTTTCATCGAAAATTTTTCAAATTAAAATTTCTGTACAAAATTTTTCACTATAAAAGTTTCTACAGAAAATTTTTTATTATAACAATTTCTATAAAAAAATTTTCTTTACAAAAAATTCTATCACAAATTTTTTTGAAAAAATTTTTATAACATTTTTTAAGATAATTTTTTATTATAAAAATTTCTATAGAAAAGAACTCATTATAAAAAGTTTTAATAAAAATTTTTTTTCATAAAAATTTCTATAGAAAAATAAATTTTCTTTATATGAATTTTTACAGAAAATTTGTATTATAAAAATTTCCGTCCACAATTTTTCATTACAAAAATTTTCTATACAAACTTTTTCATTACAAAAATTTTCTATACAAACTTTTTCACATAAAAAAATGTTTCATTATAAAAATTTCTCTTTCTTTTTGAATATAAATTTCTATAAAAAACTTTCATTATAAAAACTATTATAGACAATTTTTCGTTATAAAAATGTCTACAGAAACTTTATAGAATTTTATATAGAAAATTTTTCATTATAAAAATTTCTACAGTAAATTTTTGATTACACAAATTTCTATAGAATTTTTCATTATAAAAATTTCTGTAGAAAATTTTTTATAATAAAAGTTTCTATGCAAATTTTTTCATTATATAAAAAATTTTCTTTACAAAAAATTTTATCATAATTTTTTTTTTAAACATCTTTTAGTTATAAAAAAAAATTTCTTAACATAATTTTTTGTTATAAAAATTTCTATAGAAAAGAATTTATTATTAAAAATTCAATAAAAATTTTTCTTCATAAAAATTTCTATAGAAAAATAAATTTTCTTTATATAAATATCTATAGAAAATTTTATTATAAAAATTTCTATCAAAAATTTTACATTACAAAAATTTTCTTTACAAACTTTTTCATTATAAACATTTTTATAAAAAATTTTTAACAAAAATTTCTATAAAAACTTTTCATTATAAAAATTTTTAAAGAAAATTTTTCGTTATAAAAATGTCTACAGAAACTTTACAGAAATTTATATGGAAAATTTTTCCTTATAAAAATGTCTACAGAAAATTTTGGATTACAAAAATTTCTATAGAATTTTTTTATATATAAAATTTTTCATTATAAAATGTTTATTTCAATTTTTTTACAAATTGCAAAATTATAATTGTAACCAATTTTTTTATTCTTAAAAACTCTTTATTTATTTTAACAAAATTTGTAGAGAAAATTTTTTATGAACAAAATTTCTATCGATACTTTCTTTTTATAAAATATTTCTATAGAAAATTTTTTTAAGAACATAATTTTAATAGAAAATTTTTATTTTAGAAATAAATAATAAATTAAAGAATACATTTTTTTCTTTGGAAAATTTTTCATATTTTTTTGTTATCCAGTATTATTATTATTTATAGAAAAGTATCAAAAAAGACCAGCAAACATTTTGAGAGTTTGGGTTAAAAGAAGACATAACAAACAAAAACAGAGTCTAAAACCTTTTTCTGAAGTATTAAGAGCTTCAACGCTATTTTTCTACCATTTACCCCTACCAAACAATTAACAAAAAACGCCTGTATCCTAATCCATAAAAAAAAACTACAAAAGAAATCAAGCTTGTTTTGCTTTTATTTTTGCCACTCAACCATGATTGGTTTTATGTTCTGCCCCCACTGAAAGCTTTTCCTAAAACCTAAATTGTCGTCTGTCATTGAGTTATTTGTTTAGTCAAGCGTCAAATATGAAGACCATTCTAATTCTGAGTCTGAATAAAAAATACGTTTGTTTGCGAAACACAATAAAAAACGACCGAAGAACACATGTGTTACGTAAAGCTTCGAACCCTCTTAAATTGGAAAATTATATAAAATATCCAGGTTCTTTTATGGTTATTAGACAATTACACAATATACTTTGATTTTCTCCGGGTTTTCCATGTCCTGTTTCTTACCTTCAAGGACAAAATGTGACAATATGAAAACTTTTTTCTTGTTAATCTGGGCGTATTTGTTTACGTATGTATTTAGTCTGGTCACAATTGTACATATTTTGGTGAATTGATTTTTTTTTAAGAATATTTGTAAAATTCTTTTTTTGTCATTTCCGGTATATTTAAGTATTGTGAAGAAAATGTTTATCTTGCTATTAGTAAATTGCTTAATCCTAGTTTTTTGTTAGGGGTTGATCAAATTAATAGGTATTAACTTATTTGCAACCATTAAGAAATAATTTAAATATTTCTTTAAAAAATATCATAAAGGAAATTTTAAATTTTTCCTGAAACTTTTTTAAATTATTTTCATTCCTTTAAATTAAAATTCATATGAACTATTAAATTTTAATTTCACCCCAATTAAACTGAACTGCAGAATTTTTTCAAACTTTTTGCAAAAAATTTTCTTGTTATTGTTTTACTGTACATGACAGCGGTTCGACCCGCATTAAAACAGTTTCAAGGTTTTATAAAGGTACAATATAAAAAAAAAATATTATAATACGAAAATGTGTTAATTTGGATATAAAAGAGTAGATATTAAAAAAAATAAATTGAAGGTGGAAAGCACAACAAATTTAATGTTATGGAATTTACTAAAAACACCGAAATTTTTCACAAAATTTTTCATTATAAAAATGTTTATAGACAATTTTTCTTTATAAATATTTCTACAGAAAATTTTTAACCACAAAATAAATACTTCTATACAAAATTTTTCACAAAAAAAAATTTCTATAGAAAATTTTTTATATACAAATTTTTTATTATAAAAATTTCTAAAAAAAAAAATTCATTATAAAAATTTCTAAAGAAAATTTTTCATTATAGAAATTTCTAAAGAAAATTTTTCATTTTAAAAAATTCTAAAGATAATTTTTTATTATAAAAAATTCTATACAAAACTTTTTACGATAAAAATTTCTATAAAAAAATTTTCATTATAAAAATTTCAAAAAAAAATTTCTTATTATAAAAATTTTTGTAGAAAATTTTATATTATAAAAAATTTTGTATACAATTTTTCATTATAAAAATTTTTATAAATAATGTTTCGTTATAAAAATTTTCATATACAATTTTTCATTTAAAAAATTTCTATAGAAAAATTGTTAATACAATAATTTCTATACAAAATTTTTTCTATAAAAATTTCTATAGAACATTTTTCCTATAAAAATGTCTATAGAACATTTTTCATTCTAGAAATTTCCATAGAAAATTTTTCATTGTAAACATTTCTACAGAACATTTTCATTTTAAAAATTTCTATTGGAAATTTTTTGTTATTCAAATTTCTATAGAAAATTTTTTATAATAAAAATTTCTATAGAAAAGTTTTGCGACAAAAATTTTTCATTATAAAAATTTAGATAGAAAATTTTTTTACCACAAAAATTTCTATAGAAATTTTTTATTATAAAAATTTCTGTAGGAAATTTTTCATTGCAAAAATTTCTATAAAAAAATTTTCATTATAAAAATTTCTAAAGAAAATTTTTAATTTTAAGAATTTCTATAGAAAATTTTTTATTATAAAAAATTTTATGAAAAAATTTTTACAATAAAAATTTCTATAAAAAATTTTTAATTATAAAAATTTAAAAAGAAAATTTTTCATTATAAGAATTTCTATAGAAAAATTTTTATTATAAAAATTTTTGTATAAAATTTTTCATTCTAAATTTTTATAGAAATTTTTTCATTATAAAAATGTCTATAGAAACTTTTTCATTTTAAGAATTTACATAGAAAGTTTTTCATTACAAAATTTTCTATTGGAAATTTTTCATTGCAAAAATTTCTATAAAAAAAATGTTCATCATAAAAATTTCTAAAGAACATTTTTTATTATAAAAATTTCAATTAAAAAACGTTTCATTATAAAAATTTCTATAGAAAATTTTTTATTATTAAAATTTTTAATATACAAATTTTTTATTTCATTATAAAAATTTCTAAAGAAAATTTTCCATTTTAAAAATTTCTATAGAAAATTTTATATTATAAAAAATTCTATACAAAATTATTTACAAAATAAATTTCTATAAACAATTTTTCATTATAAAAATTTCAAAAGAAAATTTTTCATTATAAAAATTTCAAAAGAAAATTTTTCATTAAAAAAATTTCTATAAAAAACTTTTTACTATAAAATTTTGTGTATAAAAATTTGTCATTATAAAAATGTTTATAGATATTTTTTAAAGATTTCTATGGAAAATTTTTCATTATAAGAATTTCTATAGAATGAAATTTCTATCAAAAATATTTCAATAAAAAAATTTATATAGAAAATTGTTAATTATAACAAAAAATTTTTATAAAAATTTCCATATAAAATTATTTATTATCAAAATTTCTCTAGAAAATTGTTCCTCTAAAAATTTCTATAGAACATTTTTCGTTACAAAAATTTCTAAATAAAATTTTTCATTTTAAAAATTTCTATAGAAAATTTTTTACGATAAAAATTTCTATAAAAAATTGTTCATTATACAATTTTTTGAAGAAAATATTCATTATAAAAATTTCTGTTGAAAACTTTTTATTAAAAAAATTATTTGCAGAAATTTTTTCGTTATTAAACTTTCTATTGAAAATTTTTATTATAAAAATTCATATTCAAAATTTTTAATTATAAAAATTTGTATACAAATTTTTTTATACAAATTCCTATAGACACTTTTTCATTATAAAAATTTCTATAGAAAATTGTTCACTATTAAAATTTGTACAGAAAATTTTTCATTATAAATATTTCTATGGAATATTTTTCATTACCAGAATTTTACTAAAAAATTTTCCTTATCAAAAATTTCCATAAATTTTTTTTTAAATTCTTATAGAAAATTTTTCACTATCAAAATTCCTATTGAAATTTTTTCATTACAAAAACGCTAATGGAATATTTCTTATTAAAAAAATTTTACAGAAAATTTTTTATCATAAAAATTTCTATAGATAATTTTTGATTTTAAAAATTTGTAACGAAAATGTTCCATCATATAAATTTCTAAAGAAATTTTTTTACTATAAAAATGTATATAGAAAATTTTTCTTTATAAAAGTTTCTATAGAAAATTTTCCATTATAACAATTTCTATAGAAAATTTGTCGTTAAAAAAATTTTTATAAAAAATTATTCTTTATAAAAATTTCTAGAGAAAATTTTATAATTAATAATTTTAAAATAATTAAAATTTTTAAAATTTCTAAAGAGAATTTTTCATTATAAAAATTTTTGTAGAAAATATTTCATTATAAAAATTTCTATAGAAAATTTTTTCTTATAAAAGTTTTTTTTAGAAAATTTTATATTTTAAAAATTTCTTTAGAAAATTTTTGTGTATAAAAATTTCTATAGCAACTTTTTCATTATATAAAAAAAATAAAAATTTTTAAATAAATTTTTCATTCTAAAAATTTCTCTAGAAAATGTTTAATTTTTATAGAAAATTTTTACTAAAATAATTTATATTCGTTATAAAAATGTCTATAAAAAATATCATTAAAAACATTTATATAGAAAATTTTTCATTCTAAATATTTCTATAAAAAATTTAAATTTCTAAGAAACCTTTCTTTTTTGATAAAAATTTCTTTTAAACAAATTTCGTTATAACAATTTTTATAAAAAATTTTTCATTACAAAAATTTCTATAAAAAATTTTGTTATAAAAATTCCTATAGAAAATGTCTCTTTATAAAAACTTCTATTGAAAAGTTTTTATTTAAAACTTTATACAAGAGTTTTTCATAATATAAATTTTTATAGAAAAGTTTTCATTATAAAAATTAGTATAAAAAATTTTTCATTATAAAAATTTCTACAAAAAATTTTTTATTTTAAAAATTTCTATAAAGAATTATTCATATAAAATTATTATAAAAATTTCTGCAAAAAATTTTTCTTACAAACGTTTTTTTTTAGAAAATTTTATATTACAAAAATTTCATTAGAAAATTTTTCTTTATAAAAATTTTTATAGCAAGTTTTTCATCATAAAAATTTCAATAAAAAATTTTTCATCATAAAAATTTCAATAAAAAAATTTTCAATATAAAAATTTCCATAGAATATTTTTCTTTTTTATTTATTTTATGTTTTAAAAAATCCAATAAATATTTTGTCTTCATAAATTATGATTGATTCTTCTTTGATATTTTCTAGTTTTTTTTTAATAAAAACAAATAACCACAAACATAAATCAATTTTAGTTACATTTTTGCATTTCCTTATAAGTTCAAATTAAACCCATTCTCTTATACCCAAATACAGAAGTAAATTTATGAAATAGGAAATGTCCAATAATAATTAACTTTTTCTCACATACCATTTCCACATTTCCCTCAAAATATTGTGCAATTCATTCTCTAAAACATATGAATTTATTCTTGCTCATTAAGCAGTTAAGTCATTTTTCCAAATAGTAATAATAATGTAAAAAGTAAATATCATAATGACACATTAGTTAGTCAAGTTTTTGTACATTTCTAAAAGAAAATATTTATTTATATTTCCAACAAAAAACTCTAATTTGTTTTCATATGTATATGAATGAAGGAGTACATAAAACACATACATGCGATTTTATTAACATATAAAATATTCCATTGAATAACTTTTGCAAATCATGATACTTAACTTTGAATGTATGAATTTTTACATGCAAACCACAAACAAAAAAGGAGTAATGACATGAGCAACGAGAAAAACATCAATAACTAACTTCTAAAGCATTTGGGGTAGAAGAAAACAGACCTAAATGAAACGAAACTATTTCAAATGTAATGAAGGGATTTAGGATTTCATCAAGTCATAGAAATTGGCTAATCATGACTTTCAAGAATAAAGCAACAAAAAAAAAACAGACTTTTACAAATGTCTACTAATATTGTTCATTTCTTTATATGTGTTTGCCTACACATACTATTAGAGAAGAATGTCTACATTTGCTAACACATATTAATGTTATGCCTAAAATTTCCTTTTGAAGGATCTTAAGTATTTGCCATGTCAATGACTATTCTCTAGGGGGAGTGAGGTTTGAATCAGCTTAAGAAAATGAAAAACAAGTAAGAGTGTTATATTCGGCTGTGCCGAATCTTATATACCCACCATCAAGTTGTGTTAAATTTAGAAACATATCTCATATATCTACAAGGGTGCAGCTAATTCAAAATCTGCACCAAAACTGGAAAAATCGCTAAGCTATTTGGTATTGTTGGTAAAACCTTTGGACTAAATTAGGTTTCCGTAGCTTTATAGTTCAACATTCAAAAATATTTTAGTGGTTTCCCCAGTATTTACTTTGATCAAAATTCGGTCTCATAACCAGGTATAGTTTTACATTAATAAGTTGTTAAATACTTTTCGTTGTGATTAATATGTAGTTAGGCTAAACACGTTAATAGTAATACGACAGGTCCATATATTTCGTTATGAGTTCCTAATGCATTCATCATATATAAAGTCTGGACTGAACATTGATTGATGCCTACATAATTTCGTAGGTGCAATCTTAATATAATGAATGTACCTCCAAATCTTTTTGATTGTAGATATAAAAAAGGGGATGTTATATATATAAGAATTATAGCCAAATGTTGACCGATTATAACAAAATTTTACGCACTGGCTGGTATATATAGAGAGCTTATTCTTGCAAAATTTAGTGACCATAGCTATCATAGTTTCTAATTTAATAGCTTTTAACTGGCCTTTGCTAAAATTTTTGGTTTCCGTGAGTGTTTTTCACAAGAAAGCTAAAGTCAAATATGGACTGATTCCTATAAAATTTGATAAACTGATCAAAAATTGCATAAAACTTCCCTATTTTAAATTTAATCGTCATAGCTATTACAATTGTATTCAATTTATCAGCATTAATGTGTTTCCCGGGGCGGGGTTATATGGGAGCTCTAACTAAATTTGAACCGATTTTGTCCATTTTCAACACACATCTTTTTCAAGATATCCAAAATACTTTTGTAAAATTTTGTCCCTCTAGCTCTTTTCGTTAAGGCGCTATCGTGCTTTTATCTGACGGACAGACGGACATAAACAACCTTTTCTTTATGTATTTTTGTGTTTCCATAAGTTTTTTATATGGGAGCTATGGTCAAATGGTGACCGATTGTGACGAAATTTTGCACACTGGCTGGCATTGACATAAGACTTCTTTGTGCTTAATTTAGTCTTACTAGCTCTTGTAGTTAAGGAGCTATCACGATTTTATCTGACGGACAGACGGACATAAATCCCCTTTTCTTTTTGAATTTTTGTGTTTTCGTAAGTTTTTTATATGGGAGCTAGGTCAAATAGTGACCGATTGTGACAAAATTTTGCACACTGGCTGGCATTGATATAAGACTTTCTTGTGCCAAATTTAGTGGTTATATCTGTTATACTTTTAGATTTATTGACATTAAAGTGTATTTTGGGTGAAATTTAGCCTGTTTTCGTAAGTTTTTTGTATGGGAGCTATGGCTAAATGTGAACCGATTTCGATAAAATTTTATATGCTGCCTAGTGCTTATCTAAAACTTCTAGATACCAAATTTTGTCATCATAACTGTCATAATTTGTCATTTATTAGCAAATAAGCGATTAGCCTAGACGAGGTTATACGGGAGCTATGGCCAAATGCTAACCGATTTTGCCCAATTTCAATACCAAAATTTTCTCATAGATAAAGAATGTTTTTGCTAAGTTTCAGTTAGCTAGCTCTTTTCGTTTAGACGTTATCGTGATTTCAACAGACAGACAGACAGACAGACAGACGGACAGACAGACGGACATAGCTCAATCGTCTTAGAATTTCATAAGGATTCAGAATATATATCGTTTTTGATTTTTGAACCAATATTAAGGAAATTACAAACGGAATGACAATCTCAATATACCCCCCATTCTTTTTGATGGTGGGTATAAAAAATCGAATATGTATTTTGTTGGCCCCCCTTTTTTTGCATCTACTTAACATATTGTAAGTGTATTTGTATTTGTTCATGTGTGTGAAAATGCTTAAGTGTATGAGAAGAAAGAGAAGAACATTTCATTTCTTAAGCCCAAAATCTATTATTGCAAATCAATTAAGTAATCAATAGAGCAGAAATTATTTTCACACACACACACACACATTCATATATGGGGGTACTCACATACACTTGAATAACGCAATATAATAATTTTCGAAAAGGGAAACATTTGGGAGGGCCTTAATAGTTTCAATTTTAGTATAATGGTTAAAATTTCATACTGGTTAAATGGCTTCTATATGGGCCTTTACCTCAAACTTTGACGACATGGCGGCACTGTAAAACATTCCCATACAAGTGCGGGACAGTCTTATGTAGGTCCTTCCCCCCTGACGAAAGTTCAACTGACAAACAGACAGACAGACATATAGACAGACATACAGACAAAAATTTCTATAAAAAATTTTTCATTAAAAACATTTCTTTTGAAAATTTTTATTATAAAAATTTGAATAGAAAATTGTTCGTTCTAAAAAGTCCTATAGAAAATTTTTCATTATAAAAATTTCTATAGAAAATTTTTCATTATAAAAATTTCTATAGAAAATTTTTCATAATAAAAATTTCTATACAAAAATTTTCAACATAAAAATTTTTATTTTTTAATTATAAACACTTCAATAAATTTTTTTTTCCAAAAATTTTTCATTATAGAAATTTCTATAAAAAATTGTTTATGATAAAAATTTTTACAGAAAATTTCGATTGAAAATTTTTCAGTATAAAAACTTCTATAGTAAATTAAAAAAATTAAATCAAAAAAATTTCTTAGAAAATTTTTTATTATAAAAATTTCTGTAGAAAATTTTTCATTATAAAAATTTCTATAAAAAAATTTGTATTATAAAAATTTCTCTAGAAAATTTTTCGTTATAAAAATTTCTAATGAACATTTTTTATTATAAAAATTTCTATAGAAAATTTTTCGTTATAAAAATTTTTATACAAAAATTTTTCGTTATAAAAATTTTTATAGAAAATTTTTTTTTTTTCAAAATTTCTTTAGGAAATTTTCATTATAAAAATTTCAATAAAAAATTTTTCATTATAAAAATTTTTTTAGAAAGTTTTTAATTATAAAAATTTCTATAAAAAATTTTTCTTTTTTATAACAGTTTCTACAGAAAAAAATTTTCAAAATTTCGATTGAAAATTTTTTATTATAAAAACTTCAATAGAAAATATTTCATTATAAAAATTTCTATAGAAAATTTTTTATTATAAAAATTGAATATAGAAATTTTTCATTATAAAAATCTCTATAAAAAAATTTTCGTTATAAAATGTTCTATACAAAATTTTCGTTTTAAGAACTTATATAAAAAAGTTTTCACTGTAAAATTTTTTATAGAAAATTTTTAATTGCAAAAATTTCTATAGAAAATTTTTCTTATAATATTTTTTAATGAATTCATTTTAAAAATTCCTATAGAAAATTTTTCATTAAAAAATTTCTATAGAAAATTTTTCATAGTAAAGATTTCTATAGTTAATTTTTCATTATAAAAATTTCTATAGAAAATTTTTCACTATAAAACATTCTATAGAGATTTTTTCATTAAAAAATCTCTATAGAAAATGTTTCATTGTAAAAATTCCTATAGATAATTTTTTATTATAAAATTCCTGTAAAAAATTTTTCATTATAAAAATTTCTATAGAAAATTCTTTGTTATAAAAATTTTTATAGAAAATTCTTTGTTATAAAAATTTTTATAGAAAATTCTTTGTTATAAAAATTTTTATAGAAAATTTTTCAATTTCAAAATTTCTTTAGCAAATTTTTTATTATTAAAGTTCTAAAAATTTTTTGTCGAAAATTTTTTATTATAAAAATCTTTTATCATAAAAATTTCTACAAAAAATTTCAATATAAAAATTTCTATAGAAAGTTTTAAGTTTTAAAAAATTACTATAGAAAAATTTTCATTATAAAAATTTCTTCAGAAAATTTTTCAATTTATAAATTTCTATAGAAAATTTTTAATTTACAAATTTACTGTTTAAAAATTTCAATAATAATTAATAAATAATAATAATTTCATTATAGAAAATTTCTATAGAACATTTTTCATTATAAAAATTTCTATAGAAAATTGTTCATTGTAAAAATTTCTATAAATAATTTTTCATTCTAAAACTTATAGACAATTTTTCATTATAAACATTTCTATAGAACATTTTTCATTATAAAAATTTCTATAGAAAATTTTTCATTATAAAGTTTTTTTCTTAAATGTTAATTTTTAAAATGTCTGTAGAAAATTTGTCATTATGAAACTTATAGACAATCTTTCATTATAAAAATTTCTACAGAAAATTTTTCATTATAAAAATTTCTATAAAAAAATTATTCAATACAAAAATTTCTATAAAAAAATTTTGTTAAAAAAATTCCTATAGAAAATTTTTGATTATTAAAACTTTTTTTATTATAGAAATTTTAAAAAATTTTTCATTATAGAAATTTTGATAAAAAACTTTTCATTATAATTAAATTAAAAAAATTATAAAAATTTCAATAGAAAATTTTGTATTATAAAAATTGTGTATTAGAAGACAGACGTGCCTCAATCGATTCTCCGCCCAAACTAAGTCTTAAACAAATAGGCTATGGGTAATGTAAAAAAAACTTTCAAAAAAAAGTATCGGTTTAGAAGTCACACTTGATGCTTTTTCTCAAAATATTTCGCAACTAATGTGTGTTTATAACATAAGAGTCATAATATAAGAGTCATAATATCTCGTAAACTGTGTTGTCAGTTTTACAATTATGAGACAGAAAAAAGTGTCTTAGACATATCGCTGTAATTTATACTCTATTAAAAAAAAAGAATAAAACTTATAAATATTTCTATCGAAAATTTTTCTATAGAAAAATATTTCTATCGAAAATTTTTCTATAGAAAAATATTTCTATCGAAAATTTTTCTATAGAAATATATTTCTATCGAAAATTTTTCTATAGAAAAATATTTCTATCGAAAATTTTTCTATAAAAAAATATTTCTATCGAAAATTTTTCTATAGAAAAATATTTCTATCGAAAATTTTTCTATAGAAAAATATTTCTATCGAAAATTTTTCTATAGAAAAATATTTCTATCGAAAATTTTTCTATAGAAAAATATTTCTATCGAAAATTTTTCTATAGAAAAATATTTCTATCGAAAATTTTTCTATAGAAAAATATTTCTATCGAAAATTTTTCTATAGAAAAATATTTCTATCGAAAATTTTTCTATAGAAAAATATTTCTATCGAAAATTTTTCTATAGAAAAATATTTCTATCGAAAATTTTTCTATAGAAAAATATTTCTATCGAAAATTTTTCTATAGAAAAATATTTCTATCGAAAATTTTTCTATAGAAAAATATTTCTATCGAAAATTTTTCTATAGAAAAATATTTCTATCGAAAATTTTTGTATATACTCGAAAAATAAGCATTTTTTGAGGGCCTTGAATCATAAATTGTTTCCCGCTTAGAATCCTCATCATTAAAAGAGTACTTGTGCTTCGTATGAGTTGGTTTGAAGGAGTGATGGGTACATGTGTATTTCAAAATTTATAACTTGAGCAGTATGAATCGAAAGTGTTCTTTAAGCAAAGAAAAGCTAAAAAAATGTAGATTGCAGAAAAAACAGAGGCACTTCTTCAATTTTTAAACTTTAAGGCCTAAAGTCTTCTGTACCTTAAGTAATTTTTAGACAACCGTCTGATGCAAGCAAACTTTTAAAAGCACAATATTGACAATTAGAAGATAAAATTTGATATATGGTATACATTTTAAAGTGAGTCATTGCTATGAATTTCTACTTTTATGCGGCACTGTATTTAAAGAGGGCGTTTACTTCTTTCATAAATTTTTGTTAAATTCAGTACATACATAAGTAAACATGTATAAACAGAATTTGAGCATGTATAAGTATGTATATTTTGGCTTAAATCTTTAATTTATATTCACTTCTTAAATATACAAAAATATGTTATTCAACGAAAATTTATGTTTTGCGTACATTTTGTATTTGCAATATTAAAGTTTGTATGAATGTGAGTGAATGTTTTGTTCAAACACACACACACACTCACTCAATCTCTCAAGACAACACAAAGTTTAATATTAATGATACTTACCCTATCACCTTTTTCACCCGTCATGCCAGGATCACCACGTTCACCCTTTTGTCCTGGTTGACCTCTTTCGCCACTACGGCCAATTTCACCTTTAATACCTGGCTCTCCTTTAGGTCCAGGCGAACTGCTACGCAACGCTCCCATTGAATTGCCCATTAAAGATTCCTATTTATTTACACATCACCATCATTATTTAGCATTTGTTCAGGTTGTTCAAATTGTTTTGTTGTTGTTCGGTTGGAGATTGGAGGTTCGAAGGTTCAGGAGTTGGTTTGCGTGGGGTTTGAAGTTTTTCATTATTGTTGACCATTTACATTTACACGTGTTCATGTTCATGTTCATATTTTTCATCAATGAACGCACCAGTTGGGACGGGGGAGGTTGAGATAGAGAAAATGTAAAAAGAAAAGAAAAATCTTGTTAGCAATTTGTTTTGAAAAAAAAAATAAAAATATATTTTATTTGCTATTTAAGGATTAATAGAGTAGTAATGTTAAGAAAAATTGCTAACAACCTGGCAACATTTATATTTAGTTACAAGAAAAAAAAACA
This sequence comes from Stomorhina lunata, assembly GCA_933228675.1. NCBI lineage: Eukaryota > Metazoa > Arthropoda > Insecta > Diptera > Rhiniidae > Stomorhina > Stomorhina lunata. Next base: position 31,210,684 of record OW121742.1, read on the forward strand.
AAATTTATTTATTTTTTCTAATGCTTGATTTTGTTCTTTTTTATCTTTTAGGTCTTTTGCTGTCTTTGTTCCTTTTTTTTCAAATTTATTGTAAGTATACAATTTTGGCATTAAAACCTTTGCCTTAGAATCGTTTTTCGTTTATTGTTAAAACATTTCATCTTAACGGTTTTAGTTACTAAGTGATAAATAAGTTTTCTCGGTAATTTTTGATTAATGTCCAATTTGTTTCAAGTTTTGAGACTTTATATGAAAATAAAAAGATTTTTCATTTTTAATGTGCTTTTTTATTACTTAACCTTTTTTGGTAAATATTTGTTGAAAAGAAGTAAATTACCAAAGATAAAATATTTTAGTAAGTCAATACATGTTTTCGGAGAATAATTCTAAATATTAAATATTTCAACATTAATAAAAAGGCGTCTATTCAGTCCGTCTCTATAAAATGTCGATACAATTTTTTGACGTTAGCATAATAGGCATTTCTGCTTTATTTTTTAATTTATGTAATAAAAAATAATTAAAACTGAAATATTAGTTGTGTTCCCGTACAATAACGAAACTGCCCGAACCAGTATAAAGTTACCCTAAACTCACCCAATTGTGTTCCCGTATGCTATTTAGGTTTGAATCTCTACTAAATTAACGGAATAATTTCATTTCCGCTTTTACTCAAAACTATACATACTTTTTCTTTGAGTAAGTTTGGGTAACAAATTATTTTGATGAATGTCAATTAAAACCAGCATAACTAACATTTTCAAGATAAAATTTGTGTCATAGAAAAATTTTCAATGAATATTTTTTTTAATTCGGTCATGTTTTTAACAGTATCGATTTTTTGCCGATTTCAAAAAATTTACTGCCGAAAATACCGATTTTTTAAAAGGCTTTCTCGCAGCCCTGGCCTTTTAAGTAATTAATTAAGTAAGTAAGAATTTGCGCCATCTATTGTTAGGTAGACATATTATTTAGGATTTCTGTTCCTCTTATGTCATATGGCTTTTTTTCGGAAGGAATACAAAAATTGGACAAAATTTGTATTAGACTGAAACTATTTATGTTGAAAAATAAATTATCTTTTATTATAGAAACAGTTTTTTTATTTAAAAAGATACAATCTGCCCTCGTATAAATAGAGACATTGTATATCAAAGTTTTCGAAAAACATTTTTTTACAAAAATTCTCTACAATGTATTTTAAAAGCCAAAATATTTAATATTCGAATAATTTTTTTTTTAATTTTAAACTTCAGGAAGACTTTAGGAAATTTTTCAAAAATTTTCTATTTTTACAGGAAGTTTTTCAAAAATTTTCTATATTTATAGGATATTTTTCAAAAATTTTCTATTTTTATAGGAAATTTTTCAAAAATTTTCTATTTTTATAGGAAATTTTTCAAAAATTTTCTATTTTTATAGGAAATTTTTCAAAAATTTTCTATTTTTATAGGAAATTTTTCAAAATTTTTCTATTTTTATAGGAAAATTTTCAAAAATTTTCTATTTTTATAGGAAATTTTTCAAAAATTTTCTATTTCTATAGGAAATTTTTCAAAAATTTTCTATTTTTATAGGAAATTTTTCAAAAATTTTCTATTTTTATAGGAAATTTTTTAAAAATTTTCTGTTTTTATAGGAAATTTTTCAAAAATTTTCTATTTTTATAGGAAATTTTTCAAAAAATTCTATTTTTATAGGAAATTTTTCAAAAATTTTCTATTTTTATAGGAAATTTTTTAAAAATTTTCTGTTTTTATAGGAAATTTTTGAAAAATTTTCTATTTTTATAGGAAATTTTTCAAAAAATTCTATTTTTATAGGAAATTTTTCAAAAATTTTCTATTTTTATAGGAAATTTTTCAAAAATTTTCTATTTTTATAGGAAATTTTTCAAAAGTTTTCTATTTTTATAGGAAATTTTTCAAAAATTTTCTATTTTTATAGGAAATTTTTCAAAAATTTTCTACTTTTATAGGAAATTTTTCAAAAATTTTCTATTTTTATAGGAAATTTTTCAAAAATTTTCTATTTTTATAGGAAATTTTTGAAAAATTTTCTATTTTTATAGGAAATTTTTCAAAAAATTTTCTATTTTTATAGGAAATTTTTCAAAAAATTTTCTATTTTTATAGGAAATTTTTCTATAAAAATAGAAAATTTTCTTCAGAAATCCGAATGCCCATATATGCAATTTATAACAATTATTTATTACTTTTTTGGGATCAAATGCGAATACTCTTCTTTTTGAATTATTTATTACTACAATAAATAATTGTTATAAATTGGGATCTTAGTGGAAAATATTTATGTAAAGCCTTTTTCTTTAATATTTTTTGAATTCTTAAATGGATTTTTTTCAATCTCTTTTTTAACAAAATTTTTCAAAATTCAACATTTCTATATATTGTTTTGATTTCCAAATTTTTTGCAGGTTTATTCGAAATTCAAATAATTTTTTTTATATTATATAATTGCATTTCTTAAAACGTTAGTATACTAAAGCCAAATGTTGACAAAATGATATTTATGGTGGAATTTATTCTGTTTCCGTAATTTTTTTGTATAGGAGCTATGGTTAAATATTAACCAATTTCTATAAAATTGTATATGCTACCTAGTGCTTATATAAAACTTTTATTCGTATCAGCAAAGCTTTTAATAATTTGTCATTAATGAGCCAATAAGCGATTAGCCTTGATGAGATTATACGGGAACTATGTTCAAATAACAACCAATTTTGTCAAAGTTCAATAGAAATGAAGAACATATTCGCTAAGTTTCAGTGCCTTAGCTCTTTTCGTTTAGGCGTTATCGTGATTTCAACAGACAGACGAACATCTCGCAATTGTCTCAGAATTTTCTAAGGATTCAGAACATAAATATATCCATTTGTTCCCCAATATTTTGAGGCAATATTAAGAAAATTACAAACGGAATAACATCCGGTTGCAATCTGAATATAGCCCTCATTATTTTTAATGGTGGGTATAAAAAGTTTAAAACAAGAACTTATTAGCCGAAAAGTTATGATCATATTATATTGACCTTCACTTTCGTCTTTATGAATAAGAATATAAATGAAAAACAATTTCCAAGGCTTTCGTTTGCCAATGCATAAGATTCCTGCTAAATTGTCACCATTGTCAAGACAAATAATGTTAAATTTATTGCTTATTTATATGATGAATTAGAAGTCAATAGAGTGACCTTTATTAGGCTGTCAATAACCAAATAATATGACATGACCTTTAATAAAAAATTTCGAATTATTATATTTCGAATGGCCAATGATCTATAAAATATGTATTTATATACAATTGTACACGATATTAGCCAAACAAATAAATGACACTTTATTACTTTGTAACAATTAATGAAGACTTGTTAAGAATATAGCTATAACGTCAGCTAAAATGCAAAAGGAGATAAGTAGAAAACTTAGAGAAACTATAAAGAAAATTATTGGAAATTTTTTTTAAGTTTAAGAGATGATTTATGAAAAAATAGGTATTGTAGTAGTATTTGGTACTTGTGATATTTTTATTTAGTTAAGATTAGTTAAAATTTCCGAAACTTAAAACCAAATGTACTTACAATAAAAAATGCCAAAATTTCTGGAAGGTTAAGTGCTAGAGGAGTCGTGTTCTCAAATCTATTTATATTTTTATTTTCTTTTCCTATTTTTACCTTATTTTTCCACACAATTTTTCGCATTATTAATAAATGTTCTTCCTATACAAATAAATCAATAATTTGTTTATAAAACAAATATACGTCAACTGACATATTTTTCAGTTTGAATTGGAATTGGCTTTAACGCCACATAACGCCGAGCCGTACAGCAACATTAAACAAACACCACAAAATTTTCTTGATTGGCTCTGGTTATGTTCACAGATTGATTGATGGATAGACGGTCGGATGGATGGATGGATGGATAGATGGTTGAATGACTGAATTGTATGAACGTGGAATGATGATGGAAAGAAAAAAAAAATCAATGATGAACAAGAATAACTGTGTTTCCGAGTCAAATAAATACAATATGGAAAAAATAAATAAAGGAATTGTTCGAATATGTCTAAAATGTCTAGAAAAAATGTTTCAATATATTTAAAAAACTTAGGAAAAGTAACTAACAAGTTGTTGAGAAAAATTGAAACTTTTTTTTACATACATATGGGGCCTTGACAATACATCTGTTTTTAGAACCTTGTGTTAATGGATTATAAATGTTTGTTCTAGAGTATGTTCTTTTTTTCCAAACTTGATATCGGTTAATTGACAAGTGACAATTTCAGTGTTATTAACATTTTTAAAATTCACACATTTTGTGAAAGTTAAAAGACACTTTAAGCAGAAAAGTAATAGGAAAAATTATCGAAAATCAATTACTCATTTCTGTCAGGATTTTTTGTAGATTTTTCTAAAGATTTAAAATCGGTTGACATTACTCAGAAGCTGTCAGCTTATCCATTTTAATAGAAAATTTTGTTACTAAGAAATCGGAATTTTTCCACTAAATGATTAGAAAATAATGTTTTAAGACATCAAAAATTAGTAAATTTAAATATTCGTAGAGATATCTTAAGTATTCGTGTACAGGTTGATGCTACTAAAATTAAACCTAATAATTTTTTTTTGAAAGGTATTGAAAAGGAGAGATAGTGTTTCATATTGTTCAACATTGTTATAGCATGTCATGTCTACTTTTGGAACTGCTCCATCTGTTTTTAGGTAGACATATTACTTTTTGGTCTAAAAATGTTTAAATAAAATTTTTTTGTAGAAAAATTTTCTATAGAAAATTTTTTGGTGTAAAAATTTTTTTTGGTATAAAATTTTTTTATAAAACATTTTTTGGCATAAAAATTTTCCTATATAAATTATTTCTATAGAAAATTTGTTGATATAAAAATTTTTTTATAGAAAATTTTTTGGTCTGAGAATCTTTAGATTATATTTTTTTTTGTAGAAAAATTTTTCTATAGAAAATTGTTTGCTATAAAAATTTTTGTATAAAATTTTTTTTGTAACCGATTTTTTTTTTGTATACAATTTTTATAGCACGTCATGTCTACTTTTGGAATTGTTTCATCTGTTTTTAGGTAGACATATTACTTTTTATTCTACAGCCAATTTTAGTTCTTTCGAACGGCGTTTTAATTACCTCTTATTGCGAATTCTGTAATATAAATTTTTAGTTAAGATATTACTTAGCATTACTAAAAATGTATATTTCTGTAACTGGGGTTCGAACCTAGGCATAATTTGATATATTATGTCATCGATAACAACTTATCAGCTATTTAGCAGTTTTGTCCTGTATTCCTAAATTTAAAAGAGAATTTTCACATATGAGTAAAATTTTCGAAGAAATAACTCACAATATTTCTATTTTTGGTATCAAGAAATTTCTATAGAAAATTTTTTGGTGTTAAAAATTTTCGATAGAAAAAAAGTTTTCTATGTAAAAAATCTTCTATAGAAAATTTTTTGGTATTAAAATTTTCGTATAGAAAATTTTTTAATATAAAAATTCTTCTATAGAACATTTTTTGGTCTAAAAATATAAATTAAATTTTTTTTTTGGAGAAAAATATTTCTATAGAAAATTTTTTGGTGTAAAAATTTTTCTATAACAAATTTTTTTGTATTAGAATTTTCTGCAGAAATGTTTTTTATTTAAACTTTTTTATAGAACATTTTTGATATAAAAATTCTTTTATAGAAAATTTTATGGTATTTTATAATGTTACAAATTTTGCTGTAGAAAATTTTTTGGAATAACAATTTTTCTATAAAAATTTTTTTTTGTATAAAAATTTTTCTTTAGAAAGTTTTTGATATACAAATTTTTCTTTAAAAATTTTTCTATAGAAAATAAAAAAAAAATATTAAATATATATAAATATTTTTCTATACAAAATTTTTTGGAATAAGAATTTTTCTATACAAAATTTTCAAACTAATTTTCTACAAAATAATTTTTATACTAAAACATTTTCTATAGAAACATTTTTGTAGCCAAAAATTTTCTAAAGCAAAATTTTTATACCAAAAATTTTTCTGTAGGAATTTTTTTTGAATACAAATTTTTTTATAGAAAAGTTTTTGGTATACAAATTTTTGTATAGAATAATTTTTGGTATACAAATTTTTCTATCGAAAATTTTTTGATATAAATATTTTTATAGAGAAACTTTTTTAATATAAAAATTTTTCTATAGAAAGTTCTTTGTTATAAAAGTTATAAAAGAATTTTCACATATGAGTAAAATTTTCGAAGAAATAACTCACAATATTTCTATTTTTGGTATCAAGAAATTTCCACAGAAAATTTTTTGGTATACAAATTTTTTTTTCTATAAAAAATTTTTTGGTAAACAAATTTTTCTATAAAAAATATTTTGGTATTAAATTTTTTCTATAGAAAATTTTTTGGTATCAAAAGTTTGTTATAGAAAATTTGTTAGTATAAAAATTTTCTTTATAAATTTTTTTGGTATAAACATTTTCTATGCAATTTTTTTTTTGTTATAAAATATTTTCTTTAAAATTTTTTGGTATAAAAATTTTATTTTTAGTTTTTTGGTATAAAAATTTTATTTTTAGTTTTTTGCTCTAAAAATTATGTCGGTCCATTATGTTAATGTCATGATCTTGATCTGTTTTCACGCTACTTCTTTCTTACCGTTTTTATAGTTTTTGTTAATAAAAATATTAAAATTTATACCTTGAAGGTCCTTGTAGGATTCCAATTGATCTGTGTTTTTTCAAGTTTTATTTGTAATAGTTTTAAATTTGTTTAGAAATTGTTATAGTTATAAATTTTAAGGGAAAATAATATGATAAATATGTTATTAATATTTTAGTGTTTTGTCTTAGAGAGAGTATTAAAACTAAATATATATTTTTTTTAGAATAAAGAAAATAAAATTTAAAAATGCATAATTTTCTAGTTTTTTTTTTCTAAATTTTAATATAAAATTAAATTTTATCTTATTCATAAGCTTTTAAAATAATTACTTTTATTTGACATACTTTTGTAAAACTATTGCATACTTTTGTTTACTTACATTAAAATATATTGCCTATGTTGAGGCGTAAGAAGTAAAAAGTGTGTATTTGTAGTTTTTTTTTTACTGATTTGCTTGAACTTTAGAAATTAGTTAGAATTAATTTTACTATTGCATACTTTTGTTTACTTATATTGAAATAAATCTATTGCCTATGTTGAGGCGTAGGAAGTTAAATGTGTGTGTGTTTATCTTTCTAATTGCACAACTTTTGTAATTTTTGACCGATTTGTTTGAAATTTAGAAATTAGTTAGAATATCAATTTTTATTGTAGTTAAGGTTAACCAATAGCTTTAATTTTCAATACATAAGTGGGGTATAAATAAAATTTATAAATTATTAAATTAATACTTTTCAGATAAAAATTTATTATTTAACATAACTTCTTATCTCATTATAAGGGTTCGGCTTGCACTATCTTTTGATATAAATATTTTACAAAATTAAACCAAATATAGATTAAAAGTAACTTAAAAAAATATCTTAATGTCGTTTAAATTATCTGTGTTAAAAACTTCTTTAGTCCACCCCAACTTTGCATTACTTTCAACACTTGAATTCACTTTTAAGATTAAGAAAAACCAGGGACAAAGACAGCCATATGACATCGTTAAGTTCAGACAGAGCTATAATAAATACTTTTTAAACCAATTTTCAAACGAAATGAATTACAATGAAAAGCAGAGCAAAAGAAATATTTTATTTTGTCTTTTGTATGAAAGAAAGACAATACTCCCTTTGGCAGCAGGATTTCTTCCTTATTTTGCTGATGTCTTGGTAGTGTATTCTACCAAATAAATTAGTACAGATTTTTCAAGTTGTTTTTCATTTGGAACCATTTTATTTTGTCTTTTTTGTATGAATATTCTTATTATTTTTTTCCGAGGATTCTCTACGGTTAAATGAATTTGTTACCATCTGTTTCGAGAGCTTTTATGCTCTGAACTCTGTTTTTTATTTTATTTATTATTTCTTAAAACTGATATTTAATGCTAATTTATTTCGGTTCTGTTTTTGTTGTTTTAACATCAGGGATGAACAAAAGAATTTTTGAGAACTTTTAAAATTCTTAAATTTTTTTTTGAAATTTTAATATTTATTGAGAATTTTTTTATATTCCAACAATTATAGAGAATTTTTCAAAATCTCAATATTTATTAAGAATTTTTCAAAATTCGATAAAAAAAAATCCTTTGGCATTTTAAGGTTCTGAATAATATCCTTTTCATCTATAATTCCACTTAAGGGATACATAAACTGCACTTGTTATTTAAAATTTTTTCTTTCATCCTTTTCTGGTCTCTGTTATTTTTTCTTTTTATGCTTTCAGCAAATTTGTTTTGCTTTCATCACTTTGAGCTTGCAAGCACCCCCTGCTTCCCTTTATTACCAACTTTAAGCTAAATGTAATGGCAACTAACCAAAAGAACAGCAAAGAAATCTTTCAAAATGTAATTTGTATTTAAACTACGTGAAAATCTCTTTTAGATTTAGGTTAAAAATCTGCTATCGAAATAAATTACCAACACATGCAGAAACACTTAATATCTTCAAAAAAAAAAAAAAAAAAACAACCAGGCGAAGTGTTAAATTTTGACCTTTTTCTGGGAAATTAAACGTTAAAGTTGCCAAAAGAAATTAACACAAATATTTTTTTTTTGGCCTTTTTTCACTAATTTGATTTAGCAATGATTTTTGCTAAAATCTTCTATTGAACTTTCAGTTTTTGCTATTTATTTGAATTTTTGTTTTATTTCAAGGGCATTTCATTTGGGTTAGCATATTCCAGAATTTTTAAAACATCAAGGGTCCTCAAATGATTTTGTATAGCCAGAATTGTTTAAACATTTTCAAATTTCATTCTGGGAAATATAAAAATTGTATACATTTGCGTAATATTGATGAATCTAATTCGGTTCACTGGAGTTGAAAAATATTTAGTGACATATTTTTAAAGGCATTACAGTGAAAACTAAAATTCTGTAATTTTCTGTAGAAATGTATTTCTATAGATTTTTTTTTATAAAAATTTTCCTATTGAAATTTTTCTTTAGCAATTTTTTCTATAAAAATTTTTCTACAGAAATTTGTAAACAAAGACATAGACATTTTTCCATAAAGATTTCCATAAATATTTTTTATTAAATAAATTTTTCTATCGAATTTTTTAAGAAAATTTTTCTGAAAAAAATTCTTTAGAAATTATTTTTATAAAAAATTTTCTATAAAATTTTTTTTATTAAAAAATTTTCAATAAATTTTTTTGATAAAAAATTTTTTATAAAATTTGTTTTATAAAAATTTTTCTAAAGAAATTTTTTTAAAGAATTTTTCCATAGAAATGTTTCTATAGAAATTTTTCTAAATAAATTTTTCTATAGAAATTTTTCTATAGAAATTTTTCGATAGAAATTTTTCTTTAAACATTTTTCTATAGAAATTATTCTACAGAAATTTTTCTATAGAAATTTTTCTATAGAAATTTTTCTATAGAAATTTTTCTTTAGAAATTTTTCTATGGAAATTTTTCTTTAGAAATTTTTCTATAGAAATTTTTCTATAAAAATTTTTCTATAGAAATTTTTTTATAGAAATTTTTATGTAGAAATTTGTTAAAAAAAAATTTTTATAGAAATTTTTCTATAGATATCTTTTTATATATATTTTTCTAAAAAATTTTTTTATAGAAATTTTTCTATAGAAATTTTTCTATAGAAATTTTTCTATAGAAATTTTCTATAGAAATTTTTCTAAAGAAATTTTTCTATAAAAATTTTTCTATAGAAATTTTTCTTTAGAATTTTTTCTACTGAAATTTTTCTATAGAAATTTTTCTTTAGAAATTTTTCTATAGAATTTTTCTATAGAATTTTTTATATATTTTTCTATTTTTTTTATATTATTTTTCTTTAGAATTTTTTATATAGAAATTTTCCTAAAAAGAAATTTTTTCTTTTTAGAAATTTTTCTTTAGAAAATTTTCTATAGAAATTTTTTTATAGAAATTTTTCTATAGAAATTTTTTTATAGAAATTTTTCTATAAAAATGTGGTAATATAAATTTTTTTATAGAAATTTTTCTAGAGAAAATTTTCTATAGAAATTTTTGTTTATAGTGTTTCTTTAGAATTTTTTCAATATAAATTTTCATATCTTTTCTTTAGAAATATTATAATAGAAATTATTCCATTGAAATTTTTCTTAAGAAATTTATTTATCTTTAGAAATTTTTCAATCGAAATTTTTTTATAGAAATTTTTCTTATAAATTTTTCTATATAAATTTTTTGTAAGAATTTTTCTTTAGAAATTTTTCTTCATAAACTTTTCTATAGAAACTTTTGTATTGAATTTTTTTCTACAGAAAGTTTTCAATAGAAATTTTTCAATTGAATTAAGACATTTTTATGTAGAATTTGTTTTAGAATTTTTTTCGTAAAAATTTTTCTATAGAAGTTTTTGTATAGAAATTTTTCTATAGACATTTTTCTATAAAAAATTTTACATAAGAAGTTTTCTTATAAACATTTTTCATTAGAAATTTTTCCTTCAAATTTTTTTAAAGCAATTTTTCTTTAGAATTTTTTTTATAAAAATTTTTCTATTAAATTTTTCTATAGAAATTTTTTCATAGAAAATTTTCAATAGAAATTTTTCTGCAGAAATTTTTCTATAGAAAATTTTCTATTGCAAAATTTTTGTAGAACAATTTCTACAGAAATATGTTTAAAGAAACATTTCTCAAGTAAATTTTTTATAAGAAATTACCACAGAGAAATTTCTATGAAAAAAATTTCTATAGAAAATTTCCACAAAAAATGTTTATTGAAAATATGTACAGAAAATTTCTTGAGAAAATAAAGAAAAATTTCTATAGAATATTTTTGTAGAAAATTTTCTGTAGAAATTTCTAAATAGAATTTTTGCTTCAAAATTTTTTCGATAAAATTTTTTTATAGAATCTTTTCTATTAAAATTGACTATTGAATTTTTTCATGAAAATTTTTCTATTGAAATTTTTCAAAAGAAATTTTTCTGCACAAATTTTTCTATAGAGATTTTTTTCATAGATTTTTTTATAGAATAACTATATAGAAATTTTTCTGTAATTTTTTTTTATAGAAATTTTTCTGTATTTTTTTTATAGAAATTTTTCTGTAAATTTTTTTTATAAAAATTTTTCTTTAGTAACATTTCGTAGGAAAGTTTTCTAAAGAAATTTTTTTTATAGAAAGTTTTCTATAGTAACATTTCGTAGGAAATTTTCTATAGACATTTTTTTGTAAACATTTTTGTTTAGAAATTTTTCTTTAGAAAATTTTGTAGAGAAATTTTTCTAAAGAAATTTTGCTTTAGAAATATTTTTAAAGAAATTTTGCTTTAGAAAATTTTCTAATGACATTTTCTTTTATAATTTTTTTTAGAAGTTTTTCTATAAGAAATTTTATTTATAAAAAATTTTCGATAGAAATTTGTCTTTAGAAAATTTTGTTAAGAAATTTTTTTATAAATTTTTCTTAGAAATTTTTTTTATAGCAAATTTTCTATAGAATTTTTGCTATAATTTTTTTTTATAAAAATGTTTTTAATAAAATTTTTTTTTGAAATATTTGTAAAGAAATTTTTCTATAGAAACTTATCTATAAAAATTTTTCTATAAAAACTTATCTATATTATATTTAAATTTTTCTATAGAAACTCTTGTATAGAAATCTTTTTTATAGTGATTTTTCTAAAGAAAATTTTCTATAGTAATTTTTCTATAGAAATTGTTCTATAGAAATTTTTCTAATGAAATTTTTCTATAGAAATTGTTTATAGAAAATATTCTATGGAAATTTTCTATAGAAAGTTATCTACAAAAATTTTTCTAGAGAAATTTTGCCGTAGAAATTTTTATATAGACATTTTTCTATAGAAAGTTTTCTACAATAATTTTTCTAACGAAATTTTTCTAGAGAAATTTTGCCATAGAAATTTTTTATATAAAAATTTTTCTATAGAAATATTTTTATAGAATTTTTTTTTTACTTTTCTATAGAATTTTTTTTATGATATTTATAGAAATTTTTCAATAAAAAATATTTCCTTAAAAATTTTCTATTGAAATTTTTTATGAAGAATTTTCTATAGAAATTTTTCGTTGGAAATTTTTCTCTAGAAATTTTTCTTTTAAATTTTTTTCTATAAAAATTTTTCTATAAAAAATTTTTCCTTAGAAATTTTTCTAAAGAAATTTTTCTATAGAAATTTTTCTTTAGAAATTTTTCTTTAAAAATTTTTCTAATGAAATTTTTTTATAGAAAGTTTTCTATAGAAATTTTTCTATAGAAATTTTTCTATAGAAATTTTTCTATAGAAATTTTTCTATAGAAATTTTTCTATAGAAATTTTTCTATAGAAATTTTTCTATAGAAATTTTTCTATAGAAACTTTCCCATAGAAATTTTACTATAGACATTTTTCTATAGAAATTTTCCCATAGAAATTTTTTTTAAATTTTTTATAGAAATTTTTCTTTAAAATTTTTTTTGTAGAAATTTTTCTACTGAAATTTTTCTATCGAAATTTATTTTAAGAGATTTTTCTATAGAAATTTTTCTTAAGACATTTTTTTTTTTGTGGAAATTTTTCTATAAAAAATTTTTTATAGAAATTTGTCTCTTGAAAATGTTCTATAGAAATTTTTATTTTTATAATTTTAATATATTTAAACAGTAAATCCCATAACATTCTAAAGATCTTTATTAAAATTTTCTAACAAACAATAACAAATACAATTTTTCATAATTAAACATATTTTTTTTTGCAAGGTCTATTTTTTCACATTATCTTAAGTCAGTGTAATTATGTTAGTATATAAATAACCACTTATTTATGTCTTAGTTAATATTTAAAAGTCTATACAATCAACACCTTTCATTAGATGTTGGCTTCTTTAGTGGCCAACAATCCCCTAGAATGTTAATTAAAGAAAATGTTGTTCAATAGAAAAAAAAAAAAATTACAACAAATTGAAAAAATTAAAAGAATAAAAATAAATTAAAACGTTAAAAGCGCTAAAGAGGAAAAACACAGAAAAAAGAAAAACAAAAAAACTAATGAAAAACAACAATAAACTAAAATTCTAGTAAATTGTCTATAGAAAGTTGCTGCTAATGTTATAGAATTTATTCCTTTCTTTGCTCTACCAATGCAGCCATTATTACCAGGGATGTAGTTAAATCTCAAAATTGGGTTAATGAACTTCATAAAGAAATTATTGAAGCCCTTCTTTCTTCTTCCTTGTTTAAGTTTTATATTTCAGAAATTTTTTTCCAAGGAATTGCTTTTGGTATTGTTTTGCTCTTATTACAGAGGAAAGAAATAAAACCTGACTTTAGGTAATGAAAATTAACGAACACGAACAACAAAGACTAAAAGAACAATATCGAAAGACAGTGAATATTTATGTGTGGTAACGTTTGGTTGGCCCAATACTCTTAGCTTCATGGCTGTAGTGACTGAGTGAGTAAGTGCATTTGTATATGTTTGTTGGCTGATGTGTCTAAATGTACTTAGTCGATTTTGTGTTAAAACAATTTGCTAAGAAAACTAATTTCCTTCCTGTACTTAATGTAGAACACCGCAAGAGTGCTAATAATAACCGCTACATTAGATACGGAAATTGAGGGGTGACCAGTAGAAGGATCTAATTTTTGAATTTAAATTGATTTAAAAGGGAACAGGAGTGTTGTGGAAATTTGAAAAAACTTTCTTCAGTGTATAATAAATATGAAAATTTGTTTACACCAAATATAAAAATTTTATTATAGAAAAAACTTAAAAATCTTCTTTAGAAAATATGAAAAATTGTCCATAGAAAATATAAAAAATTTTCCAAAGAAAATATAAATAAATTTCTATAGAAAATATGAAAAATTTTCTATGCCAAATATGAAAAATTTTCTATAGAAAATATGAAAAATTTTCTATGCTAAATATCAAAAATTTTCTATGCCAAATGTGAAAAATTCTCTATGAAAAATGAAAAAATTTTCTTTAGAAAATATAAACAAATTTTCTATAGAATATATGAACAAATTTTCTATAAAAAATATGAACAAATTTTCTATAGAAAATATGAACAAATTTTCTATAGAAAATATGAACAAATTTTCTATAGAAAATATGAACAAATTTTCTATAGAAAATATGAACAAATTTTCTATAGAAAATATGAACAAATTTTCTATAGAAAATATGAACAAATTTTCTATAGAAAATATGAACAAATTTTCTATAGAAAATATGAACAAATTTTCTATAGAAAATATGAACAAATTTTCTATAGAAAATATGAACAAATTTTCTATAGAAAATATGAACAAATTTTCTATAGAAAATATGAACAAATTTTCTATAGAAAATATGAACAAATTTTCTATAGAAAATATGAACAAATTTTCTATAGAAAATATGAACAAATTTTCTATAGAAAATATGAACAAATTTTCTATAGAAAATATGAACAAATTTTCTATAGAAAATATGAACAAATTTTCTATAGAAAATATGAACAAATTTTCTATAGAAAATATGAACAAATTTTCTATAGAAAATATGAACAAATTTTCTATAGAAAATATGAACAAATTTTCTATAGAAAATATGAACAAATTTTCTATAGAAAATATGAACAAATTTTCTATAGAAAATATGAACAAATTTTCTATAGAAAATATGAACAAATTTTCTATAGAAAATATGAACAAATTTTCTATAGAAAATATGAACAAATTTTCTATAGAAAATATGAACAAATTTTCTATAGAAAATATGAACAAATTTTCTATAGAAAATATGAACAAATTTTCTATAGAAAATATGAACAAATTTTCTATAGAAAATATGAACAAATTTTCTATAGAAAATATGAACAAATTTTCTATAGAAAATATGAACAAATTTTCTATAGAAAATATGAACAAATTTTCTATAGAAAATATGAACAAATTTTCTATAGAAAATATGAACAAATTTTCTATAGAAAATATGAACAAATTTTCTATAGAAAATATGAACAAATTTTCTATAGAAAATATGAACAAATTTTCTATAGAAAATATGAACAAATTTTCTATAGAAAATATGAACAAATTTTCTATAGAAAATATGAACAAATTTTCTATAGAAAATATGAACAAATTTTCTTTAGAAAATATGAACAAATTTTCTATAGAAAATATGAACAAATTTTCTATAGAAAATATGAACAAATTTTCTATAGAAAATATGAACAAATTTTCTATAGAAAATATGAACAAATTTTCTATAGAAAATATGAACAAATTTTCTATAGAAAATATGAACAAATTTTCTATAGAAAATATGAACAAATTTTCTATAGAAAATATGAACAAATTTTCTATAGAAAATATGAACAAATTTTCTATAGAAAATATGAACAAATTTTCTATAGAAAATATGAACAAATTTTCTATAGAAAATATGAACAAATTTTCTATAGAAAATATGAACAAATTTTCTATAGAAAATATGAACAAATTTTCTATAGAAAATATGAACAAATTTTCTATAGAAAATATGAACAAATTTTCTATAGAAAATATGAACAAATTTTCTATAGAAAATATGAACAAATTTTCTATAGAAAATATGAACAAATTTTCTATAGAAAATATGAACAATTTTCTAAAGAAAATATGAACAATTTTCTCTAGAATATATTATAATAAGTTTGCGACGAATCCATAGGAATCATATTCCTTAAAATTTTAAGTAAATCTTAAATTTTTTAAATTCAAAATTTTTAAACGTATTCTTTCTCTTAATATATATTTTTTTTAATTTGTAATAATATCCCCAATGATATGAGCGGCTTTCCTTTACTGAAATGACAAGAATCCTAAATTTATTAAATCTGTGTGGCCACTACATACTTTATTATTAATATCATTATTAATATTAATCAACCGTAACCGGTTACCAAATCTAACATACACCTGGTCACTCGCTAAACAAGAATTTAATATGAAAAAATAACATAAGACTTGACTGCAGGAGTAGGATGTGGCAAGAAGAAAAAAAATATGATGATGTAAGTAAGAAAAACAGCCGCAACATAATCTCACAAGACCACAAAGTAGTAAAATGAAAACTGCCACTTGCTAACTGCTCAAATACCTCATGGAACAACGTAACACCAACACAGAATCATAAGTAAACGGATACCATCCGCAGATATACACATAAGCACACATACTCGTATACCTATTAAAGGATACCTAAATGTTAAACCGCAAAAACCTCCATTTGTTAGTAGTCAAAGTAGTGATACAAGTTTCCAAGTTGGGTTTCATTTTTTTTCTTCTTTCTTGTGTAACCTGGAGTAACAAACTTTATTAACACACATCCTGAATACAAACTTAGTGGATGTATGTATGTATGTGTGTGTGTAAGTCAAAATGTCTGTCCGTTTGTGTTTAGACCCAGATACAGTTCCTGAATAACGATTATTGTGCATTTTAACGTATACCCACTTTTGAGGTGTATATGTTTGAAGATATTTGCGTGTGTATGTATATTTGTGTGTTAGAGAGTCAGTGCGAGTTTGATTGTGTTTATATGTGAATGGGTATCAAAAGTAAATGTATGCAATAGGTATTGTAAATGTACCATGCCAATTTAGAGTCATGTTCCTCTAGAAACGAGGTGGTAATAGAGTTTCCAGCTAACATTTATGACTACTACCCAGAAACAACTAAACCGAAGTTGAGATATGGAGGGAAAATTGAACAATGAAAATTCTTTAAGAATTCAAAAGGTCATTTTTGATATTTTATATAGACACATTTCTTCAATTTCATTAGAAAAATTTCTATAGAAAAAATGTTGAACATTGGAAAATATTTTTATATTTTCTATAGAAAATATGAAATATGTTTTCGATAAACATTTTTAATATTTTCTATGAAAATTTTTTATAAAAAATATTTGATATTTTGTATAGAAAATTGTTTATATTTTCTTAAGAAAATTTTTCACGTTTTCTAAAGAAAATTTTTTATAGTTTCTACAGAAAATTTTTCACGTTTTTTAAAGAAAATTTTTTATAGTTTCTACAGAAAATTTTTCAAATTTTCTAAAGAAAATTTTTCATATTTTCTAAAGAAAATTTTTCATTTTTTCTACAGAAAATTTTTCATATTTTCTAAAGAAAATTTGTCCTATTTTCTAAAGAAAAATTTTCCTCTTTTCTAAACTTAATTTTTCATATTTTAAAAAAAAAAATTTTTTGATATTTTCTAAAGAAATTTTTTTATATTTTCTAAAGAAAATTTTTCATATTTTCTAAAGAAAATTTTTCATATTTTCTAAAGAAAATTTTTATATTCTCTAAAGAAAATTTTTCATATTTTCTAATAAAAATTTTTCATTTTTTCCAAAGAAAATTGTTCATATTTTGTAAAGAATATTTTTCATATTTTCTAAAGAAAATTTTTCATATTTTCTAAAGAAAATTTTTCCTATTTTCTATAAAATATTAGAGATTTTCATTAAGAAATATTCGAGTTTTTTTAGAAAATATTCGAGATTTTCCTCAGAAAATATTAGAGATTTTTTTAGAAAATATTAGAGATTTCCTTTAGAAAATATTAGAGATTTTCTTTAGAAAATTTTCGAGGTTTTCTATAAAAAATTTTCATAGATTTTTCAATTATTTTTTTAATTTTTATATAGAAAATTTTTAAATTTTTTATATTAAATTTTTTAAATTTTTAAAGAAAATTCTTGATATATATTTTTTTGTAACATCCCCCGCATATGTAGTACTTTTTTCCTGTGATTTCGGGGCCTTGGATTTTTTACTTCTTTTACCTTTACTTATTACAGGTTTTCCTGTCTGTTAGTAAATAAGTTTGTGTTGGTGCGTTTCTTGGCCATTATTATTATCAGTTTGGTAACATGTTAACCAAATGCAAACATACGATATGCAAAAACACATTTACTTGGATCTTTACATTACAGTTTTTTTCCAGTCCCTCTCCACACATTTTATCAAGTCATTTCAAACTGTCGTCTTACTATTAAGCTTGAGGCCTTTCACTCAACTCAAGACTTACTTGTACTTGTAACAAAGAAAAAGAAAAGAATCAAACCCAAGTGGGATGATATACAAGAGCCCTATAATACCATGTCTTCCGAACGTACTTTTATTTTGTCCCCCTCCATTTTTTCCTATAATTTTTTGCTGTCTTAAATCTGTTACAAGCTACAAAAAATATATCAAAGAAAAGCAAAAAGAAAAAACCATATAAGAAAAATACATTTGTTTACTTTTTCAACTTGTTAGAAGCGGCAGTAAGAGTTATCAAGTCGATGGAACAAAAAAGAAAAATAATAAGAAAAATGGTGGTTTCCGTTTTTTGTTTTTCCCCTTCTCATCGTTTGCCTCATGTTTGCTGGCATTATCGCATTGTTATCGTGCGAATGCTCGCTTATGTAAGTGTCATGCACGCTAAATGTGTCAGAAAAGGGTTGAGTATCAAGTCAAATATTATTCTTAAACATTGTCAGCCTAACGTGATAGCCCCTTTAAAGGAAAATTATATAAACGGCAGTTTCTTAAAAGAAAATAATATTTTAAATTTAGTTTTTTTATAGGGGGAAAATAGTTTTTGTAACTCAAGGCTAGTGACAAAATGTGGAAGTTTAAATACTTCTATCAATATAAAGGGATATAAGAGTCAGCAATTTATTAAAATTGCCAAAATTTTCTATAGAAGAATCAAAAAATTTCTATAGAAAAATTAAAAATTTTCTATACAAAAATTAAAAATTTTCTATACAAAAATTAAAAATTTTCTGGAGAAAAATTAAAAATTTTCTATAGAAAAATAAAAAATTGTCTATAGAAAATTGAAAATTTTCTATAGAAAAATAAAAAATTTTCTATAGAAAATAGAAAATTTTCTATAGAAAAACTGAAAATTTTCTATAGAAAAACTGAAAATTTTCTATAGAAAAACTGAACATTTTCTATTGAAAAACTGAAAATTTTCTATAGAAAAACTGAAAATTTTCTATAGAAAAACTGAAAATTTTCTATAGAAAAACTGAAAATTTTCTATAGAAAAACTGAAAATTTTCTATAGAAAAACTGAAAATTTTCTATGGAAAAACTAAAAATTTTCTATAGAAAAACTGAAAATTTTCTATAAAAAAACTGAAAATTTTCTATAGAAAGACTCAAAATTTTCTACAGAAAAATTGAAAATTTTCTAAAGAAAAACTGAAAATTTTCTACAGAAAAACTGAAAATTTTCTATAAAAAAACTGAAAATTTTCTATTGAAAAACTGAAAATTTTCTACAGAAAAACTGAAAACTTTCTACAGAAAAACTGAAAATTTTCTATAGAAAAACTGAAAAGTTTCTATAGAAAAACTGAAAATTTTCTATAGAAAAACTGAAAATTTTCTATAGAAAAACTGAAAATTTTCTATAGAAAAACTGAAAATTTTCTATAGAAAAACTGAAAATTTTCTATAGAAAAACTGAAAATTTTCTATAGAAAAACTGAAAATTTTCTATAGAAAAACTGAAAATTTTCTATAGAAAAACTGAAAATTTTCTATAGAAAAACTGAAAATTTTCTTTAGAAAAACTGAAAATTTTCTATAGAAAAACTGAAAATTTTCTATAGAAAAACTGAAAATTTTCTACAGAAAAACTGAAAATTTTCTATAGAAAAACTGAAAATTTTCTATAGAAAAACTGAAAATTTTCTATAGAAAAACTGAAAATTTTCTATAGAAAAACTGAAAATTTTCTATAGAAAAACTGAAAATTTTCTATAGAAAAACTGAAAATTTTCTATAAAAAAACTGAAAATTTTCTATAGAAAAACTGAAAATTTTCTATAGAAAAACTGAAAATTTTCTATAGAAAAACTGAAAATTTTCTAAAGAAAAACTGAAAATTTTCTTTAGAAAAATCAAAAATTTTCTATAGAAAAATCAAAAATTTTCTATAGAAAAATCAAAAATTTTCTATAGAAAAATCAAGAATTTTCTATAGAAAAATCAAGAATTTTCTATAGAAAAATCAAGAATTTTCTATAGAAAAATCCAAAATTTTCTTTAGAAAAATCAAAAATTTTCTTTAGAAAAATCAAAAATTTTATATAGAAAAATCAAAAATTTTCTATAGAAAAATCAAAAATTTTCTATAGAAAAATCAGAAATTTTTTATAAAAAAATCAGAAATTTTCTATAGAAAAATCAGAAATTTTCTATAGAAAAATCAGAAATTTTCTATAGAAAAATCAAAATTCAAAAATTTCTATTTTTATAGGAAATTTTTCTAAAATTTCTTACTTTTCTAAGAAATTTTAAAAAAATTTCTTCTTTTTATTATAGATTTTTAAAAAATTTCTTATTTTTAAAAGAAATCTTTTAAAAATTTCTTATTTTTATAGGAAATTTTTTAAAAATGTCTTATTTTATAAGAAATTTTTCAAAAATTTTTTATTTTTATAAGAGATTTTTCACAAATTTCTTATTTTTATAAGAAATTTTTCAAAAATTTCTTATTTTTATGAGAAATTTTTAAAAAATTTCTTATTTTTATAAAAATTTTTTCAAAAATTTCTTATTTCGATAAGAAATTTTTCAAAAATTTCTTATTTCTATAAGAAATATGTCAAATATTTCTTATTTTTATAAGAAATTTGTCAAAAATTTTTTATTTCTATAAAAAATTTGTCAAAAATTTTGTATTTCTATAGAAAATTTGTCAAAAATTTTTTATTTTTGTAAGAAAATTTTCAAAAACTTCTTATTTTTATAGAAAAATTTTCAAAAGTTTCTTACTTTTACAAGGAATCTTTAAAAAAAATTCATACTTTTATAAAAATATTTTCAAAAATTTCTGTTTTTATAAGAAATTTTTTAAAAAACTTCATATTTTTATAAGAAATTTTTCAAAAAATTATTTTGTTTATAAGAAATTTTTAAAAATTTCGTGTGCTGATAGAAAATTTTTCAAAAATTTTTAATTTTTTGGGAATTTTTTTCAAAAATTTCTTATTTTTATAGGAAGTTTTTCAAAAATTTCTTATTTTTATGGGAAATTTTTCAAAAATTACTTTCTTTTATAAAAAAAGTTTTTTATTTTAATAAGCAATTTTTCAAAAATTTCATTTTTTTATTAGACATTTTTCAAAAATTTCATATTTTTATTAGAAAATTTTTCAAAAATTTCTTATGATTATAGAAATTTTTTAAAAAATTTTAAAAAAAAAATTTTAATTTTATGGAAAATTTTTCAAAATTTTCTAATTTTTTGGGAAATTTTTCAAAAAATTGTTTATGGAAAATAGTAAAATTTCATGAGCTTTAAGAAGAATACCATTTAATTTGTGAAAAACTAAATTATTCTTCTCACATTCTTTTGGTTCTGGTACTTCCTTTAATTACGTTAAACTTATTGCAATGACACCTAATTTTTTTCAAAAATCTTTCCAAAGACTCCTAATATTTATTGTCTAACATGTCTGTCGCATCTTAAACTATCGCAATTTGTATGCCTCCATAACAAACATTATGACAAAATTTTAATGCTTACACCCTCATTATCTAATAAATATTATCATAGGAACGAGTAGTCAGAGGACATTAAAAATTAACCAAACAAATTCACTTATCTTCTCGCTTTGATTTTATGGCTATCCAGAAAAAAAAACATAAAAACAAAAAAAAATCTGTTTTAATTTTTTTCTGTGTTTTTCCCTATAAAAAAAGTTACAAAAAAGAATTAAAATCGTTAAAACATAAGGGCATCGACACACTAACACACCTACTGACAATCATTATATTACAAGAGTGTAACGTATAAGAGGAAAAAATTAGAAAACGTGACTAAAATACCAAGCAAAACGCACAAAACAGCTAAAACAGAAAACATTCCAACACACTATCACAATCACACTAACACACTAAGACTTTAGCTGAAGGAGTAGCAAAATTAACGACCATTTGACAGACAGACTCACGGAGTGAATGAATATTGAGTCGAGTATAAAAGTAAAAGAAGTCCATTAAAAACCTCATGATGGCTGAAATAAACAATAAAATTAGCTCTACAAATGCCTACTCGACATCTATAATGTTCCATCTAAATTTTTTTGTTTCGCCTTTTCGAAATGAAATGAAAAACATCATTTCGCCTTTCTATGCCTTTTTCTAGTTTACAGATTCTTTGCTTTTCTATTCTATTCATTTTGGCTTTTATGTGCCTTTGCGAGTGTGTGTGTGGGTTTAGGCCACACAATTAACCTAAAAGGTTGAACAAAATAATAAAGAAAAACAATAAGAAAACTTAGCCAAACTTTAGCTGAAAAAAAAAAACAAAGTTTAACCCAAATAAATATTCAGTTTTTCTTTTTTTCGGGAAGACAATAAAAAATTCATAAAATTAAAAGAGTTTTATAAATAACAGAAAAAAATTAACAAAGTGAGAAGTTAGGAAAATAGCAGAAGTTAGAAAAATATTAGGTAATAAAAAATAAGTAAGTAAAAAGAAAAGGCTATAGTCAGTTGAGCCCGACCGTTTCTTATTTTTACAAGAATTTTTTCAAAAATTTCTTACTTTTATATGAAATTTTTTATTATTTTTTATTGAAATTTCCATTTTTATAGGAAATTTTTCAAAAATGTGTTCTTTTTTTAAAACATTTTTCACAATTTCTTAGTTTTATAGGAAATTTTTTAAAAATTATTTATTTTATAGGAAATTTTTCAAAAATTTCTTATTTTTATAGGAAATTTTTCAAAAATTTCTTATTTTTATAGGATTTTTTTTTCAAAAATTGCTTATTTTTATAGGAAATTTTTCAAAAATTTCTTATTTTTTTTAAATTTCCTATTTTTATAGGAAATTTCCTATTTTTATAGGAAATTTCCTATTTTTATAGGAAATTTCCTATTTTTATAGGAAATTTTTCAAAAATTTCCTATTTTTATAGGAAATTTTTCAAAAATTTCCTATTTTTATAGGAAATTTTTCAAAAATTTCATATTTTCATAGGAAATTTTTCAAAAATTTCATATTTTCATAGGAAATTTTTCAAAAATTTCATATTTTTATAGGAAATTTTTCAAAAATTTATAATTTTTATAGGAAATTTTTTAAATATTTATAATTTTTATAGGAAATTTTTCAAAAATTTCTTATTTTTATAGAAAATTTTTCAAAAATGTGTTCTTTTCTTAGGACAAATTAGGAAAATTTCCCATTTTTATAGGAAATTTCCTATTTTTATAGGAAATTTTTCAAAAATTTTCTATTTTTATAGAAAATTTTTCAAAAATTTCCTATTTTTATAGGAAATTTTTCAAAAATTTCCTATTTTTATAGGAAATTTTTCAAAAAATTCCTATTTTTATAGGAAATTTTTCAAAAATTTCATATTTTCATAGGAAATTTTTCAAAAATTTCATATTTTCATAAGAAATTTTTCAAAAATTTCATATTTTCATAGGAAATTTTTCAAAAATTTCATATTTTCATAGGAAGTTTTTCAAAAATTTCATATTTTTATAGGAAATTTTTCAAAAATTTATAATTTTTATAGGAAATTTTTTAAATATTTATAATTTTTATAGGAAATTTTTCAAAAATTTCTTATTTTTATAGGATATAACCAAGTTTGCCAGGAGTAATTCAGTAGGACCAAGATTTTTATTTCACAGGATATTTATTTTAACTTAACAAAATTACTTAAATTTATATTAATAGTAGCGACCAGATCCAGAAAAACAGGCAGAAACGACCAGGTCGAAAGACAGTACCAGACTTCCCCGCTTTGTCCGATATACTTATTTTAAAAAATGTGGGTTTTCTTTTGGTTGTTAGTGTATTAGTGACTAACACCTGTGGACTATGGCCGTCAGAACCAGTATTCCACTCTGCACTACCACTATAATCTTCTGTGTCTGGGATCTATGGCTATCAAAACCAGTAGTTTCCCTGTACACTACTACTACTAATCCCTATGGCTATAAAAACCAGTAGGGACTACCACTACTGAGCTGAGGTTTAGTTGTGTGTGAATGGCTGCTACCGAAGCTGTCGCAAACTTGCAGTAGCTGTCCTCCCACTACAACAGCCAAAGACCAACTGAAGCAGTGATAGTCTTAGTAAGTAGTAGTGATCAGCACAGTATGATTTTGTGTAAGAGAGCGGAATGCTAGATTCTCTTATACTTTGTAATCTCTTATAACTAAACTCTTTTAAATAAGAGAAAATATATGCAAATTAATTACATTTCATTAAAAATCTTAACTTAGGTAATAAATTCCAATACTTAAATAAAATAATACAATCCAAATATAATAACATAATAAAAATAATGTAATGAGAGTTTTACTTCGTTACAAGGAAATTTTTTAAAAAATTCTTATTTTTATAGAAACTTTTTGAAAAATTTCTTATTTTTATTGGAAATTTTGTAAATATATTATTTTTTAGGAAATTTAAAAAAAAATCTAATTTTTATAGGAAATTTTCAAAAATTTCTGAATTTTTTATAGGAAATCTTTAACAGAAATATTTCAAAAATTTCTTAGTTTTTTTAGGAAATTTCTTTTTTTTATATAAAATTTATTAAAAATTTCTTATTTTCAGAGGAAATTTAAAAAAATGTCTTATCTTTGTAGGACAATTAAAAAATTTTTTTTTTAGGAAAGTTTTTAAAAATTTCTTATTTTTATAGGAGATTTCTCAAAAATTTCTTATTTTTACAGGTAATTGTTAAAAAATTTCTTATTTTTATAGGATATTTTTCAAAAATTTCTTATTTTTGTAGGAAAATTTAAAAAAATTTCTTATTTTTATAGAAAATTATTCAAAAATATCTTATTTTTATAGGAAATTTTTTAAAAATTTCTTATTTTTATAGGAAAGTTTTCAAAAATTTCTTATTTTTTTATAGGAAATTTTTAAAAAATTTCTTATTTTTATAGGAAATTTTTAAACATTTTCTTATTTTTATAGAAAATTTTTCAAATATTTCTTATTTTTATAGGAAATTTTTCAAAAGTTTCTTATTTTTATAGGAAATTTTTCAAAAATTTCTTATTTTTATTAGAAATTTTTCAAAAATTTCTTATTTTTATAGGAATTTTTTAAAATATTTCTTATTTTTATAGGAAATTTTTCAAAAATTTCTTACTTTTATAGGAAATTTTTCAAAAATTTCTTATTTTTATAGGAAAATTTTAAAAAATTTCTTACTTTTATAGGAAATTTTTCAAAAATTTCTTATTTTTATAGGAAATTTTTCAAAAATTTCTTATTTTTATAGGAAATTTTTCAATAATTTCTTATTTCTATAGGAAATTTTTCAATAATTTCTTTTTTTTATAGGAAATTTTTAAAAAATTTCTTATTTTTATAAGAAAATTTTCAAAAATTTCTAATTTTTATAGCAAATTTTTCAAAAATTTCTTATTTTTATATGAAATTTTTCAATAATTTCTTATTTTTATAGGAAATATAAAAATAAGAAATTTTTCAAAAATTTCTTATTTTTATAGGAAATTTTTCAAAAATTTCTTTTTTTTATAGGAAATTTTTCAAAAATTTCTTATTTTTATTGGAAATTTTTCAGAAATTTCTTATTTTATAGGAAATTTTTCAAAAACTTCTTATTTTTATAGGAAATTTTTCAAAAATTTCTTATTTTTATAAGAAAATTTTCAAAGATTTCTTATTTTTATACGAAATTTTTCAAAAATTTCTTATTTTTATAAGAAATTGTTTAAAAATTTCTTATTTTTATAGGAATTTTTTCAAAAAAAAACTTTTTATTTTTATAGATAATGTTTTTAAAAATTTCTTATTAAGAAGTTTTTGAAAATGTTCTTATTTTTAAACGAAATTTTTTTTTAGTTTTGGAAAAAAATTTTGTGAAAATTCATTGTCCCCTAAAAGTATGCAATAGCTAATTTTAATGCTTGTTTCAAGAATTTTTTATAGAAAATTATGCATTTTTAATAGAAATTAAAAAGTTTGTTTAAATTAATAAAAATTTTAGTAATTATTGTAAATATTAATGCAATACTTACATCATAATTTTCTGGCAAACCAGGTGGACCTGGTGGTCCGGGAGGACCCATTACACCAGGCATACCGTCGACACCTGGTTCCCCTTTGTTGCCTTGCAGACCCTCGGGACCACGAGGACCAGGATCGCCCCTTTCGCCGCGGTCGCCTTTAGGACCGGGGGCACCGCGTTCACCTGGCACCCCAGTAGCACCCTAATTATGGAAAAAAGAAGAGGAAAAAAAGAAAAAATACAGATAAAATTAATGATTTGTTATGTTACCCAAAAATAAGAAAAACTAAGCAATAAAATTAAAAAGCTTTACAAAATATTTATGTGTTTACTCTTAAATTATTAGGATACAAGCCAAAGATAAAAGTATTTGGTTTAAAGGAATGTTTAAATATATATTTACAAGAATTGGTAGCAGAAAAGTAGTAGCAATTTTTGTGGTAGTAGCATATAAGTGTCTCTTAAATTAAGAAAACCCCTAACTAAGGTGTGTTTATGGCTTAAAGACAAAGACAAATTATGGGTAATTTTTATGTGGTTGTAAATTTATTAGTTTCTTTTATTTTTATATGCTTTCAAATAAATTCTTTGTCGAGCCTTTCCATCTTAAATGCCTGAACAAGGTTAAGAAGCAAAAATTTAATTCTTTTCTTTAAACAACAAATATTAGAAAAATAAAAGAGAAAACGAAAAAAAATTAAAAGCTTTTTAGGGCCATAAAATTTACACTACATTGACACTCCCTGTCTTAGAGAGTTTTTATGATTTTAGCCAACACTTTACTTTTAGCAATGGGAGGGCAATGTAACTGCTAATCCTTAAGAAAAAGGCACATTTAAAGAAAGTCTCACAAAACATTTTTCTTGAATGAGTATTTAGTGTGTTTTTCATTTGACTGGAAAATTTATTACAATAAAAACAAAAGAGGAAAATAAAAATCAACAAAAACTACAAGAAATAATCATGTTTTCTTGATGTTTGCGTGTTATTATATTGTTTTTCTTTTATGTTGTTGTTGTTATTTTTGCTGTCGTTGTTTGTATTAGTTTGATGTTCAAGTGTGTGTGGTGTTAAACTTGAAACACTTTTGGTGGGAATTTTTATGTCCATGTGTGTCTGTGTGTATTTGTTTGTGTGAGCATTTTTCTTAAAAGGGGGTGTTTCATTTTAATGGCCATAAACAAATCATTTTGTAATTGAGGTTTTTATGGAAAATAAAAAATCTTTTAGAGGTTATTTGAAAAGGAAATAAATATGGTTTCTTTTAGCGATTTAATGTTTACAAATACAGTTTGTCAAAACCTCAACTTACTCAACAATTTGCATAAACAATATGCTTAAAATTGCTTCCAGAATATGAATGCAAATATTCCTTAAATGAGTTTAAAGGTATAAGAAAATAAATTTATGACCCCTTTTCAAAAAATTAACTTGAAACTGGAGAGTACAACCGTCAATTTGTTGAAAAGGAGTGAAACATAAAAATATTGCTTGTCTACAAATTAAAAAAAAATCCCAAAAGTAGGCAACACTTAAAATTTATAGCCATTTAAGTTAATTAAGGGGGTTTGCTTGTAAACAGTTCCTCATTTATTTAAACGATCAACATGCATCGCATTGTACCAAACAATGGAAATTAAATACAAAACGAAAACAGACCATATACGGTTTTCTTAGGCCAGATATCAAAATCCTAAATAAAACTTAATATTCATCGAATAAGAAAAATTTCCTAAAAAAAATATAACATTTTTGAAACAAAAATCCTACAAAAATAAGAAATTTTTTTAAAATTTCCTATAGAAATAACACATTTTTGAAAAATTTCCTATTTATAAAAAATTTTTTGAAAAATTTCCTAAAAAAGATAAAAAAAATTTCGAATAAAATAAAAAAGTTTTGAAAAATTTTCTATTAAAATAAGAAATTTTTGAAAACATTATCAATAGGAAATTTTTCAAAAATTTGTAAGAAATTTTTGAAGGATATCCAAGAGAATGAAGAAGTTTTACAAAAATTTCCTTTAAAATAAGAAATTTTTGAAAAATATCCTATAAAAAAAAGAAATTTTTGAAAAATATTTTATGAAAATACTAAATTAAAAAAAAAAATTCTATAAAAATAGAAATTTAAAAAAAATTTTCTATAAAATTAGGAAATTTAAAATAAAAATCCTATAAAATTAAGAAACTTTTGAAGAACTTCCTACAAAAATAAGATTTTTGAAGACATTTTCTATAAAAAAAGAAATGTTTGAAAAATTTCTTATGAAAACAAAAGATATATTTGAAAAATTTCTTTTAAAAAATAAAAACTTTTGAATAAATTCCTTTAAAATTAAGATTTTTTTTTTAAATTTCCAAACAAAATAGGAAATCTTTTGAAAAACTTCCTATAAAAATAAAACTTTTTAAAAAATTTCCTACAAAAATAAGAAATTTTTACAAATTTTCTTATAAAAATAAGAAATTTTGGAAAAATTTTCTATGAAAATAAGAAAATTTTGAAAATTTCCTATACAAATTTGACATATTTGCTACATTTCCTATAAAAATAAGAAATATTTTAAAAATTTCCTATAAAAACTTTTGAATAATTTCCTTTAAAAATAAGAATTTTTTTTTTAAATTTCTTATAAAAATATTAAATTTTAGAAACATTTTCTATAAAAATAAGAAATTTTGGAAAAATTTCCGATAAAAATAAGAATCTTTTAAAAAAATTCCTAAAAAAATAAGAACTTTTGAAAATTTTCCTACAAAAATAAGAAATTTTTAAAAATTTTCTTATAAAATACGAAATTTTGAAAAAAATTTCTATGAAGAGAAGAAATTTTTGAAAATTTTCTTATAAAAATAAGAAATTTTGGAAAAGTATTCTACGAAAATAATATTTTTTATAAATTTCCTATACAAACAAGACATATTTGAAAAATTTTCTTATAAAAATAAGAAAATTTCAGAAATTTCCTATAAAAATAAGAAATTTTTGAAAAATTTTATATAAAAATAAGAAATTTTTGAAAAATTTTCTATAAAAATAAGAAATTTTTGAAAAATTTCCTATAAAAATAAGAAATTTTTGAAAAATTTAAAAATTAGTAATTAAAAATTTTTTAAAAATATGAATTTGTTGAAAAATTTTCTTTTAAAAATAAGACATTTCTAGTTTCCTATAAAAATAAGAAAGTGTTAAAAATATTTCAATAAAAATAAGAAATTGTCTTAAAATTTTCTATAAAAATAATAAATTTTTGAAAAATTTCCTGTAAAAATATGAACTTTTTGAAAATTTTCCTATAAAGATAAGATATTTATTAAAAATTTCCTATAAAAATAAGAAATTTTTAAAAATTTCCTATAAAAAAAAGAAATGTTTAAAAATGTCCTATAAAAATAAGAAACTTTTGAAAATTTTCGTATTAAAATAATAAATTTTTTAAAAATTTCCTATAAAAATAAGAAATTTTTGAAAAATTTTCAATATAAGTAAGAAATTTTTGAAAAATTTTTTAATAAAATTAAGAAATTTTTAAAAAATTTATTATAAAAATAAGAAATTTTTTAAAAAATTACTATAAAATTAAGAAATATTTAAAAAAAATGGAATTAAATTAGGAATATTTTGAAATTTTTCCCAAAAATAATCAAAAATGTTGAAAAATTTTTTATAAAAATAAGTCATTTTGGAAAACTTCCTATAAAAATAAGAAATTTATGGAAAATTTCCTATCAAAACAAGAATTTTTTAAAAATTCTAATAAAATAAGATTTTTTTTAAATTTTCCTATAAAACTAAAAACTTTTTAAAAATATCCCATAAAAATATGAAATTTCTGAAAAATTTCTTATAAAAATAATAAATTTTTAAAAATTTCCTATAAAGATAATAAATTTTTAAAAATTTCCTATAAAAAAATTTGTTTAAAATTTGTTAAAAAATTTGTTTAAAAATTTTCTATAAAAATAGTAAATTTTTGAAAAATTTTCTACAAAAATTAGAAATTTTTGAAAATTTTCTTTTATAAATCAGAAATTTTGAAAAAAATTCTTATTTTTAAATTTTATAAATTTCTTTTGTTTAACCTCAAAATATGAAAAGTTTCACAAGTCAAACGTTCTCTAAAGTTCGCATGTGAACGTATTTGTTGATTCATTTGTTGTTTTTCCCTCGTACAATTGTTCATCATTGTACCATCTTGTGTTGGCAAAAGTTGTTCCCTAAGTCTACCAGAAGAGTATTTTTCTCTTACTTATCGGATTAAATTAATTGCCATAAGTAAAAAGGGATTAGTATTATGGTAACCATACCGGAATTTCCGACATTTCGCCATATTTCAATACAATGAATAATGAAGACGAAAGCTAAGAGTGGAGTATTGGGTGACTGGAAATTAACATTAGGGGAACCTCAAGATTTCTTAAAGAAAAATGCTATAGTAAGATAAATTTTTAATTATTGGGTTAAACAGGTTTGGAAAATCATATTTGAAAAATATATTTCTTAATGATTTTAAAGAACGAAATGCAATTTGGAAAAGTTTAGAGTTGGAAATATCGAACTTTCCTGAAAGTATTTTTTTAACTCTCTTATCTTAATATCCACATGATAAGAAGGATTATAGAATAATTTTAAATATTATCATACTCCAGTGTATTTCCATTTTTAAAATGGCATCGTCTAATGTTAAGGGAATAGCGTTATAAACTACGAATTTATTTTAAACTTCTATATTAATTTAAATACGACTCAATTTTATTTAAAACAACATCTTATGATTACTTTAATGTCTAGAGATTATTAAACGCATAAACAATTTATTTTATATACCAGAATTTCTTCATTTTCTTTTCCCTTCCTTTGCTTTTGTAAAATTTAGCTCTAAGTCGTAGCACTCGTCATTCTCTAGTGGTTCTCAAGAATAATTTCTATTTTTTTGTTCTAGACTCTTAATGGTTTAAATGTATTTAGCGGAATACTTATGGTTCGCCTCAAATATTTAACTCTCGAGCAGATGAACATGAAGACTAAGATGAAGTACAATCATTACATTTCATATTTTTTCGTTTCTTTTAAATATTTTTTTTTATTTTTAGACTGATTTATGGGGGAGAATTTGTTAAGATTATGGTTTAATTTTGACCAAAACGAAAAACGCAAGCGTAAAACAACAATAATAATAAAATAAATACTAAAATAAATAATATTAATAAATAATATCCCTCGAAAAATAACAGAAAATTTTCGTTACCAACCGTTTTACGCTTAATATATTGCATGAGACTTCTTTCCACAAGAGGCTGGGATTTGGCCGGAAATGAACATACACACACACACACAATGCAAAGAAACATTAGCGCAATAAATAGAAATAAAATTAAATAAATAAAATAAATGAATATAAATTTAAAAGACAAGAGAAATGACAAAAATAATGAAATAATAACAATCGTAATCATAAAACAGAAATAAATGACCATTTTGGACCATAAGCGGAATTAATTGCTCGATGAGGAACGTCTGTCTTTCAAACAAGATATGGCAAATAAATTAAATGAAAGATGAAATTAATAGCTTTTCTTTAGAAACAAATCTTGGAGAAAAATCCAACAATTCTGATTTACATAAATTTTTTTGAAATCAAAAAAAAAAATTTGAAAAATTTTCTATAAAGAAATTTTTGATAACAAAAAATTTTCTAGAGAAAATATAGAGAAATTTTTGTCAGCGAAAATTTTTGATAACGAAAAATTTTCTATAGGAAAATTTTGATAACGAAAAATTTTTATATAGTAAAATTTTTCATCTTGAAAAATTTTCTATAGACAAATTTTGAATTACGAATAATTTTCTATAGAAAATTTTTTAATAACAAAATATTATAAATATTAATTTATTGAAATATTTTTGATAACGAAAAATTTTCTATACAATCATTTTTGATAACGAAAAATTTTCTATACAATCATTTTTGATAACGAAAAATTTTCTAAGAAACATTTTTGATAACGAAAAATTTCTTATAATGAAAAATTTTCTTTAAAAATTTTTTTTAACGAAATATTTTTAATGGAAATGTTTTTAATATAGAACAATTTTCTATAGAAAAATCCTTGATATAAAATTTTTAATATACATTTTTTTTTATAAAAAATTTTTAAAACAAAATTTTTTATAGAAAATTTTCATAAAAATTTATATATAGAAAATTTTCTTATAAAATTTTCAATAGAAAATTTTCATACAAAACTTTTCTATAAAAAGTACAGTTTTTTATAGGATATTTTTCGATAGAAAATATTTCATATAAAATTTTTCTATAACTTTTTAAATAAAATTTTTCTATAACTTTTTTATATAAAATTTTTTTAGAAAATTTTTATATAGAAAATTTTTCTATAGAATATTTTCATATAAGATTTTTCCATTAAAAATTTTCAAATAAAATTTTTCTGAACAAAATTTTCATATCAGATTTTTTTTATAGAAAATTATAATATAAAATTTTTCTATACAAAATTTTAATATATAGTTTTTCTATAGAAAATTTTTATATACAATTTTTCTATAGCAAATTTTTGTAAAAATTTTTATTTAAAAAAAATTTGCTATAGAAAATTTTCATACGAAATTTTTCTGTATATAAAATTTTTCTATACAAATTTTCATATACAATTTTTTTATAGAAAATCTTTCTATAGAAAATTTTTCTTTAGAAAAATTTTCATATTGTATTATATTATTCTATAGAAGATTTTTCATATAATAATTTTCTATAGAAAATTGTTCATATAATTTTTTTGTATAGAAAACTTTTTTTAAGAAAAGTGTTCATATAAATCAATTTTACAAAAATTTTTAATTCTTAATTTTTCAACAAAAAATTTTTAAATTTATTCGTCGAAATTTTTTAATATAAAATTTTTTATCAAATATTTTTCATATAAAATTTTTTATATAAAAGTATTTTATAAAAAAAAAATATAAAATTTTTCTATAGAAAATTTTTCATATAAATTTTTTTTATAGAAAGTTATTTATACAAAATTATTCTATAAAAAATTTTCATATAAAATGTTTCTATAAAAGATGTTACAAATTTTTCTATAGAAAATATGATAACAAAAAATATTCTGTAAAAAAAAAATCTATAAAAAAATTTTCAAATACAATTTTTTTATTAGGAAATTTTTATATCAAATTTTTCTATAGCTTTTATACGATAATTTCTATAGAAAATTTTCAAATAAAATTTTTTTATAAAAAATTTTTCATACAAAATTTTTCTATAGGAATTTTTTTTCTATAGAAAATTTTAGGCATAAAATTTTTCTATAGAAAATTTGTCATATAAAATTTTTTCATAGAAAATTTTTCATATAAAAATTTTTATAGAAAATTATTCATTTTTTATAGAAAATTTTTCACAAATAATTTTTTATTGAAAATTTTTCATAGAAAACATTTTATAGCAAATGCATCTATAGAAAATTTTTCTTTATACAATTTTTAAAGAAAATATTTCTATATACAAATTTCTTTCAAAAATTTTTTATATAAAATTTTTCTATTAAAAATTTTTAGATATACATTTCTATAGAAAATTGTTCATATACATTTTTGCTATAGAAAATCGTACATATAAAATACTTCTTTTGAAAATTTTACATATAAAACACTTCTATAGAAAATTTTTGCAGACATTTTTTTGAAAAATTTATTTTTCATTGCATATTTTAAGGCCTTTTTTATATCAAATTTCGTGATATTAGGTTAAGCGCTTGTTATTGTATTCACCTAATTCTTAAATTTATTCGAAATAAATGTAAATAAAATAAACATAATTCTCAGCTTAATAATACAATTTAAAAGTTTCACTTTTTACTCACAGCAAACCCTCAAAAATAAAAATTGGTCACCCTTATACAAAGATGCTCAACATTCATGTAAAAATATTCTATAAGAAAAAAATATCTGTTCTAAAGTAGTATTTACTATCAACCACATTTTATAACTTTCCTTTTATTTATACTCCCGCTCCATTCTTAGGTATAAGGAAAATATATTTCTTTTGCTTTCAACATTTTCCTTAGACAAAAATATCTTTGCTGAAAAAAGAAAGAAAAACCTTGTTTTTTCATGATAAGGATTTTGTATAAATTCTCTTGCTTGACATTTGGTTATAGAGATAAAAAATTCACATATATATTTTTTTTCAACTTAAAAATATTTCTGCCATTATTTGAATAAAAAACGTAAAATCTTTTTTTAAAATAAAATGGAATCAGGAATTTATGTCTGTCAGTATAGCTTTCTTTCCATGTATGATTACATACATGAAAAACTCTTAGCGGCGAAAGAGTGTGTCTGTTGTGTTTCTTAAAATTGAGATAAAAATGGAAAATACATAATTTTTTTTCCTTTTTTCTAAAATGCATTTGAAATTTTAACATGTTTTCTAGAGAAGCCACACATAAAAGGAAAATAAGAAAATAGTGGACTATATTTTTGAAGGAATTTTTTCTAATAATGTATTCGATGACATAAAAATGTTTACGAACATTTTTTAAAAGTTGTTAGAATATTTGAAAACAAATTTAATAATTTTAAATTTCCATATTTAAGTCATCTCCATTTCTTCTTAAGATATTTTTCATGTATTTCCAAATTCCAATTCCGTATAATTAAATTAAATTCATCTATATTGTTTAAGTAATGGAAATTTTAATATAAAAATAATTGTAATTTTTAACAATTCTTATTTAGAACAAGTTTCTGTTGTAGTTTTAGTAACAAATCTCCTAAGTAATGTTTTACATTTACTTCCGTATACATTAGACTGAAGTTAATTGTTATGGAGAAAAAAGTGGAAAGTAGGCCACACTAAACCTATAAAATAAGTTGAAAAATAATGCATATATAGAAAAATTTTGATACCAAAAAATTTTCTATAGAAAAATTTTTTAAAACTAAAAATTCTGTAGAAAAATTTTTGATAACTAAAAATTTCCAATAGAAAAATTATTGATAACGAAAAATTTTCTATAGAAACATTTTTAATAATAAAAAATTTTATATAAAAAAAGAAATTTTAATAATAAATAAAGAAATTTTTGATAACAAAAAAATTTCTATACAAAAATTTTGATAACGAAAAAAGAAAACAAATTTATAGAAAATTTTTGATTTTCTATAGAAAAATTTTTAATAACAAAAAATTTTCTATAGAAAAATTTTTGAAAACTAAAAATTTTCTGTAGAAAAATTTTTGATAACGAATAATTTTCAATAGAAAAAATTTTGATAACGAAATATTTTCAATAGAAAAATTTTTGATAATGAAAATATTTGATAACGAAAATTTTTCTATAAAAATTTTTGATAACAAAAAATTTTCTATAAAATATTTTTAATAACGAAAAAGATTATATAGATAAATTTTTGATAACAAAAATTTTCTACAGAAAAATTTTTAATAACGAAAAATGTTCTATAGAAAAATTTTTGATACTGAAAAATTTTCTATAGAAAATTTTTGATAACAATAAATGTTCTATAGAAAAATTTTTAATAACGAAAAATTTTCTATAGAAAAATTTTTTATAACGAAAAATTTTCTATAGAAAAATTTTTAATAACGAAAAATGATCTATAGAAAAATTTTTAATAACGAAAAATTTTCTATAGAAAAATTTTTAATAACGAAAAATTTTCTATAGAAAAATTTTTAATAACGAAAAATTTTCTATAGAAAAATTTTTAATAACGAAAAATTTTCTATAGAAAAATTTTTAATAACGAAAAATTTTCTATAGAAAAATTTTTAATAACGAAAAATTTTCTATAGAAAAATTTTTAATAACGAAAAATTTTCTATAGAAATATTTTTAATAACGAAAAATTTTCTATAGAAAAATTTTTAATAACGAAAAATTTTCTATAGAAAAATTTTTAATAACGAAAAATTTTCTATAGAAAAATTTTTAATAACGAAAAATTTTCTATAAAAAATGTTAAATAACGACAAATTTTCTATAGAAAAATTTTTAATAACGAAAAATTTTCTATAGAAAAATTTTTAATAACGAAAAATTTTCTATAGAAAAATTTCTAATAACGAAAATTTTTGATAACGAAAAATTTTCTCTAGAAAAATTTTTAATAACGAAAAATTTTCTATAGAAAAATTTTTAATAATAAAGAATTTTATATAGAAAAATTTTTGATAATGAAAAATTTTTGATAAAGAAAAATTTTTGATAACGAAAAATTTGCTATAGAAAAATTTTTGAAGACTACAAATTTTGATAACGAAAAATTTTCAATAGAAAAATTTTTGATAAGGAAAAATTTTTGATAACGAAAAATGTTTGATAACGAAAAATTTTCTATAGAAAAATTTTTGATAATGAAAAGTTTTCTATAGAAAAATTTTTGATAACGAAAAATTTTCTATAGAAATATTTTTGATTACGAAAAATTTTCTATAGAAAAATGTTTGATAATAAAAAACTTTCTACAGAAAAATTTTTGATTAAGAAATAGTAAGTATTAAGTATTTGTGGAGCAATATTAATAATTAAATTTTATAGATTTAAATTAATTTAACAAACTCACTAAAAGTATGCAACGCAATCTTCGTTAAAAAAATCTACTTTTTTGCATCAGCCTAATCCTAAGCATATACTCAAATGCAAAACCCATAACATTCTCATAAAACTGGTAAGTAACGCATTACAGTTATTATCCTTTACTTGTATCCATTTCCTGCTACAACAACAGAAAATATTTTGACATAAATAACATTTTATAAGTGTATGTTATGTTAGAGTTTTGCATGTGTTCGTTTATTGTAGATTTTAGTTTTCTTTCCTTGTGGGCGATTGTGTTGTCTTCAGCTTGACAAAATAAACAACTAGAGAATTGGACATATACAAATATAGAAATAAATGAAGACAAATACAAATCTAAATAAAACATACACATACACACTTGAGCTGAGAGAGTTGCCGTAACGGAACAACAGAAATTTTATGAAAATTATTATTTAAAAAACAGGATGCACAAAAACATTTGTCAGATAGGAGTGATGAAGACAAGACTATGTGGAACTATCTTTGTAGAGCATCGGAAAATTGTTTTAGTGAGGAAAACTTTTTACAATTATAATGTGTTGTTGTGAGTTTTTAAGCGATCAGGGGTCTTGTTAAGAAATTTTAAATAAATTGAAAATGGAAAGATTTCAAGAATATTGTATTGCATACTTTTAGGTGTTATAATGAAAGTTTATTAAGATCACATTATTATAATAAAAGGATCAATATGTTATTGAAAGGCTAGTCTTTGGACACAATTTGATTTGATCTACTACTCTTTGGAGTATTTTAAACAAGCAATCAAACATGTTAGATATAATGAAATCTTGAACTATTTTCGAACATCCTAAACATAGGCAATACATTTTATTAAATCTACTAAGCTTTAGATTTAATTATATTTGATATTTTTAAGACAAAGTTTTACACAAGTCTTTATATTGTTTATAATAAATTAATTTGTTGCTTTCAAAACTTTCTAGAATTGTTTATTTCTTTCTCCTCGTCTACTGTGCCACAATTTGACCCCATTAACTTGAGATTCCTCCCTACATATGCCACAATGTTCTATTCTATTTTTCCTGCTTTACCATTTATTCTCTAAAGTAATAACTTTACTATAATTCAACAAACAAATTGTACCTTTGTTTGCACTTTGATATACGATGATGCTGATGATGAAGTTCAAACCAGAAATGTTAGTAAAAAAAAGTATAAAATATTTCATCTAAAAAATAAAATGCATTTAAAACAAGAGATTCAGAAAAATAGATACAAATGAGAAAAATGTCATCAAATGTATATGTTTTAGTCATATTTCCATTACATTTTATTTTGTCTAGATTCTTATCATTAATGCTTGTCATATAAATGAAATGCTGCTAACATTTCTAGGGGATTTGGAGACAGTAAAAGCTCATTGATGGGATAAGTCAAAGACATTTTAATTATAAATTTTCTTGTTGATATTAAAAATTTTGTTATCAAATATTTTTCTATGGACAATTTATTGTTTTTAAAATTTTTTTTGTATAGAAAATTTAAAAAATTTTTTCTATAGAAAATTTTTTGTTTAACAAAAATTTTTCTATGGAAAATTTTTTGTTTTACAAAAATTTTTCTATAGAAAATTTTTTGTTTTACAAACATTTTTCTATAGAAAATTTTTTGCTTTACAAACATTTTTCTATAGAAAATTTTTTGTTTTACAAACATTTTTCTATAGAAAATTTTTTGTTTTACAAACATTTTTCTATAGAAAATTTTTTGTTTTACAAACATTTTTCTATAGAAAATTTTTTGTTTTACAAAAATTTTTCTATAGAAAATTTTTTGTTTTACAAAAATTTTTCTATAGAAAATTTTTTGTTTTACAAAAATTTTTCTATAGAAAATTTTTTTTGTTTTACAAAAATTTTTCTATAGAAAATTTTTTGTTTTACAAAAATTTTTCAATAGAAAATTTTTTGTTTTACAAAAATTTTTCTATAGAAAATTTTTTGTTTTACAAAAATTTTTCTATAGAAAATTTTTTGTTTTACAAAAATTTTTCTATAGAAAATTTTTTGTTTTACAAACATTTTTCTATAGAAAATTTTTTGTTTTACAAACATTTTTCTATAGAAAATTTTTTGTTTTACAAACATTTTTCTATAGAAAATTTTTTGTTTTACAAAAATTTTTCTATAGAAAATTTTTTGTTTTACAAAAATTTTTCTATAGAAAATTTTTTGTTTTACAAAAATTTTTCTTTAGAAAATTTTTTGTTTTACAAAAATTTTTCTATAGAAAATTTTTTGTTTTACAAAAATTTTTCTATAGAAAAATTTTTGTTTTACAAAAATTTTTCTATAGAAAATTTTTTGTTTTACAAAAATTTTTCTATAGAAAATTTTTTGTTTTACAAAAATTTTTCTAAAGAAAATTTTTTGTTTTACAAAAATTTTTCTATAGAAAATTTTTTGTTTTACAAAAATTTTTATATAGAAAATTTTTTGTTTTACAAAAATTTTTCTATAGAAAATTTTTTGTTTTACAAAAATTTTTCTATAGAAAATTTTTTGTTTTACAAAAATTTTTCTATAGAAAATTTTTTGTTTTACAAAAATTTTCTATAGAAAATTTTTTGTTTTACAAAAATTTTTCTATAGAAAATTTTTTGTTTTACAAAAATTTTTCTATAGAAAATTTTTTGTTTTACAAAAATTTTTCTATAGAAAATTTTTTGTTTTACAAAAATTTTTCTATAGAAAATTTTTTTTTTACAAAAATTTTTCTATAGAAAATTTTTTGTTTTACAAACATTTTTCTATAGAAAATTTTTTGTTTTACAAAAATTTTTCTATAGAAAATTTTTTGTTTTACAAACATTTTTCTATAGAAAATTTTTTGTTTTACAAACATTTTTCTATAGAAAATTTTTTGTTTTACAAACATTTTTCTATAGAAAATTTTTTGTTTTACAAAAATTTTTCTATAGAAAATTTTTTGTTTTACAAAAATTTTTCTATAGAAAATTTTTTGTTTTACAAAAATTTTTCTATAGAAAATTTTTTGTTTTACAAAAATTTTTCTATAGAAAATTTTTTGTTTTACAAAAATTTTTCTATAGAAAATTTTTTGTTTTACAAAAATTTTTCTATAGAAAATTTTTTGTTTTACAAAAATTTTTCTAAAGAAAATTTTTTGTTTTACAAAAATTTTTCTATAGAAAATTTTTTGTTTTACAAAAATTTTTATATAGAAAATTTTTTGTTTTACAAAAATTTTTCTATAGAAAATTTTTTGTTTTACAAAAATTTTTCTATAGAAAATTTTTTGTTTTACAAAAATTTTTCTATAGAAAATTTTTTGTTTTACAAAAATTTTTCTATAGAAAATTTTTTGTTTTACAAAAATTTTCTATAGAAAATTTTTTGTTTTACAAAAATTTTTCTATAGAAAATTTTTTGTTTTACAAAAATTTTTCTATAGAAAATTTTTTGTTTTACAAAAATTTTTCTATAGAAAATTTTTTGTTTTACAAAAATTTTTCTATAGAAAATTTTTTGTTTTACAAAAATTTTTCTATAGAAAATTTTTTGTTTTACAAAAATTTTTCTATAGAAAATTTTTTGTTTTACAAAAATTTTTCTATAGAAAATTTTTTTTGTTTTACAAAAATTTTTCTATAGAAAATTTTTTTGTTTTACAAAAATTTTTCTATAGAAAATTTTTTTGTTTTACAAAAAGAATTTTTGGGTTTAAAAAATTTCTCTATATAAAATTTTTAGTTTGCAAAAAGTTTTTTTATAGAAAATTTTTCGTTTTAAAAAATTTTAAAAAAATTGTGATTCATACTGAGAACTGAAAAATGGTCACTTTTAAAGGGTTTTACTGCATTAATGTTATTTTTCTATTCTTTCACTGGTTTTCATTTTTCAATTTATCTATTTCTAGATTGTTCTTTTTCCATTTGTGGTTTCCTTTGTTCTATTTCTTTGCATACTTACAAGTTATAAGGTTTTGATATAAAAAGTAAAAATTAAAAATATCCAATATTTGAAAAAATAATTTGAGAACAGATTTAGATATAGTTTTCTAATGTATTTGAAACTCCCAAAATAATTGAAATCCTTAATATGTGTAAAAAATTGTCTTAGATATATAAAAATTTAAAAATTTATTTTCTTAACTCCACACTTTTGTCTAAGATAAACTAAAAAGTCCCCATGCGTTTATACACAAAGGCCGTTACAAGATAACAACTGTTTTCGAGTATAAAACATTTAACATTTGGCCCTTTTGACTGCTTTAGTTCGAGTAAATAAGGTCCCTTTGGGTAGATTGATAATTTTGCTAATTTGCTTGACATTCGATACTAATTGTGATTTAAGAGAAAATCGTGTTGCATACCTTTAGGTGGTATGAAACGATTTCTTGTAATATTTGAATAATTCAAGTTATCATCTTAAAGTTCTTTAAACAAACGAGAACAAATAAATATAAAGCTCCTAAAAATATGCAGTATTTAATTAAAAACTCCACTAGTGTTACCTCCATTTATAGATTTTATATACACATAAATATATACATAGAAATTTATCTTTAAAGCCTTCACCTAAATATTATCTATTCGTAATTTGTGCATTTTGTTTTAGTTAATTTTAGTAACATTAGAATATTCTAGTTAATCTTAACATTCCAAAAATATTTACAGTCTAAGTATCAGTATGGCTTTAATTAGTTGGAAAAATTTGTTTGAAAAAATTATTTAGTTAGAGGCAATATTTTGAAGATTTTTTTATAATTTTTTTTAATCTTGCAATTATTTTGGGTTAGAATTAAGTTAGACGGTGCCAATTGTACTCAATTTAAAATTTTACCTCAATTGTTATATTCGTCTTAAAAACAAAGCAAAATGGGAGGGATATTTTGTTTGTGTGTTTTTTTTTAAAAAATTCATGAAAAAAATAAAAATTATATTAAAACTTAATGAAAAATTAACTGTTTGTGAAAAGTTAAAATTTTATTTTCAATTTTAGTATAACTTACCGTACGTCCCGGTGCACCTGTTTTGCCTTCTTTACCTGGTAGTCCTGGTGGACCTCGTATTGTTTCTCTTAAAATGTCGTTGTCTTTGATGGCTTCTAGGATATCAGACGCATTGCATGTACATTTGCCAGTGTATTTCTGTAAGTAGAAATTAAGATAATGAAGAAATAATCAAATCGGTTCAGATATGTACGTATACAAATTATATCCAAAATTTGGTCGATTTTCTATAAAATTTAATGGATTCTAAGTCAAATAGACAATACACTTTATATAGACAAGAAGACTAAGACATAGACTAAGATATAAACTAAGACATAGACTAAGGCATAGACTAAGACATAAACTAAGACATAGACTAAGACATAGACTAAGACATAGACTAAGACATAGACTAAGACATAGACTAAAACATAGACTAAGACATAGACTAAAACATAGACTAAGATATAGACTAAGACATAGACTAAGACATAGACTAAGACATAGACTAAGACATAGACTAAGACATAGACTAAGACATAGACTAAGACATAGACTAAGACATAGACTAAGACATAGACTAAAACATAGACTAAGACTAAGACATAGACTAAGATATAGACTAAGACATAGACTAAGACAAAGACTAAGACATAAACTAAGACATAGACTAAGGCATAGTCTAAGACATAGACTAACCATAGACTAAGACATAGACTAAGACATAGATTAAGACATAGATTAAGACATAGACTAAGACATAGACTAAGACATAGACTAATACATAGACTAAGACATAGACTAAGACATAGACTAAGACATAGACTAAGACATAGACTAAGACATAGACTAAGACATAGACTAAGACATAGACTAAGACATAGACTAAGACATAGACTAAGACATAGACTAAGACATAGACTAAGACATAGACTAAAGCATAGACTAAGACTAAGACATAGACTAAAATATAGACTAAGACATAGACTAAGATATAGACTAAGACATAGACTAAGACATAGACTAAGACATAGACTAAGACATAGACTAAGACATAGACTAAGACATAGACATAGACTAAGACATAGACTAAGACATAGACTAAGACATAGACTAAGACATAGACTAAGACATAGACTAAAACATAGACTAAGACATAGACTAAAACATAGACTAAGAATAAGACATAGACTAAGATATAGACTAAGACATAGACTAAGACAAAGACTAAGACATAAACTAAGACATAGACTAAGGCATAGTCTAAGACATAGACTAACCATAGACTAAGACATAGACTAAGACATAGATTAAGACATAGACTAAGACATAGACTAAGACATAGACTAAGACAAAGTCTAAGACATAGACTAAGACATAGACTAAGACATAGACTAAGACATAGACTAAGACATAGACTAAGACATAGACTAAGACATAGACTAAGACATAGACTAAGACATAGACTAAGACATAGACTAAAACATAGACTAAGAATAAGACATAGACTAAGATATAGACTAAGACATAGACTAAGACAAAGACTAAGACATAAACTAAGACATAGACTAAGGCATAGTCTAAGACATAGACTAACCATAGACTAAGACATAGACTAAGACATAGATTAAGACATAGACTAAGACATAGACTAAGACATAGACTAAGACATAGACTAAGACATAGACTAAGACATAGACTAAAGCATAGACTAAGACTAAGACATAGACTAAAATATAGACTAAGACATAGACTAAGATATAGACTAAGACATAGACTAAGACATAGACTAAGACATAGACTAAGACATAGACTAAGACATAGACTAAGACATAGACTAAGACATAGACTAAGACATAGACTAAGACATAGACTAAGACATAGACTAAGACATAGACTAAAACATAGACTAAGACTAAGACGTAGACTAAGATATAGACTAAGACATAGACTAAGACAAAGACTAAGACATAGACTAAGACATAGACTAAGACATAGACTAAGACATAGACTAAGACATAGACTAAGACATAGACTAAGACATAGACTAAGACATAGACTAAGACATAGACTAAGATATAGACTAAGAAATAGACTAAGACATAGACTAAGACATAGACTAAAACATAGACTAAGACATAGACTAAGACATAGACTAAGACATAGACTAAGACATAGACTAAGACATAGACTAAGACATAGACTAAGACATAGACTAAGATATAGACTAAGACATCGACTAAGACATAGACTAAGACATAGACTAAGACATAGACTAAAACATAGACTTAGACATATACTAAGACGTAGACTAAGACATAGACTCAGACATGGACTAGGAAATAGACTAAGACATAAACTAAGACATAGACTAAGACATAGACTAAGGCATAGTCTAAGACATAGACTAAGACATAGATTAAGACATAGATTAAGACATAGACTAAAACATAGACTAAGACATAGACTAAGACATAGACTAGGACATAGACTATGACAAAGTAAAATGAGGATTAAAGAATATGTAGTTAAAACATAAACCCTAAGCCCTGGAGCGTATGATTAATATTTTCCTCATATTGTTTTAAGATGGCAACTTGGCTGTTCTACAAAACCGCAATTTTTAACAATTATTAATTAAAGAATTATTAGTTTTTGACAATTTAAAACGAAATTAAAAAAAAGCTTTTCATCAATGTTACATATTAGTTTGCTCTAATTTGAAACATTTATTATTAGATTTCAGAAAGCCTAGTTTTTGGCACTTTTTAATAAACAAAAAATGTACATATTTCTAACGGTTGTCTCATTTAGAGACAACATGTTTTTAATCTATGAAAACATCAATATTTAACATAGATACATTTCAGCAAAAAAGATTGACATTATACAATAACGACATTTTTAAAACTGTTTAGAAAAAATGTTTAAAAACATCGTAAACCACTTAATGTTTGATGTCGTTTTTTGTTTTTGTTGCTAACTTCAATTAGTAA
Organism: Stomorhina lunata; assembly: GCA_933228675.1. NCBI lineage: Eukaryota > Metazoa > Arthropoda > Insecta > Diptera > Rhiniidae > Stomorhina > Stomorhina lunata. Next base: position 31,255,495 of record OW121742.1, read on the forward strand.
GCCACACAATACTTCTACTCTTCCAGTCATTTTCAAATATATTTTTCAAAAGTTTTAGCAAAGCTGTTGTAAATTTTTTGCTTGAATTTTACATAACAATATATATATATGTATGTGTATATAAACCAAATTCTAAACAACAAAATCAAGAGAAAAATGTCACTTTAAATTACTAAATATTCACACTTACACATGTATATAAACACACTTTTGCTCAGACTCACACAAATAAAACTTGTATTATTTTCATGGCTTGAAAACGGAAGTGCTAATTTTGGCACGACACCACTACTAATGGAAAGTGTAATTAAGCCAACAGCAAATGTTTGATACGTATTTGTTGTTCAAAATAAATAATTAGAAATAAATTATGGAAAAATCATTTAAATTTTAAATGAAACCTTTTTTGTTTTTTGAGTTTTGTAATTAATTTTGCATAAGTAATTAAGAATTTGAACAAATAATTATTGAATGTTTTTAAATTTTAAATTACCTCTAAGGTTTTAAAAAGCTCTAGGTAAATTATGTTTTAGGTTTTACATAAACCATTAAATTTTTAATACTAAATATTACATTTTCCAATATAATTTATTCATGTCATGTCTGTTATTCAAAACTATATAATTCAGCAAAATCTGTATGTACCCTTAGAACGTACGTTCGATGTAATTATCGAATGTCGACAAATTGAAATCGTTTTCTAAACATCAATTTATTAATAATTATAAATAAATACATTGTCATGCCTGTTCTTGTTGCTATTGTTGGGGGGAAATAGCATAAATAAATATAAATTTACCGGGGATTTGGTGGGTTTTAAGTTTTAAATACGCGTCCCTTAACATTTTTGTGTTTAAATATTTGCCGGATATGGATGTATTGTATCTTGTGCTAAAGCTCTGGTAATTTGCTTTTATAAATCCTCTGTAAATTGGATGTCATTTAAGTCTGATGTGTTGGTAATGCAAACGTGTTAATGAAATGTTTGTCAAAATTAAAGTACAAGTACAAAAATTTTGAATATGTGCGGAAATGTCAAAAAAGATACATATAATACAAACCTAGTATATGGGTAATTTCACGAAAAATTTGTGTAAAATAAATTGAAAATAATTCCACACTCAATTATCGGATTGGCATGTGTCTGTATAACAACCAGAATTACTAGCATTCTTATCAGTAGAAATAGTATTTTTTTCAATGTGTAGTTCCAATGTTTTAAAAACAAAAAAAAATTTACTCCATTTATAATAAATATTATTCAAAAAAATTTCTATAGAAAATTTTCTTATCAAATATGTTTCTATATAAATTTTTTTTATCAAAAATTTTTGTATAGCAAATTTTTTTATCAATAATTTTTCTATAGAAAATTTTTTTATCAAAAATTTTTCTATCGAAAATTTTTTTATCAAAAAAATTTTTACAGAAAAATATTGTATCGATAGTCTATGTCTTAGTCTTAGTCTATGTCTTAGTCTATGCCTTAGTCTATGCCTTAGCCTATGTCTTAGTTTATGTCTTAGTCTATGTCTTAGTCTATTTCTTAGTCTATGTCTTAGTCAATGTATTAGTCTATGTCTTAGTCTATGTCTTAGTATATGTCTTAGTCTATGCCTAAGTCTATGTCTAGTCTATGTCTTAGTCTATGTCTTAGACTATGTCTTAGTCTATGTCTTAGTCTGTGTCGTAGTCTATGTCTTAGTCTATGTCTTGGTGTATGTCTTAGTCTATGTCTTAGTCTATGTCTTAGTCTATGTCTTAGTCTATGTCTGAGTCTATATCTTAGTCTATGTCTTAGTCTATGTCTTAGTCTATGTCTTAGTCTATGTCTTAGTCTATGTCTTAGTCTATGTCTTAGTCTATGTCTTAGTCTATGTCTTAGTCTATGTCTTAGTCTATGTCTTAGTCTATGTCTTAGTCTATGTCTTAGTCTATGTCTTAGTCTATGTCTTAGTCTATGTCTTAGTCTATGTCTTAGTATATGTCTTAGTCTATGTCTTAGTCTATGTCTTAGTCTATGTCTTAGTCTATGTCTTAGTCTATGTCTTAGTCTATGTCTTAGTCTATGTCTTAGTCTATGTCTTAGTCTATGTCTTAGTCTATGTCTTAGTCTATGTCTTAGTCTATGTCTTAGTCTATGTCTTAGTCTATGTCTTAGTCCATGTCTTAGTCTATGTCTTAGTCTATGTCTTAGTCTATGTCTTAGTCTATGTCTTAGTCTATGCCTTAGTCTATGTCTTAGTATATGTCTTAGTCTATGTCTTAGTCTATGTCTTAGTCTATGTCTTAGTATATGTCTTAGTATATGTCTTAGTATATGTCTTAGTCTATGTCTTAGTCTATGTCTTAGTCTATGTCTTAGTCTATGTCTTAGTCTATGTCTTAGTCTATGTCTTAGTCTATGTCTTAGTCTATGTCTTAGTCTATGTCTTAGTCTATGTCTTAGTCTATGTCTTAGTCTATGTCTTAGTCTATGTCTTAGTCTATGTCTTAGTCTATGTCTTAGTCTATGTCTTAGTCTATGTATCAGTCTATGCCTTAATCTATGCCTTAGTCTATGTCTTAGTCGATGTCTTAGTCTATGTCTTAGTCTATGTTTTAGTCTATGTCTCAGTCTATGCCTTAATCTATGCCTTAGTCTATGTCTTAGTCTATGTCTTAGTCTATGTCTTAGTCTATGTCTTAGTCTATGTCTTAGTCTATGTCTTAGTCTATGTCTTAGTCTATGTCTCAGTCTATGTCTTAGTCTATGTCTTAGTCTTTGTCTTAGTCTAGTTCTTTGTCTATGTCTTAGTCTGTGTTGTAGTCTATGTCTTAGTCTATGTCTTGGTGTATGTCTTAGTCTATGTCTTAGTCTATGTCTTAGTCTATGTCTTAGTCTATGTCTTAGTCTATATCTTAGTCTATGTCTTAGTCTATGTCTTAGTCTATGTCTTAGTCTATGTCTTAGTCTATGTCTTAGTCTATGTCTTAGTCTATGTCTTAGTCTATGTCTCAGTCTATGTCTTAGTCTATGTCTTAGTCATTGTCTTAGTCTAGTTCTTTGTCTATGTCTTAGTCGATGTCTTAGTCTATGTATTAGTCTATGTCTTAGTCTATGTCTTAGTCTGTGTCGTAGTCTATGTCTTAGTCTATGTCTTGGTGTATGTCTTAGTCTATGTCTTAGTCTATGTCTCAGTCTATGCCTTAATCTATGCCTTAGTCTATGTCTTAGTCGATGTCTTAGTCTATGTCTTAGTCTATGTCTTAGTCTATGTCTTAGTCTATGTCTTAGTCTATGTCTCAGTCTATGTCTTAGTCTATGTCTTAGTCTTTGTCTTAGTCTAGTTCTTTGTCTATGTCTTAGTCGATGTCTTAGTCTATGTCTTAGTCTATGTCTTAGTCTATGCCTTAGCCTATGTCGTAGTCTATGTCTTAGTCTATGTCTTGGTGTATGTCTTAGTCTATGTCTTAGTCTATGTCTTAGTCTATGTCTTAGTCTATGTCTTAGTCTATATCTTAGTCTATGTCTTAGTCTATGTCTTAGTCTATGTCTTAGTCTATGTCTTAGTCTATGTCTTAGTCTATGTCTTAGTCTATGTCTTAGTCTATGTCTTAGTCTATGTCTTAGTCTAAGTCTTAGTCTATATCTTAGTCTATGTCTTAGTCTATGTCTTAGACTATATCTTAGTCTGTATCTTAGTCTATATCTCAGTCTCAGTCTTCGTCTTTTTAATAGCTTATTATCATTATATATGTTAATTTGTGAATTTAATTTGATTTGATTTTGTATTCAAAATTATAACCTGAAAATCTTTAACAATTGAATCATAGAAAAATCCTTGCAAATCTCCATATGATATTCTTTAAACCAAATTAAACTAAATAAATGAAAAAATGCTGACCCAAGCACTACTAAAAACAAATAGTAGCAAAAATGTACACATCGAAATGTTTTCCACTTAATGTGTGAATGTTGTAGTTAGTTGCAGTAGCAGCTCTAATAGTTACCAATACTGGAGTATACCCGACAAATATAAGTATTGTACTTTTTAGTATATAACTAGAAATGTGTACTATTTACAACATATGTACATATGTATGGATCTCTAAGCCCACTTGAATAAATTGCTCTATAATCCTAACATATTATAGTGAATATAAACACTAGTTCACATACATACAAGCATATATATGTATGTGTATGTAATTTTAACAATTCATCTATATAAAGTTGTTTATGTGTGAGTACCCATGAAACAATTTATGAATGGATATCATAGAAAGTTTTAAAAAAATATTTTTTTCAACAAAAATTGAACAAAAGGTTAGAATAATTAAATCTGAATTTTAAACCAAATTTTTATATGACATCCGAAATATGTCAGTCTAATGTACCAAAGGAGACATTCTGATCAAAGTCCGTTTGCAGAATCTAGGGTATAAAATGAATCACTTTAATATTTTTTAGACTTTGTGGAATAGTTCATTATAACATCTCTCTTCCTTTTTGGTTTCCTGGGTAGCTATGATTGTATGTGTTTGTCAATTTGTCCGTCTGTACCTCGTTATGTTAAGCATCATTTGTACTATGTATTTATACTAAAACACAACGCTAGTACATAGTTGTATAAATAAACATCACAGGCAACAGCTATAACTAACAGTTTTTTTGTTGCTGTTGTTGTTAGTTGTCGTACAATTTTTGTAGTTTGTTTATAAAAGTAAACATTAGCTCTTCAACAATATAGACTTCAGCCACTTTTACCTATACGTAAGCTTTAACAGTACATCCTAACATGTTAAAGAGGTATACATATTTCGCTTATTCGTACCCAGCTGTTTTAAGTGAATGCCTCGTATAGTGCTACTATGGAAAATGAACAATAGTCCATTAAGTTTCGGAGTTGCGAACCTCTATATCGAACTGCTGGTAATATTACCCCACACATACACTTGAAGTTATTTGAAATATAAATAACAAACAATAATTTAACTCTGATGTCGTTTTGTATTGCTATGGTTATTTGTAGTTTTGCTATTTGCTACTACATCTGCTGCTATTGCTGTTGCTGTACATAAATAGTGACGCTGTTTTTAGGATCGTTAGCTGGCGACATAAAAATATTGTAGAAATAGTGAAAACCATCAACAACAACTACAACAATATAAACAGATATAAACAACGTTAGTGAAAATCCGCTAGTTCTTACACATTGTTATCTAGGGAAATCAGGTATTTGCTTCCGGCCATATGTCTGTCTAAATCGCGTCAACAATAAATGTGTTTATGTGTATTAGTTGAGAGAACACACAGATATAAGTATAAATCTAGTTATAATGTGATTTACTGGTAACAAGCTGTGCACTATGGGCTTTGGCTTATTTAATACAATGTCAGGATAAATATGTAGAATATTGATGGAGGTTTACCATCGGCAGTGCGCTATGAATGTAGGACTTACAGCTAAAGAAGCTTGTTTTAAACAACAATTTCAATATAAATTAATTATAAGAGAAATTATTACTTGTTGTTACTGAGGATTGAACCCAAGTAGAATTTTGTATATTATACTAAGTAGCTGACTTTATAAACAACTAAGCCACAGAATCTACAATCAGATCAAGAATTCTTTGGTCTTTAAAGTAATTTGAGCTAGAAAATGAAATTTTAATAGCTCTCTATAGTATTTTTTAATTTCGTAATATGAATTTTTAAGAACTGGTTTTTAAGAATAATTAAAAAATAAACTCCATGGAATTTGATTCCTTGTTTAATGATAAATATTTAAAATAAAATATAATCCTAACCCATTGTGCAAATGAAATACATATACATGGTGGTTTAGAAAAAATAGAAAACAAACTTAAATCGTGTAAGCTCCATAAATTACCAATACCAACACTCTAACTATTGGAACCTTAAAGGAAAGTAAATTGGTTTCAGGGCCTTAAAAATAATATAGCAATTTTTTGTATAAAAAATTTTTATAGAAAGTTTTTAAATATAAAATTTTCTATAGAAATTTGTATATAAAAAATTTTCAAAAGAACTGTTGTATATGAAAAATTTCCATAGAAATTTTTATATGAAAAATTTTCTATTCAAAGTTTTATTTAAAAAACTTCTATATAAATTTTATATGAAAAATTTTTATACCAAATATTTCCTATAGAAATTTTTTATATGAAAAATTTTCTTTAGAAATCTTTATATGAAAAATTTTGTAAAGAAATTTTTGTATGAAAAATTTTTTACAGAAAAATTTTCGTTAAAAATATTTTATATGAAAAATTTTCTACAGAAATTTTTATATGAAAAATTTTCTACAGAAATTTTTATATGAAAAAGTTTTAATATAAATTTTTATATCGAAAAATGTCTATAGAAATTTTCATATAAAAAATTTTCAGTAGAAATTTTTATATGAACATTTTCTAAAGAAATATTTTATATGAACAATTTTCTACAGACATTTTTAAACGAAAAATTTCCCATCGAAATTTTTTTTAATGAAAAATTTTCAATGGACATTTTTATAAGTAAAATGTTCTATAGAAACTTTTATATAAAAAATTTTGTATATTAATTTGTATATGAAAAATATTTTACAGAAACTTTTTTATGAAAATTTTTCTATAGGATGTTTTTTTTAATTTTCAGTAGAAATTTTTTATATGAAAAATTTTCAATAGACATTTTTTATACATTTTTATAGAAATTTTTTATATGAAGGATTTCTATAGAAATTATTTATATAAAAAGTTTCTTTTTTATGAAAAATTTTCTATAGAAATTTTTTTAAGAAAAATTTTCTATAGAAACTTTTTATTTGAAAAATTTTCTATAGAAATTTATTACATGAGAAATTTACTATAAAGATTTGTATATGAAAAATTTTGCTTAGAAATTTTTATATAAAACATTTTTTTTTTTAAATTTTAATATTAAAAATTTTCTATAGAAAATTTTATATGAAAAATTTTCTTTAGAAATTTTTTTATGAAATATTTTCTATAGAAATTTTTATATGAAAAATTTTCTATAGAAATTTTTTATATGAAAAATTTTCTATAGAAATTTTTAGTACGAAAAATTTTCTATAGTAATTTTTTATATGAAAATTTTCTATAGAAATTTTGTATATAAAAATTTTCTATAGAAATTTTTAATATGAAAAATTTTCTATAGAAATTTTTATATGAATTTTCATATTCTATAGATATTTTTTGTATGAAAAATTTTCTATAGAAATTTTTTATATAAAATATTTCTATAGAAATTTTTATATGAGAAATTTTCTATTGACATTTTTTAGAAACTTTTATTTACAAAATCTTCTATTGAAATTTTTATATAAAAAGTTTTCGATACAATTTTTTTTCTATAGAATTTTTTTTATGAAAAATTTTCTGTAAAAATTTTCTATTGAAATTTTTATATGAAACATTTTTTTTATAGAAATTTTTATATGAACTATTTTCCATAGAAATTTGTTACATTAAATATTTTCTATAGAAATTTTTTTTATGAAAAATTTTCTTTAGAAAGTTTTTTCTATAGTAATTTGTATATGAAAAATTTTATATAAAAACTTTTTTTATATTGAACAAATTTTCTATAAACATTTTTAATATGAAAAATTTTCTTTAGAATTTTTTGATATGAAAAATTTTCCTTAAAAATTTTTGTATGATTTTTATAGAAATTTTGGTGTGAAACATTTTCTCTAGAAATTTGTAGTATCAAAAATTTTCTATAGAAATATTGCATATAAAAAACTTTTTAAAGAAATTTTGTATAGAAATATTTATATGAAATAATTTTCCTAAGAATTTTTGACATAAAACATTTTCTATAGAAATTTTTTTATATGAAAAATTTTCTTTAGAATTTTTTATATGAAAAATTTTCTTTAGAATTTTTTTATTTGAAAAATTTTCTTTAAAAATTTTTATCTGATTTTTATAGATATTTTTATGTGAAACATTTTCTGCAGAAATTTGCAATATCACAAATTTTCTATAGAAATGTTGCATATAAAAAACTTTTTAAATTTAAATTTGTATGAAATAATTTTCATAAGAATTTTTTATATAAAACATTTAATTTCGTTCAAATAAAATATTTTCTATAATTTTTTTTATATATAAAATTTTCTATAGAAATTTTTATATATAAAATTTTCTATAGAAATTTTTATATACAAAATTTTCTATAGAAATTTTTATATATAAAATTTTCTATAGAAATTTTTATATATAAAATTTTCTATAGAAATTTTTATATATAAAATTTTCTATAGAAATTTTTGTATATAAAATTTTCTATAGAAATTTTTATATATAAAATTTTCTATAGAAATTTTTATATATTAAATTTTCTATAGAAATTTTTATATATTAAATTTTCTATAGAAATTTTTATATATAAAGTTTTCTATAGAAATTTTTATATATAAAATTTTCTATAGAAATTTTTATATGAAAAATTTTCTATATAAGATTTATATGAAAAAATTTCTATATAAATTTTATATGAAAAAATTTCTTTAGAATTTTTATATGAAAAATTTTCTATAAAAATTTTTTATATGAAAATTTTTCTATAGAAATTTTTATATGAATATTTTCGACAGAAATTTATTATATAAAAAATTTTTATAGAAGTGTTGTATATGAAAAACTTTGTTTAGAAATTTTTTCTATGAAACATTTTCTGTAGTAATTTTTTAAATAAAAAACTTTCTTTAGAAATTTATCTATGAAAAATTTTATATATGAAAAATTTTCTATAGAAATTTTTATATGAAAAATTTTCTATAGAAATTTTTATATGAAAAAATTTCTATAGAAATTTTTTTGTAAAAATTTTCTATACAAATTTGTTATATAAAAAAATTTACATGAGAAACTTTTTTTCTTTTATTTAAATATTTTTCAAAGATAAATTTCTAATCTTTGAAAAATATTTAAATAAAAATTTTCTATAAAAATTTTTATATGAAAAATTTTCAATAGAAATTTAATTATGAAATAGTTTTTATAGAAATTTTGTATATGAAAAGATTTGGTATAATTTATAAAAAATCTTTTATAGAAATTTTTATATGAATATTTGTATAGAAATTTTTATATGAATATTTGTATAGAAATTTTTATATTAAAAATTTGCTATAGAAATGTTGTATATGAAATATTTTTTAAATATTGTTTTTCTATAGAAATTTGTTATATAAAAAATTTTCTACTGAAATTTTTTATATGAAAAATTTTCCATAGAATTTTTAATATAAAAAATTTTCTATAGAAATTTTTTAAATAAAAAATTTTTTTATAGAAATTTTTTATATGAAAAATTTTCTTTGAAAATTTAAAAACTTTCTACAAAAATATTTTATATAAAAATTTTTCTATTGAAATAAAAACAATTTAAAGCATAGGGTCTCTACACAGCAAAACCATGGCCTTGTTAAAAAACTATACTTAAATGTTTCTAAATTTAAACATTTAACAATTTATTTAGTTGAAATTAAATGTTTTTTTAGTTAAACTATCGTAAATTTTTGTTTTAATTTTTTTCATTCATTTTCATTAAATTAGTGTCTAAAGCTGTTTTTCATACACTCGCAGGTTTAAAATTCTATTGTTCAATTTAATTTTATAGCTGATTTATTGTTATAGTTGGCATTTAGTTTTGTTGCATTTAATAATAACATCAACACCAATACTAATACAATAAGCAAATTTAATAGAATTTTAGTTTCATCAAGCGGAAATAAAAGCAAACACACACATTTATACTCGAGTATTTAGTAGTGGAATGCGAATAAGTGAGAACAGGAGGGAGAAAAGTTAAATTCTCGAAAAAAAAACGACAAAATTTTTAATACTTATTGATTGCATTAATTTATTGTATAAATAATAATAGACATTTTTGAAATGTTTCAAATATGCAGCTTTAAATCTTGATATCAGTAAAAAAAAAATAGTCGATATAGTAGGTAGTTTCGGTTGAAAGTAAAAATCGAGACCTGAGATATTTTGGAAAAAGTTCCAGAAAGTAAAAATCACAATCTTTTCTTAGAGCTTTACAAAATCGACACAATTGCGGAAAATTGCCTTTTGATATATTTCAGACATTAAATCGTACAACCTTAATATATAATTCAACAAAAATTGTTTATTGGTTTTTAAAGTATATGTGTTAAATGTTTTCAATCTATGTTTGTTTGCATTAATAAACGTAAGTATATGTGTCTGTTCTTTAAAATAACATTTTCATTTATAATTGAAAATTAACTTTGTTCGCTCAGCGTATCTTTCGATTTATTTGTTTGTAAATTATAAAATAAATCAATTTTGAAAATTAAAATTTTATTTTCGCCATAAATAAAATCCTTTTGTTGAACTAAGGTGAATAACTATTTTCTGAATGAACATACGCTTTTGGAATGCATGTATTTGGAATGCATTCATTTGGTATTAAAGTAATGGTGTGTTTATATGCTGTTAAGCTGATAGTAAAACATTTAAGTATAATTTACAAAATTCTAAATCATATAAACATTTTTGTAAATTATATCAGCTATTCGCTAAATGTTTTTAATATTACTTTTATTTAACTATAATTGTTTAACCAGACTTTAATTGAACTATAATTAGTTGAGTGTGTGTGTTTTTATCATAGTAAAATCTGCAGTATTTTAGAGATTTATTTCATTTTAATGAATTAAATGATTTTTGAGAGATTTAAATGTAAATTGAAAAGCCAAATGTTTTAAAATTTAAATTTTTAAATTCAGCCGAAAATTAAAATCTAAAGCAAAATTTTTGGTTTTAATGAGCAATAGTTGATGTACTTGTTAAAAATTCAATCATACGCTCCAGTGATAATAAAAAAGAAAACAAATTAATTTAAAGGATATTCAAATTGTTTTCATTAATATTATATTTTAGTCTAAGATAAAATTTACTTAATATCTTTACTCTATTTCCATTAAAATCTAAGTACTAATTAGAAATTTCATGAGTATTTAGATAATTATTATAATTTTTATATTTTTTTGTAGACACTTACCGCCTCTGGATTGTTTGTAAAGTCCACAAAGGGAGGAAATGAACCTGGTTCACCTTTAGGACCGGCAGGACCAGGTGGTCCAGGAGGACCACGTATAGTTTCACCGGGTGGACCTTTAGGGCCACGTTCACCTCGCTCGCCTTTAATCGTACGATAGGCTAAAAAAGAAAAAGGAAAATAAAATATTAATGATATAAGTTATAAAATTAAAACTAGTTTCTATAAAAATTGTTTATATGAAAAATTTTCTATAAAAATTTTTTATATATAAAATTTTCTATAAAAATTTTCTATAAAAATTTTTTATATGAAAAATTTTCTATAAAAATTTCTTATATGAAAAATTTTCTATAAAAATTTTTTATATGAGAAATTTTCTATAGAAATTTTTTTTATGAAAAATTTTCAATAAAAATTTTTTATATGAAAAGTTTTTTATAGAAATTTTTATATGAAAAATTTTCTGTGGAGATTTTTATATGAAAAATTTTTTTCAGAAATTTCTATACGAAAAATTTCAATAGAAATTTCTATAAAATTTATAATTTGAAAAATTTTATACAGAAATTTGTATATGAAAAATTTTATAGACATTTTTATATGAAAATTTTCTATAGAAATTTTTTGTATGAACAATTTTTTGAAAATTTTTTATATGAAAAAATGTCTATAGAAAATTATATGAAAAATTTTATATAGAATTTTTTATATGAAAAATTTCTTACTGAAATTTTTTATATGAAAAATTTTTTGAAATATTTTATATAAAAAATTTTTAATAAATATTTTTTATATGAGAAATTTTCTATAGAAATTTTTTATATGAAAAATTTTCTATAGAAATTTTTTATATAAAAGAATTTTTTTATATAATAAATTTTCTATAGAAATGTTCTATATTAAAAATTGTATATTGAAATTTTTTATATAAAAAATAACATTTCTAAAGGAAATTTTTCTATAGAAATGTCAATTTTAAATTTTGAATACATTTTTAAAATTTTACTTACGTCTTTCCAAAGGGTATTGTGATTGTGGTGGCGGCATACCACTGCCATCGTAAATGCTTGTGGCCTGCAAAAATAAAATAGAATGAAACAGTTTTAATAATGAATATAATATTTCAAAAATTTTACTTGTAACAATTTTTAAAAAAAAATATTTGTTCTGATACAAGAACAAACATTTTGGTGGAAAATTGTTTAAAACATAACAAAGAAACAGACATTTTTAAATCATTAATTTAATTTTGCTTAACATCCTTAAACATTTACCCTTCTAGTACCTTTAATGTTTACTTCCTATAAACTTTAAACTTTTGCTGTAGTGTTTTATGTTTCGTTATATTTGTAGTATCAACCTCATACATACAAAAAGGTCAATAACTTGGTAGAGAGAAATAAATAAATATAAACAAATAAATATTTTATTTATTTAAAAATTCTCCTCAATGTACATTTGCAAGCGTTCGCATGAATCAATATATGAAAATAAAAATTTTGTTTTCAAAACTACTAGAAAAATCCATTATTAAACTTGGACAAGTTGAAGTACTTACAGTGTAACCACCAATCAATAATAAAACATAACAACAACAAAAAATAGAAACATATAAATAAACAAAATAAATATAAAAACTAAAATGCAAAAATAGCTCTTCAACAGAAAAAGCAAAAACAAATTTAGTTTTATTTTCAAACCAATACAAAAATATATCATTGTGGGAGAGTGTGTGTGTGCATGTGTCTGTGCACCAGAGTCATACTGAAAATGCCAATAAAATCACTTATGCAAAAAGTCGGTAAATCCTCAAATGACAGCAACAATGGTTTTACTACAGCAATATTTCACATAATACAAAATGCCACAAAACTATCATTAGAGAGTCTAAAAACTAAACTGAGCAAAATGAGGGGAAACAAAAGAGGGAGGGAAAGAGGAACTGGGAGTGGATGTGTCTGTGTGAGTGTGTCTGCATATTAGAAGGAAATAAAAGTTTATGTGTATGCAAGCGAAATCTTTTAAGTTGAATGGGAAAGAATTGGATGATTGGATATTATTACCTTCAGTGATTGGAAATATAAAATCTATGAAACAGTAAATAAACACTTAAAAGTCAGTTATCATATTATAATATGGCACAACAAGTTTATGCTCTGATAAACAGACTAAAAAAATCTTTAAGTATATACAAATAAGTATTTTACTTAGAATATTTTATTGTGTAGAATAAAAAAAAATCTGTGAAAAAGTTATCAATAGACATGCTTTTTTATAAAAAGTTATCGATAGGATGAATTTTCTATGGAAAAGTTATCGATAAGATGAGTTTTCTAAAGAAGAGTTATCGATGGGATGAGTTTTCTTTAGAAGGGTTATCGACAGGATAAGTTTCTATAGAAAAGTTGTCGATATGATGAGTTTTTAATAGAAATGTTATCGATAGGGTGAGTTTTCTACAGAATAGATATCGATAGGATAAGTTTTCTATAGAAAACTTATCGATGGGATGACTTTTCTATAGAAAAGTTATCGAAAAGATGACTTTTCTGTTGACAAGATATCGATAAGATGATTTTTCTATAGGAAAGTTATCGATGTGATGACTTTCTATAGAAAACATATCGATAGGTCTACTTTTCATTAGAAATGTTATCAGTAGGATGACTTTTCTTTAGAAAAGTTATCAATAGGATGACTTTTCTTAAAATAAAAAATAACCGATCTTTCGAATAGTTAACGATAGGATGACTTTTCTTTAGAAAAAATATCAATAGGATGACTTTTCTATTTAAAAGTTTTCCATAGGATAGATTTTCAATAGAAAAGTTATTAATAAGATAAGTTTTCTATAGTAAAGATATCGACATGATGACTCTTTTTTGGAAGAGTTAACGATAGGTTGATTTTTTTTAGAAAAATATCAATAGGATAACTTTCCTATGAAAAAGTTTTCAATAGGATAAATTTTCAATAGAAAAGTTATTAATAAGACAACTTTTCTATAGAAAAGATATCAACAGAATGAATTTTCTATTGAAAAGATATCGAGTGACTTTTCAATCGAAAAGTTGTCAAAAGGATGAATTTACTATAGAAAACTTATGGATAGGATGACTTTTCTATAGAAAAGTTATCGATAGGATGACGTTTTTGTAGAAAAGTTATCGCTAAAATGTCTTTTCTATGGAAAAATTATCGATAGGATGACTTTTATATAGAATAGTTGTCAACATAATTAGAAAATTTTCCATAAAAGCTTTAAACAACAAATTTTGTATAAAAATTCCTTATTCAAAAACTTCTCTATAAAAGTTGTTTATATGAAAAATTTTTTGTAAAAATTATTTATACGCAAAAAAACGTCTTTGAAAATTTTTAAATGAACGATTTTCTATAAAAATTTTGTTAAAGAAAATTTTGATACGAACAATTTTCTATTTAAATTTTCTTACGAAAAATTTTCTACGAAAAAATTGTATACGAAAAATTTTCTATAAAAATTTTTATCCCAAATATTTTCTTTAAAAATCTTCATACGAAAAATTTTCTGTACAAACTTTTATCCGAAAAAATTTCATACGAAAAATTTTCTTTAAAAATCATGATGCGAAAAATTTTTTATAAAAACTATTATCGCAAATTTTCTGTAAAAATTTTTTATACGAAAAGTTTTCGTTCAAAATTTTTTATACGAAACATTTTTTAAAACGAAAAATTTTCTAAAAAAAAAAAATTATAAAAATTTTAGATGAAAAATTTTCTATAAAAATTTTTTAATGAATTTTTTATACGAAAAATTTTCTATAAAAATTGTTTATGCCGAAAATTTTCTATAAAAATTTTGTATACGAAAAATTTAAAAAAAAAATTTGTACGATAACTTAATATCGATAACTTAATTTTCTACAAAAATTTTTTACACAAAAAATTCTCTAAAAAAATTTTTTTATACGAAAAATTTTCTATAAAATTTTTTTATACGAATAATTTTCTATAAAAAATTTTTATACGAAAAATTTTCTATAAAAATTTTTTTATATGAAAAATTTTCTTTAAAAATTTTTTTGATGCAAATTTTTTTATACGAAAGTTTTTCTATAAAAATTTTTAATACGAAAAATTTTGTATAAACATTTTTTATGCGGAAAATTTTATATGGAAATTTTTTATATATTTTGATTTGAAAAAAAATTTATTTATAGAAAATTAATTTCATGAAGATGTTTTGATAATTTCTCTGTTGATAAGTTTTCATATCGATAACTTTTTTCAAAAAGAAAGCGTTTTCTATACATATGCCAAGATGACTTTATACAAAATTGTTTAACTTTGCCTTCATCCCAAATTAAATAAGGTTAAGATTTCACCATTTTCAAAAATGCCCTAAAACATCCGGTGCTGATAAGAGGTATTTTATAAAAATGAAAGTACATTCCTCAATATATGCAAA
Organism: Stomorhina lunata; assembly: GCA_933228675.1. NCBI lineage: Eukaryota > Metazoa > Arthropoda > Insecta > Diptera > Rhiniidae > Stomorhina > Stomorhina lunata. The sequence continues at coordinate 31,271,010 of OW121742.1, forward strand.
TCACCAATGAAAAGAGAAATGCAAATTTAAATATGAACAAATATAAATATACTTTTGTGATTATAAGCAATAACAGGCTAAGTCAAAATGGAAAACAAATATACTTTCATGTGTGCCACGACATTTTTGAACTAAATATCAGACTTTATGTAAAATACTTATATGGTACATGGCGCACAATGTGATTTCTTTCAAAGTCTATATATTAGAGTTAGGCTGTTCTTGCTTATGAATTCAGTGTTAAGTCAAACATAAAAAATATGAATGTGAATTTGTTTAAATAAAGGTCATGGGCTTAAAAATGCATCAACAATTTATTTGTTTTTTGCTCTGTAGTTGTTGAAAATATAAATTTATATACAAGTTTAAAGATATTCACAAAATACCTGAACTAATAAACTAATGCAATGAGACAAAGGGCAGTTTACATGTGTATAGGATTCTTTGGAACATCCGCTAACACAATAAAGACCACACACCCTAAACACAAATTCTATTGTATACATTTCTTTATATGTATGCTCAAATATTTAGCTGTCAATAACAAAAAACATCATTACTAAAAGTTTAATAAGAAGAACCTGCTGATTTTATTTACTATATTTAAATGTCTTTAACTAAATATATTTACAACCCCCTCCCCCTCTTGAGCCAGGAAAATTACTTTAGTTTATTTTATTCTGTCAAAGAGAACAAAAATATTATGAACAATAAAAAAATATTTAATCACTTTTATTTTGTTACTTTTACTGGGAAAACAAACAACAACAAAATAAAAACATTTTGTTACAGACAAAAAATAAAGTTTATGAAACCAAATCAAGAATATTTAACTTGTTATAGAAAAAAAGGACAAAAAAAGAAAAAAAACTTGTGTTGTAGTTAAGAAAAGAAATATGTCAAGAAAACATGTCACCGCTTAAAAGGAATATTTTGTAGGTTTTGTTCTCTTACTACAAATACATACATATGTAAAGTTTACATATACTTTTAAAGTAGGGGCACGAAAGAAATGTGAAACAATTTGTCTCTTAAACTTGCAGAAATTTTGGTAAAAATATTTACGCTTATTTTGGATGCATTCAAAAAAATTGCAATTCGAAATTTTTTTAAATATTACCCGAAATTATTTCTGACTACATTTTTAATTACTTGTTGGCAATAAAGTGACATATTGAATGTTTCTATTATATATTTCTTTCCCAATTTCGTTATAATCCCAATTTTTTATAAAAATTTTTATACGAAAAATTTTATATACAAATTTTTTATACGAAAAATTTTCTATAAAAAGTTTTTGTACGAAAAATTTTCTGTAAAAATTTTTTATACAAAGAATTTTCTATAAAAATTTTTTAAACAAAAAATTTTCTATACAAATTTTTTATACAAAAATTTTCTATACAAATTTTTATACGAAAACTATTCTATAAAAATTTTTTATACGTAAAATTATCTGTAAAAAATTTTTAAACGAAAAATTTAATTTACAAATTTTTTATACGAAAAATTTTTTATGCGAAAAATTTTCTATAAAAATTTTTTATACAAAAAATTTTCAATAAAAATTTTTTATACGAAAAATTTTGTATAAAAATTGTTTATACGAAAAAATTTCTATAAAAATTTTTTATACGAAAAATTTTCTATAAACATTTTTTATCCGAAAAATTTTGTATAAAAATTGTTTATACGAAAAAATTTCTATAAAAATTTTAATAAGAAAAATTTTCTATAAAATTTTTTATATGAAAAATTTTCTTTAAAAATTTTTATACGAAAAATTTTGAATACAAAAGATTTTCTAAATGAATTTTTTAAACTAAAAATTTTCTGTAAAATTTTTTTATACGAAAAATTTTCTTTAAAAATGTTTTATACGAAAAGTTTTTTTATCAAAATTGTTTATAGCAAAAATTTCAAATAAAAATATTTTATGCGAAAATTTTCTATAAAATTTTTTTTATACAAAATATAATAAAAATTTTTTATACGAAAAATTTTCCAAAAAAATTTTTTTATACGAAAAATTTTCTATACAAATTTTGTATACCAAAAATTTTCTATAAAAATTGTTTATACAAAAAATTTTCTTTAAAAATTTTTTATACAAAAAATTTTCTTAAAAAATTTTTTATACAAAAAATTTTCTTTAAAAATTTTTTATACGAAACATTTTCTATAAAACTTTTTTATACGAAAAATTTTCTATAAAAATTTTTTATAGGAAAAATTTTCTATAAAAATTTTTTATAAAATTTTTTTAAACGAAAAATTTTTAGTAAAAATTTTTTATACGAAAGATTTTCATATAAAAATTTGTATAAAAATTTTTTAGACAAAAAATTTTTATACGAAAAATTTTCTATAAAAATTTTTTATACAAAAATTTTTTTTTTTTTTTATTTTTTATACGAAAAATTTTCTATAAAAATTTTTTATACGAAAAATTTTCTATAAAATTTTTTTATATGAAAAATTTTCTATAAAAATTTTTTATACGAAAAATTTTCTATAAAAATTTTTTATATGAAAAATTTTCTATAAAAAATTTTTATACGAAAAATTTTCTACAAAAATTTTTTATTCCAAAAATTTTCTAAAAAATTTGTTTATACCAAAAATTTTTTCTAGAAATTTTTTATAAAAAAAATTTTCTTTAAAAATTTTATATACGAAAAATTTTCTATACGAAAAATTGTTTATACCAACAATTTTCTCTAGAAAATTTTTATACGAAAATTTTTTTTTTTAATTTGTTATTCGAAAAATTTTCTTTAAAAATTTTGTATACAAAAAATTTTCTATAAAATTATTTTATACGAAAAATTTTCTAAAAAATTTTTTGTGCGAAAAATTTTCTTTAAAATTTTTTTATACTAAACATTTTTTACAAATTCAATATCTATTTAAAGACTTTCAGTGTATAATTTGTGTTACATGGTTACCCTAACCAATATTTGCTATGACCACTTTTCTGTTTACCTGGGGACATTAAACCAATTTTAAGTTTGAACTTTAAAAAAATGTTAAAATGTTTTTGGTTTTAATAGTGACCTACCCTAACACTCATAATATTATCTGTCTGTCTGCAGAAAGTTTATTATATGCCTCGACATTTCCCTCTACCCCCTCAACCACAATGAAACTGTCAGTGTTAAAAAAAATAAATTTAATAAAGTTACGAAAAGAGCAGACATGCAGCCAAAATTTGGTTTTGGAAAATATTTTATTTCCATTTAATTTCATAAAAATAAACATATACGTTTTAACTTTTTGTGTACAAAAAGCTTAAATAAAAGTTAAAGAGCAGATTTGATGCATTTTTTTAACATTTTGGGGACATTTTTTTGGAAGAAAAAATTAAGTTTAATTATTTACTTTAAAGCCTCCTGGTAGCCATAAAAGAAGTCAATATGCAAAATCGCGTAGTACAGTTTTGACAGTATTTTCTAAAAGCCTGTTAGATATATAGACTAACTCTCTTTAAAGAGTATCTAAATTGAGTAAAAAATACTTTGTTTTACTTTATGTCCCTAAGTAATCACAAAAGTAATCAATGTAAATAGAGTTAACTTACAGAACTTATAATTCAATTTTATAATTTAGCAGTATTTTTGAATATTCGTTTATATATTTACACAAACGTCATCAAGACTTTTTTGAAGTGTCATAATTTGTCATACGGGCCCTTAGTAATCACAAAAGTAATCAATGTAAAATAGTTAGCTTTCTTAATATTTCATAAAGTCCCATGGTAGTCACAAAAGTAATCAATATAAAACAAGTAAGAAAAGCTATAGCCGGTCAAGCCCCACTATATCATACCCTTCAATACTAAGGTCAACTATGGACCAACAATTAAACAAGCTTTCCGTAAGTCTTAGAGACATATGTACATATGCTATGTGCTATTTTTTTTAAATTTCGAGACTTATATCATTTTCGGCTAAGCGCCTGATATGGAAGCTAGGGTCAATTGTGAACTGATTGTTACCAAATTTTGATTATTGCTTTATATTTATAAATTATTTATCTGTGCAAAGTTTAAGTAATCAAGTGCATTTATCTTTAGAGTTATTAACGTTTTTGTGCTTTTTTGTGTATATAGTCGTCTTTTGAGAATGTGTCTTGTATGGGAGGTATGGTCAAATATAAGCCAATTTCTACAAAATTAGGAACAGTGATTAAGGTTATGATAAGCAATATTTGTGCTGAATGTTATTAAAATACAACTAAATTTGTGGCCGTAAAGGACCAAAAACTCTATTCCGGGAAGGCATCCCTATAGGGATCGTCCTTGGACCAAACTATGAGCCTATGCCAAACTTTATCAAATTATCTTTAAAGTTACGATCTGTAGAATGATAACAAGCTTGCATAGATAACCGGCCAGCCAGCCAGACGGACGGATATCATTAAAACAACTTAGAGAGTGATTCTAAGTCGATTGGTATACTAAAAGTTGGGTCTCAGACCAATATTTCTATGCGTTACAAATATCAGCAGAAACCTAATATATACTTTCCACCTATGGTGGTGAAGGGTATAAATAGCAAACTTTCAGGACTATTATTTTAATTTGAATCAAAATTTTTATATTTATTTTGCAAATAAACCCAAGGATGTTAAGTTGATTTTTTTTGTGGTAGTTGGTGTTGCTAAAACTTAACTGTTGCTCCCTTAGCCATTGCCAAGTAACAAGGGTAAAATTTGCTGTTAAGAAAAGCCAGGCTAGAGTAAATAAAGGAATTTTGTAATTAAATATTTCTCAAAAATTTTCATTACTTAAAAATCCTGATTTCACTGTTTGTTTTTTTTTTTTTTTCTTAAAAAATTCCTGTTATATTTTATGTTTCGAACAGGCTTTTGAGTATATAAACCTAAATTAAATGAATTTTCTTTCAGGGCAAACAAAAAAGGTAAAGAAAATAAAGAAAAATAAAAATATTTTAAAAATTGACATGTGTTATAGGCTCAATATTTGCAACTTTAATTTTCAAGGAAACCTTAAATAAACAAAAAAGAATAGAATTTTTTTCTTTCCAAAAAATACCACTTGATGTAATAAACTTGTCTGGTGAAATGATGAAAAAATTCTTTTCGAAAAAAATATGAAAAGAAGTTTATATATTCGAAGAAACATTTTTGAAGCAATTTAGAAAATAACAAATGGCCAAAGCCATAAAAAAGAACAAAAACCTGAAAGTAATTAAAAAGAAAGATATTTGAAATAAATATTTGTGCATAAACTCTTATATACACATGTATGAGTATATCTAAACTTTGTTGAAAGAGATAGAGGCCTTACAAATATTAAAGCATACTTCTAGGAGCTGATTTTCAAACAAAATTTTTACAGCTTTACTTTTCCTCAGAAAAACCCATAGATCAACTGCTTGATAAAAGGCTTTGTTATGTTCATCAATAAAATTAAAAATACTTATAAATATTTTTAAAAGTATTAAATATCTAAAAAAACTAAAAAAATATAACTAAAACTAAAAACGAAATATTAAAGGAAATGATAAATTTACTTACATCATCTTCCCAATCAAATAAATCACTGTCTTCTAGTTGTAACTGACGGGTGTTAGTGTTGAAATTATAAAGAAAAAAAATAATAATAAAAAAAATTAAAAGCAAAATAATAAAAATAAAAACTATAAAGCAAAGCAATAATAAGACATACCAGGCCAGAGCCTTGTAAATTAGGATCAATATCACCAGAACCATATAAAGGAGAATCAATTTCATTGAATTCAGGTGGTAAATCCTAAAAAAATAAAAAAGAAAACACAAAAAAATAATAATAAAAATAAAAGAAAAACAAAAAGTAAAAAGGAAAAAAACAAAAGATTTTTAATAAAAGTTGAAAAAGACAAAGCACAATGGGGCTGAAAAAAATGTTTTTACATGTCTCTAATCCTATCTAATCCTATTGATAACTTTTATATAGAAAAGTCATATTATTGATAACTTCTTTATAGAAAAGTCATCCTTTTGATAACTTTTCAATAGAAAAGCCATCATATTGATAACTCTTCTATAGAAAAGTCATCCTATTGATAACTCTTTTAGAGAAAAGTCATCCTATTGATAACTTTTCTATAGAAACGTCATCCTATTGATAACTTTTCTATAGAAACGTCATCCCATTGATAACTTTTCTATAGAAAAGTCATTCTATCGATAACTTTTCTATAGAAAAGTCATCCTATCGATAACTTTTCTATAGAAAAGTCATCCTATCGATAATTTTCAATAGAAAAGTCATCCTATCGATAACTTTCCTATACAAAAGTCATCCTATCGATAACTTTTCTTTAGAAAAGTCATATCATCGATAACTTTTCGAACGAAAAGTTGTCCTATATATAAATTTTCTGTGGAAAACTCATCTTTCTTATAACTTTTCTATAGAAAAGTCATCTTTTTGATAAGTTTTCTATAGTCATCTTTTTGATAAATTTTCCATAGAAAAGTCTTCTTTCTGATAACTTTTTTACAGTTTAATAAATTTTCTTTAGAAATTCATCCAATTGATAACTTTTCTATAGAAAAGTCATCCTATCGATAACTTTTCTGTAGAAAAGTCATCCTATTTATAACTTTTCTGTAGAAAAGTCATCCTGTCGATAACTTTTCTATAGAAAAGTCAGCCTTTCGATAACTTTTCTTTAAAAAAATCATCCTTTCGATAATTTTTCTATAGAAAAATCGCTAACTTTTCTATGGAAAAGTCATCCTATTGATAACTTTTTTATATAAAAGTGATCCTGTCGATAACTTTTCTATCGAAAATTTATCCTACAGATAACGTTTCTGTAGAAAAGTTAACATATAAGTAATTTTCAATAGAAAAGTCATCATCAGAAAAGTCATAAGTTCGCTATAGAAAAGTTATCGTTTTGATAAGTTTTTTATCGAAAAGTCATCCTCTTAATAAGTTTTCTATAGAAAAGTCATATTTTTGACAACTGTTCTATAGAAAAGTGATTTTTTGATAACTTTTTTAAAGAAAAGTCATCTCTTTGATACTTTTTCTATAGAAAAGTCATCCTTTCGATAACTTTTCTATAGAAAAGTCAAGTTTATGATAACTTTTCTATAGAAAAGTCATGTTTTTGACAACTTTTCTATAGAAAAGTCATTTTGTTTTGATAACTTTTCTACAGAAAAGTCATTTTTTTATAACTTTTCTATACAAAAGTCATCTTTTTTGATAACTTTTCTAAAGAAAAGTCATCTTTTTGATAACTTTTCTTTAAGAAGGTCATCTTTTTGATAACTTTTCTGTAAAAAGTGTGATGGAAGTGTGCTTGGTCTTTGAAGAATTGAAAATTCTTCAAGTTGCCAGATTGCTTCTACGTGGATATTGGCACTTTGGTGTTGGGCTGTAGCTCGCCGGATTGGGGGGGGATCTTTCCACTTGGTTTGGCAGCACATTCACAAAAAAAATTTCGTGCCAAGAATAAATACGTCGATGGTTTGACTGGAAGCTAAAATACACTGAACATTTGACGAGACATTGACTAGAAGTGGAGGACCAATGAGACCGGACGGACTTTTGATGATAGGAGCTGCTTCTCATTTGACTTGAGAATCCTCAGGACCGGTTGGAACGTCCTGGACAGGCTGCCCACCCCATATGACTTGATGAAGTCATCCTATGACAATTCTCTTTGCCTGAAATCTGGAGAAGTGTCCCTAAATCGTAAAACTTACCTCAATTTCAGTCTACGAGTCCCATATCAACCATAAATTAATGGAATTACCACATGATTTCAATGTATTTGTACATGTTTTTATTTTAAAAATAATGCAAAAAATAAAATATACCTAGTATATTATAATATCAATGATGTTCTACATTTATAAAAAAAAGGTTTTGGTTAAATACTGTTTTACAGAAAAAAAAAATATAGGTAATATAAAATAAACTTATGGTCTAGTATTATTTAAATACTTATTGGTATCAAGAAAATGGTATTAAACGTCAAAAGTTATTAACAACTACTGGTTATTGAAATCAGTCATTCATTTTGTCTTATATTTCTTAAATTGATTTGAAATTTAGTTCATAAGTTACTTATTAGTTTATTTAATTATATATTTATTCATTAGTTTATTTATTTAGTATTTATTTATTTATTTATTTATTAATTTATTTATTTCATTATATATTCAAATCTTTATTTATTTAATTATTATCTTATTTAATTATTTATTTAATTCATCATTTCATTATTATTTTAAATATTTATTTAATTATTTATTTAAATTATTTATTTAAATCTTTATTTATTTAATTATTATCTTATTTAGTTATTTATTTAATTCATCATTTCATTATTATTTTAAATATTTATTTAATTATTTATTTAAATTATTTATTTAAATCTTTATTTAATTATTATCTTATTTAATTCTTTATTTCATTAGATTATTATTTATTTGGTTAAATACTCATTTAATTTCATTTTAATTAAATTTTTAATTGATTTAATTAAATTATTCAATTAATCAAGTTTTTCTTCATTTAACTCAATGTTCATTCAATTCAATTTTGATTAAGTTTAAATTTTCGTCTATTTAACTATTGATTGCTTTAAATATTTTTATTAAAATTTTCTTTAAATGAGTATCTAGTCAAATTTAATTGGATTCTTATCCAATTAATTCTTTATTTTGTTATTTAATTCAATATTTATTTGATTATTTAGTTAATTGTTTAGTTAGTTATTTATTTCATTATCTAATTATATATTATTATATATATTTATATTTATCTTATTATATTTATTTAAACATTTTATTAAATTATGGTTTATTAAATTATTTAATTAATTCCTTATTTAGTTATTTAATTAATTATTAATTTATTGGTACCATTAAATCTTCCAATTAATTATTTATTAAAAAAAAAATTTATTCAATTGTCTTATAATTTATTCGAATTAGCATTTTTTATATTTTTAGGTTAAATGTATTTAATTGTAGGTATATAAGTATATAAGTAAAGTCATAAGTCTTTAAGTATAAGTACATAAGGTCTAACGTAAGTAAAGTTAGATAGTTACTCTAACGTAAGCACATGTTTTTATGTTAAGTTAGGTAGTTACTCTAACGTAAGTAGAAGTTATGTAGTTACTCTAACGTAAGCACATAAGTATTAAAGTAAAGTTGAGTATAAGTATATAAATTTAATTTTAGGAAATAGAATATAAGTATAATTTTAGTTTAGGTTATGTATAATTAGGTATTATTAATATAATATAAGTATAATTTTAGATTAAGTTAAGTATAATAAGGTTTAAGTATTTATATAAATTTAATCTTAGAATATATAATATAAGTATAATTTTAATTTATGTTAAGTATAATTAGGCATGAGTATAATTTTAATTTAATTTTAGGATTTTAATATAAGTATAATTTTAGATTAAGAACAATTAGGCATAAGTAGAATTTTAATTTAGGTTAAGTATAATTAGACATAAGTATAATTTTAATTCTAGATTATAGTTAAGTATATGTATATAAATTCAAGTTTTAGAAAAATAGAATATAAGTTTAAGTTTTTTTTAGGTATAATATTTTTTTGGTTAAGTTTTAAGTAATTTATGTAGTAATGTAAATCCTTTAATAATATGTAAGTCAGGTATATGAAAATCAGGTTAGGTATTTCTCTATGTAAATGTCTTTGTAATTAGGTATAAGTTTAAGTATATTATGTGTAACTTAAAATTTGAAAAACGTGTTTGAGAATAACGGAACAGGCCTCGTGTGTTCCCTAATGTTCCCGTTATTTTTTTGTTTAGACTGTACTCACAGTTTTTTTTTCAGCTACAGACTTCGTATTCAGTTTTGCAAAGGGTTTTGCTTGGTCCTTTACCTGCTGCCGTATTCCGTACCTGTTGTTTTCTTTAGGGCTTCCAACAGAGTAAACAATAATTTGCCTCAGACAATTTGTCTTGGCCAGTATGGGAAAGTATGGAACGTGCACTGATTCCTCGTGCCTACTGCCCTCTCAGGATGTACGGTCGATGGCTTAACAGAGAAACAATACCTTACTCCTATGCGTTGTAAAAAAACATAAATTTATTTTTACCGCCTTTTCATATGATCTTATTCTGTTTACTAACCTTTTTTCTGAGATTCCACGAAATGTTCAAGTTGATGATCACCACAAGTAGCAACCAGAAATTTGCCGACGCTTGATTTTGTTATAAAAAAATTGTTGGGACACCAAGTCGTTATTACGAGTTCCTTTGAACTGTATTCCCTATGGTCACACTTGCTTTTTAGGATACTTATATAAAATTTGAAATTGTCCAACTTGAGTGGATAAAATAATAAGTTGCAAAAAAAATCACTTTTTATTTTGTCAAATTTTAATTTTATTATTTCTGTTAAATTTTGGTCAACTGACCTCACTCAATAATTTTTAGCTAATGACGCCATTAAGATCGACGAAAAGAAATGTGCAACTTTGTTGTGAGTTTTGTGAGTACTCAGTTATTTGGAAGTTTCAGGGTACTCGTTCAAAATAAATTAGTGTTGCCAGATCTAACTCTTAGAGTCTATCATATCTTGAGATATTTGTTTGGCATGACAAACTATTTTTCTTGGTCAGTACCACATCAAGACAAATTATAAAAAAAAATCAAATGATCAAAATTAAAATCAGCAACTGACGGCTACCGTCACAAAGCCTACTCTTTTCCTGCAACCTGTGGAGGGAAAAGAGAAGGGAAAACAGTGTTGTATTTATTGTTCCCTATTTCATCAAATTTCCTTTATGGCCGAAATGCAAGTGCTACCAACTTGTTCGTGATCAACTTTAAAGTATAAAACAGTGTTTCCTAACGTGACTCATTCTTTCCTTTTCTGATTCTGATGGTGATAGTTCGCGAGCGCGATATTTAAAAAAAAATTCAAATTTTTAAGTGTTTTTTCTTTTTAAATTGGACAAAATTGAATCTTTGGCAGTGGAAAGTGTGAAATCAGGTAAGTTTTTTTTTGTGTTTTTTTATAAAACAAATCTTTGATAATATCAATCTAATAAATTTTTACGAATTTTCTTTTTTTTAGTATAGTGGATGGATGGATTTATTTCAGAAGACCCTGCGGCATATCCGGTTCCTGTCAATTCTTTTTGTTCTGTTATCCTTGACTAGTAGTGGATCATGGGGCCTCATCTATTCTTTTGTGTCGTTGGTAAGTTTTAAATTTTTTCTAACCGTCTGATAAGTGTGTTTAAAAGTGAAGTGTTTAAAAATAGTGTCTAAAAATAATGTCTACTTTCACACATGTCCGGTTAGCTTGTCAAGTCTTGAGTTTTTTTTTTTTTATAAGTGAAAAGTGTAAAGAATGGATTTTACAAACAAAATTTATAAAAGTAAAAAAAAACATATTGACGCTTTACCGTCAATATTGGTTGTGTGTAAAAATATACTATTTGAATCTTTTATGGCTACCACACATCTAACCGTTTAACGATTTTTTTTTTTATGGTTCCGGAAAACCAATGAAGAAAATGTACATGTGTAAACGTAAATAGAGATTTAAAGGGATTTCGAAAAAAATAACTAATCCAGTAAACCTGATGTGTGTGAAATATAAAAATAAACAAAGTGATTTGAAATTTAAGTTTATTTTTATTCAACATTAAAAATGAACTTATTAGATCTTAAAGAAAATATCGCTTAAAATAAAATAATTGATTAAACGTTTAAAGTTCGGTCGTATCAAATATTTTATAGCGGAGTGACGATGATGGTGGTTAAATTTTTTTTTTTGGGGTTTGTTAAATATAGAATATCCCTATAATTCATAAAAAAGATAAAGCTATAGCAAGCATATAATTCAAATTTTCTATACAAATTTCAAATTATAAGAATTCGATAATTTTAAAATAATTTTATGAACTAGTAGTATTAAAATATTTATAAGTATTAATATTTTTCGAACTTGTATAATTAATATATCTAATTTATTGACAACAAATTTGTGTTTTTTTTTTTTTTATTCTGGGAAAATTCTTATAATTTATAAAGTTAGAGGTTGTATACGACTAGGTGTTAGGGATACAAAATTTTCTCACAACTAAATTTTTTGTGAATAAAGAAAAATTAATATTTACTTTTGTGAGATTAGTTTTAGGTTAACTAGTCTATAATACTCGTACAAGTAATTAGTGTTTCGAAAATTTTACTCAAGCTTTTTTTTTGAGTTTAGCGAAAATCTATCTCAAGTCTGACAGGAATATTCTACTGGTCAGAAACTTGTTTTGATTTTTATCAATATTTACTCCCAATGGTTAGTATTCAGGTACTGTTGGAACTCTTTTCTTTATGAATTTTGGAGTCTTTTCCAGGTTTTCAGTCTAGAATATAGTTCCTATTTGTTTTAGGTGCTTCCTGGCAATTTTTCCATTGATTAAGAAGAACGCCGTGGATAGGAGTGTACACCGGGTCTACTCTAGTCTAAAAATTAAAAAATCAAATTATAATTATCAAAACAATTATAATCATTTATTTATGTTTTCGAAATACTAAATAAGCTATATAATAAATGTGTGCGGTTCTAAATTGTATTTTTTTTTTTTCTAATTGTTTAGGAAAACCGATTATTTGGAAAAATGTTGTAGTGACAATTAGCTTTGACTCGTAACAACTTTGACGACTATTTCTCTAAAAATTCAGTACTTCATTGTTTCAGGTGTTGTGCATGGATTACTCCTATCAGTTGTCCTCTAAGGTTTTCAATTTCGTACTGGTTCTGTCCGACTGCTTTCCTAACCCTACATTTCAGCCAAGGTTTGCAAAGTTTCGCATTTATTCCCTTTTTAAAATTGCTTTGTATAAAGTTTTTTCGATATACTTCCTGGCCTGGGATGTATTTTACTTGTCTGCTCTTTAGGTTATAGGACTTAGCGTTTCTTACGTACGCATCATGCAACTTTTCGCTAACTTTTTGGTGAACTAGTTGCATCTGTGAGGACTTAGGTAAAATAAACATGTCACCTTCTTCAGTCGCTTTTAGCTTCCTTAAAATTTCATACGCGTCTGCATGTGTTATCATGTTATATCCGGTCAGAGCGAAGTAGGGGGTCACACCAGTGGAAGAGTGAATCGTCGACCTTAAGGAGCACTCAATCTTGGACAAGTTTTCGTCCCATTTAGATTGGTCGCCATTTAAATAACTTCTTATGGAACTAAGGATCGACTGATTTACCCTCTCACTAGCGTTAGCCTGCGGCGAATATATGGGACTACGTATGTGCCTAACTTGAAAAAGACTTAAAAATTCTTTGAAAGATTCCGATACGAATTGTTTTCCGTTGTCCGAATGTATGAACTCCGGTACGCCAAATTTGTAAAATACTTCATCCCTGAGAAACCTTATGACGGACTTGGTAGTTGCCTTCGTTAGAGCTTTTAATAAGACAAACTTTGTTTTATGATCTAAAACTATGAAAATGAATGTGTTACCTGCTTTTGTTCTGGGATATGGTCCAAGAAAATCTATGTAGATTTTCTGAAATGGTCTTTGCGTCAGGACCTCATTTCCCATAGGCGGACGTAAAATCTGTTTAGGATGCTTTGACTCCTTGCATGTTGAACACTCTCTAACATGTTCTCGAATCTGTTTCACCATTGAAGGCCAATAGAAATACTCTCGAATATTGTAAAGAGTTTTGCCTATTCCTCCATGAGAGGTGTTTTCAACATGTGATTTTTCTATAATTTTGTCTGTTAGTTCCTGTGGCAACCAAATTTTCCAACAATCATCTTCATCGTCTATGTCATTTCTATTAAATTTCACTCTTTTGTATACTATTCCGTCATCTACCTTTACGTCGGGTAATCTCTCTCTATTTTGTTCGACAGTATCTATTAATGCTAAATAGTCTTTGCTTTTAAAAAATTCCGAATTAAAATCGATAAGGCTGTTACATTCTACGACTATTTCGTCCATATCATTTCTAGATAACATATCAGGAACGACATTTTTAGTACCCTTCCTGTGCTCTATGTTAAACTTGAAGCCTTGTAGTTTTAAACTCCACCTAGCCAATCTGCCGTTAAGGTCCTGTTGTCTCATGAGCCACTTCAAACTGGAATGGTCTGTTATCACAGTAAAATCCATCAGTTCGATGTATTGGCGGAATTTTTCGATTGCCAATACAACTGCCAGACATTCCTTCTCGGTGGTTGAGTAATTTTTCTGAGCTGTGTTCAGCTTTTTCGAGAAATACTCAATGGGGTGCTCGTTTTCTTCTTCATCTTTTTGAAACAGAACTGCCCCTACACCTACATTTGAAGCGTCACACTGGACAAAGAATGGTTTTTCGAAATCAGGACTAGAAAGGATTGGGCTAGTTACTAAACGCTGTTTGAGTTCCTCATAAGATGTCAAAGCTTCGGGAGTCAAATTGAACTTAGGGGATTTCTTTAGAGTGTCAGTAAGAGGTGCTGTTAGTGTTGAAAAATCGTGGATAAACCGACGATACCATCCTACTGTGCCCAGAAATCTTCTAACTTCTTTTTGATTCTGTGGTGGTTTGATATCTAATATTGCCCTTACCTTGCCTTCGTCCGGCTTCAGCTTTCCTCCTCCCACAATGTAACCTAAGTATTTTAGCTCTTTATAACAAAATTTAGACTTAGCCATGTTGATTGTGAGGCCTGCTTGGGTTAAATTTTGCCCTACGGTTCTTAACATATCGATGTGATCGGGGAAGTTGGAAGATACTACTAATAAGTCGTCTAAGTAAACGAACACCCTATCTTTCAGCTCAGACGGCACCACTTTATCCATCAATCGACAAAGCCGCTGGGCAGCGTTGCACAGTCCGAAAGGCATCACTTTAAATTGATATTGTGGCCTCCCCGGAACTGTGAACGCTGTCTTCGGTCTACTCTCGTCGGCTAAAGGGATCTGCCAAAAGGCATCCTTTAAGTCGATTGCTGAGATAAAGTGAGTGTCGCCTAGCCTAGCTAATAAGCCGTCGATGTTAGGAAGAGGATATGAGTCCTTTTTAGTGACTTTATTCAACTCCCTAGCATCGAGACATAGCCTGTTCTTACCGGGCTTCATCACCAGAGTCGTCCTATTATTCCATTCTGACCCTGTTGTCACCTCGATCACATCTAGCGCTAGCATCCTGTCAAGTTCCTCATAAATAAGCTTCTGCACTGCGGGACTCACTGGGAAATGACGCATTTTCTTAGCGGGCGCGTCTCCAGTGTCTATGGAGTGCTTTTCTAAGGTGGTTTTGCCTAATCCGTACTGTGTATAACACAAGAATGATAGCTTAGTCTTTTCTAAAAGTTTATTTTGGTGTGGTGTCAAATCATGTAATTTTAAATCTTCTCCTACTGAAATTTCATTTATACTATCATCATCCAAACAAAGTTTTATGCCAATTTTTCTCCAAAAATCATACCCTAGTATCAATTCCTGGCTCAAGTTAGGTACTAGATAAAGGATTGTCTCTACTGATCTATTTCCATACTTGACGACTGTCTTTATCTTGCCAACTATTAAATGTTTTTTTCCGTCGGCCGTCCTTACGGATGACTTGTAGTCAAGTATGTTAGCATCTAGTTTTCTGACGTTTTCAAGACAGTTTCTACCTAGACAACTAACTGAGGCTCCGCTATCTAAGAGTCCTTGGAATTTTTCTCCTAATATGTCAACCGCCATGTAAGGCCTTATGTCATCTTCGAAACCTAATGTGGTTGAAGCGATGACTTTTCTCTCTTTTTTTCTCTTTTGGTATCTGTCTCTAGTCTTTAAAATTTTTGAACTTATTGTTGACATGTCGGCAAAAATCTCAGCTCTTTTTTTGTTATAAATTTCTAAACGTTCTTTATAAGAAAGATTGGGATTTACCGAAGTTCTAACAAGACTCTTAGGATTCGAACTAGAGGATTGGTCAGATAAAATTGGATCAGCTGATAAAATAGATTCCGATTTGGTGGCATTCAAACTTTCATTTGGAGATGAAGTTAAATTAATAAGATCAGGTTTTTCTTTTACTAATAAGTCATTCTGAAGTTTAACTAGTGGTTTCGCGTAGTCACATTGATTATTATCGCTATCCCTTGATAAAATAAAATTTAAAAAGTTGTCATTTACTGGGTCTCTTTTGGACTTGAACATGCCGTCCCAGTCTTCCGCATGTTCCTGTGTTGGTTTCCCAAACATCTTGGACAAGTCGGGCTGGTGACATCCTCGAACCCACATTTGTAACAAAACAGCTTCCTTTGTGCTACGGGGCATTCGATAAACGAATGTCCAGGGGCCTTACAGTTCCAACACGTAAGTTGTTTTGCTGTAACATTGTCCCTCTGTAGCGCTTCTATTTGTTGAGCTTGTTCTTCGTCTATATCTGATTCACATATGTCCACTTCATATACCCTACGGCTGTTTCCGAGAGGCATGCGGTTAGAAGATCTTTTGGCAATGTTCCTCTCTGCTCTTTTGCATTCTTCTAAAAGGTGGTCTAAATTGTCTATTCTAATCGGATAAATGAGTTGAGCTAATCCGTCTTTTAAGTTGTCTTTCACCATTTTTACCAATTCGCTTTCGGCGACATGGACCCTCATTTGGTTCTTCAACTTAACTATCTCCGAAATGAAATTATCTGCCGATTCACCTGAAGCTTGCCTACGTTCCATTATCTTTCTTTGGATCTCAAAATCGCTCTCAAAATTTCTGAACTTTTTGATCATAAAGTATTTGAAAGTATGCCAGTTACATATCGGGTATTTCATCCTAAAAGACCAGAACCAATTGCTGGCAGCACCTGTCACCAAGTGATGAAAACCTTTCATCACAATCTCCCATGAGCAGTTATAATCTTGCTTAAGCGCTTCCACTCTAAACACAAAGTCTTCTACAGTCAGTGATTTATTCGTCCCGTCATATTTGATGCCCCATTTTTCTAACTGGTTAGGCGATGTCGTTCTACTACTTGAGCTTTGATCTGAATTATCTAACCCTGGGTACTGTTGAGTATTATTGGGTGAATCAGTGAAAACTGGCTGTGGAACATTAGGTGGTCTATGTTGAGGATTGTTTGGTGGGAAATATGGTTGTTGAGGTGGCCTACTGAAATTATTAAATGGTGTTTGGTAGTTATAGCTTGGACCGAAACCTCGATTGTCCGAAGCATTAGGGTTTTCAAAAGGGTTTACTCTTTCAGAGCGCAAAGACTCTCTAATAAGTTGTGGCAACATAAGTTGCATATTTTGTACCTCTCTCATTATAGAGTCTTGAGCAGCTTGCACAGAGGCACTAACATAGTCCCTAATCGCTTGGTCATCTTCGTTTCTAATCGGATTCCGTTCGTTATTATCGGATTGTAAATTTCTATTTGGCTGAGACATGTTTATGTTTCTTCTTACTGTATCACTTTCTTGTCCGCTAATTACCCTAGCTGTTAGGCTACTGTATGTTGGTGTTGTTATACTGGGATCAGTTTCTGGGGAAGAATGTGTCTGAGGTCCGTGTCCTGGTGGAAACCTTATCGACATCAACGGAGTAATAGCACTAGTAGAAGTAATGGGTACTGTATTTTGGGATGTTGTTGTAGTTGTACTAATCGGGTTTTCAGCTAAATTGTCACTACTTACTGGATTACGACTGGATGATCTGAGATTCCTGGTGCTCATCCTGATTCAACAATTTACCAAAAAAACAAGCCTACAACTGCCGAGTTACAGAACTCCAAATAACAAAAACAAATCTCTAATGCCAAAATTATTTAGCCTTAAGTCTCGATTTATTTTAAGAAAAAAAATTGTTTAAATGTAAATTTGTTTGTAAAAACAAATATTTGATGATATATATTTAAGTGTAAAAAAATCAAAAAAAAATTATATGTAATGTCATATGTTGTCGGTCAAAAAAAAAAACTTAGCCTTAAAATTGTTACTAAAATATTGTTAATATAATATATTTATATTAAATACTTAGTTGTAAGAAAAATAGAAATCTAAAAAAAAATTAGAATATAAGAATTAGTTTATAAGTTTTAGTCAGAAAAATTATTTATATACATATATACGTTAGGTTGAATGGTGACTCATAGAAGAAATTGTGGTAGTTACTTTTGTTCAGACTATATCAGAATATATATATAAATTATTTAAATTTCCTAATCAAACGAGTAAATTTGTCTCCAACGTATTTTGCAGCAGATTTCCTATCATCAAAAAAAACTTTAAACCGAACACAAGACATAACAACAAAATTTTTCTTGAATCGCCTGGATTTTCCTCTAGCCGAATCAATAGTAGAAGCAAATGAGCATTAGCTATATAACCATTGGCTCATGCCTTCTAAAATTGATTTGGTTAGAATGAATCCATTTGATTCTCCAGTATCCATATACTTTGTCACATGTCGTCGCAACTATGCATGACACTTGGAACTGTCTTCAGGGACATACGACATGTTCCATAGCATATAGATACTAGATTCCTAATATTTATTTCTTTCATCCGGAGGCGTCGCAAACTCAGGCACGACACTAAGAGCGTCTTCCGGGACATACGACTCTTTCAAATCGAAATGAAATATTAGCTATTTTTTTTTTTTTTTGTAATTGAAAATTTAAAAAAAATTACAAAAAAGTTTTAACTGTGAAATTTTGGTTTTTGAAGCAAACAAGTGAATTGACTTCACCTGACTTGCCCCACGTTGGGCGCCATTTTTGTGATGGAAGTGTGCTTGGTCTTTGAAGAATTGAAAATTCTTCAAGTTGCCAGATTGCTTCTACGTGGATATTGGCACTTTGGTGTTGGGCTGTAGCTCGCCGGATTGGGGGGGGATCTTTCCACTTGGTTTGGCAGCACATTCACAAAAAAAATTTCGTGCCAAGAATAAATACGTCGATGGTTTGACTGGAAGCTAAAATACACTGAACATTTGACGAGACATTGACTAGAAGTGGAGGACCAATGAGACCGGACGGACTTTTGATGATAGGAGCTGCTTCTCATTTGACTTGAGAATCCTCAGGACCGGTTGGAACGTCCTGGACAGGCTGCCCACCCCATATGACTTGATGAAGTCATCCTATGACAATTCTCTTTGCCTGAAATCTGGAGAAGTGTCCCTAAATCGTAAAACTTACCTCAATTTCAGTCTACGAGTCCCATATCAACCATAAATTAATGGAATTACCACATGATTTCAATGTATTTGTACATGTTTTTATTTTAAAAATAATGCAAAAAATAAAATATACCTAGTATATTATAATATCAATGATGTTCTACATTTATAAAAAAAAGGTTTTGGTTAAATACTGTTTTACAGAAAAAAAAAATATAGGTAATATAAAATAAACTTATGGTCTAGTATTATTTAAATACTTATTGGTATCAAGAAAATGGTATTAAACGTCAAAAGTTATTAACAACTACTGGTTATTGAAATCAGTCATTCATTTTGTCTTATATTTCTTAAATTGATTTGAAATTTAGTTCATAAGTTACTTATTAGTTTATTTAATTATATATTTATTCATTAGTTTATTTATTTAGTATTTATTTATTTATTTATTTATTAATTTATTTATTTCATTATATATTCAAATCTTTATTTATTTAATTATTATCTTATTTAATTATTTATTTAATTCATCATTTCATTATTATTTTAAATATTTATTTAATTATTTATTTAAATTATTTATTTAAATCTTTATTTATTTAATTATTATCTTATTTAGTTATTTATTTAATTCATCATTTCATTATTATTTTAAATATTTATTTAATTATTTATTTAAATTATTTATTTAAATCTTTATTTAATTATTATCTTATTTAATTCTTTATTTCATTAGATTATTATTTATTTGGTTAAATACTCATTTAATTTCATTTTAATTAAATTTTTAATTGATTTAATTAAATTATTCAATTAATCAAGTTTTTCTTCATTTAACTCAATGTTCATTCAATTCAATTTTGATTAAGTTTAAATTTTCGTCTATTTAACTATTGATTGCTTTAAATATTTTTATTAAAATTTTCTTTAAATGAGTATCTAGTCAAATTTAATTGGATTCTTATCCAATTAATTCTTTATTTTGTTATTTAATTCAATATTTATTTGATTATTTAGTTAATTGTTTAGTTAGTTATTTATTTCATTATCTAATTATATATTATTATATATATTTATATTTATCTTATTATATTTATTTAAACATTTTATTAAATTATGGTTTATTAAATTATTTAATTAATTCCTTATTTAGTTATTTAATTAATTATTAATTTATTGGTACCATTAAATCTTCCAATTAATTATTTATTAAAAAAAAAATTTATTCAATTGTCTTATAATTTATTCGAATTAGCATTTTTTATATTTTTAGGTTAAATGTATTTAATTGTAGGTATATAAGTATATAAGTAAAGTCATAAGTCTTTAAGTATAAGTACATAAGGTCTAACGTAAGTAAAGTTAGATAGTTACTCTAACGTAAGCACATGTTTTTATGTTAAGTTAGGTAGTTACTCTAACGTAAGTAGAAGTTATGTAGTTACTCTAACGTAAGCACATAAGTATTAAAGTAAAGTTGAGTATAAGTATATAAATTTAATTTTAGGAAATAGAATATAAGTATAATTTTAGTTTAGGTTATGTATAATTAGGTATTATTAATATAATATAAGTATAATTTTAGATTAAGTTAAGTATAATAAGGTTTAAGTATTTATATAAATTTAATCTTAGAATATATAATATAAGTATAATTTTAATTTATGTTAAGTATAATTAGGCATGAGTATAATTTTAATTTAATTTTAGGATTTTAATATAAGTATAATTTTAGATTAAGAACAATTAGGCATAAGTAGAATTTTAATTTAGGTTAAGTATAATTAGACATAAGTATAATTTTAATTCTAGATTATAGTTAAGTATATGTATATAAATTCAAGTTTTAGAAAAATAGAATATAAGTTTAAGTTTTTTTTAGGTATAATATTTTTTTGGTTAAGTTTTAAGTAATTTATGTAGTAATGTAAATCCTTTAATAATATGTAAGTCAGGTATATGAAAATCAGGTTAGGTATTTCTCTATGTAAATGTCTTTGTAATTAGGTATAAGTTTAAGTATATTATGTGTAACTTAAAATTTGAAAAACGTGTTTGAGAATAACGGAACAGGCCTCGTGTGTTCCCTAATGTTCCCGTTATTTTTTTGTTTAGACTGTACTCACAGTTTTTTTTTCAGCTACAGACTTCGTATTCAGTTTTGCAAAGGGTTTTGCTTGGTCCTTTACCTGCTGCCGTATTCCGTACCTGTTGTTTTCTTTAGGGCTTCCAACAGAGTAAACAATAATTTGCCTCAGACAATTTGTCTTGGCCAGTATGGGAAAGTATGGAACGTGCACTGATTCCTCGTGCCTACTGCCCTCTCAGGATGTACGGTCGATGGCTTAACAGAGAAACAATACCTTACTCCTATGCGTTGTAAAAAAACATAAATTTATTTTTACCGCCTTTTCATATGATCTTATTCTGTTTACTAACCTTTTTTCTGAGATTCCACGAAATGTTCAAGTTGATGATCACCACAAGTAGCAACCAGAAATTTGCCGACGCTTGATTTTGTTATAAAAAAATTGTTGGGACACCAAGTCGTTATTACGAGTTCCTTTGAACTGTATTCCCTATGGTCACACTTGCTTTTTAGGATACTTATATAAAATTTGAAATTGTCCAACTTGAGTGGATAAAATAATAAGTTGCAAAAAAAATCACTTTTTATTTTGTCAAATTTTAATTTTATTATTTCTGTTAAATTTTGGTCAACTGACCTCACTCAATAATTTTTAGCTAATGACGCCATTAAGATCGACGAAAAGAAATGTGCAACTTTGTTGTGAGTTTTGTGAGTACTCAGTTATTTGGAAGTTTCAGGGTACTCGTTCAAAATAAATTAGTGTTGCCAGATCTAACTCTTAGAGTCTATCATATCTTGAGATATTTGTTTGGCATGACAAACTATTTTTCTTGGTCAGTACCACATCAAGACAAATTATAAAAAAAAATCAAATGATCAAAATTAAAATCAGCAACTGACGGCTACCGTCACAAAGCCTACTCTTTTCCTGCAACCTGTGGAGGGAAAAGAGAAGGGAAAACAGTGTTGTATTTATTGTTCCCTATTTCATCAAATTTCCTTTATGGCCGAAATGCAAGTGCTACCAACTTGTTCGTGATCAACTTTAAAGTATAAAACAGTGTTTCCTAACGTGACTCATTCTTTCCTTTTCTGATTCTGATGGTGATAGTTCGCGAGCGCGATATTTAAAAAAAAATTCAAATTTTTAAGTGTTTTTTCTTTTTAAATTGGACAAAATTGAATCTTTGGCAGTGGAAAGTGTGAAATCAGGTAAGTTTTTTTTTGTGTTTTTTTATAAAACAAATCTTTGATAATATCAATCTAATAAATTTTTACGAATTTTCTTTTTTTTAGTATAGTGGATGGATGGATTTATTTCAGAAGACCCTGCGGCATATCCGGTTCCTGTCAATTCTTTTTGTTCTGTTATCCTTGACTAGTAGTGGATCATGGGGCCTCATCTATTCTTTTGTGTCGTTGGTAAGTTTTAAATTTTTTCTAACCGTCTGATAAGTGTGTTTAAAAGTGAAGTGTTTAAAAATAGTGTCTAAAAATAATGTCTACTTTCACACATGTCCGGTTAGCTTGTCAAGTCTTGAGTTTTTTTTTTTTTATAAGTGAAAAGTGTAAAGAATGGATTTTACAAACAAAATTTATAAAAGTAAAAAAAAACATATTGACGCTTTACCGTCAATATTGGTTGTGTGTAAAAATATACTATTTGAATCTTTTATGGCTACCACACATCTAACCGTTTAACGATTTTTTTTTTTATGGTTCCGGAAAACCAATGAAGAAAATGTACATGTGTAAACGTAAATAGAGATTTAAAGGGATTTCGAAAAAAATAACTAATCCAGTAAACCTGATGTGTGTGAAATATAAAAATAAACAAAGTGATTTGAAATTTAAGTTTATTTTTATTCAACATTAAAAATGAACTTATTAGATCTTAAAGAAAATATCGCTTAAAATAAAATAATTGATTAAACGTTTAAAGTTCGGTCGTATCAAATATTTTATAGCGGAGTGACGATGATGGTGGTTAAATTTTTTTTTTTGGGGTTTGTTAAATATAGAATATCCCTATAATTCATAAAAAAGATAAAGCTATAGCAAGCATATAATTCAAATTTTCTATACAAATTTCAAATTATAAGAATTCGATAATTTTAAAATAATTTTATGAACTAGTAGTATTAAAATATTTATAAGTATTAATATTTTTCGAACTTGTATAATTAATATATCTAATTTATTGACAACAAATTTGTGTTTTTTTTTTTTTTATTCTGGGAAAATTCTTATAATTTATAAAGTTAGAGGTTGTATACGACTAGGTGTTAGGGATACAAAATTTTCTCACAACTAAATTTTTTGTGAATAAAGAAAAATTAATATTTACTTTTGTGAGATTAGTTTTAGGTTAACTAGTCTATAATACTCGTACAAGTAATTAGTGTTTCGAAAATTTTACTCAAGCTTTTTTTTTGAGTTTAGCGAAAATCTATCTCAAGTCTGACAGGAATATTCTACTGGTCAGAAACTTGTTTTGATTTTTATCAATATTTACTCCCAATGGTTAGTATTCAGGTACTGTTGGAACTCTTTTCTTTATGAATTTTGGAGTCTTTTCCAGGTTTTCAGTCTAGAATATAGTTCCTATTTGTTTTAGGTGCTTCCTGGCAATTTTTCCATTGATTAAGAAGAACGCCGTGGATAGGAGTGTACACCGGGTCTACTCTAGTCTAAAAATTAAAAAATCAAATTATAATTATCAAAACAATTATAATCATTTATTTATGTTTTCGAAATACTAAATAAGCTATATAATAAATGTGTGCGGTTCTAAATTGTATTTTTTTTTTTTCTAATTGTTTAGGAAAACCGATTATTTGGAAAAATGTTGTAGTGACAATTAGCTTTGACTCGTAACAACTTTGACGACTATTTCTCTAAAAATTCAGTACTTCATTGTTTCAGGTGTTGTGCATGGATTACTCCTATCAGTTGTCCTCTAAGGTTTTCAATTTCGTACTGGTTCTGTCCGACTGCTTTCCTAACCCTACATTTCAGCCAAGGTTTGCAAAGTTTCGCATTTATTCCCTTTTTAAAATTGCTTTGTATAAAGTTTTTTCGATATACTTCCTGGCCTGGGATGTATTTTACTTGTCTGCTCTTTAGGTTATAGGACTTAGCGTTTCTTACGTACGCATCATGCAACTTTTCGCTAACTTTTTGGTGAACTAGTTGCATCTGTGAGGACTTAGGTAAAATAAACATGTCACCTTCTTCAGTCGCTTTTAGCTTCCTTAAAATTTCATACGCGTCTGCATGTGTTATCATGTTATATCCGGTCAGAGCGAAGTAGGGGGTCACACCAGTGGAAGAGTGAATCGTCGACCTTAAGGAGCACTCAATCTTGGACAAGTTTTCGTCCCATTTAGATTGGTCGCCATTTAAATAACTTCTTATGGAACTAAGGATCGACTGATTTACCCTCTCACTAGCGTTAGCCTGCGGCGAATATATGGGACTACGTATGTGCCTAACTTGAAAAAGACTTAAAAATTCTTTGAAAGATTCCGATACGAATTGTTTTCCGTTGTCCGAATGTATGAACTCCGGTACGCCAAATTTGTAAAATACTTCATCCCTGAGAAACCTTATGACGGACTTGGTAGTTGCCTTCGTTAGAGCTTTTAATAAGACAAACTTTGTTTTATGATCTAAAACTATGAAAATGAATGTGTTACCTGCTTTTGTTCTGGGATATGGTCCAAGAAAATCTATGTAGATTTTCTGAAATGGTCTTTGCGTCAGGACCTCATTTCCCATAGGCGGACGTAAAATCTGTTTAGGATGCTTTGACTCCTTGCATGTTGAACACTCTCTAACATGTTCTCGAATCTGTTTCACCATTGAAGGCCAATAGAAATACTCTCGAATATTGTAAAGAGTTTTGCCTATTCCTCCATGAGAGGTGTTTTCAACATGTGATTTTTCTATAATTTTGTCTGTTAGTTCCTGTGGCAACCAAATTTTCCAACAATCATCTTCATCGTCTATGTCATTTCTATTAAATTTCACTCTTTTGTATACTATTCCGTCATCTACCTTTACGTCGGGTAATCTCTCTCTATTTTGTTCGACAGTATCTATTAATGCTAAATAGTCTTTGCTTTTAAAAAATTCCGAATTAAAATCGATAAGGCTGTTACATTCTACGACTATTTCGTCCATATCATTTCTAGATAACATATCAGGAACGACATTTTTAGTACCCTTCCTGTGCTCTATGTTAAACTTGAAGCCTTGTAGTTTTAAACTCCACCTAGCCAATCTGCCGTTAAGGTCCTGTTGTCTCATGAGCCACTTCAAACTGGAATGGTCTGTTATCACAGTAAAATCCATCAGTTCGATGTATTGGCGGAATTTTTCGATTGCCAATACAACTGCCAGACATTCCTTCTCGGTGGTTGAGTAATTTTTCTGAGCTGTGTTCAGCTTTTTCGAGAAATACTCAATGGGGTGCTCGTTTTCTTCTTCATCTTTTTGAAACAGAACTGCCCCTACACCTACATTTGAAGCGTCACACTGGACAAAGAATGGTTTTTCGAAATCAGGACTAGAAAGGATTGGGCTAGTTACTAAACGCTGTTTGAGTTCCTCATAAGATGTCAAAGCTTCGGGAGTCAAATTGAACTTAGGGGATTTCTTTAGAGTGTCAGTAAGAGGTGCTGTTAGTGTTGAAAAATCGTGGATAAACCGACGATACCATCCTACTGTGCCCAGAAATCTTCTAACTTCTTTTTGATTCTGTGGTGGTTTGATATCTAATATTGCCCTTACCTTGCCTTCGTCCGGCTTCAGCTTTCCTCCTCCCACAATGTAACCTAAGTATTTTAGCTCTTTATAACAAAATTTAGACTTAGCCATGTTGATTGTGAGGCCTGCTTGGGTTAAATTTTGCCCTACGGTTCTTAACATATCGATGTGATCGGGGAAGTTGGAAGATACTACTAATAAGTCGTCTAAGTAAACGAACACCCTATCTTTCAGCTCAGACGGCACCACTTTATCCATCAATCGACAAAGCCGCTGGGCAGCGTTGCACAGTCCGAAAGGCATCACTTTAAATTGATATTGTGGCCTCCCCGGAACTGTGAACGCTGTCTTCGGTCTACTCTCGTCGGCTAAAGGGATCTGCCAAAAGGCATCCTTTAAGTCGATTGCTGAGATAAAGTGAGTGTCGCCTAGCCTAGCTAATAAGCCGTCGATGTTAGGAAGAGGATATGAGTCCTTTTTAGTGACTTTATTCAACTCCCTAGCATCGAGACATAGCCTGTTCTTACCGGGCTTCATCACCAGAGTCGTCCTATTATTCCATTCTGACCCTGTTGTCACCTCGATCACATCTAGCGCTAGCATCCTGTCAAGTTCCTCATAAATAAGCTTCTGCACTGCGGGACTCACTGGGAAATGACGCATTTTCTTAGCGGGCGCGTCTCCAGTGTCTATGGAGTGCTTTTCTAAGGTGGTTTTGCCTAATCCGTACTGTGTATAACACAAGAATGATAGCTTAGTCTTTTCTAAAAGTTTATTTTGGTGTGGTGTCAAATCATGTAATTTTAAATCTTCTCCTACTGAAATTTCATTTATACTATCATCATCCAAACAAAGTTTTATGCCAATTTTTCTCCAAAAATCATACCCTAGTATCAATTCCTGGCTCAAGTTAGGTACTAGATAAAGGATTGTCTCTACTGATCTATTTCCATACTTGACGACTGTCTTTATCTTGCCAACTATTAAATGTTTTTTTCCGTCGGCCGTCCTTACGGATGACTTGTAGTCAAGTATGTTAGCATCTAGTTTTCTGACGTTTTCAAGACAGTTTCTACCTAGACAACTAACTGAGGCTCCGCTATCTAAGAGTCCTTGGAATTTTTCTCCTAATATGTCAACCGCCATGTAAGGCCTTATGTCATCTTCGAAACCTAATGTGGTTGAAGCGATGACTTTTCTCTCTTTTTTTCTCTTTTGGTATCTGTCTCTAGTCTTTAAAATTTTTGAACTTATTGTTGACATGTCGGCAAAAATCTCAGCTCTTTTTTTGTTATAAATTTCTAAACGTTCTTTATAAGAAAGATTGGGATTTACCGAAGTTCTAACAAGACTCTTAGGATTCGAACTAGAGGATTGGTCAGATAAAATTGGATCAGCTGATAAAATAGATTCCGATTTGGTGGCATTCAAACTTTCATTTGGAGATGAAGTTAAATTAATAAGATCAGGTTTTTCTTTTACTAATAAGTCATTCTGAAGTTTAACTAGTGGTTTCGCGTAGTCACATTGATTATTATCGCTATCCCTTGATAAAATAAAATTTAAAAAGTTGTCATTTACTGGGTCTCTTTTGGACTTGAACATGCCGTCCCAGTCTTCCGCATGTTCCTGTGTTGGTTTCCCAAACATCTTGGACAAGTCGGGCTGGTGACATCCTCGAACCCACATTTGTAACAAAACAGCTTCCTTTGTGCTACGGGGCATTCGATAAACGAATGTCCAGGGGCCTTACAGTTCCAACACGTAAGTTGTTTTGCTGTAACATTGTCCCTCTGTAGCGCTTCTATTTGTTGAGCTTGTTCTTCGTCTATATCTGATTCACATATGTCCACTTCATATACCCTACGGCTGTTTCCGAGAGGCATGCGGTTAGAAGATCTTTTGGCAATGTTCCTCTCTGCTCTTTTGCATTCTTCTAAAAGGTGGTCTAAATTGTCTATTCTAATCGGATAAATGAGTTGAGCTAATCCGTCTTTTAAGTTGTCTTTCACCATTTTTACCAATTCGCTTTCGGCGACATGGACCCTCATTTGGTTCTTCAACTTAACTATCTCCGAAATGAAATTATCTGCCGATTCACCTGAAGCTTGCCTACGTTCCATTATCTTTCTTTGGATCTCAAAATCGCTCTCAAAATTTCTGAACTTTTTGATCATAAAGTATTTGAAAGTATGCCAGTTACATATCGGGTATTTCATCCTAAAAGACCAGAACCAATTGCTGGCAGCACCTGTCACCAAGTGATGAAAACCTTTCATCACAATCTCCCATGAGCAGTTATAATCTTGCTTAAGCGCTTCCACTCTAAACACAAAGTCTTCTACAGTCAGTGATTTATTCGTCCCGTCATATTTGATGCCCCATTTTTCTAACTGGTTAGGCGATGTCGTTCTACTACTTGAGCTTTGATCTGAATTATCTAACCCTGGGTACTGTTGAGTATTATTGGGTGAATCAGTGAAAACTGGCTGTGGAACATTAGGTGGTCTATGTTGAGGATTGTTTGGTGGGAAATATGGTTGTTGAGGTGGCCTACTGAAATTATTAAATGGTGTTTGGTAGTTATAGCTTGGACCGAAACCTCGATTGTCCGAAGCATTAGGGTTTTCAAAAGGGTTTACTCTTTCAGAGCGCAAAGACTCTCTAATAAGTTGTGGCAACATAAGTTGCATATTTTGTACCTCTCTCATTATAGAGTCTTGAGCAGCTTGCACAGAGGCACTAACATAGTCCCTAATCGCTTGGTCATCTTCGTTTCTAATCGGATTCCGTTCGTTATTATCGGATTGTAAATTTCTATTTGGCTGAGACATGTTTATGTTTCTTCTTACTGTATCACTTTCTTGTCCGCTAATTACCCTAGCTGTTAGGCTACTGTATGTTGGTGTTGTTATACTGGGATCAGTTTCTGGGGAAGAATGTGTCTGAGGTCCGTGTCCTGGTGGAAACCTTATCGACATCAACGGAGTAATAGCACTAGTAGAAGTAATGGGTACTGTATTTTGGGATGTTGTTGTAGTTGTACTAATCGGGTTTTCAGCTAAATTGTCACTACTTACTGGATTACGACTGGATGATCTGAGATTCCTGGTGCTCATCCTGATTCAACAATTTACCAAAAAAACAAGCCTACAACTGCCGAGTTACAGAACTCCAAATAACAAAAACAAATCTCTAATGCCAAAATTATTTAGCCTTAAGTCTCGATTTATTTTAAGAAAAAAAATTGTTTAAATGTAAATTTGTTTGTAAAAACAAATATTTGATGATATATATTTAAGTGTAAAAAAATCAAAAAAAAATTATATGTAATGTCATATGTTGTCGGTCAAAAAAAAAAACTTAGCCTTAAAATTGTTACTAAAATATTGTTAATATAATATATTTATATTAAATACTTAGTTGTAAGAAAAATAGAAATCTAAAAAAAAATTAGAATATAAGAATTAGTTTATAAGTTTTAGTCAGAAAAATTATTTATATACATATATACGTTAGGTTGAATGGTGACTCATAGAAGAAATTGTGGTAGTTACTTTTGTTCAGACTATATCAGAATATATATATAAATTATTTAAATTTCCTAATCAAACGAGTAAATTTGTCTCCAACGTATTTTGCAGCAGATTTCCTATCATCAAAAAAAACTTTAAACCGAACACAAGACATAACAACAAAATTTTTCTTGAATCGCCTGGATTTTCCTCTAGCCGAATCAATAGTAGAAGCAAATGAGCATTAGCTATATAACCATTGGCTCATGCCTTCTAAAATTGATTTGGTTAGAATGAATCCATTTGATTCTCCAGTATCCATATACTTTGTCACATGTCGTCGCAACTATGCATGACACTTGGAACTGTCTTCAGGGACATACGACATGTTCCATAGCATATAGATACTAGATTCCTAATATTTATTTCTTTCATCCGGAGGCGTCGCAAACTCAGGCACGACACTAAGAGCGTCTTCCGGGACATACGACTCTTTCAAATCGAAATGAAATATTAGCTATTTTTTTTTTTTTTTTGTAATTGAAAATTTAAAAAAAATTACAAAAAAGTTTTAACTGTGAAATTTTGGTTTTTGAAGCAAACAAGTGAATTGACTTCACCTGACTTGCCCCACGTTGGGCGCCATTTTTGTGATGGAAGTGTGCTTGGTCTTTGAAGAATTGAAAATTCTTCAAGTTGCCAGATTGCTTCTACGTGGATATTGGCACTTTGGTGTTGGGCTGTAGCTCGCCGGATTGGGGGGGGATCTTTCCACTTGGTTTGGCAGCACATTCACAAAAAAAATTTCGTGCCAAGAATAAATACGTCGATGGTTTGACTGGAAGCTAAAATACACTGAACATTTGACGAGACATTGACTAGAAGTGGAGGACCAATGAGACCGGACGGACTTTTGATGATAGGAGCTGCTTCTCATTTGACTTGAGAATCCTCAGGACCGGTTGGAACGTCCTGGACAGGCTGCCCACCCCATATGACTTGATGAAGTCATCCTATGACAATTCTCTTTGCCTGAAATCTGGAGAAGTGTCCCTAAATCGTAAAACTTACCTCAATTTCAGTCTACGAGTCCCATATCAACCATAAATTAATGGAATTACCACATGATTTCAATGTATTTGTACATGTTTTTATTTTAAAAATAATGCAAAAAATAAAATATACCTAGTATATTATAATATCAATGATGTTCTACATTTATAAAAAAAAGGTTTTGGTTAAATACTGTTTTACAGAAAAAAAAAATATAGGTAATATAAAATAAACTTATGGTCTAGTATTATTTAAATACTTATTGGTATCAAGAAAATGGTATTAAACGTCAAAAGTTATTAACAACTACTGGTTATTGAAATCAGTCATTCATTTTGTCTTATATTTCTTAAATTGATTTGAAATTTAGTTCATAAGTTACTTATTAGTTTATTTAATTATATATTTATTCATTAGTTTATTTATTTAGTATTTATTTATTTATTTATTTATTAATTTATTTATTTCATTATATATTCAAATCTTTATTTATTTAATTATTATCTTATTTAATTATTTATTTAATTCATCATTTCATTATTATTTTAAATATTTATTTAATTATTTATTTAAATTATTTATTTAAATCTTTATTTATTTAATTATTATCTTATTTAGTTATTTATTTAATTCATCATTTCATTATTATTTTAAATATTTATTTAATTATTTATTTAAATTATTTATTTAAATCTTTATTTAATTATTATCTTATTTAATTCTTTATTTCATTAGATTATTATTTATTTGGTTAAATACTCATTTAATTTCATTTTAATTAAATTTTTAATTGATTTAATTAAATTATTCAATTAATCAAGTTTTTCTTCATTTAACTCAATGTTCATTCAATTCAATTTTGATTAAGTTTAAATTTTCGTCTATTTAACTATTGATTGCTTTAAATATTTTTATTAAAATTTTCTTTAAATGAGTATCTAGTCAAATTTAATTGGATTCTTATCCAATTAATTCTTTATTTTGTTATTTAATTCAATATTTATTTGATTATTTAGTTAATTGTTTAGTTAGTTATTTATTTCATTATCTAATTATATATTATTATATATATTTATATTTATCTTATTATATTTATTTAAACATTTTATTAAATTATGGTTTATTAAATTATTTAATTAATTCCTTATTTAGTTATTTAATTAATTATTAATTTATTGGTACCATTAAATCTTCCAATTAATTATTTATTAAAAAAAAAATTTATTCAATTGTCTTATAATTTATTCGAATTAGCATTTTTTATATTTTTAGGTTAAATGTATTTAATTGTAGGTATATAAGTATATAAGTAAAGTCATAAGTCTTTAAGTATAAGTACATAAGGTCTAACGTAAGTAAAGTTAGATAGTTACTCTAACGTAAGCACATGTTTTTATGTTAAGTTAGGTAGTTACTCTAACGTAAGTAGAAGTTATGTAGTTACTCTAACGTAAGCACATAAGTATTAAAGTAAAGTTGAGTATAAGTATATAAATTTAATTTTAGGAAATAGAATATAAGTATAATTTTAGTTTAGGTTATGTATAATTAGGTATTATTAATATAATATAAGTATAATTTTAGATTAAGTTAAGTATAATAAGGTTTAAGTATTTATATAAATTTAATCTTAGAATATATAATATAAGTATAATTTTAATTTATGTTAAGTATAATTAGGCATGAGTATAATTTTAATTTAATTTTAGGATTTTAATATAAGTATAATTTTAGATTAAGAACAATTAGGCATAAGTAGAATTTTAATTTAGGTTAAGTATAATTAGACATAAGTATAATTTTAATTCTAGATTATAGTTAAGTATATGTATATAAATTCAAGTTTTAGAAAAATAGAATATAAGTTTAAGTTTTTTTTAGGTATAATATTTTTTTGGTTAAGTTTTAAGTAATTTATGTAGTAATGTAAATCCTTTAATAATATGTAAGTCAGGTATATGAAAATCAGGTTAGGTATTTCTCTATGTAAATGTCTTTGTAATTAGGTATAAGTTTAAGTATATTATGTGTAACTTAAAATTTGAAAAACGTGTTTGAGAATAACGGAACAGGCCTCGTGTGTTCCCTAATGTTCCCGTTATTTTTTTGTTTAGACTGTACTCACAGTTTTTTTTTCAGCTACAGACTTCGTATTCAGTTTTGCAAAGGGTTTTGCTTGGTCCTTTACCTGCTGCCGTATTCCGTACCTGTTGTTTTCTTTAGGGCTTCCAACAGAGTAAACAATAATTTGCCTCAGACAATTTGTCTTGGCCAGTATGGGAAAGTATGGAACGTGCACTGATTCCTCGTGCCTACTGCCCTCTCAGGATGTACGGTCGATGGCTTAACAGAGAAACAATACCTTACTCCTATGCGTTGTAAAAAAACATAAATTTATTTTTACCGCCTTTTCATATGATCTTATTCTGTTTACTAACCTTTTTTCTGAGATTCCACGAAATGTTCAAGTTGATGATCACCACAAGTAGCAACCAGAAATTTGCCGACGCTTGATTTTGTTATAAAAAAATTGTTGGGACACCAAGTCGTTATTACGAGTTCCTTTGAACTGTATTCCCTATGGTCACACTTGCTTTTTAGGATACTTATATAAAATTTGAAATTGTCCAACTTGAGTGGATAAAATAATAAGTTGCAAAAAAAATCACTTTTTATTTTGTCAAATTTTAATTTTATTATTTCTGTTAAATTTTGGTCAACTGACCTCACTCAATAATTTTTAGCTAATGACGCCATTAAGATCGACGAAAAGAAATGTGCAACTTTGTTGTGAGTTTTGTGAGTACTCAGTTATTTGGAAGTTTCAGGGTACTCGTTCAAAATAAATTAGTGTTGCCAGATCTAACTCTTAGAGTCTATCATATCTTGAGATATTTGTTTGGCATGACAAACTATTTTTCTTGGTCAGTACCACATCAAGACAAATTATAAAAAAAAATCAAATGATCAAAATTAAAATCAGCAACTGACGGCTACCGTCACAAAAGGGCATCCTTTAGATAACTTTTCTATAAAAAAGTCATATTTTTGATAACTTTTCTATAAAAAAGTCATGTTTTTGATAACTTTTCTATAGAAAAGTTGTCTTTTTGATAAGTTTTCTGTAGAAAAGTCATCTTTTTGATAACTTTTCTATATAAAGTCATCTTTTCGATAACTTTTCTATAGAAAAGTCATCCTTTTGAAAACTTTTCTATAGAAAAGTCATTCTATAGAGAACTTGTCTATATAAAAGTCATTTGATCCATAATTTTTCTATTTAAATATCATCCTATCGATTACTTTTCTATAGAAAATTCATCCTATCGATAACTTTTCTATAGAAAAGTCATTCTATCAATAACTTTTCTATAGAAAAATCATCCTATCGATAACTTTTCTATAGAAAAGTCATCCTATCGATAACTTTTCTATAGGAAAGTCATCTTGTCGATAACTTTTCTATAGAAAAGTCATCCTTTCGATAACTTATCTACAGAAAAGTCTTTCTTTCGATAACTTTTCAATAGAAAAGTCATCCTTTCGACAACTGTTCCATAGAAAAGTCATCCTTTCGATAACTGTTCCATAGAAAAGTCATCCTTTCGATAACTTTTCCATAGAAAAGTCATCCTTTCGATAACTTTTCCATAGAAAAGTCATCCTTTCGATAACTTTTCCATAGAAAAGTCATCCTTTCGATAACTTTTCTATAGAAAAGTCATAATTTCGATAACTTTTTTATAGTCAACTAACTTTTCTATAGAAAAGTCATCCTTATTGACTACTCTTCTATAAAAAGCCATCATTTGTTTTAGGACTTGAAATATGTCTTTATTAAATTAATTCAACCGTTTAATTTTTGATGATACATAAATATTTCGAAAACCTCCTTATGCGATACCTTAAAATAGTAATTCCGCAACCACAACTTAACTTTGAATTAATAGCAAGTGACGATAAAAAGACGTGCTGGTTTTTGACAGCCTGAAAACACTTAACATATGAAAAGTGATTATGAGACCTTAGAGCAGCACAGGACAGTGACCAATAGAAGGAGACAAAGAAAACGATTATTTTCACATAATGGAAAAATCATGTGTGGCACATGATCGTAGTCAATTTTCATCACTATCATCCTTAAAAGCATGGTCATAGACGTTATGGTTACTACAACACACTACCACTACCTCCGACACTGGCGCTATTTCGTTTTTTATTACCTTGATATGAGAGATGTTAGATATAAAAAGCTGTTATAACATTTTTTTTTTTTTAACAAAGTGGTTTGGACTTACATACATATATACGGCTCGTGTGAGTCAACACTGTCGTAACTCAAAAAACGCTTATTTGTCGTAACTCAAAAAACACTTATTTTGTCAGTCTTAAGCGAAAAATTTAATTTTTTAATGCTAAGGTAATATTAAGTTGGAACTCTATTGCTACAAATGAGCCTGAAATATTCCCATATATGGGCAAATCCGAAAATCATTAAACCAAGGACAAAATTTTAAAACTATCAAAATCACGTATTTGTGTCTATGAAAAAATTCACCATATATTGATCATTTAGAATATACAATGGATACAATTTTTGATTGCTTTCTTCGTGAAGGGCAGATCTTTATTTGCACCCATCTCGAATTTTTATACATTTTTAAAATAATAGGTTTTTTCAAAGTTCATAAAAATCACGAAAACATACATTTAGGTATTAAGTTTCAGTAGAGGCTCAAAGTCTGCCTAATTTTATACAATTAGATGTAAAAGAACCAATCAAAAGTAATTGGAGTTATATAAATAACGTCAAGTAAAAAAGGAGTCACATTGTGTAGCGTCCGTCACAGAAATAAAGTTTTTTTTTAAATTACACTAGTAAAATTTTTCTTTTGATTTTTGGGACACTCTAACATGTAGCCTCAGCATCCTTGGGACGAAAAATAAGATGTAAAAAGTATAGTAAAGTAACTCTTAACAAATATATGTATGTAGCCGTTTTGTGAAATATTAAATTGTGCCCAAAAATCGCATTTTTAGCAGCGAACATTAAGGTGAAGGAGATGAAATTCGGGAACAAATAATACAATAATTTTTACTGATTTACGGACCCTTAAAAAAAATATTTGTTCCCAATAAAAAACATTCTAGTAAAAACTGTATCGTCAGTCACGTAGCGTCCGCATTTGTTCATTTATGGATTTTTGGTGAAACTGGAAACTATAAAATATGTTATAAAAGCAGTTTTGTAATTCTCTGATTTTCCTCTATCTTTAATGTATTTACAATTTTTTTATTACTCTGACCGATTTCATAAAAATTACAGAATCACGAGTTGAAAAAATGTCACTTCCATTTTTGGTAGCGTCCGTCGCAGCAATTTAAAAGTGAACATCTTTTTCCTCCAAAAGAAGTATATAAACTAACAAATGCCATTCGATAGCACAATCGATGGCCTAATATTATCGGAAATCTATGCAAAGATATCTCTTGTAAAAGGACAATTGGATTCATTTAAGTACAACAAAATCCGTACAAATGTATCGTCCGTCACGCAGGATTTGCCCATATAAGAAATACATATTCATATAAGAAAAAAGAAAAGGAAAGTAAAGAATAAATATGTTTGTGTAGATGTTGATACTCGTCTGCATATGGTAACTTTCCATTTCCAAATGTTTATATGAAAAGGAAATTCCGTATAAGTGGATAGGAGCTAACCTTAATAACCGTGTCAGTTTATAAAATTTTGTTATGTAATATAAACTAACAAGGACAAATTTTACCAAAATTTCTAAACTAATTTTTATATAGAACAATTTAAGTTACATGAAAGTTTTTTGCATAATACGAGTAACTTATTTAGATTAAGGCATATACTAAAACACATGAACTATATCAGGTGTTAAAATTTCAATTATTTGAAATTCTCTAATGATTTTCTAATTAAAACCGATTCTCTATTAATGAATTATTCATCTCGAAACAAAGCGATTTCATGAAAAAGTGTCAATAACCTCTTGCGAAAAACACATTATATTGATTTAAATAACTATAAATTATTCATCCAATTACAAATAAAATTCATGTATTTATTTCCAAATAACGAATATACATCCCAACCACATTCGCGATAAATTTTGTACTAATAAGTACTCAATTGACCACTATCCAACGTATGTGGTCCATTTTGTTTTGGTTTATTTTGGGGGAATTTGTAGTTTAAATGAGCAAAATGCAGAGAGGGGAAAGATTATTTGTAAATAATATAAAATTCACTTAAAATAACTACGAACACGTTTATATTTTTATCTAGACAAAGGACAACTACCACATGTCACAGCTCATATGTCAGATATAAATAATATAAGTAAAATTAGTAGTTTTTCTCGATGTAAATGAAATTTACACTGTCTCGATTACATGTGTTTATGTATGTATAAGTAAAGTGTATATACAAGGATATGTAAGCAAAAGTCTAAAGTGTTTGATACTTTTATATAAACTCTCACAATTTATAGCAATAATTGTATAAAAACGCCTATTATGAAAGAAAAACACAACGATAATAGCCTCAGCAGCAGAACAAGTAGCAGTTCAAAAAAATGAGGACATTACTGATGAGGATGCTGATGCTGTTATAAACAATTTTTATCCTTTTAACTTTTCCATTTAGTTGTTGTTTTTTTATATTTTGTAGTGTTTTTCTTGCTTTATCTTGTTTGTTTAAGCAAATAGCAACAATCATTAGTTTGTTGTGAAAATTTAGGAGGGAAGAGGAAAGGAAGTATAAGAAGAAATATAACTATAATACATAATGTCCTTTTTCGCTCGTTTTACAAAAAAAAAACAACAACAAAGAATAAAGTGAAAAACAAACTCAGGTATTTATTTTAAAGGGGAATATAAAAGGATATATGGTATAGGGAAACAGTGGGGAGTAAAACATTCTAACGAAAAAATTTCTATAGAAAACTCATGCTAACTATAATTTTTCTATAGAGAAGCCATTCTAACGATAACTTTTCTAAAGATAACTATAGAAGTATTATCATTAGGCTGACTTTTCTATAGAAAAGTTATCAAAGGATGACTTTTCTATAGAAAAGTTAACGACACGGTGATTTTTCTATAGAAAAGTTATCGACACGATGATTTTTCTATTGAAAAGTTATCAGGAGGATGATTTTTCTATAGAAAGGTTATCGACAGGATAATTTTTCTGTATAAAAGTTATCGGCAGGATGATTTCTCTATAGAAAAGTTATTGACAGTATGATCTTTCTATAGAAAAGTTATCGACAGTATGAGTTTTCTATTGAAAAGTTATCGACAGGATGAGTTTTATATAGAAAAGTTATCGATATTATGAGTTTTCTATAGAAAAGTTATCGACAGGATTAGTTCTCTACAGAAAAGTTATCGACAGGATGAGTTTTCTATAGAAAAGTTATCGACAGGGTGAGTTTTCTATAGAAAAGTTATCGACAGGATGAGTTTTCTATAGAAAAGTTATCGACAGGATGAGTTTTCTATAGAAAAGTTATCGACAGGATGAGTTTTCTATAGAAAAGTTATCGACAGGATGAGTTTTCTATAGAAAAGTTATCGACAGGATGAGTTTTCTATAGAAAAGTTATCGACAGGATGAGTTTTCTATAGAAAAGTTATCGACAGGATGAGTTTTCCATAGAAAAGTTATCGACAGGATGAGTTCTCTATAGAAAAGTTATCGACAGGATGAGTTTTCTATAGAAAAGTTATCGATAGGATGAGTTTTCTATAGAAAAGTTATCGACAGGATGAGTTTTCTAGAGAAAAGTTATCGACAGGATGAGATTTCTATGAAAAAGTTATCGACAGGATGAGTTTTTAATAGAAAAAGTTATCGAAAGGCTGAGTTTTCTATAGAAAAGTTGTCGACAGGATGAGTTTTCTATTGAAAAGTTATCGACAGGATGAGTTTTCTATAGAAAAGTAATTGACAGGATTGCTTCTCTGTGAAAAACTTATCTAACGGAGGGCTTGTCTATACAAAAGTTGTCGACAGGAGTCATTTTTTATATAAAAGTGATCGATATTCGGACTTTTCTGCAGAAAAGTTATCGACAGGAGAACTTTTCCATAGAAAACTTATCGACAGGAGGACTTTTCTATAGAAAACTTATCGACAGGATGACTTCTCTATAAAAAATTTATCGACAGGGGGACTTTTTAGTAGAATAATTATCGACAATAGATGAATTTTCTATAGAAATGTAATCCTAACGATAACTTTTCTATAGAGAATTCATCCCAACTATAACTTTTTGTTAAAAAAGTCATCTTGGCTATAACTTTTTGTTAGATAAGTCATCTTAACTATAATTTTTTTAAAGAAAAGTCATCATAACGATAACTTTTCTATAGAAATGTAATCCTATCGACAACTTTTCTATAAAAAATTCATTATAACGATAGTGTTTCTATAGAAAAGTAATCTTAACGATAATTTTTCTATAGAAAAGTGATCCTAACGATAACTTTTCTATAGAAAAGTGATCCTAACGATAACTTTTCTATAGAAAAGTGATCCTAACTATAACTTTTCTATAGAAAAGTGATCCTAAGGATAACTTTTCTATAGAAAAGTGATCCTAACGATAACTTTTCTATAGAAAAGTGATCCTAACGATAACTTTTCTATAGAAAAGTGATCCTAACGATAACGTTTCTAAATAAAAGTCATTCTTACGAA
Source organism: Stomorhina lunata (assembly GCA_933228675.1). NCBI lineage: Eukaryota > Metazoa > Arthropoda > Insecta > Diptera > Rhiniidae > Stomorhina > Stomorhina lunata. The sequence continues at coordinate 31,310,314 of OW121742.1, forward strand.
AACTTTTTAATAGAAAAGTCATTCTAACGATAATTTTTCTACAGAAAAGTCATCCGCGATAACATTTTTATAGAAAAGTTATCCTAACGATAACTTGTCTATAGAAAAATCATCCTAAAAATAAGTTTTCTATAGAAGAGTCATCCTAACGATAACTTTTTAATAGAAAATTAATCCTAACGATAACTTTGATATAGAAAAGTTATCCTAACGATAACATTTCTATAGAAAAGTCATCCTAATGGTGACTTTTTTTCATAGAAAAGTCATCCTAACGATAACTTTTCTATAGAAAGGTCATCCTAACAATAAGTTTTCTGCACAAATTTGCTGTTTAATAAAATAAAACCTTTTTTTTTTTGCTAAAAATACTTTTGTCCCACTGTTCATGCTGCCACACTTATATCAGACGTGTCGTTTGAAGGTGTAACTTAACCGTTTCCTTTTTTGTTAATTTTTAAAAGGATATTCTGTTTATGTGTTGGTATTTTTTTCTTATGTGAAAGTGTTTGTGTATGCATACAAGTTATTTTTTATAATTTATTGCTGCAGACATGAAAAGGGATGTCATTTGTTAAAACTAAAGCATTTATTTAACTAAACACAAATTCTAACACAAAAAGGCAATAATAATGGGAATGAAATAAAAATGTCTGTTGGAAGGGAAGTCGAAAAAAAGAAAACAATTCCTTTAAGTGCATTAAGACAGTTTTGGGGACATTCAAATACGCAACTAATGACACCTGAATATGAAAATTTAATGAAATTAAAGTAATGAAGTTGAGGTATTAAAAGGAGGAGTATATTTAGAGAAAATTTTCTGGAATAGAAATTAACTTATTAAAAAAATTACTTTAATAAATAAATAATTTTACTAAAATTTCTTTAGATTGTTTTCCTATACATTATTCGCTTTTGTTATATTTTGGCATTTATTTAATTAAATTTAACCTTAAATTTTTATCATCATTAAACAAGTAAAAACCCATAATGAGAAATTAATATAAAAATGTTGGTATTGCTTAATTTAACCTTATTCGAATGAATTTGCTCCACTAACACGAATTGAAAACAGAACAAAAACTATTATCATCAGTTTCGGTTTCATGCTCATTTTTTGCCATTACTTTTTAATTAAAACTTAAAATAGAGATACATGCTATTCATATGTCGGTGTATAATATTGAGAAAAAAAACTCAGTTTTAAAAGTATGTTATGGCCATGATAATGGTTTCATTGTCTGTTAATAATAGATAAGATAAGGGGTGTTTTATATGAAGATGGAAACTAATTGTAAAATAGTTTAGAAATATTTATTTTATGTAAAAGTGAAATTAAGAAATACACCAAAGTATACCAATAGGTATTGTACTGATCTTCCATAAGTCAAACTTTACTCAAAGCATATCTGGTTTGTCCTTCAAAATCTTATATTCTTTGTTGATCTGCTTTCTTTTTAGCTTCCAAAATTTTTTCATTAATCACCCTAATATGGAATCGATGCTTAATATTTTTATTCACGTATGAATATGTATTTTAAACCCAACAAACATATATATGGAGCTTATAATTAATAAATATTTTAAGTCAAAATTAAATATCAATTCAACATAGGTCTTATGCTCTGACTTTCGTCTCGTTGTCTAAAACACATAAACACAGATATATGTCTAATATTTAAACTTAAGTCTTAAAGTACGACTTAAATTTTATACTCTAACTTTAATCTGCCACTTAGATCTTATATTCAAAGTTTAAATTAAGAAAAAGAACTTGAGGTTAATGATCAAACTTTTTTCACTCCCTCAGATTGAAGTCTTATTGCCAGAATTATTTTTTTAGTTTAAAGTTTCGAAATTCTTCAAACTTGCATGTGTTTGTTGGTTTCTTTCCCACAAAAACTTGCTTGTGCATTTATTGCCTGCTGAATTATTAATATCCTGGTTAGGTTTTTTATCCTATGCGCTCCATTACACACATTCAACAAGAGCTGCTGCTGCAGTTCTACGCAAATATTAAAACCACAATCATTATTGTTTTTGTTACACAGGTATCCCTCGACTCAAATTTTTCAAGGAAATTATTCTAAAATTTCTATCGAAAAATATTGAAAAATTTCTAATTTTTCCAAAAATAAGTAATTTTTTAAGAAATTTTTGAAAAAATTCGTGTAAAAATTTGAAATTTTTGAAAAATTTCCTATAAAAATAAGAAATTTTTGAAAAATTTCCTATAAAAATAAGAACTTTTTGGAAAATTTCCTATAAAAATAAGTAATTTTTGAAAAATTTCCTATAAAAATAAGAAATTTTTGAAAAATTTCCTATTAAAATAAAAAAATTTTGAAAAATTTCCTATAAATATAAGACATTTTTTAACAATTTTCTATAAAAATAAGAAGTTTTTGAAAATTTTCCTAAAACAAAATAAGAAATTTTTGAACATTTTTCTATCAAAATAAGAAATTTTTGAAAAATTTTCTATAAAAATAAGAAATTTTTGAAAAATTTCCTATAAAAATAAGAAATTTTTGAAAGATTTCCTATAAAAATAAGAAATTTTTGAAAAATTTCCTATAAAAATAAGAAATTTTTGAAAAATTTCCTATCAAAATAAGAAATTTTTGAAAAATTTCCTATACAAATTAGAAATTTTTGAAAATTTTCCTATAAAAATAAGAAATTTTTGAAAAATTTTTCTTTAAAAAAAGAAATTTTTGAAAAATTTCTTATAAAAATAAGAAATTTTTGAGAAATTTCCTATTAAAATATGAAATTTTTGAAAAATTTCCTATAAACATATGAAATTTTTGAAAATTTTCCACAAAAACAGGAAATTTTTGAAAATTTTCTTATAAAAATAAGAAATTTTTGAAAAATTATCTATAAATATAAGAAGTTTTTGAAATATTTCCTATTATTTCTTATAAAAATAAGAAAGTTTTGAAACATTTCCTATTAAAATAAGAAATTTTTATAAAACTTCTAATCAAAATAAAAAATTTTTGAAAAATTTTCTATAAAAATAAGAAATTTTTGAAGATCTACGTATAAAATCAGAAATTTTTGAAAAACTTCCTATAAATATAAGAAATTTTTGAAAAATCTACGAGATAAGAAAAATTTTTGTATGAATTTTTGTCAAAAATTCTTTCTGTCTTTATAGGAAATTTTTTTAAAAATTTTTTAATTTTATAGGTAATTTTTCAAAAACTTCTTAGTTTTATAGGAAATTTTTCAAAAATTTCTTATCTTTATAGGAAATTTATCAAAAATTTCTTATTTTTATAGGAAATTTTTCAAAAATTTCTTATTTTTATAGGAAATTTTTCAAAAATTTCTTATTTTTATAGGAAATTTTTCAAAAATTTCTTATTTTTATAGGAAATTTTTCAAAAATTTCTTATTTTTATAGGAAATTTTTCAAAAATTTCTAATTTTTATAGGAAATTTTTCAAAAATTTCTTATTTTTATAGGAAATTTTTCAAAAATTTCTTATTTTTACAGGAATTTTTTCAAAAATTTCTAATTTTTATAGGAATTTTTTCAAAAATTTCTAATTTTTATAGGAAATTTTTCAAAAATTTCTTATTTTTATAGGAATATTTTCAAAAATTTCCTATTTTTATAGGAAATTTTTCAAAAATGTCTTATTTTTATAGGAAATTTTTCAAAAATTTCTTATTTTTATAGAAAATTATTCAAAAATTTCTTATTTTTATAGGAAATTTTTCAAAAATTTCTTATTTTTATAGGAAATATTTCAAAAATTTCTTATTTTTATAGGAAGGTTTAAAAAATTTCTTATTTTTAAAGGAACTTTTTTAAAAATTTTCTTATTTTTATAGGAAATTTTTCAAAAATTTCTTATTTTTATTGGAAGTTTTTCAAAAATTTCTTATTTTTATTGGAAGTTTTTCAAAAATTTCTTATTTTTATAAGAAGTTTTTCAAAAATTTCTTTTTTTGAAGGAAATCTTTCAAAAATTTCTTATTTGTATAGAAAATTTTTAAAAAATTTCTTATTTTTAAAGGAAATTTTTCAAAAATTTCTTATTTTAAGAGGAAAATTTTCAAAAATTTCTTATTTTGAAAGGAAATTTTTCAAAAATTTCTAAGATTTAGACTAAATTTTTCAAAAATTTCTTATCTTTATAGAACATTTTTCAAAAATTTCCTATCTTTATAGAAAATGTTTCAAAAATTTCTTATCTTTATAGAAACATTTTCGAAAGTTTCTCATTTTTATAGGAAATTTTTCAAAAATTTCTTATTTTTATAGGAAACTTTTCAAACATTTCTTATTTTTTTTAGGAAATTTTTCAAAAATTTCTTATTTTTATAGAAAATTTTTAAAAATTTTAATTTTCAAAAGAAATTTTTCAAAAATTTCCAATTTTAATAGGAAATTATTCAAAATTTTTTATTTTTAAAGGAAATTATTCAAAAATTTCTTATTTTTATAAGAAGTGTTTTAAACATTTTTTAGTTGTTAAGAAATTTTATTAAAATTTCTAATTTTTTTTTTAAATTTTTCAAAAATTTCTTATTTGTTTAGAACATTTTTTTAAATTTCTTATTTTTATAGAAAGTTTTTAAAAAAACTTTCCATTGTTGTAGAAAATTTTAAAAAATTTCTTGGTTTTATAAAAAAAAGTTTTCAAAAATTTTTTATTTTTATGGGAAATTTTAAAAAATTTGAACAAATGGAAGTATATCGAGGTGTAACTGTATTTGTACATTTTCCTTTCAGTTTCCATTGTTTTCCTATTTATTTAACATATTTGCTGATTTTAATTTAAAACATTATTGATTTTGTAAAATAAAATTTAGGTAAAAATTTCAAGGGAGACTGTTTATTTTACTTAGGTATTTGTAAAAATAAAGCCCATCAAACGAAAAATATTATTAATGTCCTTTTTACTTTTTCATAAATTTTTAAAACGTTAAATATTTAATTATAAAAGAACAATAAAAACTAATTAAATTTATTAAAATTGTTTTAGGAAATTTTCAAATTCATTTAAATCCTTAAAAACATTAGAGTTTTTTTTATAAATCTTACCGTATTTTTCGGTGGCGGTACACATGTCATAGACAATGCCTCGGGATTGCCGTAGACATTTAATTTTTGCAAATAACCCTGTTAAACAAATTTGAAGAAAATAAAATTAATAACAAAAATTGTAAATCCTAATAATGAAAAACCAAACCTCACGATAAAGGGTCTTTAAGGATAATTTAAATTATCTTGAAATACAATGTAGGCTTAATAGCTTTTTATACCCTTTTATTAAAGTACTTAAATTAAAATTTATAATTATTTTAAATTACTACATTCGTTCAGTTAACAATCCACATTTTTTTTTATGTTTTTTTACCATTTACTCCATATTTTTTAATCATTATAATTTTTCATTTTTACCTCATTCAACAGCACAACAAAACTGTCAACAAAAATTAAATAAATGACAATGTTTTCTCACTAAAGCGTTAGGAGTGGAAAGATAAGAATGGATTTTTGGGGTGAAGGAGCTGAGGGTGCTGCTCTGGGAATGTCAGTCAGTCAGTGCTTAAGTTTGTGCTTGAATACTGATGATGTTAACAAAATCTTGCAACTAATGTTTAAGAGAATTTAAACACCAGCAGCAAAGACGAATGTTAATAAGGCGCTACTCAACCCATCTAAACTTTTCCCATCGAAGACTTTTCTAAAGTAAGCTCTTCCTATTGAAGACTTTCTTAGAGAAAACTCTTCATATCAAAGACTTTTCTAGAGAAAACTATTCATATCGAAGATTTTTCTAAAGAAAACTTTTAATATCGAAGACTTTTCTATAGAAAACTTTTCATATCGAAGACTTTTCTAGAGAAAACTCTTAATATAGAAGACTTTTTAGAGAAAACTCCTCATATCGAAGACTTTTCTATATAAAACTCTTCCCATCGAACACTTTTCTATAGAAAACTTTTCCCATCTAACACTTTTCTGTAGAAAACTCTTCCCATCGAAGACTTTTCTTGAAAAAACTCTTCATATCGAAGACTTTTCTAGAGAAAAATCTTCATATCGAAGACATTTCTATAGAAAACTCTTCCCATCGAACACTTTTCTATAGAAAACTCTTCCCATCGAACATTTTTCTATAGAAAACTATTCCCAGCGAACACTTTTCTATTGAAAACTCTTCCCATGGAACACTTTTCTATCGAAGATTCTTCCCATCGAATACTTTTCTATAGAAAACTCTTCCCATCGAACACTTTTCTATAGAAAGCTCTTCCCATCGAACACTTTTCTATAGAAAGCTCTTCCCATCGAACACTTTTCTATAGAAAACTATTCCCAGCGAACACTTTTTTATAGAAGATTCTTCCCATCGAACACTTTTGTATAGAAAACTGTTCATATCGAATACATTTCTATAGAAAACTCTTTCCATCGAACACTTTTTTTATAGAAAACTCTTCCCATCGAACACTTTTCTATAGAAAACTCCTCCCTTCGAACTCTTTTCTATAAAAAACTCTTTCCATCGAACACTTTTCTATAGAAAAGTCTTCCACTCGAACACTTTTTTATAGAAAAATCTTCCCATCGAACACTTTTCTATGGAAAACTATTCCCTTTGAAGTCTTCGAAACTAACTTGAAATTTTTTTAAATTTTAAAATTTGTTGAGATTTTTTCTTTCGAAAACATTCCAGCTTTTTTATAAACAAAATGTATATTGTATAAATCTTGTATAGGAAAACTTGGCTTTGGGGTTTTTTTTGAGGTTTTCCCTTCATTTAAATGTGTTATAAATATTTTGAAGATTAACATTTTTTGCTGCATACTTTTTGGAGTGCTCTTCCAGGAAAAAAACTCATCAACAACCTTGTCATTTACACTGTAAGGTTGTTTTTCAAAAAGATTCATCAGAAACTACAACTGGCAAGTGGAACTATTTAAAAGTAATCAAAACTATGAGAGTAAATAAAATTAGAAACCTTATAGTTAATCAGAAGTTTAGCTAAGTAGAGACGTTAAGAAATTCGTGTTGCATACTTAAAGGGGGTTAAGCATAATATTAGCTAAATTATGAATTTAATGATTTAATGAAGTGGTTACTCTTCCAAATTGAAAAAATAAGTTAAAAAAAATTTATAAATTAAAACTATATAAATTGTTCTGAACCTCCTAAAAGTAGGCAAAATTATTTTGTTAAACAACTTTAGACACAAATTAACTGCTAAAATTTGTCTCGTGTTATAAAGTATTATCAAACTTTTAATAATAAGACAATACTTTTTAGAATAAACTTTGTTGTATTTTCTTCACAATCCACCTACGCTTTTTGTATGAATACATAAAACTAAAACATTAACTAGTTATATGTCATCATGTTGTTTTTTCAACAGCTTACAAAAACGGTACCCACACTACACTCACTACTCTTGAAAACAGAACAAATTTTAAAGGAAGTTTTGCAATATTAATTCAAAATTTTCACTAAAAAACGAAACACAAGGACACATACAAAGGATCATGTAAAAAACGAAAAATCAAGCTACTCATCATCATGCAGTTTGATAAATGTTCCTAATGAAATTCTATGCACAAAAAATTTGCAACAAAAACCAAAAACGAAAAATGTTGTTGGTTTGTGATGATGCTGGCGGTTGCTCCAACACATCGTTCAGTCAGTCTTTTTGTCTGGCTGTCAGTCAGTCAGCCACTTGGTTTAAAAGAACGTCAGTTTGTAATTTGGTTTTTTATATGTTAATAGTTAAAAAAATAGAAATTTGTAGAATAACCAACAAATTTTTAAATAAAATTTGTAGTAAAAAAGCTGTTGATATATTTTTTTATGTTGTTGATAAATAATCGTTTTCTTTGTCATAAATTGTTTATAACATAATCATCACACACTATGTGACAGGAAAAATATTACTAAAATTTTGATATTACTGTAACTTTTTTTATTAGTGTTCATAAAAATGTGTAGTGAAAACTTTTAATGGCGGTGAAGGAAAAACCATTTGAAAATTCTATTAATATTTTAACGACAGTACAATGATTTATAAAGTAAAATAGATGTAATGTAGATTTTTATTGGTATTTACAGTGATTTGATCAGATATTTGAAGACTTTTCTATAAAAAAATTTTCCATTGAAAGACTTTTCTATAGAAAACTCTTCAATTTGAAGACTTTTCTATAGAGAACTCTTCAATTTGAAGACCTTTCTATAGAAAACTCTTCAATTTGAAGATCTTTCAATAAAAAACTTTTCAATTTGAAGACCTTTGTACAGAAAACTCTTCAATTTGAAGACCTTTCCATAGAAAACTTTTCAATTTGAAGACCTTTCCATAGAAAACTCTTCAATTTGAAGACCTTTCCATAGAAAACTCTTCAATTTGAAGACCTTTCCATAGAAAACTCTTCAATTTAAAGACTTTTCTATAGAAAACTTTTCAATTTGAAGACTTTTCTATATAAACTGTTCAGTTTTATGACTTTTCAATAGAAAACTCTTTAATTTGAAAACTTTTCTATGGAAAACTCTTTAATTTGAAGACTTTTCTATAGAAAACTCTTCAATTTGAAGACTTTTCTATAGAAAACTCTTCAATTTGAAGATTTTTCTATAGAAAACTCTTCAATTTGAAGATTTTTCTATAAAAAACTCTTCAATTTGAAGACTTTTCAATAGAAAAATCTTCAATTTGAAGAGAAAACTCTTCAATTTGAAGACTTTTCCATAGAAAAATCTTCAATTTGAAGACTTTTCTATAGAAAACTCTTCAATTTGAAGACTTTTCTATAGAAAACTCTTCAATTTGAAAACTTTTCTATAGAAAACTCTTCAATTTGAAGACTTTTCTATAGAAAACTCTTCAATTTGAAGACTTTTCTATAGAAAACTCTTCAGTTTGAAGACTTTCCTATAGAAAACTCTTCAGTTTGAAGACTTTTCTATAGAAAACTCTTCAGTTTGAAGACTTTTCTATAGAAAACTCTTCAGTTTGAAGACTTTTCTATAGAAAACTCTTCAGTTTGAAGACTTTTCTATAAAAAACTCTTCAGTTTGAAGACTTTTCTTTAAAAAACTCTTCAGTTTGAAGACTTTTCTATAGAAAACTCTTAAATTTGAAGACTTTTCTATAGAAAACTCTTAAATTTGAAGACTTTTCTATAGAAAACTCTTAAATTTGAAGACTTTTCTATAGAAAACTCTTCAATTTGAAGACTTTTCTATAGAAAACTCTTCAATTTGAAGACTTTTCTATAGAAAACTCTTCAATTTGAAGACTTTTCTATAGAAAACTCTTCAATTTGAAGACTTTTCTATAGAAAACTCTTCAATTTGAAGACTTTTCTATAGAAAACTCTTCAATTTGAAGACTTTTCTATAGAAAACTCTTCAATTTGAAGACTTTTCTATAGAAAAATCTTCAATTTGAAGACTTTTCTATAGAAAACTCTTAAATTTGAAGACTTTTCTATAGAAAACTCTTCAATTTGAAGACTTTTCTATAGCAAACTCTTCAATTTGAAGACTTTTCTATAGAAAACTCTTCAATTTGAAGACTTTTCTATAGAAAACTCTTCAATTTAAAGACTTTTCTATTGAAACTCTTCAACTTGAAGACTTTTCTATTGAAACTCTTCAGTTTGAAGACTTTTCTTTTGAAAACTCTTCAATTTGAAGACTTTTCTATAGAAAACTCTTCAATTTGAAGACTTTTCTATAGAAAACTCTTCAATTTGAAGACTTTTCTATAGAAAACTCTTCAATTTGAAGACTTTTCTATAGAAAACTATTCAATTTGAATACTTTTTTTTATAGAAAACTCTTTAATTTGAAGAGTTTTCTATAGAAAAGTCTTCAAATTGAAGATCTTTCTATAGAAAGGTCTTTAAGTCGAAGAGTTTTCTATAGAAAACTCTTCAATTTGAAGACTTTTCTATAGAAAACTCTTCAATTTGAAGACTTTTCTATAGAAAACTCTTTAATTTGAAGACTTTTCTATAGAAAACTCTTAAATTTAAAGACTTTTCTATAGAAAACTCTTCCATTTAAAGATTTTCTATAGAAAACTCTTTAATTTGAAGAAAAAGTATGTACTTTTTCCATATAACACTATTTTCACCATAGATATTTAAACTTGACGATTACGTACGAGTGATAACATTCCAGTTCTGTATGACGAACAATTTTAAATTTATTTTATAAAACTTAATTTTCCTTCCCATTTAATTTTGCTCTAATCATTACCTTCGCTGAACCTTTCTTTAAAAACCATTAACATTTTATTTATTGAAATAAACAAATTTTAACCTAACAAAAAGATAAAAAAAATAGACAAACGATTAAAAAACATTTGCAAATACTTAACAATTTGATACAAATGTCACAAACAAAATATAAAAACAAAATGAAATACAAAGAAAGACAGGCAAAACACAAACACATCTATTCAAATAAAAAATGCTACACCGACACAAAGTTTTCCACTTTTAAAGAAATACATACACACACACATGCACTCAAAGAGTGAGGGAGGACAGACACATAAAACATTTATTCATGCAAACTAAAGATGGACAGACACACATTTTTGTTCATTTAATCTTTGCATTTGTATGTGTTAATAGAATTGTTCGCAATTTCTGTATGATTTCCACTTTTTAGAATTTTTCACAATTTTTCACTAAGTCTTTATTGTTTGGAAAATTTTCTATATAAATGCAGACAAATTCTATTGATAACGACAGTTGTCATGTCATTTTTTGTGGGTCTTTTTGCCAACATTTTTATTTTCAGCTTCATTTCAATTTTATTTCAAATTTTGTGTACGAATAGAAAAATTTGTCTTTATATCAATTTTCTGCACATTATTTGTCAATGGTCACTTTAGACGTATTGTTTGTCGAGATATATGTGTGTATTGTATATAAATAATTGTTAGAATATTATGTGGAATATATATGTTTTTTAGAGTATATTATATATAAACAAGTAAGAGTGTTATATTTGGCTGTGCCGAGTCTTATATATCCACCATCAAGTTATGTTAAATTTAGAAACATTTCCAATATATCTACAAGGGTACAGCTAATTCGAAATTTTTACCAAATTCGAAAAAATTTGTTACGATGTTTGAACTAAATTCGTTTGCAGTAGCTTTGTAGTTCAACATTTAAAAGTATCTAAGTGGTTTCCCTAGCCTTTATATTTCATAAAATTTAGTCTCATAACCGGGTATAGGCCTATCAGACTTGCCAGGTTTTGGCGATTTTTGACCTGAAAAAAAAATTAAAGTGCCGATATGCAGATTTTGCTCAAAAAATATGGCGATTTTTAAGATATATCGAAAACAAATTAAACTTAAAAATTTTAAAAGTTTTTTTAATATACATTATAATACAATAATACAATATTTCCGATATATTGGAATTTACAGGGTTAACATTCCGGAACGCAAAAAATCTTTAATAAAACATTGTGATATATGAAATTGTTTCTACAGACACATTTTCAGTATAAGTTTTTTTCTATGGAAAAATTTTTCATTTTAAATTGTTTCCGCCGAAAAATTTTCTATGTAATTTTGTTTTAAAAGACAAATAATAAAAAAATGTAATAAATTGGGATTATAGTGCTATACACTACACTAAAACTATTTAGGAAAAATTTTAAATTATAATTTTTTTCTGTAGTGAAATTTTTCATTAAAAAAGTTTCTATCAAAATTTCCATATACATTTTTTTATATAAAAAAAGTTTTCATATATAATTTTTCAAATAAAAAGTTTTTCTCTATGATATTTTTGTATTGAAAAAATTTCAATATAATATTTTTTTGTAGGGAAAAATTTTACTTAAAATTTTATTTTCCAAATCTTTTTGATTGTAGTTATAAAAAGGGGATGTTATATATATAAGAAGTATATCAAATATTGACCGATTGTCACGAAATTTTATACATTTGCTGGTATGTATATATAGCTCATATATGTATTTTAGTGGTTTCCGGGAAAGGTTTTTATATGAAAGCTATGTTCAAATATAGACCGATTCCAATAAAGTTTGATATACTAACCAATAAATGCATAAAACTTCTGTATTCTAAATTTTATAGCTTTTACATTTGTATTCAATTTATCAGCTTTAATCTTTCTCCCGGGGCGGGGTTATATGTAAGCTCTAACTAAATGTGAACGGACTTCGCCCATTTTCAATCCACAACTTTTTCAAGATATCGAAAATACTTTTGTGAAATTTTGTGTCTCTTGCTCTTTTTTTAGCTCCTTAAGCTTCCACTTGATGGACAGACGGACACAAACCCAATATCTTTTTTTATATGTTTGTGTTTTCGTAGGATTTCATATGGGAGATATATTTGAGATGTGACCGATTATGACAAAACTTGGCACATTGACGTAAGACTTCCTTGTGCTAAATTTAGTGGTCATAGTTTATATAAAGTTTATCATTTATTTGCATTTAAGTGTATTTAAGGTGGAATTTATGTTGTTTTCGAAAGTGTGAGCTATGTCTAAATTTTCGATGAAATTTTATACAATGAATAACGATCATGTAAACCATCTCTGTGTTAAATTTTATCACCAATTTCAATACTAAAATTTTTCCACATATCAAGAATATATTTGCCAAGATTCAGTGATTTAGCTCCTTTCGTTTTGCCGTAATCCAGACAGACAGACAGACAAACAGACAGAGAAACAGACAGACAGACAGACAGACAGACAGACAGACAGACAGACAGACAGACAGACAGACAGACAGACAGACAGACATACAGAAGACAGACAGACAGACAGACAGACAGACAGACAGACAAACAGAAAGACAGACAGACAGACAGACAGACAGACAGACACACAGACAGACAGACAGAATCAAACGGAATGACAATCTCAATATACCCCCCATTCTTTTTGATGGTGGGTATAAAAATAGATACATATGTATGTATGTATACTTAAAGACTATTCTATAGGAAACTCTTCAATCGAAGATAAAATAATTTTGTTAAAAATTAAATCTTAAATTCAAGCTGTATCTTTTTACTCCAAAAATCATGTTTCATTCTAAGTCTCAATCAAGGCCATTTGTAACTATATGATTTGAAGTAGTAGCTTACACGAAAGATACTTTAGAAAATCGATTTTCTTCTAATCTCATATTTTATGACCAAAATATTTCTACTTGTTGACTTCCTTACACAACAAAAAAAAAAAGGATAAAAGCAAAAAAATTATAACAAAGGCAACAACAACTAACAACCTAAAAGTGCTAGCAACATTAACAATACAAACAACAAATACAAGAAAATAACAAGTACAAGAAAAATAAAAGTATTTGTTGTTATTAAACAAAAGTAAAAGGGGAAAAACTCATACAAATAAATATAAGAACCGAAAAAAAAATCTGTAAAGAAAAAAACTTGAATTCACACTAGAAAATTCTAATTTAGCTCTTTACACAACATACTTGTTCTTTTTTTTCCTGTCATACTTGTCGTAGAAGTCGTAGTTGTAACTTTGTAATATTGCAACATTGTTAGTTTATCGTTTGGCCCCAGAGACATTTTCTAACTATTGCCAAACAATTTTAGTCCACTTAAAACAAAAAAGAGCCTAAAGGCCTAAATGACTACCGAAAACAAGAAGAATTGTTTTTATTGTTATACAAAATTTTAGTTTTCTGAGTACACAGAAAAAATATTTTTTTTACGTATAAATTTCATGTAATCCCATTAGTTCGACAATTTTTTTTAAATTTAATTAAAATTCTTAATAATATCAAAATATCAAATTTTCTTAAGACATTTTGAATTTTTTTATAATTAAAAATTTTGTCTGAAACCTTTTTCTCTAACTGTATTAAGGATTTTCTATTATTTACTTTTCATTTCATTATTTATTTTATTTTTTTCTATTTTTTGCCTACTGCTCCTTGTCTTGGCCTTGTTTGCTTTTTTTCCATTTTCTGCCTTCGAAAGTTTTTGTGAACAAAAGAGATAAAAAGCTAAAACAAGTAGCAAACAATATCGTGCGACAAATGCTATAAAACAACAGCAACATCTTTAGAAGCAGCAGCAGCAACAGCAACAATAAGATTTGTTAAGGTGTTATGGCCAAAACAGTTTTCTTTGTATTGCTGCAGCATTTTCAAATATTTACAACCTTCGTCTTTGTTCAAGTCTTTAAAGATTTTATATAAAAAGTTTTTCGGTTTTTTTTTATTTTTATTTTATTTACCAACAGCTTAAAGTTTGTTGGAAAACAATTTTCATTTTCTCGTTTTAATTTTATTTGTGTCTCAAAAACTATAAGTTGTCATATAGTCAAGCAGCTTTGCTCTCAAATATGATAAATAGAATATTAAACAATTTTAGATTTCTTCTTTTTTTTTGTAAACAGAAAAAGTTTTTAGTTGACCCAACATTTTCTAAATTTTTGGCTGTATTCTAAATGTAAGACAACCTTTTTTGTAATCAAGAAAACTGTAACTTATAAGTTTATTAAAGTATAAAACGGGAATTTACGGCAGCCGTCATTTAATGTTTGTGCCGTACTTGATTCGATACCAGTCGAAATATGAATGATTAAAAATAGTGTTGCCTACTTTAAGGAGATACTTACTTAAATTTCCTATAAGGTTTTAAATAAAATTACATTCTACATACATTTTAGTTGGGAATATTATGTTATTCTATATCAATCTAAAGGAAATTGTGTTCTTTGTACAAAAATATTAAGAAAGCAAATAACACTTTTGATGGAAAACTTGAAAACAGCTAAAATTTTGTTTTAACTGCATTAGCATTAAAAGATTTTGGATTAGACAAATAATTTACAAATATTTATACCCTTCACCGCCATATGTGGAAAGGGTATTATAAGTTTGTGCTGATGTATGTAACGCATGCAAATGTTTGTCTTAGACCCATCTTTTAGTATACCAATAGGCTTAGAATCACTTTCTGAGTCGATTTGGCGATGTCCGTCCGTCGGTCTGGCTGGCTGGACCCCCATGTAAAACTTGTAATCAAACTACAGGTCGTAGTTCTAAAGATAATTTGATGAAATTTGGCACAGATCATTTTTTTTTTTTTTGATAATGGGAAATTGTTCGATAAAAATTATATTTTATAGAAATTTTTTTTGATAACAATAATTTTCTGTAAAATTTTTCAATAAAAATATTTGTATATCAAAAAATTTTTTAAATCTTCTATAGAAAAATTTTTGATAAAAAAAATTTCCATATAAAAGTTTTGTAAAAAAAATTTTCTATAGAAAAAAATTTTTTCATAAAAAAATTGTTGATAAAAAATTTTCTATAGAAAAATTTTCTAAAGAAAAATTTTTAATAAAAAATTTTTAAAGAAAAAATTTTTGTTGAAAAAATTTTTTAAAAAAATTTTCTATAGAATTTTCTATAGAAAAATTTTTGATAAACAAATTTTCCATAGAAAAATTCTTGTTAAAAAATTTTTCATAGAAAAATTTTTAATAAAAAATTTTCCATAGAAAAAATTTTTGTTAAAAAATTTTTTATAGAAAAATTTTTGATAAAAAAATTTTCTATAGAAAAATTTTTGATAAAAAAGTTTTCTATAGAAAAATTTTTGATAAAAAATTTTCTATAGAAAAATTTTTGTTAAAAAATTTTCTATAGAAAAATTTTTGTTAAAAAATTTTCTATAGAAAAATTTTTGATAAAAAAATTTTCTATAGAAAAATTTTTGATAAAAAAATTTTCTATAGAAAAATTTTTGATAAAAAAATTTTCTATAGAAAAATTTTTGATAAAAAAATTTTCTATTGAAAATTTTTTGATTAAAAAATTTTCTATTGAAAATTTTTTGATAAAAAAATTTTCTATAGAAAAATTTTTGATAAAAAATTTTCCATAGAAAAATTTAAAAAAAAAAATTCTATAGAAAAATTTTTGATAAAAGAATTTTCTATAGAAAAATTTTTGATAAAAAAAATTTCTATGGCAAAATTTTCGATAAAAAAATTTTCTATGGAAAAATTTTTGATAGAAAAATTTTCTATAGAAAAATGTTTGATAAAAAAATTTTCTATAGAAAAATTTTTGATAAAAAAATTTGCTATAGAAAAATTTTTGATAAAAAATTTTCTGTAGAACAATTTAAAAAAAAGTAGAAAAATTTTTGATAAAAAAATTTTTTATAGAAAAATTTTTGATAAAAATATTTAAAAACAAATGAAATAGAAAACTTTTTCTTCTTAAAACGTTTGAACTACACATTGAAAAAAACCTTATTTAGTTAAAAGTATAAAAAAAACGGTAACTCTAAGCAACTCATAGGCCGGCTCACATATAAGAAGCAATTCTCAACAGAATTTGATCAAATTCGGCATACTTCTATTGGTTAGCACAAAAGAGAGCTTTACTAATTTTGGTTAAAATTTGTCGACTTCTATGAACCCCTACCTTTTTTCATTACAAAGTTAAGCCTAAACGACTGCAACACTTTTTGCTTTAATTATGCGTAACAATAGGACTTTTTTTTAAGAATTTTGAACTTTGCTCTGCGATTGGTTTATTTCGGTGAATTTTTTTTTTCGCTCTATCTAAAGAAGAGGCCATTACCTTTCACTTGGTTATGGTGGGAGTACCGAACAATACCGAACCAACTTAGTTTTTTTCAAAGAAAAACGATAACTGTGAATTTTGTAAAGCTTTTTTGATTTCCTGATATCTCCTAAACTATATAAATGCTACTATATTCGATAAATTATAGCAGCATTTATGAATGAGCATCGATGAATGAGCTATTGAGTTTAATGAAAAATTTCATCACTTTTTGTTTTAGAACATAAAGCACATTTTAGTAGATTTTTTTAACACAAAATAAAACTTTTTCTTGAGATCCAAAAAAATAATCCTTAATATCTAGACTCTTCTCTCTTCATTAAATTTTTCAAAAACTTTGGTCAAAAAATGATTCGCAATAAAGCAATAAAATTATCTGTAAAGCACAAAGCTTAAATATATATACCAATAGATGGCGCTGTTATAAAAATAAACCTGACGTATACTTACAGTATTGAGTAATATAAAGCTTTAGATATCTCCCCTTTTCTCCAATTTTTAATTTATAATAATTCATATATGTATATACTATATACAATTGTCACACCTGACACCTATTTTAAGGCTAGGACAATCGTGGCGAAAAATTTTATGACTGCTATAATCGTTCTATCGCTCTCGAAGGCAATAAATAAAGAATCTAAACTTGAAAAAATGCAAGTTGGAGTTTTTATCGAAAGAGGACCAATATTCCTGAAATTTATCAATTTTATTATAGTAAATATAAAATATTATAACAAGCTTATAATTCAAATTTTTCATAAAAAAGCATTTAGATACAACAAATAAATGTTAATTTATCATTATCTTCATATATATTCACGTTTTTGTGATCAAGACAGTGGAACGTAATTAAATATGTAGACTAATTCAGTGATTATGATTCTATTGGTATACCATATTTACATTACATACATCATCACAAACTTTTTTGTGTTGTTCCATAAACTTTTCAGCCTAACTGTAATATAAATGGTATAAAATATTTTGTTTATCTAATTTAAAAAATATATATGAATTTTTTTATTACCTCAAAATAACGAGTATCTAAAATATTGTATATAAATTCTTCTTTATCAAATTAAGTTTGAGTATGAATTCATTTGCTTTCAAAAAAAATCTTTGTTTGTTAAAAAAGTTATTATTTACAGTTTTTTTATGGCCAAGTTTTACAACATTTTTTGGTTGCCCACAAAATTTTGCAAATATTATTATATAAAAGAATTTTATTACCTCAAAGGTGTCCCTACAAGTTATTACGATTTTATGAGAAACATACAAAATAAACTATTTTTTACAAAAAAAGCCACTGTATTAAACTAATGATGGTAGTGGGTACAAAGTAATAACTCACAACTTCATAAAATTAAACAAAATCAAATAAAATAAGACAAAAGGTTATATAAAAATGAGAACTGCAAAAAAGGATAATAAAATATGATAACTATAAAAATCATTCAAAGCCTTTGTTATTCAGTCTTTTATTTTTTTTATGTTTGAAGTAAAAAAAAGCTTGACAATTTTTTATAACCTTTGACCTTTACCATCTCCTGAATTTATATGTGTTATAAATTAAAGTTCATTGGGTTATACTGGTTATCGTCATCATTACTTAGTCTGTTATGATTATTATTATTATTGTCATAAATATCATAATTTTATTATCAGTTATTTGTCAATATTTTTCAATGGAAGATAAATTTACTTTGTCTTGAGTTTCATCTAAATCAATAGACACAACCAACCAACAGGATTTTGATAGATTTCTGGCCATTTACTCAAATAAATTGATTTAATTTTTTCGTGAGATTTTTGTACAGCTGAGATCTAAGTGGCAAAGAAAAATATGTTTAAGGCTAAAGGTCGGCAACAGAGGATTCGTTATAGAGCTACAGTAAAAAGGCAAAACCTTGAAGTATCAAAATTCTTTGAATCTGAACTTAAACACATAAAATCAATCAATTTCAAGGCTTATAAGAATTTGCCAATTGCTTTAAAAAGATTTTTCAGAAAAATTCTTGGAATTCTTATTGATATGTACCAAAGTCATTGCCTTACCCTAAAAATATTCCTTTACACCAAAAACTCAAATGAAAAATTGTTTTTTGTGGAAAAAAATGCTCCAAAAATATTTTATGGTCTCACGTACATTTATGATGCGTTTAAAAGAGGTTTGGATCACCCAAACTCCGAAAATGTAAAACAGAGTAAAATAAATGAATAAAAAATACCAAAAAATCAAATAAAAAAAATCTTGGTCATAAAACTTATGAATGATTTCTCTATAAAGCTTTATGGCATGTCCTTCAAGCAAATACAGGCTGAGAACAAGCAAATACATATAAAACGAAAAAAAATACAATTTATGCCGAACCCGTCGCCTTTTTATATATATTTTAGAGTATTAAAATCTTAAGCAGAAAATAATAGAACCCAGTAGAATAAAATCGTTGAAGGGTAAATTGCACAAAAGACAACATAATAATAAATCATCCCTTTTTTCCCGTTGTAAAAAGTTAAAGCTTGAGGTTGACCCTTTAACTAGAAAATCGTAAAATCTAATGAATTTAGAAGCAAAAAAATCAATTTAATAATTACTGGGTTTTTAGGGAATAAAATACAAATTTGTAAATAGGAAATAACATTTAATGGTAAATTAGAAAATGGCTTAAAATGTTTTTGTAACAAGGGAAATAAAAATTTAATTTATTTTTTTTTCTAATATTAGAAATGACATTTTAAGTGATGGAGAATCCTTTTTTTTAGCGGTCTAGCAGAAGGGGGCCATAAAATTATTTCTCTTACACAAAATCCACTTCTAATGAATATTTTATCGAAATAAGCGTATTAAAAGATACACTTTTGCTGAAATTGCAAAGCTTTCAAAAGCTGTTTTAAATATTTTGTAATAAAATTTACTGACAATGGTTTTATTAGTTCCCAAAACCTATTGGAACTTGCTGAGCTTATTTTTAAAACTGATATTTAAAAAATTACCTTATAAACTGAACGTGGAAGACATCTTTTATGTAAAATAGTTTTTAATAAAAGCTTTATTTAAGATAAATTCAAAACATTTTTTACTAAAGAAGATTTTTATCCATTTTAAAATTGAAAAGCTCTTTTTTGAAATACTTTTGATAAAATTTTAAAGCTTTCAAAAGTTTTTTTTTTAATTTTTTACATAATTTTTTTAAGGTTCTATTTGGTACCCAGAAGCTTTTGAAATTTGTTGAGTTTGACTTAAAACTTAAATAAAAAAAAAACTTATAAACAGAATGACGATAAAAGTTTTTAGTTCAAAAATTAATTTATAAAAACTTTTTTATAAGAAATTAAAAACATGTTTATAAAAGAAGAATTTTTTATATCAAGCTCTTTTATCTTATATTTTGTTTATAGTTTGTTAATCTTAGAAAGTTTTTTAACAAAGTTTTCCAATAAAACTTTTCAAAAGTTTACATTTTAACATTTTATAAAAGATCTTTGACAGTAATGAATTATTTAATATAATAAAATTTTGTCTATTAAAAGCTAGCAAAAGCTTTTTGTAGAAAATGTATAATTTTTAAAACCTCTTACATTGAATTAGTCATGTTTAAATATAAAGAAAACATAGATGTTAGAAAAACCTATTGACAATAAAAGCATAAAATTTTAAAGCAGAAGAAAGCTTTTTAAACTCTCATACCAATCTATGAAAAGTTTTTTAAGAATTTTATTATCAAAAGCTTGTTTCAAATAAAAGTTTTTTATTAACACATAAAATTTAAAAAATTTGGAGCATCAAAAAAGCTTTAAGATTACGATTTTTCGTATCATATGTATTTAATAAAGTCTTTTAGTTCAATATCAAAAGCTTTAAACTATCAAAATGCTTTAAGCTATCAAAATGCCTTAAGCTATCAAAATGCCTTAAGCTATCAAAAGCTTTAAGCTATCAATGTACATAGTTTTATAAGGAACCGCTTTTTATTATTTTAGGAAAAGCTCTCAGAAGCATTAATAAGTATGAAAGCTTTTCAAAATCAAAAATTTTTAAGCTTTTCTAAAAAATAAAAAATAGGAAAAAAAAATAATTTGTAAAAACTTTGACAGCCAAAAGCTTAAAAAATTTTTTCCGTATAAAATACTTTATAAAAAAAGTTTGTTTAAAATTAAAGCTTTTTATTGACACATAAGATTTAAAAATTTGGAGCATAAAGAAAAGTCTTTAAGATTAAGATTTTTGGTATCATATGTATTTAATAAATACTTTTAGTTTTATATCAAAAGCTTTAAGCTATCAAAATGATTTAAGCTATCAAAGGCTCTAAGCTATCAATGTAGTTTTATAAAGAACCGACTATTTTATTTAAGGAAAAGCTCCCAAAAGCATAAATAAGTATAAAAGCTCTTAGATATCAAAAATCTTAAAGCTTTACTAAAAGATTAAATAAAAAAATATTTTGTAAGAAATTTGACAGCCAAAGCTTGAAAAAGTTTATTTGTATAACATATTTTATAAAAAAAAGTTTATTTAAAATAAAAGCTTTTTATTGACACATAAGACTTAACAATTTGGAGAATAAATAAAAGGCTTTAAGATTATGATTTTTCATGTCATATGTATTTAGTAAAGTATTTTAGTTTTATATCAAAACCATAAAGCTTTCAAAAGCTTTAAGCTATCAATGTAGTTTTATAAAGAACCGACTCTTTTATTTAAGGAAAAGCTCTCAAAAGCTCTTTGACATCAAAAGCTTTACTAAAAGAATTAAGTTACCAAAAAAAAAATATTTTGTAAAAAAAAATTTACTGCCAAAAGCTTTGAAAGGTTTTTTCGTATAAAATATTTTTTTGAAAAAAAAAAGTTTTGAATAAAAGTTTAGATATATAATTTTAGTATTTTAGACACCTAACAGACTTTTGTAATAGTTTAGTTGAAATAAAGCCCATAAAATCTTTCTAAGACGAAATTGGTAGCAGTTTTACTTAAAGCCTGCAAAAGTCTTTTTTTGTTTCAAAAATTTTAGCGACAAGAGAAGTGCTTTAGTTGAACCTTTTGAAACTTTTAAGTGTATAGAAAAATTATAGAAAGGCTAAAGCTTTATAAAATAAGCCATAACACCATAAAATAATGTAAGGCTATAAAAGCTTTTAAATTCTCTAAAAAATTAAAAAAGATTTTAAAATAAAAATTAAACACTATGAAAAGCTTGTCTAACAATTAAAAACAATTTGTTGATGGCAATAAACTTAAAATAATAACGAAAAAGCTTTTTAGCACAACACTCGTTTTTAGGATTGTAAAATTTTTGTAAAAAAATGTGAGTTTAATGAAAATGTTCTTTCTTCTGGTTTAATATCGAAAAGCTTTCGACGTAATCGTGTTAACTTGAAATTTAGCTTTATCAAAAGTTTGTGTTACTCTACATTTAAATATCGATTTTTATCTGGAAAAGCTATTTTTGTTTTACTTTTTTTTAGAAATTCATAATAAATTAGTATTTGTACACTAAAAGCTTTAACTTTAAAATAAGACTTTTAGATTCTAATCAATATGGTCTCTCTTTAATATTAATAGGGTATAAAAAGCTTTCTGATATTAAACCTGATATAAAATTATAATATGAAAAAGCTTTCGCCTTAATTTTAACAATAAAGACATGTCTTACAAAAGATTTTAGATCTTGAGCTTAATATTTATAAAACTCTTAAGAATAACCTTTATTGTTACAACTATAAATAGTAGGTATGGTAAAAGCTTTCATATAAAAAATATTAATAAAGATGTTATTCTGAGGAAGATATTAATTTCCTAAAAGCTTTATTCAGTTTATAGTTTTTTATATCGACATTTAGCAGCTTTTTGCAATTTAAAAGTAATTATTCGTATATAAAGAAGCTTTTTTTTAACAGGTGTTAGAAAGGAGTTTTCATTAAGCATTTTTTTCAAATTTTGAAATTAAAATCCTCCAAACTTTTAATTTTCTTATATACTTTCCTCGTTCATCTAATTGTAATATTTTCCTCAAAATCTAAATCCTTTTTTCCCTTTTTAAATTTCATTGCAATTTCCTTCAAATTCATATACTTAGACTTCATCGTCATATTCCCATCACGTGATGTTGAAAGCTTAACTTAAATTTTATTTCCGCCTAACAACCTACAACACCAGAAACATGTTAAAAGTTTTCTTAACATTATCCTAAATATTTTTCTAGCGATAAAGACTTTTACCGACAAACGTCTAGTAGTTTGAGCATAGTTTAAAGGCAAAACACTCAAGTATATCTAGATACTTCGATCAAAAACTCAATAGTGTCTGAGTGTGATTGAATGAATGAGTGTTCGAAGGCATAAGTTTGATGTGGGTGTGTGTGTGTTTGACTTTGTTTGAAGTTTTTTCTTTTACGCATTTATTTCGTAAAGCTAAACATGAGGTTTTGTCTTCGATTTTTATTTTGCTGTTAACTTAAAGTAAAGTTTAAGAAAACGCTTGTTAGTTTTTGAAAGTTTTTGTTTGTTGAAAATTCTTAGAAAAACAGAATGAAATCAATCGTTTATTTGTTATTGGATTTATAGAAAGGGAATAAAAGACAAAGTGTTTCTTGAAAAACGCCTTAGGTTTTTGTTGGTTTTTTTTTTCTTTAAAAAAGTATTTAGAAGTTGTGTTATTCTTAGTCATATATGTATTTACAAATAGTATATGTATTAGCAAGTCTTAAGGATAATTTTATTCTTAATCCATTTGATATATTTTTGAAAAATTTTACAAGTCATTGTAGTAGACTATCTATAATAGCCTAAAAAAAATCTATGAAAATGTGTGGTTTTCGCTTTGTCTTGAATTAGGGATAATCCTCCTAAAGAAGATGGCCTAACCAACCATCGAAACGCGTCTTAAAAAGGTTTCCCCACCAACATTTTTTTTTTGTTTTTATCAAAAAACTATTTTTTATAAAAATAATTGCAATAAATTGGGATCTTAGTGCAATACACTACAGTAAAACTTTTTTAAATGTTTGATGTTCCAAAATTAAAAAAAAAACCTTTTTAAAAATATTTAAATTTCTGTTTTTTTTGTACTCATAAGAAAATACTTTAACTTGAATGTAACTTTGAGTGTAGACTAGTGTAGTTTGCTTTAAATTCGTTATATTTTATAGTCCATGTAATTGTTATACCCTTCACCACCATAAGGGAAGGGTATTATAAGTTTGTGCTGATGTATGTAACGCCTAGAAATATTTGTCTTAGACCCATCTATTAGTATACAAATAGGCTTAGAATAACTTTCTGAGTCGATTTAGCGATGTCCATCCGTCCGTCCGTCTGGCTGGCTGACTGGCTGGACCCCCATGTAAACCTTGTAATCAAACTACAGGTCGCAATTCTAAAGATAATTTGATGAAATTTGGCACAAATCAGTTTTTTGATAATGGGACCATGGCTATTGAAATTCGTCAAAATCGGTTCATTATTTATGGTACCTCTCATAGGTCCTACTTCCCGGAATTGATATATTGGCCACAAAAATCAATATTTTGTCATGAAATTTGAATCAAATACTGCTTATGTAAACCAAAATCACAGTACCAAATTTCGTTGAAATCGGTAAACATTTGACCATAGCTCCCATACAAACTCTTTTCTCAAAACGCAATAAATGAGACAAAATTCACTAAAACGCTCGTAAATCCGAAGATAATGAGAATTTTAAGTTTATTTTTTGCATACATAAGTTTTATAACAACTGTTATTTGCCAAATTTTGAGATAATCGGTCCACATTTGACCCTGGCTCTCATATAAGTCCAAATGACGGAAACAGCATAAATATATAAGTTTTGAGAAAATGTTTGTATGATGACAAAATTAAGCCAATATTTGTCTTTATACAGGAAAAAGAACACCTTTGACCTTAGTGGTGAAGGCTATCGTATGGTCGGGCTTGACCGACTATGGCACTTTCTTACTTGTTAAATTTAAAATAGAAAAAAATCTTTAAACCTTCCCCTTCCTATCTCATGGCTAAAGACCTAACAGCAAGAAACTACAAAATCGCTGGTGCGTTGTCAACAATCTTGACGTGTCGTCTTTATGTCACTGTTGATTTCCGTTTTGACCTAACACTGCCAATGGTTTTTCACTATCTTTCCATACTCACACTTCGCCTTAAATCATTACTTATTTCCTTCGTTTTTACATTTCCGGTTTACAACAAGAGAATTAAAACATGTGTTAGTGTGTAAATATGTATTTATTTGCTTTAGTTATTGAGAAAAACTAACTAACTGTTAACACTAAAAATACTCATACTATTAAAACTTATGTTGGCCCGACTATATCTCTATTTATACAGTGTTAAAAGAAAAATAAATATTTTTAGAAAAACGAACAAGTATTTATACAAAAGTGAATGTATTTATATGTGTTTACAAATACCACGAAATACTTATTTCTCAACTTTCAAATAGGTACAATATAAAGACAAATGGTTTGGTTTCCGTACAATAGCAATTCTAATGGCTGGAATAAAAAAATATCTCTATAGGTGGCTTAAGGTTGGCAAACACAAAGAAAAACAGAGTCAGCCGATGGTAGGACAAAAAACTCAACTCAACTAATGTAGCATATCCATCAAAATGTCGTAAAAATGAAATCATGTACAATGAACACACGTTTCAAAGTAGATCCAAACACTTGGTATTTGATGCAACTACACCCTCTTCGAAACCAACTGATATCGACAAAAACACATACATATGTATGTAGGAATTTTAGAAATATATGAAAACTACTCCTGAATTCATGTTTTAGACTTAAACATGATTTGAAAATGTGGTAAAACAACAACCGGAAGTAAGTCATTGAAGGATAACCTGACATGTCACTTCATACACATATATAAGGAATACATATATACATAGATGGCTCTAGAGAAATTTCAAGGTATTTGTTAGATGTTTTTGAAACTGCTGAGGTAAACAAAACTAAAATCTATTGAATTGGTTGATGGAAAATACATACGTTTGTGATAAAAGAGAAAGAAAAACGACTCCTGGTAAGATAAATGATATAGGAAAATATATTTGGGAGGAAGACATATGATAACATATACAACGAGAGAATTAAATCGAAGCATAATGTCAATATAAAGAAATAAAATGTATCATAACGAATGTATAATGCATTGAGGCCCTATGCTCTACTGGGAGTCAAGGATAACAGAACGCATTAAATCACATTTCTATTCGATTATAATGTAATTATAATTTTTACAGTAAGATTATAATACATTATTGTGCAATAGAATGGAATTATAATGCTTTAATATCCAATATAATGGGATAATGCATTACAATCCCATTTTATTGCATGGTAATAAATTATAATCTCGTTATAATAAATTATAATTAGATTATAAATGTTATAATGCATTATAATAATGCATTGAGTTGTAATCTATAATGTATTATAATGCATTATAATGTAATGGTTCAAAATGTCATTATAATGTATTATTACTTATTATAATGCCAATATAATGTATTATAACGTATTATAATGTATTATAATGCATTTAACTTTCAACTAAATAATTTAAATGCCATTATTATATTCTTCTATGATTTGTCCTTGGCTCCCAGTGGAGCATAGGGCCTCAAATATAATATATTATATATTACAATGCATTAAAATGTATAACATTCATTATAATGAGGAGTAGGCAGTCCATATAGGGCTGTCAGAAATTTGTTCGTACAAAATCGGCATATTTTTTCAAACAAAATCGGCACTAAAGGCAGTAAATTTTCAGAAATCGGCAAAAAAAGATCTTAAAAAAAAAAAAAAAAAATTGGAATTTTCAAAAATATCACAAACATAGCCGAATATTAAAAAAACTGTTCATTGAAAATTTTTTTAAAGCACAAACTTTTATTGAAAATTTTTCTATAGAGCAAATTAAAAATTTTCTAAAATAAAAAATTTATACTAAAAAATTCTCTATACAAAAAATTTTATACTAAAAATTCAACTGAACAAAAAATCTTGCATTAAAAATTTTTCCATACTAAAAATGTTTATGGAAAATTTTTCTATAAAAAAAAATTATATGTAAAATGTTTCCATATAAAAAAATTTTATGTTGAAAATATTTCAATGAAATATGAAATATGTGGAAAATTTTTATATACAAAAAAATTTTATGTTGAAAATTTTGCTATAAAAAATTTTGTTTGGAAAAAACTAAATATACAAAATTCTTCTTTACAAAAAACAAATATATAGGGAAATTTTTTATAAAAAAAATTTTAAATTTAAAATTTTATTACAGAAAAAAAATTTAAGTATAAAATTTTTCTATAAAAAAAAAATTATATTCAAAATTTTTCTACAGAAACAATTTTAAATTAAAAATTTTAAAGGGAAATTTTTTCTGTCTAGAATTAGGGATAATCTTCCTGAAGCGATGGCCTAACCAACGCATCGAGGAAAGATTTTCCCACCAGCAATTTGTGGTTTTATCAAAAAAAAAACTATTTATCACAATAATAAATAATTGTAATAAATTAGAATATTAGTGCAATACACTACAGTAAAACTACTTAAATGAAAAAAATTTATACTGACAATATTTCTGTAGAAAAAATTTTATATGGCCCAATTTTTTATTAAAAAAAATTTTTTGTACGCAAATTTTGAACCTGTAAATTCAATCTACGATATTGAAAAAAAGAACTAAAAATTTTAAATTAGGTTATTTTCGATATTATCTTAAATATCGCCAAGTATTTTCAGGTCAAAAATAGCCAAATTGCCGATAAATCGTCAACTCTGGCAGGCTTGAGTCCATACCACCAGAAGCCCAAGTCTTTTTGTAATTTTCGTAAATATAACGATCATTAAAAAAAAAAACTCGAGAAAATAAGCACTAAGAGCTTTCAGTTGGAATTTGGACGTTAGCAAAGTAGGTTGGTAGCGCTTTGTTAAAGAAAATACAAAAACAAAATCAAAATTATAGCAATTTACGGTTCGACAGAAAAGAGAAATTTTGATAAAAATTTTTTATAAACAAAATTTCTATAGAAAAATTCTTGATGAAAAAATTTTTGATAAAAAAATGTTCTATAGAAATTTGTTTGATAAAAAATTTTCTATAAAAAAATTTTCGATAAGAAAATTTTTCAATAAAAAAATTTTCGATAAGAAAATTTTTCAATAAAAAAATTTTTGATAAGAAAATTTTTGACGAAAAAAAATTTTCCAATAGAAAAATTTTCGTTTGAAATTTTTGATAGAAAAAATTTCTAGAAATTTGATAAAAAAATTTTTTAGAAATTTGATAGAAAAATTGTCTAGAAATTTCATAAAAAAATTTTCTATTAAAAACTTTTTGATAAAAAAATTTTCTATAATAAGATTTTTGATAAAAAAAATTTTCTATAATAAAATTTTTGATAAAAAAAATTTTCTATAATAAAATATTTGATAAAAAAATTTTCTATAATAAAATATTTGATAAAAAAATGTTTAAAGAAAAATTCTTGATAGAAAAATTTTAACTAAAAACTATTTTCTATAAAAAAAATTTTTGATAAGAAAATTTTGTATAGATACATTTTTGAGAAAAAAAAGTTTCTATAAAAAAATTATTAATAAAAAATGTTTCTATATTATTAGTCAAAAATTTTTCTATAAAAAAATTGTCTATCAAAATATTTTCGAAATTTTCTAAAGAAAAACTTTTGATGAAAAAATTGTCTATAGAAAAACTTTTGATAAAAAAAATTTTTCTGTAGAAAAATTTTTGATAAAAAAATTGTCTATAGAAAAATTTTTGATGATAATATGTTTGATAAAAAAAAATTTTTTTTAGAAATTTTTGATAGAAAAATTTTCTAGAATTTTGATAGAAAAATTTTCTTTTTAAAAATTTTTGATAGAAAAAATTTCTATAAAAAATTTTTGATAAAAAAATTTTATAAAAAATTTTTGATAAAAAAATTTCGTAGAAAAATTTCTGATAAAAAAATTTCGTAGAAAAATTTTTGATATAAAAATTTTGTAGAATAATTTTTGATAAAAAAATTTCGTAGAAAAATTTTTGATAAAAAAATTTCGTAGAAAAATTTTCGATAAAAAATTTCGTAGAAAAATTTTCTTAGAAAAATTTTTGATAAAAAAATTTTCTATAGAAAAAATTTCCAATAGAAAATTTTTTTTATAGAAAAATTTTTAATAAAAAAATTTTCTATATTTTTTTATCAAAAATTTTTCTCTAAAAAAATTTTCTATAGAAATAGTTTCGATAAGAAAATTTTCTATAGATAAACTTTTGATAAAAATATTCTATATAGAAAAAATTTTTTATAAAAAATTTTCTATAAAAAAATTAAAAAAAAAAAAATTTTCTAGAAATTTGATAGAAAAATTCTATAAAAAAATTTTCTTAGAAAAATATTTGATAAACATATTTTCTATGAAAAAATTTTCTATAGGAAAAAAAATTTTCCTATATTTAAAATTTTCTTAAGAAATTTTTTTCCGATTTCTGAAAATTTACTTTCGATAATTCTGATTTTTTTTTAAAGTTTACCACATTAGCTACAATTCCATAAAAAAAAATTTTATAAAAATATTTGATAAAAAAATTTTCAATGGAAAAAATTTTAATGAAAAAATTTTCTAAAGGGAAATTTCTGATAAAAAATTTTCAATTTAAAATTTTCTTTAGAAAATTTTTTCCGATTTCTGAAAATTTACTTCCGATAATTCCGTTTTTTTTTTTTTTGAAAAAAGTTTACCACATTGGCTGCAATTGGGTTTACTGTAGATATTTATATATTTAAAAAATAACAACTCCTTTTTCCATAATTTCTCTAATTATAAGGCAATTGTTAAGTATTAAAGCAATGCAAAGTGATTTATTTATTATGTCTTTAATATGTACTTTCAACAAAAGCCTTGTCCCAATATGATCTATTACTTCCTTTTGAACTGCAATGACCTTTACCTTACAGGATCCTATTACTTAAATAAAGCCGTTTTGCAAGCGGCATTTATTTCAGATCTATTGATAACCATGTCCTAGGCCATAGTTTATTTAGGAAGTAAAATTTATTGTGTATTAAATCTCGCAACATAAAAGTAAAATAAGATATTTATCTCATTCTATCTATGTTTTTAACACTTAAAGTGACTTTACACATGATATGATGGCGGTTTGATGCTTCAACGAAAAACGAAAAAAAAAAAACATCAAAGCTGGCGTTTTCATGTGTAATATTTATCTTATCGTAAGTTGTAAAAGGAAGCGAAAATGTATTTAATGCTGCTGGCGATGATAGGCGAGCGATAGTATCCTTCAGGTTTTGCTTTCAAAAGTTAAAAAGCAAAAAAACGAATTTTTTTTTGTGATGTTTATTCAAGGCTCTAAAAAATAAGATACTTTAAACGAAAAAACGTTTTGGGTTTTTTATATTATTTTGACTTTTTTATTTGTTTTTGAAAAGAAAAACGTATGAGTTTTATTTTGGATATTAAACGGGAGTGTAGGTAGTTTGAAGTTAACATCAAATATAAGCCTTCATACCTTGAAGTACATATATACATTAAAACAAAAAAACGTGGATGATTTGAAAATTAGCTTAGAAGAACATTTTTCTTTTTAGGCAAGCATTGAATAAAATTTTACCATTAAACATCAGTCCTATATACTTTTAGTTGTTCTGAACTGAAATCTATAATTTTTTAATG
Source organism: Stomorhina lunata (assembly GCA_933228675.1). Taxonomy (NCBI): domain Eukaryota; kingdom Metazoa; phylum Arthropoda; class Insecta; order Diptera; family Rhiniidae; genus Stomorhina; species Stomorhina lunata. The sequence goes on from OW121742.1 coordinate 31,340,710, forward strand.
ATTCAGATTTTTCATATTATTTTAACTTTCGAAATTAAAAAAAAGAGGCCACTTTTACTATAATATTAAAACTTCTAAGGAAAATTAAAACAAGAGGAGAACATATTAAAAATAAAGAAATCACAACATAAAACAGATTTTATTTGAAAAGAACGTTTATCGTCTAAAGAAAAACTACCTTAATCCCTTTTTACACCAACACAGAACCATCCCTACACCCACACACCTAAAACCCATTTAAACGGATAACATCTTTAACAAACCTAAACATCAAAAGCAACATTTAATTCCCTTTTCTTCTAGATCTTAACTAACAAAAAAAAAAAGCGAAATAAAACAAAAATTTACTTTTTTACAAAAATTCATTGGCAGTGAATATGTGTTGGTGTCATTAGTCCCAATTTTTTTTTTACTTATTTCATCCTTTGATGGGAAACAAAATCTGATGGCTTACATATAAATAGCTCATGTATGTTTGTTTTCATTTCATGTTTTAAATGAAATAAAAACCTTTCAACAGTTTCGGAAAAATTACAAAAAATCGTATAAAATAATCTACAAAAACTGTATAATATCATCTACAAAGTAGCTATCTTATAATATTATATTTATATTTCAGCTCATAAAATACGTAAAATAATGTATTGTATACAAAAGTGAATTGTATTGGTATTGCAGCATAAAATCGTTCTTTTTAAATTTAATCTGGTATAATTGCAAAGGCTTAAAGACTATCTTTTGTTTGTCATTAAAATTGAATTAAAAGAGGACTTGAGCTGTTGGAAATGGAAATGAAATAGGTTTAATTTTATTTCCCTTTTTAATTAAATGAGATTTTTATGTTGAGTGTTTTTTAATTTTATGATATTTTTTTGAAGGGAGATCAGGTCGTATAAGTAATAAATTATAATTAAAAAACAAGTAAGAGTGGTATATTCGGCTTTGCCGAATCTTGGATACCCTTCACCAATAGTGTTTCAAAAGTAAAATACAAAATCGTATGAATATATTGATAATTATATAGTTTCTGATTACTGACTTAGTTGAGCCCCACACAAATGCTTCATATGTATATTAATTTTCTTTTGTTCATACTAAATGTAATTCCTAGCAATATTTGGTTATACTAGTACAAGGTGGCGCAAAAGTAATCCTCCTATCAGAAAATGCTCTAAATTTTGCGATTGGCCCCTAATGTCAATTCTGTTTTGGCATTTGTGTAGTAAACACTTGCAAAATACACGTTAATAAACAATGTTACGATACACTGCTCCAGAACGCGGAATATTGGTGACTATTTATTTGGCCAATAATCGGTCGGTGACTTTGGCACAACGTAAGTTTCGTCGCAGATTTCCTAGCCGTCCAACGCCTACTGGTGAAATACTGCTCGCCTCGAAGAGACTGGCACAACACGAGATGGTGCCAGGCGTGGCAGACCCCGGGGTCGCCGTTCTGCAGAGAATATTGCTGCTGTAGCCGAGGATGTCATGGAAGCGCCGTCGACATCGATCAGTCAACGGTCTTTACAGCGAATTTTGGTAAAAAATTTGAAGATGTTTCCGTACAAAGTCCAGACGGTGCATCAGCTGTTAGCTGCTGACCGCCAATCGCGTCTAACATACGCTCAAGCCATCCTTAATCACCACCAAGAGGAAGACGATTTTTCATTAAAAATAATCATGAGTGATGAGGCCCATTTCCAACTTACCGGGTACGTAAATAAGCAAAATTTACGTGAAAATCCGCGTGTAACCCACGAAGAGCTATTAACCCGCTCAAAGTCATTGTATGGTGTGCTTTTTTCGCTGGAGGAGTCATCGGACCTTTTTTATTCAAAGACGTAGCGGGCCAAACGGTTACTGTGAATGGTGAGCGCTACAGAGCAATGATTAACGAGTTCCGTTTGCCGCAACTTGATGAATTGGGATTGGAAAACATGTGGTTCCAACAGGACGGTGCAACGGCATACACTGCACGTGCCACAACCGATATGCTGAAGGATGCATTTCCCGGGCGCCTAATCTTCCGTTTTGGCGATTTGCACTGGCCAGCAAGATCGCCTGATTTGACCGCTGCAGACTTCTTTTTGTGGGGCTTTTTGAAGTCGCGGGTTTATGTCAACAAGCCTCAGACTGTTGCAGCTCTTAAAGACAATATCCGTCAAGAATGTGAGGACCTATCGCCGGAAGTTTTGGCCAAAGTGATGTAAAATGCTATAAAAAGGGCTCAAATGACAATCAACTCTGGCCGGAAAACGAAAAGCTTTTCGGTGGCGTCATCATCTAGAATAGTAATGGACCCAAAGGTTAGGTTGGGCAGGTGGCTGATGTATAAGGCAGCGTCACTTGGATTCTAAAGTTCGATAGACCAGATAAACCATGCAGAAAAGATGCTTCAAAATGTAGATGCCCTTAGATTTGCAAGAGTACATCGATTTGATGAAGATTAAGTATTCTGGCACACAACCCAAAAACACAGTGCCCAGTGAGGGTTGTGTACTTTAATTCATACGAATTATCCAACTATTAAAGGTTAATGATTAGTTATGTAAAACTCTAAAGTTAGCGGACTGATTTAGGTCAAAGTTTTAACAATGATTGTCAATGTATACAAGCCTTAGAATTATAAGGTATACACTCTTAGTTTTAGATACATGCGTGAAATATATAGCTAGCTATGAATGGACATCAGCTTTGGCGGAAAATTTATTGAAGATTTACGTATTAATCTGAAGTTAGTTAACTAATTAAGATGAATACTTCAACAATAATATTTGGGATGCATTGTTCTTTCGATCTGTCCGATGGATATGTGGAAAGTTTTGCTCTAGTTCTTTGTGCAATTATAACATGATTTAATTTATCAGCATTAAAAAGATTTCCGGTCGGGGTTATATGGGAGATAACAGAAAATTTGAACCGAGATCGCCCATTTTCAAAGCCGAACTTTTCAAGAGATCGCCCTGAATAACGATATTGTACAACGTCTTTATACTAGATGCCATCATCGTATCTATTATAATAGATAGATAATTATAATTTGTCATTTATTAGCTACTAAGAGATTGCCTTAGGCGAAGTTATACGGGAGCAATAGTCAAACGTGAACGGATTTCTCCCAATTGCAATTAAACAATTTAAATTTTTGTTGATATGTGAGATACATACATACATATGTAGGTTTTGAACGGATATCATATACTTAGCTGCATTTTTGTACTTCCTAGGAAGATTACCTATAATTTGATATATAAACCATACTCAAATGTAATCATAAAGTTCAAAAGTCAGACATAGAATTAAGATAAATGCAGTGTGTCTGTCTGCTAAAATCAGATTTGTGGAGCTCCTGGAAGGTGTACCCATTTGCATTTTACACAAAATTTTAGGATATCGTCCCACCCTGAGCTCCAAAAACTTGACTACAACAGAAAAAAGGACAGACAGGTAGACGGACGGACGGACAAACAGACGGACGGACGTCGCGAAATCGATTCTCCCGCCGATTCTGAGACGATCGGTACAACTTGAATGGTATTCATAATCAGATTTGTGGAGTTTATATCAGATTTTAGGAAATCCTCCCACAAGGAACGCTGTCAAATTTCATCACCATCGGTCCATAAACACCTGAGATATCGCTGAAACAATATTTACAAAATGTCAACAAAATTTCTTAGACACGTACTTTGGGCAATTTGCTGTACATCACAAGTAGTGTTTTGGCGGTATCTCAGTTGTTTATGGACCGCTTTTGATAAAATTTTATAATGTGCTTGGCGGGGGAATTTCCTAAAATCTGATATAAAATTTATGTATGTCCGTGCTCCAGGAGGATGGTTTTTCCTATTTCTGCATTTCATTGTTTCAACAAACATTCTCTAACGCGTACTTTGGGCAATTTGCGATACATCAAATTTAGTGTTTTGGCTGTATCTCAGTTGTTTATAGACCGATTTTGCTAAAATTTTATAGAGTGCTTTGGGGAACCATTTCCTACAATCTGATATATAATATATTATCACATGTACACCAGGAGTACCTTGTTTCTCTTATTATTTAAAAGTGTGTTTCAATCAAAAATTTTAAAATTTTCGTCTAATTTTTGGTATTTTTTCGATATTTTCGGTGTTTATAAACCGATTTTAATGAAATTTAATAGCGTTCATTGCGGGAGAATTTCCTAAAATCTGGTATATAATTTATGTAGGTCCACCCTCCAGGGGCTTCAGAAACTTGATTTCAACAGACAGACAGACAGACGGACGGACAGACAGACAGACAGACAGACAGACGGACATCGCTTAATCGATTCTCCTCCCGATTCTGAGTCGATCGGTATAATTTTTATGGGGTCTACGATCCCTAATAAAAAAATTACAAACGGAATCACAAACTTATAATACCCTTTCACCTATGGTGAAGGGTATAAAAATTAAGTATAATAAAGAAAGACCTAAAGGGTAACTTTTTCTTTCAAAATAATTATTTCATTTTATTATAGAAGTTTTTGTAGAAATTTTTCTACAGAAATATTTTTATAGAATTTTTTCAAAAGAAATTTTTCTATAGAAATTTTACTAAAAAAATCTTATTATAGGAATTTTTCTAAAAAAATTTTTCTATAGAAATATTGTATAAAAATTTTTTAAATAAAAATTTTGCTAATGATATTTTTCTATCGAAATTTGTCTTGAAAAATTTTTTTACAGAAATTTTGCCATAGAAATTTTTCTATAGATATTTTTCTTTATAAATTCTTCTATAGAAATTTTTCTAAAGAAATTTTCCTATAGAATTTTTTCTATAGAAATTTTTTTACAGAAATTTTTCTATTGACATATTTCTACAGAAATTTGTCTATAAAAATATTTCCATAGAAATTTGTCTGTAGAAATTTTTCTATAGAAAATAAATTTTTCTATAGAAATGTTTTTATAGAAATTTTTCTATAGAAAATTTTCTAAAAATATTTTTTAATAGCGATTTTACTATAAAAATTATAGAAAATTTCAATAGAATAATTTTTATAGAAAAATTTCTATAAAAAATTTCTTTAAAAAAGTTTCTAAAGAAAAATTTCTTTAGAAAAATTTCTCTAGAAATATTTCTACAGAAAAATATTATAGAAAAATTTTTATAAACAAATATTTATAGAAAAATTTCTATAGAAACATTTTTATATAAAATTTGTATAGAAAAATTTTTATAGAAAAATTTTTATCGAAAAATTTTTATCGAAAAATTTCTTTAGAAAAGGTTTCAAAAAAATTTTATCGAAGAATTTCTTTAGCAAAATTTCTATATTTAATAAAAAATTTTTTTTTGAAAAAATTTCTATAGAACGATAATATAGAAAAAATTTCTATAGAAAAATTTTTTTAGCAAAATTTCTATAGCAAAAAAATGTCTATAGAAAAATTAAATAGAAAAATCTCTGTAGAAAAATTTTTATACAAAAATTTCTAAAGAAAAATTTGTATAGAAAATTGTTTTATAGAAAAACTTCTTTAGAAAAATTTCTAAAAAAAATTTCTATAGAAAAATTTCTATGGAGAAATTTCTAAAACAAAATATCTATGGAAAATTTTTAATAGAAAAATTTCTGTAGGAAATTTTCTATACAAAAATTTGTATTTTTAAAGAAATTATTCTATTGAAATTTTTTATAAAAATTTTTCTATAGAAATCTTTCTAGAAATTTTTTATAAAAAATTTTCTATAGAAATCTTTTTATAAAAATTTTTGTTTAGAAATTTTTCTATAGAAATTTTTCAATAGAAATTTTTCTATAGAAATTTTTCAATAGAAATTTTTTAATAAAAATTTTCCTACAGAAATTTTTCTATAGAAAAATTTTTCTATAAAATTTTTTTTTTAAATAAATTTTTGTATAGAAATTGTTCTATAGAAATTTTTCCATAGAAATTTTTGTATATAGATTTTCTATGAAAATTTTTCTATAGAAATTTTTCTTTAGATATTTTTCTTTAGAAATTTTTCTATGTAAATTTTGTTATAAAAATCTTTGTATAAGAATTTTTCTAAAAAATTTTTTATATCGAAATTTTTCTTTAGAAACTTTTCTAAAGAAATTTTCTATAGAAATTTTTCTATAGAAATTTTTCGATAGCAATTTTCCTTTGGAAATTTTTCTGAAGAAAGACATTTTTCTATAGAAATTTTCTATTGTAATTTTTCCAAAGAAATTTTTCAATATAAATTTTTATATACAAATTTTTCTTTAGAAATTTTTCCACAGAAATGTTTCTTTAGAAATTTTTCGATAGTAATTTTTCTATAGAAATTATTCTATAGAATATTTTCCACAGAAATTTTTATATAGAAATTTTTCTATAAAAATTTTTCTTTAAAAATTTTGCTATAGAAATTTTTCTATTGAAGTTTTTCTAAAGAATTTTTTCTGTAGAAATTTTTCTCTAAAAATTTTTACAAATAATTTTTCTATAAAAATTTTTTAAGTTGAAGTTTTTCGATAGGAATTTTTCTATAGAAAATTTTCCATAGAAAGTTTTCTTTAGACATTATTTAAATAGAAATTTTTCTATAGAAATTTTTCTATCCAAATTTTGTTTAGAAAAATTTTTTTCTATGGAAAAATTTTTATTAAAAAATTTCTATAGAAAATTTTCTAAAGAAAAATTTTCATAGAAAAATTTTCATAGAAAAATTTCTTAAGAGAAAGATTCCAATAGAAGAAATTTTTCCATATACATTTCTTTTCAATAAAAAGTTTTCTATAGAAATTTGTTTGTAAAATTTATCTTTGGGGATTTTTCTATGGAAATTTTTCTATGGAAATCTTTCTATGGAATTTTTCTATAGAATTTTTTTTTTTAGAAATGTTTTAATAGAAATTTTTTTATAGAAATGTTTCTTTAGAAATTTTTCTTCAGAAATTTTTCTATAGAAATATTTCTATAGAAATTTTTTTATAAAAATATTGCTATAGAAATTTTTCTATAGAAATATTTCTATACCAACTTGTCTTCAGAAATCTTACTATAGAAATTTTTCTTTAAAATCTTACTATAGAAATTTTTCTATGGAAATTTTTTTATAGAAATTTTTCAATAGAAATTTTTCTATAGAAATTTTTGTGTAGAAATTTTTCTATAAACATTTTTCATAGAATTTTTTTATAAAAAGTATTTTTTATAGAAATTGTTTGGTCCTAAAGACTTGTAACTGCATTTTAACGCTTTTAGTTTCAATATGTATCTTTTTAGTTCTTGGGATAGTAGTTTTTCCCTCATTTTTAACATATTGATAGATAAAAAAAAAAATATTAATATTTAATATATGAATTCGTGTTATAAATATTTTTTATTTAAACCTAATTTTCTTCTAATCGAAATTCTATTCATTATGATTTCCTTTGTTCGTGCATTATAAGTTTATGACACCAACAACATGAAATGTTAATCTGAAAAATAGAGTTAATTAGAAAATTTTGTCATGTTCCATTAATTAAAGAATTTGTTGGGATTTTTTCCCTTTGCTATTGTTTTGAAAAACTTTTATTTGTTTGTTCTATTAGGGATTTTCTAGAAGTAATCGTGATTTGCTTTATTAAGCTAAATATTTATTAATTAATTAACGCTCTTTGAATAATACAATAGATAGATAGACAGACAGAAATATTAATGGATATTAAATTTGTTGTATAGACGAAATGAAATTATGAATAATGGATAAATGATTAGCAGATTTGTGAATTAAGAAGTCTAGAAAATTAGGCTGAAAGATATCTTAAAGATACACATTTTCACACGTTTAAACAATTTCTAAATTTTTCATAAAATTTTAGGCATTTCCTATTGAAGGTTTTAGCAATCCAAAGGCTTCAAACTATTAAGTGAAGATTTTTAATAAATATCAAAAAAGGAAACAAAAATTCTAAAAATAAAAATTTTCAATATTTTTCTATGTTTTTATTGTCATAGTAAAATTGTTAATAAAAACTAAAGAGCTACTTAATTAATTGTGAAGAATTCTTTCTAAATTATTTATTTTTAGCTCTCAACACTAAATGTAAAACAAAACTGTTAACATTTTGAAACCTTAAAACGACACCGGTATATAACAAGCAAAAATCCATCATTAGGATGGGTCATTTTTACTGTAATCATCATTTTCTTAAAGCTTTTATGAAAAAAAGTTCAAAGAGAAATTTGTCTATAGAAATTTTCTTAGAAGTTTTTTTCTACAAATTTTTCTAAAGAAAATTTTCTATAAAAAGTTTTCCATAGAATTTTATTAATAGAAATTTTGTATGGAAATTTTTTTTGTTCAAATGTTTCTAAAGAAATTTTTATACAAAAATTTTGTATAGAAATTTTTCTAAAAAATTTTTTTTTTAATTTTTTTTACAGACTTTTTTTTAATTTTTCTATAGAAATTTGCCTACAGAAGTTTTTTTATAGAAATTTTTCTATAAAATATTCTTATAAACAATTCTATAGAAGTTATCTATAGACATTATTTTTTTAAGAATGTTTTTTTTAGAAATTTTGCTATAACAATATTTCTTTAGAAATTTGTATATACAAATTTTTTTATACAAATTTTTCTTTAAAAAATTTTTTTAAAGAAATTATTCGACGGAAATTTTTCTATAAAAATTTTTCTAAAGAAATGTTTTCTAATGAAATTTTTCTACTGAAATTTTTCCATAGAAATTTTTTTTAAAACTTTTCTATAGAAATTTTCCTATAAAAATTTTGCTACAATAATTTTTCTAAAGAAATTTTTATAGAAATTTTTCTATAGAAATTTTTTTCAAGAAATTTTACTATAAAATTTTTTTAAAGAAATTTTTTTATAAAAATTTTTCTACGGAAATTTTTCTTTAGAAATTTGTTACAGAAAATTTTCTGTAGATATTTTTTTATAGAAATTTTTCTACAGAAATCTTTGTATAAATTTTTTTTATAGACATTTTTGTATAAAAATTTGTCTATTGAAATTTTTCTATAGAAACTGTTTACAGAAATTTTTCTATAAATATTTGACAAAGAACTCCAAAGAATGTTTTCCATAGAAAATTTCTAATAGAAATTATTTCCAATTAAATTTTTCTATTAAAATATTTCTATAGAAATTTTTCTGTACAAATTTTTTTTAAGAAATTTTTCTACTGAAATTTTTTAATAGAAATTTTTCTCTAAAAGTTGTTTTTTTTATAAATTTTTCTAATGAGCATGTTTTTTAGAAATATTTCTTTAGAAATTTTTGTTATAAATTTTTCTTTTAAAAAAATTTTTCCTTTAGTAAAATTTTTCTATAGAAAGTTTTTAATAGAAATTTTTCTAAAGACATTTTTTTATATCAATTTTTCTATGAAATTTTTTTTATAGAAAATTTTTTAATAGAAAATTTTTTTTTTAAATTTTTCTACAGAAATTTTTTTATAAAAATTTTTCTACAGAAATTTTTTTATAAAAATTTTTCTAAAGAAATTTTTCTACAGAAATTTTTCTATGTAAATTTTTTTTATACAAATTTTTTATGAAAATTTTTTCTTTAGAAATTCTTTATATATTTTTTTTATAAAAAATTGTCCTAGAAAAATTTTTGTAAAGGAATTTTTCTATAAAAAGTTTTCTATAGAAATTTTTTTATAGAAATTTTTTACAAAAATTTTGCTATACACATTTGTTTTTGAAAAAAAATTTTCTATAAAATTTTTTTTATTAAATTGTTGCTTCTAGAATGTTTTTATTGCAATTGTTATATAAAAATCTTTCTGTAGAAATATTTCTATAAATTTTTTACAAAAATTTTTCTGTAAAAATTTTTCTATAAAAGTCATTCTATATTAAATTTCCTATAGAAATTATTCTATAAAAATGTTTTTATACAAGTTTTTTTTAGATATTTTTTTTAGAAATTTTTATATTCAATTTTCTACATAAATTTTACTACAGAAAACTTTCTATTGAATTTTTCTATAAAATTTTTTTCTCAAAAATTAAAATATTTCTATATTTTTTTTAACAGCTCTTCTATAGAAATATTTTTATAAAAATCTTTTTATAAAGATTTTTATATTAAAATGTTTAAAATATGAGCTACCTTAAGCACAATGTCTGTAGCATTTTGAAACATAAAAATTTAATATCTGCACAATTTTTCACAGTTTTATTCTTTACTTTTATTTAACATTTAATTTTTCTGGATTTCATAAAAATTGCTGCTGTGTTAACACTTAATCCTTTTTATGAGTTTCAATTGGTAAAATGAATTCCTAGTTTGTTCTATGACTTCAACTGGCAATTTCGCTCGCTTTTTTTGGCATCCTCTAACAAAAACTTTATTCTGTTGAAAAAAAATTAAAACTGAAATGTATTTGCAACATATGGTGTTGAATATAATAAAATATCTACACACATCCTGACTCCTGGACTTGTAGTGGTAAATATGGAAGTCTAGGTTTTACTTCTGAATTGGAGCCAAAATTTTGAAATGAAAAATAAAAAAAATTTTATGATATGAGTTAGAAACATGTTGTTGACTCAATGAAATTAAAAATGAAAACTTATAATAAAAACCTGAAGAAATTGATTTTGTTTAGGAATTAATATAAAACTATTTTTAGAGCTTTAGCAGGAGACAGATTTTGTAATTTTGTAAAGAAAAAAAAATTACTATTTCTTAAGTTTTTCAAAAATTAACTTTTACTCTTACCTGAGTAAATTTTTCAAAACTCTACTATTTCTTTAATAAATTTTTCAAAAACTTATTTATTCTGTAGTAAATTTTTCAAAAATTTACTCTTGCTCTAGTAATTTTATACAAAATTTTTCAAAAATTTGATATTTTGATAGGAAATTTTTACAAAATTTACTATTTTTATGGGAAATTTTACGAAAATTTACAATTTTTCTAGGAAATTTTTCAAAAAATTACTATTTTGATAGGAAATTTTTCCAAAATGTACTATTTTTATAGGATATTTTTCCAAAATTTCCTATTTTTATATGAAACTTTTCAAAAATTTCTTATTTTTATAGGAAATTTTTCAAAAATGTCTTATTTTTATAGGAAATCTTTGAAAAATTTGCTATCTTTATAGGAAAATTTTCAAAAATTTACTATTTTACAGTAAATATTTCAACAATTTACTATTTTTATAGGAAATTTTTCAAAAATTTACTATTTTTATAGGAAATTTTTCAAAAATTTACTATTTTTATAGAAAATTTTTCAAAAATTTACTATTTTTATAAAAAAAATTTTTCAAAAATTTACTATTTTTGTAGGAAATTTTTCAAAAATTTACTATTTTTAAAGGAAATTTTTCAAAAATTTACTATTTTTATAGAAAATTTTTCAAAAATTAACTATTTATATAGGAAATTTTTTAAAAATTTACTTTTTTTATAGGAAATTTTTCAAAAATGTACTATTTTTATAGTAATTTTTTTAAAAATTTACTATTTGTATAAGAAATTTTTCAAAAATTTACTATTTGTATAAGAAATTTTTCAAAAATTTACTATTTTTATAGGAAATTTTTCAAAAATTTTCTTTTTTTATAGGAAATTTTTCAAAAATTTCCTATTTTTATAGGAAATTTTTTAAAAATTTCCTATTTTTAGAGGAAATTTTTCAAAAATTTTCAATTTTTATAGGAAATTTTTCAAAAATTTACTATTTTTATAGGAAATTTTTCAAAAATTTCCTATTTTTATAGGAAATTTTTCAAAAATTTCCTATTTTTATAGGAAATTTTTCAAAAATTTCCTATTTTTATAGGAAATTTTTCAAAAATTTCCTATTTTTATAGAAAATTTTTCAAAAATTTCCTATTTTTATAGGAAATTTTTCAAAAATTTCCTATTTTTATAGGAAATTTTTCAAAAATTTCCTATTTTTATAGAAAATTTTTCAAAAATTTCCTATTTTTATAGGTAATTTTTCAAAAATTTCCTATTTTTATAGGTAATTTTTCAAAAATTTCCTATTTTTATAGGAAATTTTTCAAAAATTTCCTATTTTTATAGAAAATTTTTTAAAAATTTCCTATTTTTATAGGAACATTTTCAAAAATTTCCTATTTTTATAGGAAATTTTTTAAAAATTTCCTATTTTTATAGGAAATTTTTCAAAAATTTCCTATTTTTATAGGAAATTTTTCAAAAATTTCCTATTTTTATAGGAAATTTTTCAAAAATTTCCTATTTTTATAGGAAATTTTTCAAAAATTTCCTATTTTTATAGGAAATTTTTCAAAATTTACTATTTTTATAGGAAATTTTTCAAAAATTTACTATTTTTATAGGAAATTTTTCAAAAATTTACTTTTTTTTATAGGAAATTTTTCAAAATTTTACTATTTTTATAGGAAAATTTTCAAAAATGTACTATTTTTATAGGAAATTTTTCAAAAATTTACTATTTTTATAGGAAATTTTTCAAAAATTTACTATTTTTATAGACATTTTTCAAAAATTTACTATTTTTATATGAGATTTTTAATAAAATTACTATTTCTTAATAAATTTTTAAAGAATTATCCCAAATCCCTAAAAGCTGTCACCAAAACATTATCACTTATCCCAGCACGTTTGCATACACATACATGACAGCCTTTTGCATTTTTTTCTTGCTAAACTTAATGAAAATCACACAAAAACCTGAAAACGTTTTCAACTCTAATTACTTATTTTCAACGTTTGCGGTATTTTAATTGCTGGTTTTTACTACTAGAATAAACTTACAATTTTCATTCTGTTTCACACGGTTGTTAACACTTTTTAAGCAAATTAAAACAAACCACCAAAAGAATTCAAAAAACCATTAGATGCAACAAAAACAAAAGCTATGTGTTGGTGCAAATGCAAAAAATAACCCCTCCTTCTTGGCTAAATGATTTAAGTTAATGCTCAATTTTAAAAATCCTTTCCAAAAATACAAGTGAAATGGTAATTTACATTGAAAACTATAAGCCAAAAGTCATTAAAAAATACGACTACTTATAAATGAATATGTTTGTAGTAGTAGCTGTGAGCCACTACTACAACTACTGCCAGAGTGATTCTTGAAAAAACGAATACAGAAAATAAACGGAAATCGCAGAAGTCAAAAAAAAATTATATAGAATTTTTGTCCTGATAGAGAGTTTTTGGCTTAAACTACTTTACGTGTATTGTGCCAAAGAACAGGATGAAAATAAAACGAATAAAATACTATAAAAAACCCAAAATCGAATGGTGAAGAGTATTTTAAAAGCTCGTAAATTTTTATTGTCAAACTATTTCAAAGCAATTAACAGTTATAAGGAGTTAAGCACTGTAAATTATAGAGAGCTGAGAGTTAAAAACAAAAATGGGGTAACAGAAAAACTTAAAAAAACTGAAACGAGAAGCAAACACCAGAGTAATTGTGCGTGTTAAAAAATTAAAAATCTTTTAAAAAGCAAAGAATTGTACAAAAATAAACACTTTAAAAAAGTTTAGTTATATAATAAAACAAATGGATTAACCAAATAAATAAGATTTTAAGAACATTAATTTCAAAGTTTTAAAGAGTTTAATTAAGCTTGGAAATATTACTAACAAATATTTCAAAAATTCCCTGAATTTTTCATCAAAGGTTTAATTTACACTCAACATTTTTTCTCGTGTAACAACTTTTTAAAGTCCTATAATTTTTGTACTGCATTTAAAATGTTCAACTCCCCTATTTACACTTAAACTCCCATATACAGGTAATTAAGCTTAAGACGCTTTGAGTATCTGAGAATTATAAAAAATTGCTTTAGAAAATTGGAGGTTATTAAGTCATTAAAAAGGGAAAACTACACACTAGAACCCAGCAATTATCATGCGAGTGAAAGTGTGTAAACAAAGAGTAAAGTGTTATGCTAAAGCTAAAGCTAAAGTTTAAACATTTGATTGAAGCTTTTTAAATATTTAATGACAAGTAGCAATTTTCTTTAGAGTAACAACTTTAAATAATGTGTGGAAACTAACAGGGGGTGTTTAAGAATGCAGCAAACTCTATTTGTTGGTTTTATTTGCACTATAAATAGTTGATGAGCTTTTCGATAATGTGTGAGAATCTGGAAGGTAATAAAGTTAAGTGGTTTAAATAAATTGAAAAGCTTTGATTGGAATACATAAAACAAAACTTTATAATACACTAAAACAGTAAAATAATGTAAATTATACATAATAACAAAATTATGAGATTTTGAAATACATTGTAATAGGGTTGTAATGCATTATAATAAGCAGTATTTGCATTATAATGAGTTATAGTACATTATATCTCCAGTATAATGCATTATAACATACTATATCTGCTTCACAATGCCTTTTAATACATTATAAATATATTATAATGTAATGTAATGCACCACAGAAGCATTAAAATGCATTACAATATATTATAAATGTATTAATATATTTCTTTAACTCCCAATGGTACTTAGGGAGAAAAATATTACGCATTATAACAGCATTTATTGAGATAACTTCATTATAATGCATGTAATAAAGTTAAGAGGTGTAAATAAATTGAAAAGCATTGATTGGAAGATGTAAAACAAAACTTTATAATACATTCTAACAGTAAAATAATATAAATTATACATTCTTACAAAATTATAAGGTATTTAAATACATTATAATAGGGTTGTAATGCATTATAATAAGCAGTAATTGCGTTATAATGAGTTGTAGTACAATATATCTCCAGTATAATGCATTAAAATACACTATATCTGATTCATAATGCCTTCTAATACATTATAACTACATTATAATGTAATGTAATGCACCACAGAAGCACTATAATGCATTACAATACATTACAATACATTGCATTCATATGTTTCTTTAACTTCCACTGGTACTTAGGGCGAAAAAATTATATGCATTATAATGGATTACTTCATTATAATGCATTACAATACTAAAGAGATGCATTATAATTTGTTATAATACATTATTAACACATTTAAATGTGATATAGCGTATTACAACAGCATTACAATTCGATAAAATGCATAATATTTTCATTATGATGAGTAATAACACATTATAACATTCATAAATTTATAGAAAATTTTTTTATCAAAAATTTTTCTATTCAAATTTTTTTTATCAAAAATTTTTCTATACAAAATTTTGGTATCAAAAATTTTTTTGTTTAAAATATTTCTATACAAATTTTTTTATCAACAATTTTTCTATAGAAATTTTTTCTATAGAAAATCTTTATATCGAAAATTTTTCTATAGAAATTATGTCATCAAAAATTATTTTATAAAAAATTTTTATAACAAAAATTTTTGACAAAAAAAATGTTCTATTGAAAAAATTAAAAAATTTTTTTTTGAAAATTTGTTTATCAAAAATTTTTCTGTAGAAAATTTTTATATGAAAAATTTTTCTACAGAACAATATTTTTATCAAAAAATATTTCTATTAAAAATTCTTCAGAAAAAATTTTTCTTTAAATTTATAGAATTTTTTTTTTATCAGAAAACTTTTTCTTTTCTTACCAAAAATTCTTCTATGTAAAATTTTTTTATCAAAAATTTTTCAAAACAACATTTTTAAATCAAAAATTTTTTAATAAATTTTTTTATTGAAAATTTTTCTACAGAAAAATATTTTTACCGAAAATTTTTCTGTAGGAAAATATTTTTAAGATTTTTTAAAGAAAAATATTTTTATTAAAGATTTTTCTATAGAAAAATATTTTTATCGAAGATTTTGCTATAGATATTGTTTAATCAAAAATTATTTTAAATTATTTATATCTTCCTATAGAAAAATATTTCTGTAGAAAGATATTTTTATGGAAAATTTTTCCATAGTAAAATATTTTTGTCAAAAATTTTGCTATAGCAAAATATTTTTACCGAAAATCTTTTTAACCAAAAATTTTTCTACAGAAAAAAGTTTTTCTTCAGAAAAATATTTCAATCGAATATGTTTCTATAGAAAATTACTATTATCTAAGATTTTTCGATAGGAAAATATTTTTATAGAATTTTTTTTAAGGAAAATATTTTTGTTGAAAATTTTTTTATAGAAAATATTTTTATCGAAAAATTTTCTATGAAAAGTATTCCCAATTCGGTTTACAAAAATGAAAGTGTAGTGGCTACAACGTTCGATATTATATTTCATTTTTTCTCTCAAACCGTATATCTTGTTGCTATAAATTTGATTTTGTTTCTTGTATATTTTGTTGTTGCAGTTTGTTCAACAAAGCGGAACCAATGGACTATGCTAACATCCACATTCCAACTGAATGCTTTAAATATTCATTTTCACGAGTTTCATTAATGATCGTGATATTTACGAATATTACAAAAACTCGTCGGATCCTGGTGGTATGGGCTGTGTAATGCATAAAAATACATTGCGACTACATATAAGGAAGTGCGGGTAATGTAGTATATATACTTATTTGTTTTATAAATGTCATCTTTTAAGTTTTTGTCTGGTTAAAGTAAGATTTAACTCTCCACATGATACATATGTTGTGCTTTCACGAATACATTTGAGAAAAATATTAGAAGTACAATTTTAATAAAATATTTGGAGTTCCATTGAATGATATTTAAAAAAATGTCCAGATTATGGGGTACACCTCATGTTGGTAATATTCTATAAACTCTGTTCCACAAGATTGGAGGAAATGCGCATAATGTGTGTTGTTAACATAGATTTACGTTTTTCTAGTTCTTGTTTGATAAAAATTTGATTTAACCCTCCGCATGGTACATGTTTTGAGTTTCCACAAAAATGGAAAAATATTCAAATGATATATGCAATGTCATATAGATAGGTTATTTTCGTTAGATTCTTCACTTAAAAACTTTAAAATTTAACTTTGAAATCAAATTTTTTGACTCCCAGAATAACATACTCTGAGAAGACTATGATGCGCAATTTTGATATTCTAATATTGTCAGTTTAAGAGAAAAGTTGCTATACCACATTACCAGCACTTACACTATAATTAGTTATAACACATAATTTCAATATTATAATGTAAAATAAAGCATATAACAATAGCATATGGTTTGTGTCAATAATAACAAATATGGTACTTTGGAGGAAAAACATCTACCAGAATTCGGTAGAAGAAAAAGTGTAAAAACCTCTTTTTTAATCGGTATAAAAATGTCAAAATTTGTGTAAAAAATCAACAATATAAACTTGTATAGCCAGTTCAAATAAAATTTTAACTTCTTTAAAATAACTTCTTTGTTTCTCCTTTCACATCCTTAACTATTTCTTAAATGGAAATCTTTGAAAATAAAAATCTTATAAATAAACTAAAAACTATTATTTTATGTCCATTTAAAAGAAAGCGAAAAAAATTGTGTACTTTGAAATTTTTTTCCTTAAACAAAAGAATATATTTTTATGCAGTTTCAGTTTTTCCTTTTCACAAAAAAAATTATTTCAACTCTTTTCATTTAATTTTTCCACTACACGAGCAGCGCAAGAAGAAAATGGAAAATGCAGAACGCACCAGAAAACTGCAATTATTTACGTAATTGCATTTAAGAAAAAAATAAACTACAAGAAAATAATGATTTTGTTTCATAATAAACTTTTATTTTGTTATAAATTTCTTTAGAAGAATAAACGAGTAAATAAAGAATGAGAGAAGGAGATAACGTCGGCGTGGTGAAATTGGAGATATACCCTAATGAAGAAACTAAGGAACGATAAATCTGCGTATACAAATTTAACGATATCGTAAACTTCTCTATGAAAATTTAACAATATCGTAATTTTTTTTATGAAAATTTAGCGATATCGTAAATTTGTCTATGAAAGTTTTACGATATCGTAAATTTTTCTGTTAATATTTTACGATATCGTAAATTTTTCTGTTAATATTTTACGATATCGTAAATTTTTCTATGAAAATTTTACGATATCGTAAATTTTTCTATGAAAATTTTACGATATCGTTAATTTTTCAATGAAAATTTTACGATATCGTTAATTTTTCTATGAAAATTTTACGATATCGTAAATTTTTTTATGAAAATTTTACGATATCGTAAATTTTTCTATGAAAATTTTACGATATCGTTAATTTTTCTATGAAAATTGACCGATATCGTTAATTTTTCTATGAAAATTTAAGAATATCGTTAATTTTTCTATGAAAATTTAACGATATCGTTAATTTTTTATGAAAATTTAACGATATCGTTACTTTTTCTATGAAAATTTAACGATATCGTTCATTTTTCTATGAAAATTTAACGATATCATTAATTTTTCTATGAAAATTTAACGATATCGTTAATTTTTCTATGAAAATTTAACGATATCGTTAATTTTTCTATGAAAATTTAACGATATCGTTAATTTTTCTATGAAAATTTAATGATATCGTTAATTTTTCTATGAAAATTTAACGACATCGTAAATTTTTCTATGAAAATTTAACGACATCGCAAATTTTTCTATGAAAATTTTATGACATCGTAAATTTTTCTACGAAAATTTACGACATCGTAAATTTTTCTATGAAAATTTTATGATGTAGTAAATCTTTCTATGAAAGTTTTACGATATCGTAAATTTTTCTATAAAAATTTAACGATATCGGTAATTTTTCAACGAAAATTTAACGATATTGTTAATTTTTGTTTAAAAATGTAACTATATTGTAATTTTTTTTTATAAAAATTTAACGATATCGTTAATTTTTGTTTAAAATTTTAACAATGTCGTTAATTTTTCTTTAAAACGTTAACGATATCTATAAAATTTAACAATATCGTTAACTTTTCTAGATATATTTAACGATATCGTTAATTTTTCTATGAAAATTTATCGATATCGTATTTCCTTCTATAAAAATTTTACTATATCTTAGAAAAATCGTAGGGTATCCTAAGAAAAAAATATTTTCATTTAATTCCTCTTTTATAATTTCTTGAGTTCTCTAGAAGCAAACAAAAAAAGAAAAAACAAGTGAAAATCAAGAGGTGGAAAATACAAAAGAACTCTCGTTTATTATCGAGCGTAAATAAATGAATATTGTAACATTTTTCTATTATTTTCTTATTTAAACATTTTGTTGCTTTCAGTTTAAATAGCAACAAAATATTTATTTTTAGTTAAGACAAAGAGTAAATAATGATAGTTGTCACGTACTGAACAAAAGTAGAAACAAAATTAACAAAAGAAATATGTAAATTGTTTGTTTGCATTTTTGAAAGGACAATCAAGTACATTTTGATGAGTTTACTCACAATTATTGTAACACAAAGTCATTATGCAAAAAATACAAAAAAAAAAAGAAAATTGGATAATTTAAATTAAGTTAAAAGGTAATAGAACTTTAGATCAAATTTAAGAAAAATGGGTAGAAATGTTCCTTTTTGTGGACTTACCTTACTCACTATACGAGATGTTATGGCCTTACTTTGCGCTACTGTCTTATAGTCATCCTATATGTATCATGCAATTTGACCCTGTTAGACTTGTTGTATTTCTTAATATTTCTTATTTCTTGTTGTATTTTCTTAAGTGCCACATTCTAAACAAACCTCATAGTCAACAGAACCTATACCATTATTCAAATTCAGCTTGATAAAGCCTCAGCAGTTCAACACACTTAATTGGTTCGACATTTTCCATTCCTTTCGGAGGCATCTAACAATATTCATGCTAAAGATTTGAGAAAGATTTTCTTTAAAAAATATATTTTACCATTTTGCATAGATAGTTTTTTATATTGAGCGAAAAAAAATATGTATCCATATGGATACAAACTCAATTTATGTTGTTAATAATGACACAAAACTCCTGGAACCTCATAATATGTTCGACTAGAATCATGTGTGTACCAAATTTTTAAATAATCTGAATTTGAAAAAGAAATTTTCCCAAATTTTATTTTTTAAAGAAAATTTTTATTAAATTTTATTAAAAAAAAAATTGTCAAATTTTATAAAAAAAAAAATGTATCCTGGTTTGATACGAAAAAATCATTTAGGCATATATTCATGGTAAACTTTCGTTAAAACTAGTGAAATAAATAAAAACTATACTCTTGCTTTAACATAACCAATATATGTATCCATATGGATATAGTCCAAGTACACATTACAGTTAAATTATTTTCTATATCGACAATTGGTATTTCTTGTTAGAGCCAATTTAGTTAAATACTAAAAAATTTTAAATTAACAAGTTAGAGTGTTATATTCGGCTGTCCCGAATCTTATATAACCACCATCAAATTGTGTTAAATTTAGGAACATAACTCATATATCTACGAGGGTGTGGCCGATTGCCACAAAGTTTTATACGCTGGCTGGTATTTATCAAAAGCTAATTGATAGTTTATAATTTAATAACTTTTAACTGGCTTTTGTCGTATTTTAGTGGTTTTCGGGAGTGGTTTTTATATAAAAGCTATGGTCAAATATGGACTGATTCCTATAAAATTTGACATACTGACCAATAATTGCATAAAACTTCTCTGCTCTAAATTTTGTTGTCATTGCTATTACAATTGCATTCAGTTTATCAGCTTTAAAGTGATTCCAGGGGCGGGGTTGTATGGGAGCTCTAATGAAGTGTCAACTGATTTCGCTCATGTTCAATACACAACTTTCTCAAGATATCCAAAATACTTTTGCAAAAGTTTGTCTCTCTAGCTCTATTCGTTAAGGCGCTATCGCTCATTCATTTAACGGATAAACGGGCACTATCTTTTTGGTGTTTTTGTGTGTCTGTAAGTTTTTATATGTGAGAAATGGTCATATGGTGACCGATTGTAACAAAATTTTGACTGGTTAGAATTGACATTGACATCTTTCTTGTACAAAATTTAGTGACCATACCTAGTATAGTTTATCATTTATTGGCATTTTAGTGCATTTTAGGTCAAATTTAGGCTGTTTCCGTAAGTGTTTTGTATAGGAGCTATGGGTAAATGTGAACCGATTTCGATGAAATTTTATACGCTGCATAATGATTATCTAAAACTTTTATCATCATATCTGTTATAATTTGTTATGTATTAGCAAATAAGCAATTAGCCTAGACAAGGTCATACTGCAGCTACGATCAAATGTGCACCGACGGATAGACAGACAAACACCAAGTCAGACAGACACCAAGACAGACAGAAAGACAGACAGAAAGACAGACAGACAGACAGACAGACAGACAGACAGACAGACAGACAGATAGACAGACAGACAGACAGACAGACAGACAGACAGACAAACAGACAGAAAGAAAGAAAGAAAGACAGACAGACAGACAGACAGACAGACAGACAGACAGACAGAAAGACAGTCAGAAAGACAGTCAGTCAGACAGACAGACAGACAGACAGACAGACAGACAGACAAGCAGACAGACAGACAGACAGACAGACAGACAGACAGACAGACAGACAGACAGACAGACAGACAGACAGACAGACAGACAATCAGACAGACAGACAGACAGACAGACAGATGGACAGATGGACATTGCTTAATCGTCGTGCAAACGGAATGACAATCTCAATATACCCCCTATTATTTCTGATGGTGGGTGTAAAGACACTAACTCAAGCTTTGAGGTAATATTTGTAATCGTTATCTCATTGGCATAGGGTAACTTATATATTTCTTGTTAAGCTGTCCATCATTGCTCCAATTTATTTTAAGGTAATTTCAGCTTATGAAAATTTCAAAATATTTTTTTATTATTTAGACTGCATTCCATCAATTTCAAATCCCTTAAACTGAAAATTAATCCTTACCCCACGTTCCCGCAAAAGCTGCAGTCATAATTAAGCAGAGTAAAGCAATTTTTAGTTAGTTACTCCTTTTAGTAGAAATCTTTGTTTGATTTTAATTTTTAATTAAGCTGATTTCTTGTTTAGTTTTAGTTCATTCATTTTCATTTTGTTCCATTTTCTGCAATTTGCCTGAGTTGCTTCAGTTGCATTCCACTAGACTGAACTAATAAGTTAAATTAAACCAAATATTTTCTCAACGAATACTTGAAAGCAACCAAATAGTCAGTTAAAACAAACGTCATTTAGTCAGTCAGTCAGTTATATATCAGTTATACAATAAAATTATTTTAGTTAGTTACTTACAAATACTATTTGCTTTTCATCTCGAAAAATAATAGAAAAGTTAAAATGTTGAAATAGAACAAAAACAACAAATACAAGAAAAATTTATCAGTTTTTTATAGTATTTTCTAAAGTTAGGTATAACTAACTTCTAGTTTGTTTTTATTTTTCCCTATTGTTAAATATTTTCATAGATTTCACCAAAAAAGAAACCAAAAACAACCAACTCCCATTTTAATACTTTTGGATAAATGATAGTAACTATGAGCTTTTGATTGGTTTTAGAGCTCTTGTATATTTATACCCTTTGGTATTGTCTTCCATTCACAGAATGTCGAAAAAAGTAACTTTTCTTTTTTTAACATCCTTTCTTTTGTTTCCTTTTTTAGAGAATTTTTTGTGAGTTTCCTTAAAATTTCTTGTTTTTTTTTTTTTCATATGTTTCACATACAAAAAAAAGTTCAATGCAGTAATAATAACTTTTCGATAAAGTTCGACAAGAAGTTCAAGATTTTTCACACAATTCAACGTTTTGCCATTGGAAATAGGGAAATTGTAATAAAACGAAAGAAATAAATACATGAAAATATTTCGGTAAAAAGTTCAAGTTTATTACGAAAAAGTTATATACCTGCAGAAAATTCCGTAGAAATTTGTAAAATATAAAAAACTATAAAAAAAGCTCTTTGAAAAACTTTAAACTAAATGAAGCCAAAAACTATTTAAAGTTTCTTTTATAACTAAAAACTTTTTATAGTTCAGAAATTTTTATTAAGAAAATTATAAAAATTGTTTCGAAATTTAATACCCTACAGCATCATAAGAGGAATTGTAGGACAAGTTAATAAAAATTCTTTCATAGAAAATTTTTCAACTTAAATTTTGTATCTTAAAATTTTTCATCAAAAAGTTTTCATAAAAAAATGTACCTTAAGGAAAATGTTTTCTATAGTAATTGAAAGTGTCCGTTATAAAATTTTTCTTAAGAACATTTTCTTATAATTTTTTTTTTTTTAATTTTCTTTTCAAAGTTTTTTAATAGCAAATTTTCATATAAAAGTTTTTTTATAGAAAATTTTCATATAAAAATATTTTAACAGAAATTTTTCACGTTAAAATTTTTTAATAGAAATGAAAATTATTTAGTAGAAATATTTCCTAAAAAAAAAATTTTATTCGAAATTATTCCTATTAAAATTTTTTTAAGGGAAAATTTTTGTCTAAAATTCCTTAATAGAAAATTTTCATATGAATTTTTTTTTTATAGAAAATTTTAATATCATTTTTTTTTATAGAAAATTTTCATATGATTTTTTTTATAGAAAATTTTCATAAAAAATTTTTGTAATAGAAATTTTTCATATAAAATTTTTTTTATAGAAAATTTTTCACATCCAAATTTTTCTATAAAAACATTTCAAACAAAAATAAATATAAATTTTTTACAATAGAAAATTTTTCAATAGATAATTTTTTATATAAAATTGTTTATGTAGAAATTTTTCATATTAAAATTTTTCCATAAAAAAATTTTTCATATAAAAATTTTTTTATAGAAAATTTTTCATATAAAAATTTTTCTATAGAAAATTTTTCATATAAAAATTTTTCTATAGAAAATTTTTCATATAAAAATTTTTCTATAGAAAATTTTTCATATAAAAATTTTTCTATAGAAAATTTTTCATATAAAAATTTTTCTATAAAAAATTTTTCATATAAAAATTTTTCTACTGAATATTTTTTATATACAAATGTTTCTATAGGAAATTTTTCGTAATCAAATTTTTCTATAGAAATTTTGTCATAAAAGATTTTTCTATTGAAAATTTTTCATTTAAAAATGTTTCTATAAAAAATTTTTCTATAGAAAATTTTTCATATAAAAATTTTTCTGTAGAAAATTTTTCATATAAAAATTTTTCTATTGAAAATTTTTTATATAAAAATTTTTCTTGAAAGAAATTAATTTTAGTTGAACCAGAAATTTATGTTGATGGTCGTGGGTTCGAGTCGGGCTCAGGTTCATGTCATAAATTATTTTTTTTTTTTTTATTTTTTTTTAATTTATGATTTTTAAATTAGATGAATAAATTTTAGGAATACTGAAAAAACTATGTGACACTTAGCAGTGTGGAATGCTGCATTTTCTGTCCCGCTACGGACTTCATCAGCACACTGTGTCACCAACTGTTAGATGCCAGTAGTTAAGATCATCTATTTAACTGAATTCTTAAGCGAAATTGAAAACGAGAATTATGTTAACACTCATTTCTATTTCACCTATGACCATATGATCGATTCAGTTAGACGAACTTATCCACCATAGTTTTTTCCTTTATGTTTTGTATCCCTATCCTTTATTAATCTACATTTACTTTGTACTTTAACCAACTGTCAGCTGGTAATGAAGACAAAGATTTTTGTTTTGACAAGTTTTGTTTTATTCTTTTACGTTAATGCAAATTTTGAATTTAGTATCAACTTGAAAGAGTTAATGAAAACATGTAAATCGCGGTGCCCATGCAATTTAATTGAAAGAAATTAATTTTAGTTGAACCAGAAATTTATGTTGATGGTCGTGGGTTCGAGTCGGGCTCAGGTTCATGTCATAAATTATTTTTTTTTTTTTTTAATTTATGATTTTTAAATTAGATGAATAAATTTTAGGAATACTGAAAAAACTATGTGACACTTAGCAGTGTGGAATGCTGCATTTTCTGTCCCGCTACGGACTTCATCAGCACACTGTGTCACCAACTGTTAGATGCCAGTAGTTAAGATCATCTATTTAACTGAATTCTTAAGCGAAATTGAAAACGAGAATTATGTTAACACTCATTTCTATTTCACCTATGACCATATGATCGATTCAGTTAGACGAACTTATCCACCATAGTTTTTTCCTTTATGTTTTGTATCCCTATCCTTTATTAATCTACATTTACTTTGTACTTTAACCAACTGTCAGCTGGTAATGAAGACAAAGATTTTTGTTTTGACAAGTTTTGTTTTATTCTTTTACGTTAATGCAAATTTTGAATTTAGTATCAACTTGAAAGAGTTAATGAAAACATGTAAATCGCGGTGCCCATGCAATTTAATTGAAAGAAATTAATTTTAGTTGAACCAGAAATTTATGTTGATGGTCGTGGGTTCGAGTCGGGCTCAGGTTCATGTCATAAATTATTTTTTTTTTTTTAATTTATGATTTTTAAATTAGATGAATAAATTTTAGGAATACTGAAAAAACTATGTGACACTTAGCAGTGTGGAATGCTGCATTTTCTGTCCCGCTACGGACTTCATCAGCACACTGTGTCACCAACTGTTAGATGCCAGTAGTTAAGATCATCTATTTAACTGAATTCTTAAGCGAAATTGAAAACGAGAATTATGTTAACACTCATTTCTATTTCACCTATGACCATATGATCGATTCAGTTAGACGAACTTATCCACCATAGTTTTTTCCTTTATGTTTTGTATCCCTATCCTTTATTAATCTACATTTACTTTGTACTTTAACCAACTGTCAGCTGGTAATGAAGACAAAGATTTTTGTTTTGACAAGTTTTGTTTTATTCTTTTACGTTAATGCAAATTTTGAATTTAGTATCAACTTGAAAGAGTTAATGAAAACATGTAAATCGCGGTGCCCATGCAATTTAATTGAAAGAAATTAATTTTAGTTGAACCAGAAATTTATGTTGATGGTCGTGGGTTCGAGTCGGGCTCAGGTTCATGTCATAAATTATTTTTTTTTTTTTTTTTTTAATTTATGATTTTTAAATTAGATGAATAAATTTTAGGAATACTGAAAAAACTATGTGACACTTAGCAGTGTGGAATGCTGCATTTTCTGTCCCGCTACGGACTTCATCAGCACACTGTGTCACCGACTCGAACCCACGACCATCAACATAAATTTCTGGTTCAACTAAAATTAATTTCTTTCAATTAAATTGCATGGGCACCGCGATTTACATGTTTTCATTAACTCTTTCAAGTTGATACTAAATTCAAAATTTGCATTAACGTAAAAGAATAAAACAAAACTTGTCAAAACAAAAATCTTTGTCTTCATTACCAGCTGACAGTTGGTTAAAGTACAAAGTAAATGTAGATTAATAAAGGATAGGGATACAAAACATAAAGGAAAAAACTATGGTGGATAAGTTCGTCTAACTGAATCGATCATATGGTCATAGGTGAAATAGAAATGAGTGTTAACATAATTCTCGTTTTCAATTTCGCTTAAGAATTCAGTTAAATAGATGATCTTAACTACTGGCATCTAACAGTTGGTGACACAGTGTGCTGATGAAGTCCGTAGCGGGACAGAAAATGCAGCATTCCACACTGCTAAGTGTCACATAGTTTTTTCAGTATTCCTAAAATTTATTCATCTAATTTAAAAATCATAAATTAAAAAAAAAAAAATAATTTATGACATGAACCTGAGCCCGACTCGAACCCACGACCATCAACATAAATTTCTGGTTCAACTAAAATTAATTTCTTTCAATTAAATTGCATGGGCACCGCGATTTACATGTTTTCATTAACTCTTTCAAGTTGATACTAAATTCAAAATTTGCATTAACGTAAAAGAATAAAACAAAACTTGTCAAAACAAAAATCTTTGTCTTCATTACCAGCTGACAGTTGGTTAAAGTACAAAGTAAATGTAGATTAATAAAGGATAGGGATACAAAACATAAAGGAAAAAACTATGGTGGATAAGTTCGTCTAACTGAATCGATCATATGGTCATAGGTGAAATAGAAATGAGTGTTAACATAATTCTCGTTTTCAATTTCGCTTAAGAATTCAGTTAAATAGATGATCTTAACTACTGGCATCTAACAGTTGGTGACACAGTGTGCTGATGAAGTCCGTAGCGGGACAGAAAATGCAGCATTCCACACTGCTAAGTGTCACATAGTTTTTTCAGTATTCCTAAAATTTATTCATCTAATTTAAAAATCATAAATTAAAAAAAAAAAAAAAAAAATAATTTATGACATGAACCTGAGCCCGACTCGAACCCACGACCATCAACATAAATTTCTGGTTCAACTAAAATTAATTTCTTTCAATTAAATTGCATGGGCACCGCGATTTACATGTTTTCATTAACTCTTTCAAGTTGATACTAAATTCAAAATTTGCATTAACGTAAAAGAATAAAACAAAACTTGTCAAAACAAAAATCTTTGTCTTCATTACCAGCTGACAGTTGGTTAAAGTACAAAGTAAATGTAGATTAATAAAGGATAGGGATACAAAACATAAAGGAAAAAACTATGGTGGATAAGTTCGTCTAACTGAATCGATCATATGGTCATAGGTGAAATAGAAATGAGTGTTAACATAATTCTCGTTTTCAATTTCGCTTAAGAATTCAGTTAAATAGATGATCTTAACTACTGGCATCTAACAGTTGGTGACACAGTGTGCTGATGAAGTCCGTAGCGGGACAGAAAATGCAGCATTCCACACTGCTAAGTGTCACATAGTTTTTTCAGTATTCCTAAAATTTATTCATCTAATTTAAAAATCATAAATTAAAAAAAATAAAAAAAAAAAAAAAAAATAATTTATGACATGAACCTGAGCCCGACTCGAACCCACGACCATCAACATAAATTTCTGGTTCAACTAAAATTAATTTCTTTCAATTAAATTGCATGGGCACCGCGATTTACATGTTTTCATTAACTCTTTCAAGTTGATACTAAATTCAAAATTTGCATTAACGTAAAAGAATAAAACAAAACTTGTCAAAACAAAAATCTTTGTCTTCATTACCAACTGACAGTTGGTTAAAGTACAAAGTAAATGTAGATTAATAAAGGATAGGGATACAAAACATAAAGGAAAAAACTATGGTGGATAAGTTCGTCTAACTGAATCGATCATATGGTCATAGGTGAAATAGAAATGAGTGTTAACATAATTCTCGTTTTCAATTTCGCTTAAGAATTCAGTTAAATAGATGATCTTAACTACTGGCATCTAACAGTTGGTGACACAGTGTGCTGATGAAGTCCGTAGCGGGACAGAAAATGCAGCATTCCACACTGCTAAGTGTCACATAGTTTTTTCAGTATTCCTAAAATTTATTCATCTAATTTAAAAATCATAAATTAAAAAAAAAAAAAAAAATAATTTATGACATGAACCTGAGCCCGACTCGAACCCACGACCATCAACATAAAAATTTTTCTATAGAAAATATTTTGATAAAAAAATTTTTTTATACGAAATTTTTATATAAAAATATTTCTGTAGAAAATTTTTCATATAAAAATTTTTCTATAGAAATTTTTTCATATAAGATTTTTCTTTAGAAATTTTTTTAAATAAAAAATTTTCATCGAAAAATTTTTTATGGAAAAAATTTTCATAGAAAAAATTTTCATAGAAAAATTTTTCGTATAAAAATTTTTCTATTGAAAATTTCTTATATAAAAATTTTCTACAGAAAATTGTTCATATAAAAATTTTTCTATAGAAAATTTTTCATATAAAAATTTTCTATAGAAAATTTTTCATGTAAAAATTATTCTATAGAAAACTTTTCATGTAAAAATTATTCTATAGAAAACTTTCCATGTAAAATTTATTCTTTAAAAAATTTTTCTACAGAAAATTTTTTTGTATACATTTTTTTTATAGAAAATTGTTCATATAAAAATTTTTCCATGGAATATTTTTCATAAAAAAATTTTTCTATAAAAAATTGTTCATATAAAAAATTTTCTATGGAAAATTTTTCACATGAAAACTTTCCCATAGAAATTATTTCATATAAAAATTTTCTATAGAAAATTATATAGAAAATTTTTATATAAAAATGTCTATAGAAAATGTTCTAAAAAAACTTTCTATAGACAATTTTGATATTAATATTTGTTATAGAAGATTTGCATATAAAAAACTTCTACACAAATTTTTCATATAAAAAATTTCTATAAAAAATTTTTAAAGAAAATTTTGATATAAAAATTTAAAATTTTCATATGAAAAATTTGTATAAAAAATGTACATACAAAAAATGTTCATATAAAAAATTCCTATAAAAATGTTTATATAAAAAATTTCTATAAAAATTTTCATACAAAAAATTTCTATAAAAATTTTTCATACAAAAAAATTTCTTTAAAAAAATTTTCTTATAAAAAAATTTGTGTAAAAAATTTGCATATAAAAAATTTCTTTAAAAAATTTTCATATAAAAAATTTCTATTAAAAATTTTTATGTAAAAAATTTCTATAGAGAATTTTTATATACAAAATGTCTATAGAAAATTTTTATATAAAAAATTTCTATAGAAAATATTTATATAAAAATTTTTTATAGAAAATTTTCAAAGAAAAAATTTCTATAGAAAATGTTCATGTTTTCTATAAAAAATTTTCATATAAAAAATTGCTGTAAAAAATTTTCCCCAAAAAAATATCTATAAAAATTTTTCATATAAAAAATTTCTATAAAAAATTTTCTTATAAAAAAATTCCTATAAAAAATTTCTATAAAAATTTTTTATATAAAAAATTTCAAAAAAAATTTTGATACAAAAAATTTCTAAAAAAAATTTTTATACAAAAAATTTCTATAGACAATTTTCATATAAAAAATTTCTATAGAAAATGTTCATAGGTTCTATAGAAAATTTTCATATAGAAAATTCCTGTAAAAAATGTTCACAAAAAAAATTTCTATAAAAATTTTCAATAAAAAATTTCCATATAAAAAATTACTATAAAAAAATTTTCTTAAAAAAAAATTTCATATAAAAAATTTCTTAAAAAAAATTTTTCATATACAAAATTTTTATATAAAAAATTTCTGTAAAAAATTTTCATATAAACAATTTCTATAGAAAATTTTCATATTAAAAATTTCTATAGAAAATTCTTATATAAAAAATTTTTCATATAAAAAATTTCTATAGAAAATGTTCATAGGTTCTATAGAAAATTTTCATATAGAAAATTCCTGTAAAAAATTTTCACAAAAAAAATTTCTATAAAAATTTTCAATAAAAAATTTCCATATAAAAAATTACTATAAAAAAATTTTCTTAAAAAAAAATTTCATATAAAAAATTTCTTAAAAAAAATTTTTCATATACAAAATTTTTATATAAAAAATTTCTGTAAAAAATTTTCATATAAACAATTTCTATAGAAAATTTTCATATTAAAAATTTCTATAGAAAATTCTTATATAAAAAATTTTTTATAGAAAATTTTCAAATAAAAAATTTCTATAGAAAATGTTCATATAATTTTTCATATAAAAATGTTTGTATGTAAAATTATTTCGGAAAGTAATTTCTATGGGAGGTATTTCAACTAATAGACCACTTTCCTTTGATTTGATTCTAAGGCGATCGGTACCTGAAGATGATTATTATACTAATACTTTTATGCATGACAAACCCCAGCACAAAATATGTTTTGTGGTAAAAAGTATAAATTTAATTTTATTAAGTTTAGCCCTTTTTAATTAAGGCCGTGCTTTCAGTACGAAATTTTAACATAGTTTTTCTGAAAGCCTAAAGCCTTTTCAGCAAATCGTGTTAACATTTCATTTTAATCGCTTTAATAGCTTAGACATCATTTACTTAACTTCACTTCAAAAATAAAACAATTAAATATTAATCATACGCACTCCTCATTACGTATTAAATATTAACAACATTAATCATACGCCCTTATGAATAAAATATATATAAACTCATTCAAATGCATATAAATATACCCTTCTCGTGTAGATTTAGCACCGATCGTTATCATTTAAATTTCTAACAAATTACAATAAATAAAGTGGAATAAAATTAATGTGGCTTTTATTTCTAAATCAAATTATTTGCATTTAATATACAATCAGATTAGAGCAAATAACTGAAACAAATAGAAAAAGCGCGACGGTTTGTGCGTTATTTAGAAAATAGAAAAAATTTTTAATTTTGTTATTTCTAATGCCCGATTATAATCAAAACCATTTTAAAATGGTTTTTATTGTTCCTGCTCGAATTGTTGTATGTTTATTTTGCCGCCTTATTTATAACTTTTTATAAATATTTTATATTATAAATCACACGCTTTTATTAAATATTAGAGAGAGATTTTTGTTAAATGTTGCTGTTTAAATTCATTAAAATACAGTGGAAGGAAGCAGATTAGGGTGCAGTGAGACAGTTTGGGAGAAAAAGAGGTATGCTGGTGACATTCTAGGGTTATAATAGACATACATGTATTTTCTACTTATAGACCAATCTGAGCTTTTGACTCGGTATAGTGCGTAACAATATTAAACTAACGCCAAATTTAAAAATCTGTAACAAATTGTAGTTCTTGTAATTTTAATCGCTTTAATAGCTTAGACATCATTTACTTAACTTCACTTCAAAAATAAAACAATTAAATATTAATCATACGCACTCCTCATTACGTATTAAATATCAACAACATTAATCATACGCCCTTATGAATAAAATATATATATAAACTCATTCAAATGCATATGAATATACCCTTCACGTGTAGATTTAGCACCGATCGTTATCAGATTTTTTTTTTATTTCTGCTGTTGCTTTACTTTTTCTATACACTGTTTTGTTATTCGAAAATTCCCATAGTGTGCGTGTGCGTAAATATTTAAAATTCAAATTTCCAATTTATTAAAATCACACACATACGCATTCGTGAGGGTATATTTTATTTTCTGCTTTAGCACAACAGTTTAATTTTCCTAAATGTTTATATGGTAATTAAAAAATTTTGTATGCAAAAAAAATGTATTTCAGTTTTTTTGAAAAATATGTGATATAAAATGACATAAAATTTGAGGTAGGCAGGTTTGTGAAAAATTTAAAGCAAACTTAAAGAAAAATTGAAAAGGTAAGAAATTCGAAATCTATGACTTAATTCTAGCGTTCAATGTGAATCAAAATTAAAAAGATTTCAAAGAAAATTTGTTGCATACTTTAAGGAGCTTGAAATTTATAGTAACTAGTATAAATACTCAAATAAATGCTAAAAGTTAGACTTCGCAGTCAGTTTTTCTTATTGCAAAAAAAAAAACGATCTAGGTTGATCTGATTTAATGTTAACTATATAACTTATCTGAAGTCCTATATTCCACAAGGAATTAAAGAATTAAATATTTATATATAACTTATCCGAGTCTTTCCCAAAATATCCTATTGAATTGTTAAACAAATATCTTAAATTAAAATTTTAATCGACTGCGGAAAAGTAAAAATCCTTAAAGAAAACAATAAACAAATATAATATCTTTATATAAAATTATTATAGAAAAGTTTTATATAAAAATTTTTGTGTACAGAATTTTCATACAAAAATTTTCGTATATAAAATTCGAATAAAAAAATGTTTGTATAAAAAAATTTAATATAAACATTTTTTTTAGAAAATTTTCATATAAAAATTTTTGTATAAAACCTTTTAAAATGTTTGTTAAGAAAACTTTTCAGATAAAAATTTGTGTATAGAAAATTTTCATATAAAAATTTTTTTCTAGAAATTAATTATATCAAATATTTGCCTACAGAATTTTCATATACAAATTTTAGTTTTAAAAATTCTTAAAAATTTTTTATTCAAAAATTTTTGTATATAAAATTTCCACATTCAAATTTTTGTATAGAAAATTTTCACATCAAAATTTTTGAAAAGAAAATAGTAATATAAAAATATAATATCTTCATATAAAATTATTTATAGAAAATTTTTATATAAAAATTTTTGTATAGAAAATTTTCATACAAAAATTTTCGTATATACAATTTGAATAAAAAAATGTTTGTATAAAAAATCTAATATACACATTTTTTTTAAGAAAATTTTCATATAAAAATTTTTGTTTAGAACCTTCTAAAATGTTTGTTAAGAAAACTTTTCAGATAAAAATTTGTGTATAGAAAATAAAAACTTTTTTCTAGAAATTATTTATATCGGATATTTGCCTACAGAATTTTCGTATACAAATTTTAGTTTTGAAAGTTCTTAAACATTTTTTATTTAAAAATTTTTGTATAGAAAATTTTCACATTCAAATTTTTGTAAAGAAAATATTAATATAAAAAATTTTTCCATCGAAAATTTTCATATAAAAATTTTTCCATAGATAATTTTCGTAAAGAAAAAAATTTTGAACTACAAAATTTTGAATAGAATATTTTTGTATAAAAATTTTTGTCTAAAAAATTTGTATATAGAAAATTTTATGTAGAAAACCTTTCAATACAAAATTTTTATATACAAATTTTTGTATAGAAAATTTTTATATATAATTTTATCAATAGAAAATTTTAATATAAAAATGTTTCATCAAAAAATAACAAAAAAGTCGGGATGTAAATATTATTCAAAAAGAAGAGTATTCGCATTTGATCCCAAATCTGTTACATTTATTTATTAATGTAACAGACCAATTTATTGATAAAAAGCCAAAAAATGTTTGCGGAGAAACCAAATTCCTCGACGCGTTTCGATGGTTGGTTAAGCCATCTCTTCAGGAGGATTATCCCCAATTTAGACAGATCGAAAACCTCGCACTATTACTAAATTTACAAACATAGCTTTTAAGAATTATGTTCATAAACCAAAAGTAAAAGCGTAGATTATCGACTGAACAAAAACAAACATTTTTCAGTTTTCATGTACCTTCACTTCCCACATGTTTCTTTAGAAAATTTTGACAAAAAAAGTTTTGTATAGAAAATTTTTATAAATAAATTTTTGTATTGTAAAGAAAATTTTCAAATACAAATTTTTATGCAGAAAATTTTAAATAAAAGTATTTGTATAGAATATTTTTATATGAAAATTTTTTAATAGAAAATTTTTTTATGGAAATTTTCATATAAAATTTTTTCTATAGAAAATTTTCATATAAAATTTTTTCTATAGAAAATTTTCATATAAAATTTTTTCTATAGAAAATTTGGATATAAAAATTTTTGTATAAAACAGTTTTCGTATAGACGACTTTCATATAAAAATTTTTGTATAGAAAATTTTTGTTAAAAAAATTTGCATATAAAATTTTTTGTATAGAAAATTTTGAAAAAAAATTTTTGCATAGAATATTTTCACATAAAAATTTTTTAACAAAAAATTTTTTTATCTGACCTTCTCAGAAAAAAGGGACCTTGTGTGTAAAAATTTAGTTTTAAGAAAAATAAAAAATTCAAAATTAATTTTTAATGTTTTTCTTATTTTTTTTATCGATTTTTCCAATTTCGTTTTGTACGTTTTTATGGGGTAAATAATTTTTTAAGCGAAATTTACTCATTTCATCTACCTTTTAGATACCAGAATCCACTCTTAAGTTCAAGCGCGTTTTTTGACAGTAGGTCCCTTTTCTCGGTCACATATAAAAATTTTTGTTTTGAAAACTTTCATATAATTTTTTTTTTAGAAAATTTTCATATACAAATTTACCCTTCAAAACTTGGTTTCAAAATATTAACAATGAAAAACCTTTCTCTAGAAAAATTCTCATAAAAAAAACTCCAGAAAACTTTTCATTTGAATGTGCTTTAGAAAAATTTGTTCATTAAAAATATAAGTTAAAAATTTTTCGATTGAAAATTTTTCATATAAAAAATTTTTCTATAAAAAATTTTTCTTTTAAAAAATTTTTATACCAAACATTTTTATACCAAAATTTTTAGTTTAACAATTTTTCTAAGAAAAATGCATTTAAAATTTTAAAAAATGTTCTGTCCATTTGTTCATTTTAAAATAATCACAGACAGTTTAAGAAAAATAGACAGGCGAAAACACGTATGAACTTAAATCTTTTCTCATACTAAAACTTCTTACAAAATCTCATTAAAATTACAAATAACTACAAACATATCTATATTTAGACTTTATAACCACAACTATAAATTAAAGATTTTTTTCCCCTTTTATTCCAACCTAAAAACCAACAGGAAAACTAAGTCAAAACCCTAAATCTTTACCAAACAACAAGAAAAAAAAAGGAAAAGAAGAAATTGATGCCAGAGTAGAAAACAAAAAGAAAAAATATGAAAGAAAAAAAATATCCATTTGAAATTAAGAAGCCACAAATAACTTAACTTTAGTTTCTTAAGCTCTATCGGTTACTT
Organism: Stomorhina lunata; assembly: GCA_933228675.1. Taxonomy (NCBI): domain Eukaryota; kingdom Metazoa; phylum Arthropoda; class Insecta; order Diptera; family Rhiniidae; genus Stomorhina; species Stomorhina lunata. Next base: position 31,375,979 of record OW121742.1, read on the forward strand.
AATTGGTGTCTATTTTAATCCCTTGCAACATGTTCCAAAACAGTGGGTGTTCATTTGCAACCGAGTGTAAAGGGGGGAAAATAACAACAACAACAAATGCTCTTTTGTCTGAATAAAGAACAAAAACTAGAAAATTTTCTACATTTGTTTTAGAGATTTTCTTCCCTAAGTTTATGCTGCAATTATTTTCTTGCTATTATTTTTCATGTTTTCTTCGTTTTGTTAATGTATTGAAGCTGAAGAAAGAAAAAGGACTAAGTCTAAGACTAGTAATTATTGTTTTGTATTTCGGTTTTATGTTTTTATTTAGAATTTTTTATCCTTTTTTTTTAATTTTCTCCCAAGACTCAATAGAATAAATGAAAGACATGTTTAAAATTTATACATATTTTCTTTTTAGACAAAAAAGTAAAAGATTTCTGAAAGAAAAAATTCATTAGGAATGTTAAAATGTATGTAAGTTGCATTTAATTATTTTCTATTTTGTAATAGTTTCAGACAATGGACATGCAGGAATTCTCTTGTCTTGTCTTTTATAAACTTAATTATTTTTATTCTTCTTTAGGTTTTTGTATTTTTTTTTTAATTTTCTAGACGAGAAAAGGAGTGTTAACTGCCAAAAAGATTGACAAGGAATCAAAAGCCATATTTAGAGTGAAGTGACTTTCAAGGATTAAGGTTTAAAGATGTTGTAACGAAGTGAAAATAAATATAGACAGAAACAAATTGGTTATGTAAAATTTTTCTAAAAGAAAATTTTCATATACAAATTTTTCTAAAGAAAGTTTTTTTTATATAAAATTTTCTAAAATAATGTTCACATACAAAATTTTCTAAAAAATTTTTCAGAATAAAATTTTTATATCAAAATTTTTCTAAAGAAAATTTTCATATAAAAATTTTTTAAAATAAAATTTCATATAAAAATTAAAAAAAAAAAAATTATATAAAAATTTTTCTATAGAAATTTTTTATAAAAAAAATCTACTTTTTTGAATAAAAAAAAATTTTATATAAAAATTTTTCTATAGAAATTTTTTGTAAAAAAAATGTTCTTAAGATAATTTTCATGTTAAAGTTTTTCGAAAGAAATTCAAAATTTTTCTATAGAAATTTTTAAATATAAATTTTTCTATAAAAATTTTTGTTTAATGTTACAAATTTTTCTATAGAAATTTTTCCATCGAAAGTTTTCATATAAAATTTTTTCTATCGAAAATTTTCACATTATATTTTTTTCTTATAATACATTTTCATACTAAAATTTTTCTGTAGAAAATTTTAATATTAAAATTTTTCGATAAAAAATGTTCATATTTAAATTTTCCTATAGAAAATTTTTATATAAAAATTTTTCTATAGAAAATTTTCATATAAAAATTTTTCTATAGAAAATTTTCATATAAAAAATTTTTTATAGAAAATTTTGATTTAGAAATTTTTTATTTTATTTAAAATTTTTCTATAAAATATTTTTTTTTAGAAAATTTTATTGAAAATTTTTTTTTGGAAAATTTTCTTATAAAAATTATTCTACAGAAAAGTTTTTTTTTAGAAAATTTTATATTGAAAAATTTGTATATGAAAATTTTCATATGAAAAATTTTTATACAAATATTTTTCTACATAAAATTTTTATACAAAAATTCTTCTTTTGAAAATTTTCATATAAAATCTTTTTTATAGAAAATTTTTGTATAAAAAAAATTTTTTTAGAAAATTTTTATATAAAATTTTTTTTATACAAAATTTTTATGTAAAAATTTTTCTATATAAAAATATTTCTTTAGAAAATTTTCATATAAAAATTTTTTTATAGAAGATTTTCATATAAAATTTTTCTATAGAAAATTTTGATATAAAAATTTTTGTACAGCAAATTTTCATATAAAAATTTTCTTATAGAAAATTTTCATCTAATTTTTCTATGGAAAAGTTTTCATATAATGTTAATCCTATAAAAAAATTTCGTTTTAAAATTTTTCTAAAGAAAATTTTAATATAATTTTTTTTTATAAAAAATCTTTATATTAAAATTAGTATATGATAATTTTCTAAAGAAACATTTTTATTTAAAAATTTTCTATTAAAAAATTTTCTTAAGAATATTTTCATATTAAAACATTTCTATAGAAAAATTCATATTAAAATTTTTCTGTAGAAAATTTTCATATCAAAAGTTTTCTCCAGAAACTGTCTATGAAAAATTTTCATATAAAATTATTTTATAGAAAATTTTAATGTAGAATTTTTTCTATATAAAATTTTTATATAAAGTTATTCTATAGAAAAATTTCATATTAAAATTTTTCTATAGAAAAATTTCATATTAAAATTTTTCTATAGAAAAATTTCATATTAAAATTTTTCTATAGAAAAATTTCATATTAAAATTTTTCTATAGAAAAATTTCATATTAAAATTTTTCTATAGAAAAATTTCATATTAAAATTTTTCTATAGAAAAATTTCATATTAAAATTTTTCTATAGAAAAATTTCATATTAAAATTTTTCTATAGAAAAATTTCATATTAAAATTTTTCTATAGAAAAATTTCATATTAAAATTTTTCTATAGAAAAATTTCATATTAAAATTTTTCTATAGAAAAATTTCATATTAAAATTTTTCTGTAGAAAAATTTCATATTAAAATTTTTCTGTAGAAAATTTTCATATTAAAATTTTTCTATAGAAAAATTTCATATTAAAATTTTTCTATAGAAAAATTTCATATTAAAATTTTTCTATAGAAAAATTTCATATTAAAATTTTTCTATAGAAAAATTTCATATTAAAATTTTTCTATAGAAAAATTTCATATAAAAATTTTTCTATAGAAAAATTTCATATAAAAATTTTTCTGTAGAAAAATTTCATATTCAAATTTTTCTATAGGAAAATTTCATATTAAAATTTTTCTATAGAAAAATTTTATATTAAAATTATTCTATAGAAAAATTTCATATTAAAATTTTTCTATAGAAAAATTTCATATTAAAATTTTTCTACAGAAAAATTTCATATTAAAATTTTTCTATAGAAAAATTTCATTTTAAAATTTTTCTATAGAAAAATTTCATATTAAAATTATTCTATAGAAAAATTTCATATCTTAATTTTTCTATACAAAAATTTCATATTAAAATTTTTCTATAGAAAAATTTCTTACTAAAATTTTTCTATAGAAAAATTTCATACTAAAATTTTTCTATAGAAAAGTTTCATATTAAAATTTTTCTATAGAAAAATTTCATATTAAAATTTTTCTATGAAAAAAATTTCATATTAAAATTTTTCTATAGAAAAATTTCATATTAAAATTTTTCCATAGAAGTTTTCATATTAAATTGTTTCTAAAGAAAATTGTTCACATTTAAATGTTTCCATAAATAATATTTCATATTAAAATTTTTTCTATAGAAAATTTTCATATACAATTTTTCAGTGGAAAATTTTCATATAAAATTTTTCTTTTAAAAATTTACATATAAATTTTCTCTGCGGAAAATTTTCATATAAAAAGTTTTCATATAAAAACTTTTCATATAGAAATATTCTATTGGAAATTTTCATTTAAAAATTTTTCTCTAGAATTTTTGATATTAAAAAGTTGCTGTTAACAATTTTCAATAAATTTTTTTCTTTTTAAATTTATAATATCAAATTTTCCAATGAAAATTTTTCCTTTGAAAATTATTAAAAAAAATTCATATAGAAAATTTTTTCTTAAAAAAATTGTATATACATTTTTTTTTTCAAAGATGTATTAAATGTTCATTAAATCTTCTAATTAACGACTAAGTAAAATAACCTTTTAATTTTCTTTTACTCCTGTCAACAAACTAATTAACCCCTTAATTTCATTATTTCTTTCCAAGAATACCTATTACTTATTAGCAACCTTCCGTTACCTGCCCTCAGCTATTACTTATCTAATTGCTAATCTTGCTCTCTCTCTCTAACAGCAGTTTTTTCTTTTTTTTTTTCATCTAATAAATGCAAAATATTGGCTTACCCAACAGAAAACTACAACAATTTCCTAAACACTACCATAAGAACCTGCAGTCATTTTGAAATTACCATAAATTTCCTGTTCTACAAAATGCAAAAACCTAAATGATACTTTAAGGAACACAAACATCAAACCAATCTTTTTTCCTTTTTTTTTTTTTTTTTTTAAATAGCATAAAATTAGTAAACATGCTACCAAAAACTAAATGCTACTGTAAAATATTTGTATTAAAACTAAAATAGAAAAAAAAGTTGCTAAGACCACGTTTACAGCCATTCATAGACCGACCATATAAACGAACTGAGTAGTGACCATTTAAATATTCATATATTTCCATATATTTTAAACTCTATGGGCGATTTGTTTGTTTTATACTAAAATTCTTTACCCTAATATCATGTATTTGTTTTGGAGTGTAGAGGGAAACCGTCAGAATAATTTTTTATGTATGAAATGTTAAGAGCTTTTGCATAAAATTTCAAAAATGCTTGATATTATGTTTGAACTAAAGACCACCATCAAGCCAAGCACTAATTTTTAGTCCAACCAAAAAAAAAAAAGTAAAAAATTTAAAATATTTTTTTATATGCAACAGCATAAAATAGAAACTTTCTATGCAGCAGAAATAATTCACAGGGTTATTGGTTGCTTGCACTATGGGTGAAAAAAACATTTAAAATATTAAAATTTTAGGAGTTTTTGTGACTTTGCACTAAGTGAATTATTTATATCATGTACTGGGTATAACAATTTTTCTATCAAAATAGAAAATTTTTGAAAAATTTCCTATTTTTATAGGAAATATCAAATTTTTGAAAAATTTCCTACAAAAATAGGAAATTTTTGAAAAATTTCCTATAAAAATATTAAATTTTTGAAAAATATTAAATTTTTGAAAAATTTCCTATAAATATAGGAAATTTTTGAAAAATTTCCTATAAAAGTAGGAAATTTTTGAAAAATTTCCTATAAAAATAGGAAATTTTTGAAAAATGTCCTATAAAAATAGGAAATTTTTGAAAAATTTCCTATAAAAATAGGAAATTTTTGAAAAATTTCCTATAAAAGTAGGAAATTTTTGAAAAATTTCCTATAAAAATAGGAAATTTTTGAAAAATTTCTTATAAAAATAGGAAATTTTTGAAAAATTTCATATAAAAATAGGAAATTTTTGAAAAATTTCATATAAAAATAGGAAATTTTTGAAAAATTTCCTATAAAAATAGGAAATTTTTGAAAAAGTTCCTATAAAAATAGGAAATTTTTGAAAAATTTCCTATAAAAATAGGAAATTTTTGAAAAATTTCCTATAAAAATAGGAAATTTTTGAAAAATTTCCTATAAAAATAGGAAATTTTTGAAAAATTTCCTATAAAAATAGGAAATTTTTGAAAAATTTCCTATAAAAATAGGAAATTTTTGAAAAATTTCCTATAAAAATAGGAAATTTTTGAAAAATTTCCTATAAAAATAGGAAATTTTTGAAAAATTTCCTATAAAAATAGGAAATTTTTGAAAAATTTCCTATAAAAATAGGAAATTTTTGAAAAATTTCCTATAAAAATAGGAAATTTTTGAAAAATTTCCTATAAAAATAGGAAATTTTTGAAAAATTTCCTATAAAAATAGGAAATTTTTGAAAAATTTCCTATAAAAATAGGAAATTTTTGAAAAATTTCCTATAAAAATAGGAAATTTTTGAAAAATTTCCTATAAAAATAGAAAATTTTTGAAAAATTTCCTATAAAAATAGGAAATTTTTGAAAAATTTCCTATAAAAATAGGAAATTTTTGAAAAATTTCCTATAAAAATAGGAAATTTTTGAAAAATTTCCTATAAAAATAGGAAATTTTTGAAAAATTTCCTATAAAAATAGAAAATTTTTGAAAAATTTCCTATAAAAATAGGAAATTTTTGAAAAATTTCCTATAAAAATAGGAAATTTTTGAAAAATTTCCTATAAAAATAGGAAATTTTTGAAAAATTTCCTATAAAAATAGGAAATTTTTGAAAAATTTCCTATAAAAATAGGAAATTTTTGAAAAATTTCCTACAAAAATAGGAAATTTTTGAAAAATTTCCTATAAAAATAGGAAATTTTTGAAAAATTTCCTATAAAAATAGGAAATTTTTGAAAAATTTCCTATAAAAATAGGAAATTTTTGAAAAATTTCCTATAAAAATAGGAAATTTTTGAAAAATTTCCTATAAAAATAGGAAATTTTTGAAAAATTTCCTATAAAAATAGGAAATTTTTGAAAAATTTCCTATAAAAATAGGAAATTTTTGAAAAATTTCCTATAAAAATAGGAAATTTTTGAAAAATTTCCTATAAAAATAGGAAATTTTTGAAAAAATTTCTATAAAAATAGGAAATTTTTGAAAAATTTCCTATAAAAATAGGAAATTTTTGAAAAATTTCCTATAAAAATAGGAAATTTTTGAAAAAATTTCTATAAAAATAGGAAATTTTTGAAAAATTTCCTATAAAAATAGGAAATTTTTGATAATTTCCTATAAAAATAGGAAATTTTTGATAATTTCCTATAAAAATAGGAAATTTTTGATAATTTCCTATAAAAATAGGAAATTTTTGAAAAATTTCCTATAAAAATAGGAAATTTTTGAAAAATTTCCTATAAAAATAGGAAATTTTTGAAAAATTTCCTATAAAAATAGGAAATTTTTGAAAAATTTCCTATAAAAATAGGAAATTTTTGAAAAATTTCCTATAAAAATAGGAAATTTTTGAAAAATTTCCTATAAAAATAGGAAATTTTTGAAAAATTTCCTATAAAAATAGGAAATTTTTGAAAAATTTCATGTAAAAAGAGGAAATTTAAAAAAAAAAATTTAGACTGTGTTAGTAGTGCTCTTTCATTATTTACAATGTGTAAATAACGTCCTAGCTCTATTTACTCTGTGTAAATAATACTTTATTATTATCTACATTATGAAAATAATATCTATACATAATCTTTTTATGTAAGTTATGCCTTAACATAATTTTTCGAATTTAAATAATGCCTTAACATTATCTACACCTCCTAAATAATGTCTCAAATTAGGCCCTAATATTTTCTATAAAATTTTAGTTTAAAAATTTTTCACTTCTTAGCAAAATGACTGATAAATGACACTATATAATTACAGCAAAGTATATATGTACTCTGACATTTACGCAAATTTACATATGAATACATATACAACTAGGCACCAATACCCATGTATCATTACATACTTTTATGCAATATTCTAAATAGTTATGGTTTCCATACATGATTAGAGAAATTGTTGTAATAAGTGATGCATATTATATTTGATGACCAAGAGCTGTAATTACAATTCACCACCTCTAACGGTGGCAAACAATTATTTTATAAACACTATTTACTGCTACCACATACATGGACTCTTGAACACTCAAACACTCACTATCAATCATTTATATTTGCATACATATGCATAACAATATATGTATAAACTTTTCATTATAAATTAGAGAACCATTTTGAATATTAAAAGGTTTTATAACACAAACACACTCGCATACACACACACAATTCAGTAGTACCCAAGTGTCAAATTCATATGTAGTGAATGGTATACGTTTAAGGAATCGCTTTTAGCCGCTGCACTTAAGTAAGTATCAAACGAAAAGCTGACATTTCTCCAATAGAAGAGGATTGAGGGATTTGAAATCACTTTTGGGAAATTGTATAAATGAATAGTTTGACTTTCAGATATTTTATAGCTTGATTCAAAGTAAAGTAGTGGCAATTATGTTAGAGAAACTTTTATATCGAAGAGAAATTGTTTGAGGGATTATGAGATGTAAATGAGGGACATAAATGAAAGGCTAGTAAATAGGGTAATAAAACGAATTTCTGTTTTCTTTTAAATTTTCTCCACTACTTTTCTGCCTTCAACTGCAAGTTTTAATTGAAATAAAAATTGTTCCTTTAAAAAAGAAAAGTTATTGAAAATTTTATAATACCACTTTTGCTGTTTCTTCAAGAATTTCCTGAGCTGAGCACCACTAAACAAAATGTTTACATCCGCTTAAAACAAACAACAACACCATAAGTAACATAAGTCACTACACGAATTCAAAACTTAAAAACTCTCTTTAACCACACAACAAATTGCCTTAAAAGTTTGCAATTTTTCATTCCTCACCGATGTAAAGAATTTTTGTAAGTAAAGGGGTAAATTTTACATCAATTTTTTTCAATATTAAGTAAGCAAAACTGTATCACGGAAGTTTTTGTTTTCAATTTTTTTCCCTCACTTTCCTTTGTTGTTTTTGTGGTTGTAGGTGTAGATGTGTTTTTTTATGATATTCAACAAAATGCTCAAATACTTGACTACCACTTGGGAAACACATGCACGAGCTGACGTCTATAATTAACAGCAATTGCTTTACGATAACATGACATGCAACAATATATATTGTAGTGATGGTATGTTTTGTTATATAAAAACTACAGATATACAAATGTATGTATATAATCTTATTACCCAGGTAATACATACTTATTTACTCGTAGACTTGAACATGTTTGTATTAAGAAAAATGTATGTTCATGAAAGCTATTGAATATGTTGTTGGTTAAGTGTATGTTTTACATGAATAACCATCATCATCTTTTGAACTTTTTTTACAAGTACTAGAGTAAAAACATTACAAATTTTAGCCAACACTGGCAACAACTGCAGCAATAATAAGTATAAACTATTAATATAAAGAATTTCCGGTTTTCATTTAAGTTTTTAATAAAAATTTTTAGTTAAAGTAGACAAGAAAAAGGGTTAAACTATGTAAACAATGCTTTTGATATGATATTAAAAATGATGCAGCAAAATTTACAGCATGTGAATGATATTTACACTGAGTAAAAAATAATCATACATTATTTACCCAGTGTAAAAGATGTTAATACATTATCTACACAGTGTAAATAGTGTTAAGTCATTATTTACGCAGTGTAAATAATATAAATGCAATGTTTACACAATGTAAATAATATAAATACAATGTTTACACAGTGTAAATAATGTAAATACAATGTTTACACAGTGTAAATAATATCCTAATATTTTTAACTACGCGTAAAAATTATTTAGATAATTTTTACACAGGGTAAATAATTTTAGTATATTATTTACACAGTGTAAATAATGTAAAGACTTTATTTACACAAAGTAAATAATTTTAGTACATTATCTAGACGGTGTAAACAATGTTACGATATTATTTACTCAGTATAATTAATGTAAAGACATTATTTACACAGTTTAAACAATATTAACACATTACTTACGCTATGTAAATAATGTTAAGAAATTATTAACATCGTTTATATAATACGAAGACATTATTTACAGTGTAAATGACTTTAAGACATTATTCAAACAGTGTAACTAACGGTAAAATATTAATTACATAGTGTAAATATAATTAAGGCTTTATTAACAAAGTGTAATGCTTAGATATTATTTACATAGTGCATGTAATGATAGAACATTATTTGTATAGTGTAAGTAATGCTAGGACATAATTTACACCCTGTAAATAGTGTCAATACATTATTTACACTGTGTTAATAATGTTAAGACATTATATACATTGTGTAAATAATATCATAACGTTTACTTAGCGTTACTTATATTTATACATCAATGAAATAACATTTAATAAATTTGTATACAGGGTAAATAGCGTTAAGAATTTATTTACACAGTGGAAATAATGTTAAGACACTATTTATTCAGTGTACATAAAATTAAAGTAATTTTTACACAGGGTAAATAGTGTTAAAATGTTATTTACACGGTTTAAAAACTGTTAGTACATTCTTTACACAATGTAAATAGTGCTACGACATTATTTACTCAGTAAAAATAACATTTATGTTGTTTTTGCACAGGGCTAATAGTGTTAAAACATTATTTACATAGTGTAAAAAACGTAAGTACATTATTTACACACTGTAAATAATGCTAAGACATTATTTACTCAGTGAAAATAACATTTGTGTAGTTTTAACAAACGGTTAAAAATGTTAAGACATTATTTACACAGTGTAAACAAGGTTAATACATAATTTACAAAATAAAAATGTTGTGCCATTATTTTCTTGGTGTAAATAGTTATTTATACTTATTTACACAGTGTAAATAATGCTGGTAAACTATTTACACATTGTAAATAATATTAAGATATTATTTACTCAGCGTAAATAACATTAAGTTCATTTTTACTCGTTGTTAACAGTGAAAAAACATTATTTATATGGTGTAAAAAATTACGGTTCATTATCTACACAACGTTTATTATGCTCATTATTTACACAGTATAAATAATGCTAATATATTATTTACGCATTGAAAATAGTATTTATGTAGTTTTTACAAAAGGTAAATAGTTTAAAGACATTATTCACACGGTATAAACAAGGTAAATAAATTATTTACACAGTGTAAATTATGTTAGGTTAGTATATAGTCAGTGTAAATATTGTAAAGATATTAATAACACCGTGAAAATAATATTAGTAAATTAATTACACAATGTCAATGATGTTATGATACTATTTACTCAGTGTAAATCACATTTAGGTAATTTTTACACAGATTAGACAGTGTAAAAGCATTACTTTACACTATGTAAGTAATGTTTTTACACTGATTACAATGTTTACACATAATACATGTAGTGTAAATAATGTTTACACAATATTTACATAAAGTAAATAATATTTACATATTTTTTACATAGTGTAAATAATGTTTACACATTATTTACATAGTGAAAGTAATGTTAACACATTATATACGTGGTGTAAATAATGTTTACACATTATTTACATAGTGTAAACAATGTAATACATTATTTAAATAGTGTAAAAACATTACTTACATTGTGTAAATAATTTTTACACATTATTTACGTAGTGTAAATAATGTTTACACATTATTTACATAGTGCAAATAATGCTTACACATTATTTACATAGTGTTAATAATGTTTACACATTACTTACATAGTGGATTAGTGATGTTTACACATTTTTTACACAATGTAACTAATGTAACTAATGTTTACACATTATTTACACAGTGTAAACAATGTAATACATTATTTACAAAGTGTAAATAATGCCAATTCATTACTTTCATTGCGTAATTAATGATAATACATTATTTACACTACGTTAATAAAGTTATATACATAGTGTAAATAATGATAAGTAACTTTTAAAATAATATTAAGACAATGTAAATAAAGATATGACATAGAAATATCTTATCGTTATTGTAAATTATGTTAAAGCTATATAAACATAGAGTAAACAATACCAAAATATTTTTTTTACATAATGAAAAGAATGTTTAATAATTGTTTACATGAAATAAAATTGTAAAAAAAAAATTTACGTAGTTAAAACAACGTTACATATTTGTTTACATGATGTAAATAATGTTATATTTTTATTTAAAGATAAACCTCAAACATTATTTACACAAAGTAAATGCTTATATATGCCACAAAGGTACATTTAAAACATAAAATCTATGATAAATGCAAATTCTAAAAGTATTTATTCCTTTACAATCCTGCAATTCTTTTACCCAAAACAATAAACTTCCAAAAACCCTTTACTTTATCCTTAAGTTTGTTTGTGCAAATGAAAATGTGTGGAAATTTTAAACGTTTCAGAAACAAACCAAAAAAGTATAAAAAACTATTTGTAAAGAAAAAGAACAAAATCATAACGCACGACTGCATATTTCATATACACACTAATACCAACTGACACTATTTCAAAACAAAACATACACACAGCAACAGCATTTTACACATACGACATTAACACTAAAAAGTAAAAGCTCTATACAGACAAAAAAAAATGGCAACACCAATAAAAAGAACCTGACAAAAGAATAACAATGTTATAGCGGGAAAAAGTTAAACTTTTTCAATGTTCAATTGATGTAGTTGTTGTTGTTGCTGTTTTCTTTTTCAACAACAACATTTGGTTGTTAAATACATGCATATATGTATAAACGTACAGACACATGAACTTGTGTAAAGTAAAACGAAAGTTATTGCTTTTGTTGTAAGTGTTCGAGCAAAATATTCCGCTTAAATTGTGCTTGGCAAGTGTTGAAAAATTCAATACATTGAAAAAACAAATGAGTATGTTAAAAATTTCAATAGACGTCAAAGGACTAGTGGCACGAGATAAGGGATAACAATGCGAGTACTTGAAAGTAATAAGAGTTTCGCGAGTATCGATTGTTTAACGTTAAAGTTTAAAGGGAATTTAAGAAAAACAATTTATATTAAAACAATTTCGTGTGTGTTACACATCATATTTCTGATGTAATATCAGATATTACATAACATCATGTAAGTAATGTAAGAGCTTTTTATCTATACATGTGTAAATAACGTAAGTAAATAAAGTTCGGACATTATTTACGTGACGTAAACATTGTGTGGACAGTACTTACACTGTATAAGTAATGCTGGTACATTATTTACACTGTGTAAATAATATTAGAATAATGGAACATTACTGATCATTATATGTACGAGTATATGTGTAAATTTAGCCTACTTCTAACTAAGTGTTAAAAATTTCTTTATAAACTCTTATCCTTAACCCATCCGAACAAAGTGCGAAAAATCTCGAACTTTTTAAAAATTTCTTTTACATCTTCTTCATGCCACATAAAATTGCTACTCAATAATAAGCACTCTTCTCGAACACGATTTCTTTGAATCAAAAGTGTTTTACATGCCATGACTAATAATACAAGTTGTATGTATGTATATGTAAACATTTATGTTGTTGATGCTTCTATTATTGTTCTTGTTATTATTTGTCTGAGTTTGAACAACAAAATAACAAATTTAACATTATGATTTTTTTCTTCCATTCATCCTCGCTCTCCTCCTGTCCTGTCTTTTGTGTTTGGCTTTATTCTTCTTTTATCGCTTTAATGTTGCGCTTTCAAGTGTAGCCGGCTCAACGTTAGAGCATCTGCAGCGTCAATACTCGTCTAGTGCTCGAATAAATATAATGGAAAGAACATTTCACACTTCGGTAAATTTTTGTTGTATGTCAAAATTATTGTTGAAACTGGCTGTTGATGGAACGTTATACATGATGAAGTTGGATGTGAAAAAACTTGTTGATTCGAGGCTTAAATACATGTAAAGATTTATTCTTATAGAAATTTTTTTAAATTTCTTATTTTTACAGGAAATTTTCAAAAATTTTTTATTTTTATAGGAAATTTCTTTATTTTTTTAAAGGAAATTTTTCAAAAAATTTTTTGTTTTTATAGGAAATTTTTAAAAAATTTCTTATTTTTATAGGAAATTTTTAAAAAATTTCTTATTTTAATAGGAAATTTTAAAAAAATTTCTTATTTTTATAGGAAATTTTTAAAAAATTTCTTATTCTAATAGGAAATTTTTAAAAAATTTCTTATTTTTATAGGAAATATTTAAAAAATTTCTTATTTTTATAGGAAATTTTTAAAAAATTTCTTATTTTAATAGGAAATTTAAAAAAAAATCTTATTTTTATAGGAAATTTTTAAAAAATTTCTTATTTTTATACGAAATTTTTAAAAATGACTTATTTTTATAGGAAATTTTTGAAAGATGTCTTATTTGATAGGAAATTTTTGAAAAATTTTCCTTTTTTTTGTATGAAACTGTTCAAAAATTTGCTATTTTTGTAGGACATTTTTTTAAAAATTTGCTCTTTTTATAGGAAATTTAAAAATTTATTTTTTATTTTTAAAGAAAATTTTTCAAAGATTTATTATTTTTATAGGAAATTTTTCGAAAATTTTTTATTTTTGTAAGAACTTTTTAAAAAATTTGCTATTTTATACGACAATTTTCAAAAATTTCTTATTATTATACAAATTTTTTAAAATATTCTTATTTTGCAGGAAAATTTTCGAACACTTCTTATTTTTATAGGAAATTTTTCAATAATTTCTTATTTTTATAAGAAATTTTTAATTTTTTTTTTTTTTCATTAAAAATTTTTAAAGAAATTCTTTATTCTGACAAGAAATTTTTTATTTTATATTATTTCGTATTTTTCTAAGAAATTTTTCCAAAAAAAATTTATTTTTATAGAAAAATTTTCATAAATTTATAGACAGTTTTCAAAAATTTCTTATTTTAATAGGAATTTTCCAATTTTTTTTTTTTTATTTTTATAGGACATTTTTAAAGAATTTATTTTTTTTTATAGCATATTTTTCAAAATTTTTTTATATATTAAAAATTTTCAAGAATTTCTTATTTCCATAGGAAATTTTCTAAAAATTTCTTAGTTTTTATAGGAAATTTTTTAAAAATTTCTTACTTTTATAGGAAATTTTTCAAAAATTTTTTATTTTTGTAGGAAATTTTTCAAATATTTTTTATTTTAATAGGAAATTTTTCATATTTTTGTAGGGAACTTTTTCAAATATTCTAATTTTTATAGGAATTTTTTAAAAAATTTCCTATTTTTATAGGAAATTTTTCAAAAATTTCCTATTTTTGTAGGAAATTTTTCAAAAATTTCCTATTTTTGTAGGAAATTTTTCAAAAATTTCCTATTTTTGTAGGAAATTTTTCAAAAATTTCCTATTTTTATGGGAAATTTTTCAAAAATTTCCTATTTTTTTTAGGAAATTTTTCAAAAATTTCCTATTTTTTTAGGAAATTTTTCAAAAATTGCCTATTTTTTTTAGGAAATTTTTCAAAAATTTCCTATTTTTTTCAGGAAATTTTTCAAAAATTTCCTATTTTTTTCAGGAAATTTTTCAAAAATTTCCTATCTTTTTTAGGAAATTTTTCAAAAATTTCCTATCTTTTTTAGGAAATTTTTCAAAAATTTCCTATTTTTTTTAGGAAATTTTTCAAAAATTTCCTATTTTTTTTAGGAAATTTTTCAAAAATTTCCTATTTTTTTTAGGAAATTTTTCAAAAATTTCCTATTTTTTTTAGGAAATTTTTCAAAAATTTCCTATTTTTTTTAGGAAATTTTTCAAAAATTTCCTATTTTTTTTAGGAAATTTTTCAAAAATTTCCTATTTTTTTAGGAAATTTTTCAAAAATTTCCTATTTTTTTAGGAAATTTTTCAAAAATTTCCTATTTTTTTTAGGAAATTTTTCAAAAATTTCCTATTTTTTTTAGGAAATTTTTCAAAAATTTCCTATTTTTTTTTAGGAAATTTTTCAAAAATTTCCTATTTTTTTTTAGGAAATTTTTCAAAAATTTCCTATTTTTTTTTAGGAAATTTTTCAAAAATTTCCTATTTTTTTTTAGGAAATTTTTCAAAAATTTCCTATTTTTTTTTAGGAAATTTTTCAAAAATTTCCTATTTTTATAGGAAATTTTTCAAAAATTTCCTATTTTTGTAGGAAATTTTTCAAATATTTCTTATTTTTATAGGAATTTTTTTTTAATTTCTTATTTTTATAGGAAATTTTTTTAAAATTTCTTATTTTTATAGGAAAATTTTTAAAATTTAAAAAATTATTCTTTTTTGATATGATATTTTTAAAAAATTTCTTATTTTTATAAGAAATTTTTTAAAAATTTCTTATTTTCATAGAAAATTTTTTCACAAACTTCCTATTTCTATAAGAATTTTAAAAAAAAAAATCTAAATTTTATAACAAATTTTTCAAAAACTTCTTACTTTTGTAAGAAAATTTTTCCAAAACTTCTTATTTTTATAGGAAATTTTTTAAAAGTTTCTTATTTCTATAGCAAATTTCTCAAAAATTTCTTATTTTTATGGGAAATGTTCCAAAAATTACTTAGTTTTGTAGGAAATATATAAAAAATTTATTATTTTTATAGCAAATTTTGTAAAATTTTCTTATTTTTATAGTAATTTAAAAAAAAATCTTGTTTTTATATGAAATTTTGAAAAATTTCTTATTTTATATGAAAATTTTAGAAAAATTCTTATTCTTATGGGAAATTAAAAAAAAAAATTATAACTTATAGCAAATTTTTCAAAATTTATTATTTATATCAAAAATTTTTCAAAAATTTCTCAATTACTTATTCCGAAATTTATCAAAAAAATTTATGAAATGAAATATGAACATTTTAGAAAAATTTTTATTCTTATGGGAAATTTAAAAAAATATATAATTTATAGCAAATTTTTCAAAATTGATTATTTTTATATAAAATTTTTCAAAAATTGCTTAATTTTGTAGGAAACTTTTCAAAAATATCATTATTTTATAGCAAAATTTTCAAAAAATTTTAATTTTTATAGGAAATTTTCCTAAAATATCTTATTTTTCAAAAGTTTTAGAATTTTATAGGAATTTTTTCAAAATTGTTTAATTTTTATAGGAAATTTTTCTAAAATTTCTTATTTTTAGAGAAAATTTTCAAAAATTGAAAATTTTTATAGGAAATTTTTAAAAACTTTTATATTTTTCTATTTTGAAAATGTCTCATATTTTATTGAAAGATTTCTTAATTTCTTACTTTTATAGGAAATTTTTCAAAAAATTTTAATTTTTAAGGGAAATTTTTCGAAAATTTTGAAAAATTTAGGAATATTATTTAAATTTATTGGCACAACAAAATAGCATAACTATAAAAAATTTACATTCATTATAATTATTGAAATTCTTTCGAAATGTCATTAAAAATTTAAAAAAAAAAATAAAGTTATATCAAAGCCTTTAGCGGAAAAAGATTTTTTTGATGGTTTATATTTGATTGTATGAGTGTTAGTATACACTGGATTTTTATTCCGTATCATACAGACATTTATTTATGATGTACCTTACATTCGTAACTGTTTTAATTCATTAATTAATGATAGTTATTATTTTACACAAAAAGCTTAATGACAAACTGCAAAATCCACACAAAGTAAATAATTCCGATTCATGCAAAAAATGAAACCGAAAATTCTCGCAGACAAAAGAAAAATCTCATTTTAATTTTCTTCTTTTGTCTTTTTTATACCCCTTTAACACATTTAGTCTTTTTTACACTTTAACATTTAAGCCTTTTAATATTTAAAAAGAATAGTAAATATGTTATTAAACTTAAAAGGAATAGGTACTGAAAGGATAAATTTATTATGTAAAAAATTGACCTTTTTTTGAAAAAAAAGTAAAATAACTTTTGTTATAGTTGCTAAATTTTAAAGAAAAGTGTGAAAAAATGTTTCTTATAGCTAAAAAAAAAAAAATAAAAACCAGTTCTAATCTCTCAAAAATTCATTTTCTTTTCTTTAGTGATTTGCTAACTCGTCTTCTAGCTTTTAGAAAAAAACAATTCGTTTTGTTTGTTAGCATTTCAAAAAAAATTGTCTAAATGAGACCGTAAAGGAAATTATGAAAAAGCACATTTTGTATAATCCCATAAAAAATACATAGGAAGGAGACAAGACAAAGAAGGCCTTAATTTTTTCGTTTGTCACTAAATACCTCTAATATTATATAAAATTGCACACAAAAAAGAATACTAAGCGTGTAATTACCCAGTAGAATCGAATCGAAATATCATCTATAAAAGTAATGAAAAAAACATGATGGTTTTAATTTGAGGTTGTCATTGTGGGAGGACAGCTCGATATATTAAATAAAGACAAAATAGACAGGAAACAATGTCCATTCTAGCTCATTATTCCATCATCAAAATTGGCGACGGCTCAAATGAAAAGAAGGCCATCTTCAAATGTTTGTATATCTATTTTTTTAATTTAAGCACGTATTAACAAAATTTTAGATAAAGTTTTTTGGTTTAGTATTGAGGCATTGAATTGGATTCGGTTCTATAATCTGGAACTACTGGGTATTGTTGACATATGTACATTGCGCAAGAGAAATAAAAAAAATTAAGAAGCAGGAGTTTTCAGTTGTCATAATTGTATTTATACTAGTACTAGATGTTGAGACCCGGCATTGCCCGTGTTTTTTAAACAATTTAAAAAAAATTACTCTACATAAAAATCTAAGACATTTTTGAGAAATTCCCTTCAAAAATAAGAAATTTTTGATAAACTTTTTATAAAAATAAAAAACTTTTGAAAAGTTTCATTTAAAAAAAAATATATTAAAATAAGAAATTTTAGAAAAATTTCCTATAAAAATAAGAAATTTTTTAAAAATTTTAAATAAATTTTAGAAATTTTTGAAAAATTTCATATAAAAATAAGAAATTTTTGAAAAATTTTCCTATAAAAATAATAAATTTTTGAAAAATTTTCGTATAAAAATAAGAAATTTTTGAAAAATTTCCTATAAAAATAAGAAATTTTTGAAAAATTTCCTAAAAAATTAGAAATTTTTGAAAAATTTCCTATAAAAATAAGAAATTATTGAAAAATTTCCTATAAAAATAAGAAATTTTTGAAAATTTTCCTATAAAATAAAAAATTTTTGAAAAACTTCCCATAAATTTTAGAAATTTTTGAAAAATTTCTTATAAAAATAATAATTTTTGAAAAATTTCCTACAAAAATAGAAATTTTTCAAAAATTTCCTATAAAAATAAGAAATTTTTGAAAAATTTCCTATAAAAATAAGAAACTTTTGAAAAATTTCCTTTAGAAATAAGAAATTTTTGAACATTTTGCTATAAAAATAAGAAATTTTTGAAAAATGTCCTATAAAAGTTAAAATTTTTTTAAAAAAATTCTTATAAAAATAAGAAATTTTTGAAAAATTTCCTATAAAAATAAGAAATTTTTGAAAAATTTCCTATAAAAATAAGAAACTTTTGAAAAATTTCCTATAAAAATAAGAATTTTTTGAAAAATTTCCTATAAAAAAAAACAAATTTTTGAAAAATATCCTATAAAAATAAGAATTTTTTGAAAAGTTTCGTTACAAAAAAAAAAACTTTTCAAAAATTTCCTGTAAAAATAAAAAAAATTCTAAAAAAATTTCTATAAAAAGAGAAAATTTTAATAATTTGTTATTCTAATTTTTTTATGAATAAAATTTCTATAGGACTTTTTTCTAAAATTTCTTATTTTTCTGGAAATTTTCAAATATTTCTTATTTTTATAAAAATTGTTCAAAAAATTCTTTTTTGATTGGAATTTTTTCAAAACTTTCTTTTTTTATAGAAAAATGTTCAATAATTTTTTATTTTTAAGAGAAATTTTTCAACAGCGAATTTTTTTATGGGAATTTTTTAAAAAATTTCTTTTCAGATAAGAAATTTTTGAAAAAATGCCTATAAAAATTAGAAATTTTTTAAAAATTTCTTATAATAATAAGAAATTTTAGAAAAATTACCTATATTTTATATTTTTTTCTAAAAAAAAAATACGAATTTTCTAAAAGACAAACACATTTATAATATACATTTATATGTATGTGTGCAATTTATGGGCTTGTATGTGTGAACTTTTCAACGTTTCTCATTTTTTTGTATGTGTATGCATGTAAAAGCTTAAAGAACAATTAACTTTAAGCAGGAATTATGATGATTAAACATGTCTTTTTTGTTGGTTAAAGTTTTTGATGGTGTGAGGGTTTCCTTGTTTTTTTTTTTTTTCTTGTGTAGGTGTATATGAGGTTTTGTGAGTGTGTGTGTTAAGCCATAATTAAATATGAAATTCTCATGAACATTACAATTTTTTTTTGTTCTTTTTTATAAATTATGATATATTTTTTGTTATAAAAGTCTTTATAACGAAAGCAAGAAATTGGGGAGGAGGTTATCAAAAAAAAAGTATAAATGAAGAATTAAAAGAAAATTAATGAGAAAAAAGTATGACAACAGCTTTTTATTGTTTATATTGTCTTGTGCGTAATTTTCATTGTCAGTTTCATTGTCTTTAATTCATATTTTATTTAATACTGTGTAAAGACAATGATGACATGATTTATGAATTTGTGAGCTTAATAGTACATTTTTTGTATGTATATTTGTGTACGAGTACACCAATAAAAAAGTAAAAAAAACAAAATATGTTACAAATTTTATTCATATAAATATTAAAGATAATATAACAGTTGAACTGAAAGATGAAAGGCTCACATATAGATGGCGCTACTTTTGTTAATTTACCGTCAAAAGCAACTATATTTAATAATAATTTTAAATTTTTTATTCAAGTTTTGTTCCATGTTAGTACAGAACTTTTCAGGCCAACTGCTATATACATAAATTTTCATAAAATTATGTAAATAAATTTCATTAATTTCCTAAATGTTATTTCTTAACAATTGAAAAAAGTGTAAA
This sequence comes from Stomorhina lunata, assembly GCA_933228675.1. Lineage (NCBI taxonomy): Eukaryota > Metazoa > Arthropoda > Insecta > Diptera > Rhiniidae > Stomorhina > Stomorhina lunata. The sequence goes on from OW121742.1 coordinate 31,396,262, forward strand.
ATATTGCTTTAATATTTTCATTTAATTTTTAGTTTGTTGTTTAACACTGTGATACAAAAGACTAATATTGGTTCCAAGACGGCTCATATAGATGACATTCAATTTATAATAGTCCATAGAGTAATGCAAATCGAAATCTAAGAGTTTACTTTCATATTGCATACCTTTAGGAGGTTCTAAATTATTTATATTTTTATAAGGCTTATGTGGGTTGACCTTTATTTTGAAGATTTTGGAAGATAAGCGGACTGAGAAAATCATATTAGGGAGCATCAAGGTTAATTATAACTTATCTTGTTACTTTTATACAAAAAACTTTTCCTAAAGCATCCTAGAAGTATGCAATACATCTAATATTCGAGTTTCTTCATATATTTGCAAAGTTTTCGTGTTTCATAGTGTAACTGATTTATAATTAACATTTTTCATTTCATTTGCTAAACATTTAAAATTTATTCATGTATCATTAAATAGTTTACAATACCACATTAATTATAATTATATTTTATCTCTAATCTTCTCTAATAAAACTATTAGTTTTTGTTAGGGTGTAGAGCAAGAATATTTATTACAAATATAAGAATGAAAAAACGGGGATTAGTTGGGGGTTTGATTATAAATTTATTTAAACAGCGGGATACGCACCTTTATCTTCTACGGTCACAATGTAAGTAAGAACTAATGACATTTTTATTAGTTTGGTAAGCGCCACGGATAAAAGTAATTTTGAATCTGTGTACTAAAGAGAAAAAAAGGAGTTGGAAAATTCCAGCTCTCTCTTTAGTACACTTGTAGATTGGTTTGCAAAACATTAAACTTAAAGATAGGGTTCTCGCGTATACATCCCGCCCCCCTTGCTGTATATTAGGTAATACGATAAATTATTATGTTTTTTTTTTTATATAATTCACATAGGTATCTTATACTTTTTTAATACATACATTTAAGAGAGTTCATAGTTCATTAATTACTTCAAGTATATAAATATAAAAAATAATATAAGGTTAACAATTTTTAAAATAATATGAAATACAGCAACGGATATTACACTCCAAATGTACCGATAATAACCCAGCCGAGCATAGTGTCTTGTGCCATTGGTGTACCCACTCTTTCGGGCTGAATGCTAGGACGCATTAAACGAGGGTAGATGTCTGCGCCAAGTATGAAATTAATGTGCTGGTTTACATAAAAGTTCGGATCTGCGAGACGTAAATTGGAATATAAAGATGCAACTCGGCTGTCAATTTGCTCATTCGGTTGCTTTTTTGGAAGGTTGTTATCAATCTTAAACTTTACGTCATACACAACCCCTTCATCGTGACGAGAGCGGATTCTTGTTCGGCACCAGCGTTCTGTTCCGGACCGTTCAACGGTCAATTTGTATTTCTCAATGAGGAAATCGGCTATGGAACTATGCTCTACACATGGATTAAGCATACCTCTGACGTTGGCCCAACTGTCACCCAGTTTCATTTGTACAAAAGCTGTCGGAAGAAGAGTGACAGTTCGCAATTGGGTTGAGGATGATGCTTGGGCATTGTTGTTGTTTCTACGACCCTCCTGAAGGCGACGATGCCGATGTAGCAAGGTATGATGCTTGCCCTTGCATTGGTGGCAACGCTCAGTGCTACGGCATTTATTGATACGGTGCGAATGAGCGAGGCAATTCTCACAGTATTGATACTTTCCAACCACCTTAAGCTTCTCCGCGACGTTCATGCCTTTAAATTTTAGGCATCTGGAAAGAGTATGGTTCTGGCGGCACAAACGGCATTTATGAGACGGCTTGCGGTGATGCTGGCGTCTATTACTTCTTCGTCCTTCGAGTGGCGAGACACTTCGGCGTTGATGACGGGGCATATTGCTGTAAATAAAGTAGAAAAGGATAATTAGTGTTGTTCGGGGTTAGGAAGCAAAACTAGTTTGACTATAGGCCTAGTAACTACGCCATTAGCGGTTCGTACTTCGGCGACTCGAACACGATTATCTCGACCACGAATAACATGTTCTATGCGGCCAAGACGCCACTGATTAGGGGGTAGATTATCTTGCCTAATAACGACAAGATCGCCTGTGGCATAATCGCGCTGAGGATGCTTCCATTTAACTCGTTTGTGGAGCTCTTTCAAGTACTCTTCTTTCCACCTTATTGCAAATTGGTGGTGCAGAACCTTTAACTTTTGCCACCGGTTTACGTAACTCAAGGAATGATCGGCCAAGTTAGGTTCTGGGGGTGCTAATAGTGGACCTCCTATAAGGAAATGTCCGGGGGTTAAGGCGCATATTTCAGTTGGGTTCTCGCTGACTGGGCTAAGTGGCCTGGAGTTCAGACAAGCTTCGATTCTGGATAGCATGGTTGAAAATTCTTCATAAGTGAAGCTTTGATTATGAGCGATACGTTTCAGATGGGTTTTAAAACTTTTAACGCCCGCTTCCCAGAGTCCGCCCATATGAGGGGCCCCTGGCGGAATAAAGTGCCATTCTAATGCGGTAAGGCTATGTTGCTCCAGCACCTTTCGGCGCACTAATTCCACAAAACGTGAACGGTCTGCGTCTATTATATGTGACGCTCCAACAAACCCAGTGCCATTGTCAGAGAAAAGTGCTCTGGGAGATCCGCGTCGGCTGAAGAATCTAGCAAAAGCAGCCAGAAAAGCCTGTGTAGATACTTCTGTGGTGGCCTCGAGATGTATAGCCTTGGTCGCAAAGCAAACGAATACCAGTACATATCCTTTCGTCACTTTACAGCCCCGTCCAGCATAAGTCTTAAGATCAAAAGGTCCAGCGAAGTCTACACCAGTATTTGCAAATGGGCGCGATAAAGTTGTTCGCTCTGGGGGTAAAGCTGCCATTATTTGCTCACTCTTTCGGCGTTTAAGTATCGCACAAATACGGCATCCTGAAATGATAGTTTTAATCAGTGTTTTAAGCTTTGGTACGTAATAATATGAGCGCATAAGTCGGAAAAGTAAGGCGTTTTGGCCATGAATCGAGTAAATATGGAGATAGCCCAAAAACAGCCGGGTATAGCGCCCATGGTATGGCAGAAGGATGGGGAAGCGCTCGTCATAGTTCAGCGAAGGAGAATTTGCTAAACGACCGTTAATCCTGAGAATGCCAGCAGTATCGATAAATGGATTAAACGTTAATATCGAGCTTTTCCGGGGGATTTCCAGACCTCGGGATAGTAAGTCATATTCTTTCTCGAAGTACAACTTCTGGCAGGCAGTCACCATTCTGGATTTAGCATTTTCAATTTCGGTCCGAGTGAATTCATCGCTTATCACAAGCATGTGTCGTAAGTTTCTTCTGCAGTTGTAATAGAATCGGAAAACGCGGCAAATAACGCGTATAGCTCTTGGGAAGTCGGAAAAGTCATTCAATATGTCTGAATTATGAACTTGGTTTATGTGGACTTGAACAGGTCTGGCCTCTTCGTCGGTTGAAAAGTTTGAAGAGTTTATTGGCCATTGATGTCGAGGGAGTTTCAGCCATGCAGGTCCATGCCACCATAAGTCATTTGAGATAAGCTGGGAGAATGTCAAGCCACGGGTTGCCAAATCGGCGGGGTTACTTTTAGAGTCAACATGAGACCAAGATTGACTCCCGACTTTTTCAATAATAGATGAAACTCTGTTCTCAACGAAAGTTTTCCATCGATTAGGAGGTTTCTGCAACCAAGCCAACACTATAGTTGAGTCAGTCCAGAGAAAAAGATTAAGATCTTTAAGATTGAGTTGCGATTGTATGGACTCGATCATGGTTGCCATTAGTTCGGCTCCACAGAGCTCCTTTCGGGGTAACGAGACGAATTTTATCGGGGCCACTTTTGTTTTAGCAACTAGCAAATGAGTGGAAACGCTACCGCGGTTTTCTGCCCGAAGATACAATGTGGCAGCATAAGCTTTCTCCGACGCGTCGCAAAACCCATGTAATTCGACAGAATATGACGGATCAAAGTCAACAAATCGGGGGATTTTGATCTTCTCTATATTGGTGTAATCGTCTATAAATTCATGCCAATGTGCTAAAGTTGATTCCTTTAAACTTTCGTCCCAGTCTGTCTTATCCTTCCAAACTTGTTGCATTATGATTTTAGCAACGATTATTTTGGGGGCTAGCCAACCGGCGGGGTCAAAGAGTTTGGCGATTTCAGACAGAACTGATCTTTTTGATGTCGACTTTCGATCGGGGTAACCTTTTAATTGGAAGTAGAAATAGTCACTTCCAGCATTCCAACGCAATCCTAGAGTTTTGGTGGTACAAGAGTCTGACAATTTAAGAAACTGCGTACATAAGAGATGTTCGTGGGGTAGATCCTTGAGTAAGTATTCGTGGTTTGCCGTCCATTTACGGAGTTCAAATCCAGCGGATCGGAGAACTTCGATAAGCTGATCCCGAGCTTTTAAAGCGGTAGACAGCGTATGAGCACCAGCCAAAACGTCATCAACGTACATAGAGTTTCTTAAGATTTCTGCAGCTATGGGGTTTTTATTTTCACAAGACTTAGGTAACTCTAGTAGGGTACGAATCGCCAGATACGGGGCACAGTTCACGCCAAAGGTGACGGTTTTTAATTCGAAGTCTTGTGGATCTTCAGAGGGGGTTTTCCGGAATATTATTCTTTGGAATGGGGTATGTGAAGGATTCACAAGTATCTGGCGATACATCTTCTCAATGTCAGAGTTGAAGACATATCTGAAGAGTCTCCAACGGAGAATTAGTACATTCAGATCGGATTGCAACGTTGGTCCGGGGTAAAGTAAGTCATTAAGACTGTTTCCGTTTGATGAATGGCTTGAAGCATTGAAAACTACCCGCAATTTTGTGGTAGTGCTTTCGGGTTTAATAACGGCGTGATGTGGTAGATAATATGAGCTATCGGTACTAAAAGAGGGATAAACTTGAGTCATTTGGCTTAGTGAAGAGTATTCGCAAATGACTCGGTCATACTCGGTCTTAATTTGGGGATTTTTCAACAATCTCGTCTCATTTCGTAGAAATTGAGATAGCGCTATGTGACGTGATGAACCAATATTGATGTCTTCGGGATATTCTCTGCGAAAGGGCAAGGAGACCACAAAACGTCCATGGCTATCTCGATAAGTGGTGGACTGGAAAACATTTTCGCAGTGCAAGTCTTCATTCGAGAGACGAGGCTTCTTCGGCACTTCTTCCAATTCCCAAAATTTTTGAATTTGGTCATTTAGCGCTATGGTGTTGTAAAACGTCGAAACTGACTTAATGCTATTCACCGACCCAAGTTTGCCAGTAACTATCCAACCGAAAACAGTTTGCTGCGCTATTAACGATCGATTTCTGTCCCATCGCAGACCATTTCGGAGGATTTTCGGATAGAGATCTCCCCCCAGAAGAAGTTCAATCTCTGAGTGCTTATGGATATGTGTATCTGCCATCCTTAAGTCTGAAAATTCACTATCTCTTAACGCTGAGAGGGGGTAATAGGGGAGTTCACCTGTTAGTTTTTTGACAACTAAGGCATCGGTAGAAGTGTCAAACGAGCTATCAAGTGGTGAGCCGATGCGAATATAGCAAATTTGAGTAGAAGTCGCAGTTAGTGATTCATTAAGACCGTGGACTTGAGTTTGGGAACATCGAGTTTTGAGTGCGAGTTTGCTTTGAAGCTTTTTAGAGATAAAGGTTGCTTCAGACGCTGAGTCTATTAATGCCCGTACCGTGTATTTAAAATCGTTCGAGTAAATATCCACGAGGGCTGTTCCGAGCAAAACTGTCGAGTTTGGAGTGGACTGTAATTGTGTCGAGTAAGTTTGTCTCATTTGGGCAGCGGCTTCAGCAGAAGTAGAGGGATTTGTATTTAGAGGGGGATTAGAAACGCGAGGTGTTGTATTGGGGTTTGAACTCGGTACCCTGGGACTGGATTGAGAGTTCACATTAGAGGCATTTTCCGAACGATGTAACAACGAATGGTGCTTTTGTTTGCACAAGTTACATACGTACTGACTTCTACATTTTTTAAATTCGTGAGAAGTTCCTAAGCAGTTGGAACAACGCTTTTGTTTTTTGACAATCAAAAAACGATCTTCAGTGGACATACTTAAAAATGATGGACAAATTCTGAGGGGATGAAAATTTGGACATAAAGAACATTTTCCTGGCTTATCGTTAGTAACATTCGTGTTGTAGGTGTTCACCTTCTTCTTGTCTGAAAAGTTCTGATATCTAGATTTCGAAAACTTTTGATGATTAGAGTTGGAGCTATTGGGGTTTGCAAAGGTAGTTCTAATATCTGCGACCGATTCCAGAGTTTGAAACCTTGATGTTAGGAAAGTATCCATCTGTTTCCACGTCGGTAGCTCGGTATTGTTTGGCAGATATTGTTCCCATAGACTGAGCGTAATTTCAGGTAAACATGTGGAACAGATATACACGAATATAATATCCCAGTTGGCGGTATCAACTTTCAAAAGGGACAGATTCGTAACACAATCGTTTATTGTTCGTTGGATTTGTCGGATATTGCTGGCTGTTTCTTTGTATATGGGGGTTATGTTGAAGAGGACTTTAAGTTGAGCATTTATAAGGATACGTTTGTTTTCATATCGATTGACAAGGTTTTGCCATGCCATCTCGAATCCATCATTGGTTATGGGGCAAGTCTTTAATAGTTCTCGAGCCTCTCCCTGGGTTTTCTTGATGAGATGACACATCTTTTCGACCGGTGATAGCCGCTTGCTATTTCGGTAGAGGGCGGTGAACATGTCCCGAAACGTTGGCCAAGATTGGTAGTCGCCATGAAAGATTTCCGTATCGCATGGTGGCAAGGAAATATGAGGAGCAGACTCAACGATGGGGCCTGATGATGCGACTGGTATAATAGGCGGAGGGGTAGCAGGTTCAACTCTGTGTATGTCCACTAGCTCATTAAGTTTTGACAAAACTTTAACGTGAGCCTCAAAAGTAGAGAAAAATCTCGATTTTAGCACCTCGACATCGATGTCTTCTTCTATTTCATTAAATTTGTTCAGGATGTCATCATAGCACCTTCTAAACTCTGCCCATAGACGCACAATTTCATCTTTTTGGACCTCAAGCGTGTGGACTGAGTGGATTTCTGCAGGTAACGTGTCGAAGTAGGCCTGGAATTCTACCACACGATCAGAGGCGCGGATAAATGTATCGAGAGACGACATATTGGATTAATAATACAGTATTAATGCACAACGGGGGTATATGTTCAACGAAATTTTATAAAAAAAATTTAGGAAACAGGACCAAAAATTGTAAAATATTTTTTCGAAACTGCCAGATAAAGGGACCATACAACGAAAAACTTCTATTTTATATTAAGGATGATTCAAAAAATTTGTTTGGAAAAGTAAAATCGCAAAAAAAAAAACTCAAAATCGTAGAATGTATCCGATATGTCCCAAAATATAGATAAGGTGCAATATAGTTTGTTTTTGTGTATATTTGGTTATAAAAATATATTTAATTCATAAGTGTGCAATTAAAATCGTGAAGCGCAAATAAAGTAACTAAAAAGTTTAATAATTTATAGCGAAAGAATGTTTACAGTTTTTGTTGCGGGGAATAATAGAAAAAATATGAAAAAAAAAAATAAGATTGTTCCACTGTGCTTTGTTAAAAAAAATATTTAAAAAATTGCAAACAGCACAAAAAGGTTTAAAATTTGTCTTTCCAATTTCTTTATATCGCTTGATGAATGTATTTTCAATTTATTTTTTAGTGCGATTTTAAATTTATTACTATTTAGTTTTAATTTTAAATTTATTTATTTAGGTTTAATTGATACTGATTTAAAATATATTATTTTTTATTCACAAGATCATTTATGTATAAAACTGTTTGCTTGGTTATTTAAAGTATCTCAGAAATATCAGAAAAATGTAAACAGATATAAATCGCGTAAAGAAAAAAAAATGTTTCTTCTTTGTTTACATTTGCTCTTCCCGCTATGTTGGTATTTATGTATTATTATGTGTGTATGGTTCCAACAGGCTCGACTTTATTTTTTTTTCTTCTTTTTGTTTAGTTTTCGTCTACTTGCACACAATAAGAACTTGTTTGAGCTCACTTCGAACCTCTGCTTTAGGAGACACAACTTAGGATTGGGTATGATGAAATTGTTGTGTGTACAAACAAGTTTGATGAAGAGAGAGTTTTGTTACACTTTTGATCTGAAGAATCCTCTTGTTTTTACCAATAGGGGGATTTTCAGTGGAGATACTCTTAAATCTTTTTTGCTTTGAGTCAATAATAACTCAAATAATTTGTATATTTTTTTTTGTTGAAAACAGTTTCCTAGACTGAGGGAATACCTTTGTCACAGACGAATAACTGTATATGAGTTGATTTTGTTGTTGCACTTTTTTATAAATCTTTTGCACTTCACTTGCACTTAATATATGTATGTACCAATAACAATTTTTAAAGTAAAAGAAACGTTTTACTTACAAATTTTGTGACTATGGATGACGATGATTTGTTGAATTTTTAAGGCTGATTGCTGATGAGAGATGGCTTGATCTCGATGATATTTATCCACTTTCCGAGGCTTTTTAGGGGGGTATTACAGAGGGGTTAGAGATATGTGATATTCCACGGGGGTTTAAAAAAATCTGTAATAAAAAAATATTTGTAACAAATATTCGCTGTTCCTTGGCTCCGGGAGAAGGACCAAAATGTTAGGGTGTAGAGCAAGAATATTTATTACAAATATAAGAATGAAAAAACGGGGATTAGTTGGGGGTTTGATTATAAATTTATTTAAACAGCGGGATACGCACCTTTATCTTCTACGGTCACAATGTAAGTAAGAACTAATGACATTTTTATTAGTTTGGTAAGCGCCACGGATAAAAGTAATTTTGAATCTGTGTACTAAAGAGAAAAAAAGGAGTTGGAAAATTCCAGCTCTCTCTTTAGTACACTTGTAGATTGGTTTGCAAAACATTAAACTTAAAGATAGGGTTCTCGCGTATACAGTTTTAATTATATAAATTAATATAAAAAAAAACAAAATACAATGGATTCTCTAGTTAATTTATATAATTGTGTTTTTAATTTATTGCTGACATAGTTATTATGGGCTAAACATATAACTCATAACCCAAAACGCCTAAAAGTATGCAAAAAATACATTTATATTAAATAAGATGCTTATGATTTATGCAATAATTTCTTTGAATTACTTTTTTTATAAGATCTATTTTTAAATTTTACTATTTTAATAAATTTTTAAAATAATTATATTAGAAAAAAGTAAGATATTTCATTTCAGAAATTTCAAATCTTAAGCAGCCCCCCCCCCCCCCTCCCCCCTTTAAACGAATGCATTTCGTCTAAATTCGTAATTCTTTTGTTCTCCTAAAGCCAAAAAGCTCCCAAATAATTTCGGTTTATACTTTTGACTGCGGTTGTTAACATTACTATAAATTGTTATTGTATTTGTTGTTTTGTAGAAACTATAAACGGAAATGAAATTCAGTTGTTGCGGAAATAATGCTTTCCTGCACAATTTTTCTTTCGCATTTAATATTTTGCTGATGACTTTTGGGGTCTGTTGTTTTTAAGGATTAGTGAACATTTTTTTTGTGTGTGACAAAGATTTGTTGAGGTGAATTTGTTAGAAAAGTTTAAAAAGGAAGCAAGGCATGCAAAAAAATAATAATTTAGAAATTAAAAGAAGAAATTGTGAAATTTTTGAGGGGCAGTAAAGTAATGAAAATTTTCATTTTTATAATGACGAAATAATAAATAGTTTAGTCATAAAAGTAAATATAAAATGACAAATGTATACAATGTATATACATAGCTTACTTCGTGTAAACAATAATAAAACATTGTTTACCTCGTTTAAGTAATTTTAAGACATTGTTTACTTAGTGAAAACAATTTTGTGATATTGTTTTCCCCATGTAAACAATGTTAAGAGTTTTGTTGACCTCGTGTAAACAGTGTTGAGACATTGACTACCTCGTGGTAACAATTTTGACTCTTTATATTTCACATGTAAACAATGTTAAGACCTTATACCTTATACAAACTGTTCTAAGACATTGATTACGTCATGTAAATAATGTTAAGGCATTGTTTGCTTAATGTAAACAATGTTTACCTTATGTTAACAATGTTGAGACATAATTTATCTTGTGTAAACAATGTTGATACATTGTTTACCTCGTGAAAACAATTTAGAGATATTGTTTACCCCATGTAAACAATGAAAAGAGATTAGTTTACCTCATGCAAACAGTGTTGAGACATTGATTATCTCGTGGTTTAAATTCTGAGACTTTGTTTATCTCCTGTAAACAATTTTAAAACACTGTATACTCCATGTAGACAATGTAAAGACATTGTTTACCTCATGTAAACAATGTTGAGACATTGTTTACCACATAAATACTGTGTTGAGACATTGCTTACCTCATGTAAACAATGTTAAGGCAATGTTTACCTCATGTAAACAATGTTAAGGCATTATTTACCTCATATAAACTGTGTTGAGACACTGATTACCTTATGAAAACAACAAAGAGATATTGTTTACCTCATGTTTACCTTATGTAAATAATGTTGAGGCATCGTTTATCTCATACAAACAAAGTTGATATAATGTTTACCTCATGTAAATAATGTTGGGGCATTTTTTACCTCATGTAAACAATGTTAAGAAATTGTGTACCTCATATCAGCTGTATTGAGACACTGTTTACCTTGTGTAAGCAATGTTGAGGCATTGTTTACTTCACGCAAAAAATGTTGAGATATCGTATACCTCATGTAAACAATGTGGAGACATTGTTTATCTCATGTAAAAAATTTTGAGACATTGCTTACCTCATGTAAGCAATGTTCAAGCATTGCTTACCTCATGTAAACAATGTTGAGGCATTGCTTACCTCATGTAAACAATGTTTAGATATTGTCTACCTCATGTAAACAATGTTGAGAAATTGTTTCCCTCATGTAAACAGTGTTGAGACATTTTTTATATCATATAAACAACGCAAAGACATTGTTTACGTCATGTAAATAATGTGAAAACATTGCTACTTCATGTGTAATATGTAATAACATTGCTTACAGCAATTAAAGAGTACTAAAGAATTATTAACCATATGTAAACAATTTCAAGAAATTTTTTATATCATGTAAATTATCTCTGAAAAGTCTTTATTTTATGTAAATAATGTTGTTACAACCTTTAAACAATGTAAAAACAAGGCAAAGACATTATTTACACCATGAGTACAATATGAAAGCATTGCTTACTTTACGTAAGCAATGCTTTTACAGCAAATAAAGTGTATTAAAGCCTTATTTTCCCTCTGTAAATATATTCAAGGCATTTTTTACATTATGTAAATTATCTCTGAAAAGTTTTTGTGTTAGGTAAATAATGGTGTAACATTTTTTACACATTGTGAACAATGTAACATCATTGTTTACATGATGTAAACAAAGTAATAACATTGCTTGAATGATGTAAACAATGTTGCAACAATGTTTACATGATGTCAATTATGTGACAATATTGTCTACGTGATTAAAATGATTTCCAGAGACCGTTTACATTTTGTAAACAATGTATTTAAATTGTATTTATTCTCTGTACTTGGCGTAAACAATGTTTCAGCATTTTACACATGGAATAAGCAATATTTTTACATTATTTACGTGACGTAAAGAATGTCAAAACATTGCTTAGAGCCTGTAAATAATGTTAGGATATTGTGTATGATCTGTATGCAATGCAAAAACATTGTTAACACCATGTAAACAATGCTAAAACATTACCAATACAAAGTAAAATATACTTATTGTTTACGTTACGTAAAGAATGTTAATATATTATAGCACCGTTTTAATAATATTTAGACATTGTTTGCTTCATCTCGACATGACATCGTGTCGATAAACATTGTTAAGTAAACGCAAAAACTTTGTTTACACCATAAAGATTATATAATTTCAGTGTTTATCTTATCTTTATCTTTTCAATATACTTGTTTTTGCCATGTAAACTTGTTAAAAAAAATCTTAAAGCGACATTTTTACCATGTAAACAATTTGTCGAATGTTTACCTCAATGTTAAAACATTATTTACACAAAGAAAACAATATATAGAATAATATATAACCTTTTTAAACTAAAATAAACAATTTTGTCTATGTAAATAAATTATTTACATTTACGCGACTTTAAGACATTATCTATTAAGTGTTAATATTGTAAAGATACGGCTTTCTCCTTGTAAAGAATGTTCAAACATTGCATATATGATGTAAACAATGTAAAAATATTCGTATATTACTTATTACGATTACTTGTATTTTTTTTTTCAAAATGTAAATAGCTTTTTGAGGTCATGTAAATATTAAAAATTCTTTATTTATTCGATTTTAGTCTATTTCTCATGTCAGGAAAATAATGTAAGAACATTTTAAACATCGGATAATTAATGTAAATATGTTGATGTCGGCATGTAAATAACAAATTTATGGTAAAAAGTGTGTAAACAATATTAAAATCTTATTTATATAGTGAAAATATTATAAAGAGATTACTCCCACTATTTATCCAACTTGAAAATATAGTTTGTAAACAAAATAAATACTTTACTTACATTACGTAAATATTGTAAATTCACTAATTGTTTGTCTTAAGGATTACATTTTCTCCATAACTTTATTATTAATTCTCTATTGTCACCACGTAAGTTATGTAAAATTATAACTGAACCATGGACAATTTTAATTATATCTGTTAACTTGTTTTCTAAATAAATCTTCTGGGAATTTTGCTTTATTATTTTCATTTACATGCTTGTAAAAATGTATTTCTCCATCAGTTTGCATGTAATTAACTAAAATATTAGTAATTTCTTAATTCGTTTTCTAGATATGTTTAAAAAAATGTTATTTTCATCATGTAAATAATGTATATATACATTATATTATATTTGGGTCAGCTAAACAATATAAACTCATTGCTCGTTCAATGTAAATACATCTCTTACGTCAAGTAAACATTGTTGTAACAAAATTTTAAAAACTATAATGTGTAAACAATGTAAATATATTGTTTACGACTTGCAAACAATACAATTTTTTGTGTACGCTTTGTAAACATTATTTACAAAGTGTAAAAATTTTAAATATATGGTAATTACCATGTAAACAATATTTAAATACTATGAGGACAAGGCAAAAACACAGTTTATATTATGTAAACAATATAAATACCTGACTTGATGTAAAGTAAATAATGTAAAAACTATTAATTCACTTCTAACAAGTCTTAATGATAGCAAATATATTAGATTTTCTTAAAAAATATTATAAATTCCCTATTTACACCTTGTAAACAATGTGAAGTCATGTAAAACTTAAAATATTTCTGTTAAATTGTTTCCTAATTAAGTCTTTTGGGAGGTTTTCTTCATTATTTTCATTTACATGCTTGTAAAAAACTAGGTTTTCCCCACAGTCTGCATGTAATACTAGTTTTTTTTCTAAATTAATGTTCTCAATATTGTTTGAAAATATTGTTATCTACAACTTAATAGTAAATTATTAATGTGCTAACTAATTTTTAGTGAAAACAATAACGTAATGAACCTTCGAATTAACTACGAAGTATTTAATAGGTAATAAATTTTGTTTGTCTAACAAAAATTCTTCTTTACCGGCGCTAAATATTAGAGTAAATAAAGAGTAAAGTAAATAAAAGAAGTAATTAATCATAAAGAAAATAAAAAAAAAATTACACAAAACAAAGAAGAAACAAGAAAGAGTGTTATATTCGGCTGTGCCGAATCTTATATACCCACCATCAAGTTGTGTTAAATTTAGAAACATATCTCATATATCTACGAGGCTGCAGCAAATTCAAAACGTGGACCAAATTGGAAAAAAGTTGTTACGCTAGTTGGTATTGTTGGTAAAATATTTGGAATAACTTCGGTTGCAGTAGCTTTAAAGTTCAACATTCAAAAGTGTGTAAGTGGTTTCCCTAGTATTTATTTAATTTGAAAAAAATTCGTTATCGTAACCGGGTATGGTTTTACATTAATAAGTTGTTAAATACTTTTCGTTTAGCTTAATATTAAGTTAAGATAAAGAAGTTGATAGTAATACGACAGGTCCATATATTTTGTTAGGAGTTCCTAATGCATCTACCATATACATAATCTTAATATTCTGCTTGTACTTCCGAATCATTTTGATTGTAGATATAAAAAAGGGGATGTAATATAAATATATAAGAATTATAGCCAAATGTTGACCGATTGTAACAAAATTTCACACACTGGCTGGTATTTATACAGGGCTTATTCTTGCAAAATTTAGTGGCAATAGCTGTCACAGCTTCTAATTTAATAGCTTTTAACTGGTCCTTGCTAAACATTTTTTGGTTTCCGGGAGTGTTTTTTATATGAAAGCTATAGTCAAATATGGACCAATTCCTATAAAATTTGATATACTGACCAATAGTTGCATAAAACTTTGCTATACTAAATTTAGTCGTCATAGCTATCACAATTGTACTCAATTTATCAGCATTTATGTGTTTCCCGTGGCGGGGTTATATGGGAGCTCTAACTAAATGTGAACCGATTTCGCCCATTTTCAGTACACAACTTTTGTTGCATATCGGAAATACTTTTGTAAAATTTTGTCTCTCTAGCTTTTGTAGTTAAGGAGCTGTCGCGCTTTTATCTGACGGACAGACGGACATAAATCTCCTTTTCTTTTTGTATTTTTGGGTTTCTGTAAGTTTTTTATATGGGAGCTATGGTCAAATGGTGACCGATTGTAACAAAATTTTGCACACTGACTGGCATTCACATAAGACTTCCTTTTGCAAAATTTTGTTGCTGTAGCCCTTTCAGTTAAGGCGCTATCGCGCTTTTATCTAACGGACAGACGGACATAAACCCCCTTTTCTTTTTGTATTTTTGTGTTTCCGTAAGTTCTTTATATGGGAGCTATGGTCAAATGGTGACCGATTGTGACAAAATTTTGCACACTGGCTGGTATTCACATAAGACTTATTTGTGCTAAATTTGGTGGCGAAAGCTATTACATTTTAGCATTTATTGGCATTTAAGTGAATTTCAGGTGGAATTTTGGCTGTTTCCGTATGTTTTTTATATGGGAGCTATGGTTAAATGTGAACCGATTTCGATGAAATTTTATATGCTGCCTAGTGCTTATGGAAAACTTCTAGATACCAAATTTTGTCATCATAGCTATTATAATTTGTCAGTTATTAGCAAATAAGCGACTAGTCTTGACGAGGTTATACGGGAGCTATGGTCAAATGTTAACCGATTTTGCCCAATTTCAATAGCAAAATTTTCTCATAAATGAAGAATGTTTTTGCTAAGTTTCAGTGAGCTAGCTCCTTTCGTTTAGGCGTTATCGTGATTTCAACAGACAGACAGACAGACAGACGGACAGACAGACGGACAGACAGACGGACATCGCTCAATCGTCTTAGAATTTCATAAGGATTCAGAATATATATCGTTTTTGATTTTTGAGCCAATATTAAGGAAATTACAAACGGAATGACAATCTCAATATACCCCCCATTCTTTTTGATGGTGGGTATAAAAAAGTTGAGGAAAAACTAGAAAGTATAAGTTTTATAAGGACCTGATAGTGGTAATATGTAAATAAGAAAATAATGACCAAAAGTTTTCTTAAATAAAAATTAGGGTAAATGGGTAAGATGGTAAAAAAAATTTAAATTTTATTTAAAAAAATTCTATTAAGATTTTCTTTATTTTTTTTTTTCCAAAATTAAAACATTTGAACTCTCTTAAATTTGTGCTAATAATTTATTAAGTAGCATTTTCCTTTCTTCATATTTTTTTACCTTTACACACTTATACTTTATTGTATTTTACGAGTTTACAGCAATTTATTAAAAAATCATTTTGACTTGTTATTTCTGCTGCTTGAGAACCAAGTTCTTGGCATTTTATCTATCAGTTCTTTTTATTATGTTTAAAGTACTTAACTTTTTCTTTTTTTTTTTGTTTTAATGATGTAATAACTTCTCAACATTATTGTTTTTTCATCGAAGTTTACGTTGTTTTTTTTTTCTGTTAACATTTTTACTTCATTTCTTCATTTTGTCTTAAGTACAAACAATTTGTAAAATATGAGAAAAATCTAAAGAAAAAAGCATAATTGTTTTCTCTATATTATGCTTATCATCCCGGATAGAATGATTTATTATTTACTTGGGGGAAAAAAAAAGTTTTAAGAAAAAGGTACAAGAAAATTATGAGAAAAAGGGGAAGGATATTCGAAATGGTCAAGTAAAAGTATGGGAAGCTGTTTTTTTTTCGAGAAATGAAAACAAGAAAAATTTATTTTAAATGTAAATCATATTTGTAATTCTGTGCTATTAAGAAGAAAAAAAGGTATAACATTTTTTAGCCAGAGTTGTTAACACTCACAGTTTGAATCAAAAATTCAATTTGTCTTAACATATCCTGGTTGCCTTTTGTGAACGTAAAAGACTAGCGTTTATGTTAGACCGTTCCAGATGGTATTTTTTGGTCTTGATTGAAAGTTATTTTCAATTAAAAAAATATTTTCCAACCTTAAAATATCAGGAAGCAGATTTCTGATTTTGTTGCATTCTTTCAGGTCGATCGAATAAAATGTATTAAAAAATTATAATTTTCAAAAAAAAAATATGAAAAAGGGGAATTATAATAGAAATATTTAAGTAGAAGTGTTGGAAAATATATTTTTCAAAAGGATGAAAATAAAAAAAAAATTTAATTCTAATTTAAATCGTCTTTTCTAGTAGAAACAAAAGTACATAATTTCTAGTAGAAACAAAAGTACATAATACGGAGTAATTGATTTAAACATTGACTAATATACACCTTAAAACTGTCCAGTTAGTGTTTACTTGGTCTTGAGCTTTGTCTCCAATAAACAAATTTTCCAACCTAAAAATACCAGGGGCCGTATTACCGCATTCGATATCGAGCGAAAACTCAGACTTTTAAGCGAATATTGTGAAGTATACTTTAGGGATGCTCAAAGTTACTTCGATGCAAAAAGTTTATTGAAATTTGGTATCCATTTTGAATCGCTTTTAAGAATATATAGTTCAATTAAAACTCTTTTACTATTGTTCATCTTTTGACAAAAAAATATAGTAAACTGTGCATCATATAAATAATTTTGATTATCCTTAGAGTATGCTATACAAATGTTTTGAAAATATCCGAGATTTCAATCGATATCGAATGCCCAGGAAGTAGATTTCTGCTGTTTTTGCATACATTGAGGATGTTGGAGAAAATATATGTTATCTTCAAAAAAATGTTTGCCTGTCTGTATGTTCTTAATAGAATAGTAAACTATGCATTTGATCATGTTATGATCTTAAAAAAAGTTGTTGCCCATGAGCCGATGAACATTACTAAAATGGTATGATCAAGTTCCAACACGTGGCGCCACTGAAAATTGCTTAAAGTTTATTTAATCGTAAACTGTAAATTTGATCATGCTATGATCTTTAGCAAAGTTGTTGTGTATGAGCCGACAAAGTTTCTAAATGATATGATAAACTTTCGATAGGTATGATAAACTTTCGATAGGTATGATAAACTTTCGACAGGTGTCGCTCTAAAAATTACAAAAAATTAATTCAGTCGTAAAATTTGCCTTTGATCATGTTATGATCTTTAGCAAATATGATGCACATAAGCCTACGAAAATTACTAAATAGGTGCGACTAAGTTAGGATAGGTGGCACGACTGCAAATTACTCAAAATAAATTAAATCGTAAACAATGCATTTGATTACGCCATTATCTTTAGCAAAGTTCTTGCACTTGAGTCGACGAAGGTTTCTAAATTGGTATGATTAATTTTCGATAGATGGCGCCACGGAAAACTGTTCAAATGAATTTAATTGTAAACTATGCAATTGATTATGTAATGATCTTAAGCAAAGTTGTTGTGCATAAGCCGACGAAGGTTTCTTAGTTGATGCGACTAATTTACGCCAGATGGATTCACTAAAAAAATAAAAATAAATTATATGGTAAACTAGGCATTTGATCATGTACTGATCGGGCAAAATGAACAAAATAATTCAAAATTAATTGGATATTTGTGTAAATGAAACCAAGAATTTGG
Organism: Stomorhina lunata; assembly: GCA_933228675.1. Lineage (NCBI taxonomy): Eukaryota > Metazoa > Arthropoda > Insecta > Diptera > Rhiniidae > Stomorhina > Stomorhina lunata. Next base: position 31,414,454 of record OW121742.1, read on the forward strand.
ATTGTGCGCCGCTTTCTCGCTTTTAAATTTGAACATCCTAAAAGTATGCTTAACCTTTTTCTACGTTTCTCTACTATTAATAACTTAATTTTAAAACCGTATATATATCATTAAAATATGTTCGATATTTCATCATAAAAATATGTTCGATATTTTTAATTTCGAAGATCCTAAAAGTATGCTAAAAATGTTTTACATATCGCTGGCTTAGCATACAAAGGCACTAAGTCCACTTTTTCTAGAAGTATAAATTTTGATGTAGAAATGTAATAATAATGTCCACGACAGCATTCCAATTGGAACAAGTGGTACTTCTCTCAAACAATGAGATGCATCCGATTCTATTTTTAGACTCATTGAAAGGGACCTACGTTTTAACTCCGGCTCCGAACGGTAAATGCATTAGTTAGAGAAGTTTTTCATAGCTTAATACTCAATAACTTGTGGCTAGCTGAGTTATGAGGTGAACCGCCACTTTTTTGAAAATTTATTTTTCAGGTGGTTCAGGTCAGGGATCGAACTTGGGACCTCTGCTATACAACGGCGGTTCACAATATATGTAAAAATACATATATTATAATGATAAAATTACAGTTTCTCGATTTTTGTGTCGTTGTTTTGTAGTAATGAGCAAGATATACATAAGTCTCTATTAAAAGTACATTTCAAGAAAAATTACAAATTTGTATTCAAAAAAGTTTGATTGTTTTTTGTCTCCCCTGAAAATTCTTTAAATGTGGACTTTGCATGTTAAGCTAGCGATATGTAACTTCACTATTTTTAACTTGATTTGAATCTTTATAACCAAGGCCCGCCGCATTCGAAATAGATCGATATGTAAGATATTTTAGAAACATTTGTGTAGCACACTTTAAGGATAATCTAAATATGACATAACAAATAAGCTTCACTACATTTTAACATTTTTGTCAAAAGTTCCCTGATAGTAAAATAATTTAATTTAAACTTAATGTCTTGACAAAAAAAAAACGGATATTGCTACACCAGTTTTTATTAAAATTTTGGCAAACTAAATTATTTTAAAAATCCTTAAGGTATGTTACACAATATTTGCTTAAAGGTCTAACTTATCGATCGCTATCAAATGCAGCAATTTGACCCTATATTGGAAAGTAATTACGTCTTTAATACAAAACTTTAATTCCAGATTTTTAGGAGATTTCACCATAAGAAAGTTTCCGCAAAATTTAAAAAAAAAATAACAAACAATTAATCGATAAATTTAAGACTTCTTGTACCTATGTTTTAGACATAAAATAACAAAATAACCCAGCCTTCCAAAACAAACTTTATTAATTTGAGAGCTGCCCTAGAGTACACTTAAAATATTTTATGGAAATTTTTTACTTTTCAAACATTTTTTTTCGTACATATATCCTTAATAACAGCAGCATGTCAAATGCATACATCCTGTTTTCGGTTGCCAAATTTTCTCATCAATACTTTTGTTAAGAAAAAAATTCCATGGCTTTCAAAAACATACACACACACACACACACAATTTTGAACTCCTAAAAGTGGGCTTTTTTTAAATTGAAAGTTTTGTTAACATAAAAAAGAGACAATGGAAAAAAGCTTTACCACTGAAAGGTTGTTATTTTTAACACAGAATTTTTTTAATAATACCATCAACTATTAAAGTTTGGATGAAAAATATGTATTTAGACGGACAGAAATGATTAAGTATCACGGTAGAGAAATATGCAAATGTTGACGGTAAACAAACCGAAAGATTTGCGGTTCAAATCTATTAATTAAAGGAAATTTAACCCTATGGATATACCTGAACTTTTCAAAATAAAAAAAGTTGTTTGGAAACATATCTTATCAGAATATGAACCGATAGTGTTATACTATATGTATTAACAATATTTAGATGTTTATTATACAATTTTCAAATAACAGTCAGGCATATGGACATCCACAAATCCATTAAATTACCTATAGAAATCCACATAATATTTATTTTTTATAGTGTTAGGTTTTTTTTTGTGTAATTAATTACATTAGCTTGAATGTACTCCATTAACTCTCAAAAGAGTTTATCAACATTAAATTTTGTTGAATAGAATACAGTTAAAATGGTTGAAATGTAGAAAAACTTCAGTTAAAACAGCAAAATATAAAGTGATTTTCGTTGCATATGCGAAGGAGAAAAAAAATAAATAATTTTAATTAATTTAAAATCACAAAACAAGCTCAACTGAATACAGAAGGCATTATCTAAGCTAGTACTTTCAATTAAATTTCAGTTAAAAATTTTAAATTTATAAAGAAACTAGCTGTACCCTGTGCTCGTTGCTGCTCCACTAACTAAAATAAGTTTGAAGGAAAGACCTTATACAAATATTAAATTAATATTGAATCAGTTTATTGATTTCATCCGATGCATAGTTTTCGATTCAATTTATTTTGATTAATTTTTAGTGGCGCCATCTATGTGGAAATAAATCAAGCTAACTTAGAAACCTCCTCAACAACTTTACTAAAGATCATAGCATGATCAAATGCACAGTTCAGACAGACAGACAAACAGACAGACAAACAGACAGACAAATAGACAGACGGACAGACGGACAGACGGACAGACAGACAGACAGACAGACAGACAGACAGACAGACAGACAGACAGACAGACAGACAGACAGACAGACAGACAGACAGACAGACAGACAGACAGACAGACAGACAGACAGACAGACAGACAGACAGACAGACAGACAGACAGACAGACATATGGATATCGATTCAGAATATATATAATGTAGGCAAGGTCAGATGTTGATGTCGTATTTAGCTTAGGTTAGACAGTCAGCCGACGATAAGTTAGCGTCACTTGGGTCTTAGAAATGGCCCATTTCTGGTTCCTGCAAGAGATAAACTGGAAAAAGAAAAGCATAGAGTAATTAATTACAGACCAGCCGTCTAATATTAATTTAAATTGTCCTAAATCTTGGTATTGCTGTCGGCACTACAGAGCCGACAACAAACAGACAGACAGACCAAAAGACTTCGAATATATATACCTTTGGTTTATAAACCAATATTAAGTAAGTTATAAATGGAATGACAATCTTAATATACCCCCATTATTTAAAAATAAAACTGTTGTGCTAAATTTCATTAATTTGTATTTAAAATTGCCACCAATAGTTGAATAACTTATTTTCTGACCCCCCTAAGGTATGCTATGGTATTAATATAGCAGAGTTGGAAGTGTTGTTTTAAATTTGTAATTTCTTACTTAGCTTCATATAAAAAGATTTATTTTCCCTACATGCATTAAAAGTAAAACTTAAGTATTCATTGCTTTAACTTCAACTTTTAACATTAACACTATAATGTTTAAATCCCCTTTAGTAAAAATCTCAATATTGTTGCTATTAATAAATTAAAAGTAGTTTTAAATAAAGCTCAACTCATAGCCAAAGGGATTAATTTAAGGCATTAAAACTTAAGGAATGAAGTGTGAAAGTAATTTTTTTAATTTAAAACTTTTTTTATCTTTGGTATTTCATAATACCAAATTCACATATTGAAAACAAAAAAAAATGAATTCAATGATGAAAAAAATCTTTCACTCTTATACATAGATTTTATATTTTAATATTGCCAATTCCTGGAAGTTATTTATGCATTGATAATTGTTAATCCCTGGAGTATGAAGGAATCAAAGAATTCAATTAACTTTTGTTATTGATGCAATAAAACTATAGATTGAAGAGCAGATTGTTCATTGTTATTTTATATTATTTTTTCCCTTTTTTGGATGGCGGAGGGGGAGATATTTTGTTATTTTCATTTCTTTTACATTGACAGCAATTTAACTTTGTAAGTAACTGACAGCTTTAACAATTTTCCCAAAATCTGTTTTGTTTTGTATATACATACATATATAGAGAAACGAGCTTATAGACAGCTAAAGAACAAATGTATTGATTTAAAATAAGACAAAAAGCTAAAGAATCTATTTTTATACCCACCATCAAAAAGAATGGGGGGTATATTGAGATTGTCATTCCGTTTGTAATTTCCTTAATATTGGCTCAAAAATCAAAAACGATATATATTCTGAATCCTTATGAAATTCTAAGACGATTGAGCGATGTCCGTCTGTCTGTCCGTCTGTCTGTCCGTCTGTCTGTCTGTCTGTCTGTCTGTCTGTTGAAATCACGATAACGCCTAAACGAAAGGAGCTAGCTCACTGAAACTTAGCAAAAACATTCTTCATTTATGAGAAAATTTTGCTATTGAAATTGGGCAAAATCGGTTAACATTTGACCATAGCTCCCGTATAACCTCGTCAAGACTAGTCGCTTATTTGCTAATAACTGACAAATTATAATAGCTATGATGACAAAATTTGGTATCTAGAAGTTTTCCATAAGCACTAGGCAGCATATAAAATTTCATCGAAATCGGTTCACATTTAACCATAGCTCCCATATAAAAAACATACGGAAACAGCCAAAATTCCACCTGAAATTCACTTAAATGCCAATAAATGCTGTAATAGCTTTCGCCACCAAATTTAGCACAAATAAGTCTTATGTGAATACCAGCCAGTGTGCAAAATTTTGTCACAATCGGTCACCATTTGACCATAGCTCCCATATAAAGAACTTACGGAAACACAAAAATACAAAAAGAAAAGGGGGTTTATGTCCGTCTGTCCGTTAGATAAAAGCGCGATAGCGCCTTAACTGAAAGGGCTACAGCAACAAAATTTTGCAAAAGGAAGTCTTATGTGAATGCCAGTCAGTGTGCAAAATTTTGTTACAATCGGTCACCATTTGACCATAGCTCCCATATAAAAAACTTACAGAAACCCAAAAATACAAAAAGAAAAGGAGATTTATGTCCGTCTGTCCGTCAGATAAAAGCGCGACAGCTCCTTAACTACAAAAGCTAGAGAGACAAAATTTTACAAAAGTATTTCCGATATGTAACAAAAGTTGTGTACTGAAAATGGGCGAAATCGGTTCACATTTAGTTAGAGCTCCCATATAACCCCGCCCCGGGAAACACATAAATGCTGATAAATTGAGTACAATTGTGATAGCTATGACGACTAAATTTAGTATAGCAAAGTTTTATGCAACTATTGGTCAGTATATCAAATTTTATAGGAATTGGTCCATATTTGACTATAGCTTTCATATAAAAAACACTCCCGGAAACCAAAAAATGTTTAGCAAGGACCAGTTAAAAGCTATTAAATTAGAAGCTGTGACAGCTATTGCCACTAAATTTTGCAAGAATAAGCCCTGTATAAATACCAGCCAGTGTGTGAAATTTTGTTACAATCGGTCAACATTTGGCTATAATTCTTATATATTTATATTACATCCCCTTTTTTATACCCACCATCAAAAAGAATGGGGGGTATATTGAGATTGTCATTCCGTTTGTAATTTCCTTAATATTGGTTCAAAAATCAAAAACGATATATATTCTGAATCCTTATGAAATTCTAAGACGATTGAGCTATGTCCGTCTGTCTGTCCGTCTGTCTGTCTGTCTGTTGAAATCACGATAACGTCTAAACGAAAAGAGCTAGCTAACTGAAACTTAGCAAAAACATTCTTTATCTATGAGAAAATTTTGGTATTGAAATTGGGCAAAATCGGTTAGCATTTGGCCATAGCTCCCGTATAACCTCGTCTAGGCTAATCGCTTATTTGCTAATAAATGACAAATTATGACAGTTATGATGACAAAATTTGGTATCTATAAGTTTTAGATAAGCACTAGGCAGCATATAAAATTTCATCGAAATCGGTTTACATTTAGCCATAGGTCCCATACAAAAAACTTACGAAAACAGGCTAAATTTCACCCAAAATACACTTAAATGCCAATAAATCTAAAAGTATAACAGATATAACCACTAAATTTGGCACAAGAAAGTCTTATATCAATGCCAGCCAGTGTGCAAAATTTTGTCACAATCGGTCACTATTTGACCTAGCTCCCATATAAAAAACTTACGAAAACACAAAAATTCAAAAAGAAAAGGGGATTTATGTCCGTCTGTCCGTCAGATAAAATCGTGATAGCTCCTTAACTACAAGAGCTAGTAAGACTAAATTAAGCACAAGGAAGTCTTATGTCAATGCCAGCCAGTGTGCAAAATTTCCTCACAATCGGTCACCATTTGACCATAGCTCCCATATAAAAAACTTATGGAAACACAAAAATACATAAAGAAAAGGTTGTTTATGTCCGTCTGTCCGTCAGATAAAAGCACGATAGCGCCTTAACGAAAAGAGCTAGAGGGACAAAATTTTACAAAAGTATTTTCGATATCATGAAAAAGATGTGTGTTGAAAATGGACAAAATCGGTTCAAATTTAGTTAGAGCTCCCATATAACCCCGCCCCGGGAAACACATTAATGCTGATAAATTGAATACAATTGTAATAGCTATGACGATTAAATTTAAAATAGGGAAGTTTTATGCAATTTTTGATCAGTTTATCAAATTTTATAGGAATCAGTCCATATTTGACTTTAGCTTTCATGTGAAAAACACTCACGGAAACCAAAAATTTTAGCAAAGGCCAGTTAAAAGCTATTAAATTAGAAACTATGATAGCTATGGTCACTAAATTTTGCAAGAATAAGCTCTCTATATATACCGGCCAGTGTGTAAAATTTTGTTATAATCGGTCAACATTTGGCTATAATTCTTATATATATAACATCCCCTTTTTATATCTACAATTAAAAAGATTTGGAGGTACATTCATTATATTATGATTGCACCTATGAAATTATATAGGCATCAATCAATGTTCAGCCCAGACTTTATATATGATGAATGCATTAGGAACTCATAACGAAATATATGGACCTGTCGTATTACTATTAACGTGTTTAGCCTAACTACATATTAATCACAACGAAAAGTATTTAACAACTTATTAATGTAAAACTATACCTGGTTATGAGACCGAATTTTGATCAAAGTAAATACTGGGGAAACCACTAAAATATTTTTGAATGTTGAACTATAAAGCTACGGAAACCTAATTTAGTCCAAAGGTTTTACCAACAATACCAAATAGCTTAGCGATTTTTCCAGTTTTGGTGCAGATTTTGAATTAGCTGCACCCTTGTAGATATATGAGATATGTTTCTAAATTTAACACAACTTGATGGTGGGTATATAAGATTCGGCACAGCCGAATATAACACTCTTACTTGTTTTATATGGAAAATGTTAAGGGTACCCTAAAGAAATCTTCCCAAAATTAAAAAAATAAGAAATTTCATTATAAAATTCTTAGTCCTTAGAACTTTTCTCCAAAATTGCCCTTCTCTGCTTTTGCCTTAAGTAGATTTATATATTGTTTTATTTTTATTACTTTTTTGTTCTTTACTCTCCATTGCCACTTTTGAAATGTATTTTTGTATTGTAGTTACTACCAAAAAAAAGCAAAAAACTGTAACGAAAGTGTTGTAACAACTATTGCTACAACTAAAAGTGGCACGCAGATAAAATGAAATAAAAATAAAATTAGGAAAAAAAATCTTTTGAAGAACATGTATTTCTTATTCTTCAAGTTTCTCAAGAGGAGAGTGTAGTAGGTTTTCTTTTTAATACAATCATGTTGCATACAGTTAATGTATTGTATTTTCTTATACTTGAAATTTCTTTACATACAAAATTACATTCATATGTTGCACAGGACTAAAAATTGGCCTATGTGTAATTTTTTGGGAAAAAATTCTATTTTCTCATATCAATTATAAAAGCTTATTGATTTCAAACCTAAAAGTGATCCCAAAAATCTTGTCAACAAAAAAATTAACTCCAGTATTCCCATCTCTGGTTTACTAAAACTACAGCATAAGTCTTAGGCGCCAAAAAAGTGTTAACGATTTACATTAACACTTTACATCATATATCGTCATTTTTAAATGAAAGTGGTGATAGTGGGTATCAAAAAGAATGGGGGGTTGTAACTTCCTTAAAATTGTCTGTCTGCTTGTCTGCCTGTCTGTCTTTTGAATTCAAAATAGGGCCTAAACAAAATTAACTAGGGGATTGAAACTTGGCAAAAATATTCTTAATTTTTTAAAAAATTTTGGTATTAAAATTAGGCAAATTCGATTTGCATTTGACCATAGCTCACGTATAACCACGCCTGGACTATAAATACAAGAAAGATAAGGGGTTTTTATCCGTCTGTCCTTCAAGGTGTCCTTAACAAAAAAATCTAGAGGAACAAAATTTTACAAAAGTATTTTAGATATCTTGTCATGTATTGAAAATGGGCGAAATAAGTTCATATTTAGTTAAAGCTCTCGTATAATCCCACCCCGGGAATCATATTTATGCTGATAAATTAAATCCAATTTTAATAGATATGACAACTCAATTTACAACAGAGAAGTTTTATACAACTTTTGCTCTTTATATCAAATTTTATAGGAATCGATCTATATTTGACTACAGCTTTCACATAAAAAACACTCCCAGAAATCACTAAAATGCCACAAAGGCCAGCAAAAGCTATTAAATTATAAACTATGACAGCTATATATAAATACCAGCCAGTGTATAGAATTTTCTGACAATCGGGTACCATTTAACTATAGTTCTTATATATATAAAATCCCCTTTTTATACCTACAAGCAAAAAGATTTATTCTGTCTATATATACCTCTAAAAATATCATATATCATTTTATCCCCACTTGCTATCTCTGAAATTTTTAAATAAATATTTTTATTTTACAAAAAAAAAAAAAAATGTAAAACAACTTTCCCACCTCGGCTTTATAAAAATCTTAGCATAACTCTTAGGCGCAAATAAAGTGTTACCACTAAGCATTTTACTAATACTTTTCTATACGGTCATTTTTGGATGAAAGTTCCGGGCTATTCTTTTACACCTTAAAAACCTCATGTGCCATTTTGCCTGCCTTGTGATACATATACTTGTGAATTTATACTCTTTTGTTGCTTATATCCTTTTTACCATTACACATCCCCCATGTATTGTATGTGGAACTTGGAAGCAAAACAAAAAATCTCTTAAAATCTTCTTTAGATTTAGTAAATATGTTAACAGTATAAAATATTTTTATCTTTTGTTTTAAAATTTTAAGGAAAACAAGTAGCTCTATAAGAATTTTTCTTACTTAGCAAGAATTTTTTTTGTTTTCTTTTTTTTTTTTTTTGTTTAAAAAGTATAAAAAAAAAAACTGAAAACAACACACAAATGCTGCAATTTTATCTCAAGAGATATTTTATACATTTATATTAAACCGAGTACTTCCTCTAAATAAAATGTGAATTTAATACGTGTTTCAATTTAACAGTAATTTATGATATTCGATGTTTGCGAATGTTTGAAAAAAGTTTCACATGAAAACAATTGCCAGAACTAATTAAAATAATTAAAGAGAAGTTGAAAGTAAATTTATTGCCAAATATGAGTTTAAACTGTGATATTTGATGCGCTTAGAAAAATCTTTAAAAAAAATGGAGTTGCATACTTTTGGGAGTTAGGGTTTCATTTTAATCCTACGCAAAATAAGTAAATAAAAAAATAGCTAAAATAAGCTTAAAATGAATTTATTGCTGAAATTTGAGTTTAAACCATGACATTTGATATGATTCCAAAAGTCTATAGAAAATGGTGTTGCATACTTTTGGGGGTTTGGGTTACATTTTAATCCTACACAAAATAAATTAGTTAAAATAACTAAAAGAAGTTTATAATGAATTTATAGATCAAATTTGAGTTCAAACTATGATATTTGATGTAATTTAAAAAGTGTATAAAAAATGGTGTTGCATAATTTTGGGGGTTTGAGTTAAATTTTAATCTCACGCAAGAAAAAAAAAATAAAAGTTTATAATGAATTTATTGATCAAATTTGAGTTCAAACTATGATATTTGATGTAATTTAAAAAGTGTATAAAAAATGGTGTTGCATAATTTTGGGGGTTTGAGTTAAATTTTAATCTCACGCAAGAAAAAAAAAATAAAAGGAATTAAAGGGAAGTTTAAAATGAGTTTATTGCTGAAATTTAAGTTTTAGTTGCAAAATAAAATATTGTGGCATACTTTTTGGAGGTTTAAGTTATATTTTAATCCTATGCAAAATAAATAAATAAAATAGGTTTGCAAAGCATAGCAACATTGGTCTTTCACTAACCTTAATGTATTCTGTTCGACTTAGAATCAGTCCCTAAGATAAACTAACGCCTTTACACCAGGCGTTAGTTTTTCTTATAGTAAAATATAATATAAATAAATTAAATTAATTTTTTTCTGGTGCCGAAAAAATGTTCAGTATAAAATTTTTGTAAAAAAAGTGAATATAAAATTTTTATAGAAAAATTTTCGTTACAAAATTTTTATAAAAAAATTGTTGGTATAAAATTTTAATAGATAAACTTTTGGTATAACATTTTTGTGCAAAAATTTTCGGTATAAAATTTTTATAGGCAAATTTTCGGTATAAAATTTTTATAGAAAAATTTTCGGTATAAAATTTTTATAAAAAAAGTCAATATAAAATTTTAATAAACAAATTTTCGGTATAAATTTTTTTTTTTTTTAAATTTTCGGTATAAAATTTTTATAGAAAAATTTTGGGTATAAAGTTTTTATAGAAAAATTTTTGGTATAAAATGTTTATAGAAAAATTTTTGGTATAAAAAAAATTTTATATATAAAATTTTTTTTGAAAAATTTCCAATATAAAATTTTTAAAGAACAATTTTCGATATAAAATTTAAAAAAAAAATTTCATTATAAAATTTTTAAAGAAAAGAAAAATTTTCGGTACAAAATTTTTATGCAAAAATTTTCGGTATAAAATTTTTGTAGAAAAATTTTCAATATAAAATTTTTAAGAATTAAAAAAAAAATTTTCGATATCAAATTTTTATTGAAAATTTTTCGGTATTAAATTTTTATAGAAAATTTTTTGGTATCAAATTTTTATATAAAAATTTTCAGTACAAAATTTTTATAGAAAAATGTTTGGTATAAAATTTTTATAGAAAAATTTTTGGTATAAAATTTTTATAGAAAAATTTTTGGTATAAAATTTTTATAGAAAACTTTTTCGTATAAAATTTTTATAGAAAAATTTTTGGTATAAAATTTTTATAAAAAAACTTTCGGTATAAAATTTTTATAGAAACATTTTCGGTATAAAATTTTTATAGAAAAATTTTCAATATAAAGTTTTTGTAGAAAAATTTTCGTTATAAAATTTTTAAAGAAAAATTTTCGGTATAAAATGTTTAAAAAAAATTTTCGGTATAAAATTTTTAAAAAAAATTTCGTTATAAATTTTTAAAAAATTTTTCGGTATAAATTTTTTATAGAAAAATTTTTGGTATAAAATTTGTAAAGAAAAATTTTCGGTATAAAATTTTTACAGAAAAATTTTCGGTATAAAATTTTTATAGAAAAATTTTTGGAATAAAATTTTTATAGAATTTTTGGTATAAAATTTTTATTGAATTTTTGGTATAAAATTTTTATAGAAAAATTTTTGGTATAAAAACTATTTTCAATATAAAATTTTTGCAGAAAAATTTTCAATATAAAATTTTTTAAAAAAAATTTTCGATATAAAATTTTGGCCGAAAAATTTTCAATATAAAATTTTTATAGAAAAATATTCGGTAGTTTTGATAGAAAAACTTTCGGTATAAAATTTTTCTCATTCGCTATAAAATTTTTATAGAAAAGTTATTGGTATAAATTTTGTATAGAACAATTTTCGGTATAAAATTTTTATAGAAAAATTTTCGGTATAAAATTTTTATAGAAAAATTTTAGGTATAAAATTTTTATAGAAAAATTTTAGGTATAAAATTTTTATAGAAAAATTTTAGGTATAAATTTTTTATAGAAAAATTTTCGGTATAAAATTTTTATAGAAAAATTTTCAATATAAAATTTTTATAGAAAAATTTTCGGTATAAAGTTTTTATAGAAAAATTTTCGGTATAAAATTTTTATAGAAAAATTTTAGGTATAAAATTTTTATAGCAAAATTTTCGGTATAAAATTTTTTTTAGAAAATTTTTTGGTATAAAATTTTTATAGAAAAATTTTCGGTATAAAGTTTTATAGAAAAACTTTCGTTATAAAATTTTTATAGAAAAATTTTCGGTATAAAATTTTTATAAAAAGATTTTCGGTATAACATTTTTGTACAAAAATTTTCGGTATAAAATTTTTTTTCAGAAAAATTTTTTATAGAATTATTTATGTGTAAAAAATTTTTCCAAAAAAATTTCAAGTATAAAATTTTTATATAAAAATTGTTTATGTGATCATTTGATGAGTAACTCAATGACATTCATATCTAAAAAAATTCTGGAACCTCGTAAAAGTATGCAATATTTATATATATTTTTTTAATTTTATCAATCTTCAAATGTCATTATTAAGGGTCCAAAAAATTGATATCGTACTGCATACCTTGGGGAGACTAGAAATAATTTATATTTTCATTATATTTTTTTTAATGATTTAATTCAGAAAAACCGCAATTCAAGAAAATTCATAGAATTTTTGTACAATATTTTTATTTTGCACTTAAAAATAACTTTGTTCTATGAAGTTAGAATTATTATGCTGCTTCAAGGCAATTGTACTAATTACGTTTCACTGGCAATATTATCCACTTTTCTCAAATTCCTACGAAAACTAATCCGTACTACTACTACATACATATATTTAAAGCTAAAATAAAATATAAAGCTTTTAATACTTGATTGTAAAGGAATTTCTTTGGTTATTACATATCAAAACGGATAAGCCAGATTAAGAAGAAAAAAAAAACAAAAATTAAAAAAAGATCTAATCAAACAAAGTTTCAATATAGTTTCAAAGTAAAAGCAATTTTAATTTAAAAAAATTTATTTAAGACATAATTTTTAAGAAATATTTTAAAATATAAAATTATTAAAATCGAATATATAAAAACTCTGGCAACTCTGGTTATATACACAAATACATCTCTATGAAACATATCAAATTAAATTGTCATACTTGCAACCTGTTCTTATTCGTTCGCTGATGAATGAGTGATTGGCTGGCTGGTAATGAATGAATGAGTAAGTGTTTCGACTATGAATGAGGACTACGAAGAAAGATTTATATAAATCTGATTAAAAATTAAGAGGATTTTCTACATTCTGCATAAAATTTTTGCTTTTTACCATTTTGTAAAATACGTTGTTTTTTTCTACTTCTTTATTTTATATTCTCTCTACTTTCCTGACTCTGTCTGTATAAAAAGATTTTCTACCAGAGTCTAGCAGCTAATTAACTATAAACTCACTCGAATTGTTGGAGTTGAAACAATAACGTAACAAACGTGAAGTCATAGAAAATTTGAATAGGAATGAGTTGGAAGAGTATTTTTAATTCTTTAGCTAGTTGACTTAACAAGTTATTTGATGAAGTAGAGATTTGTCTAATCACAGATAGGTATGAAAATAAAAATGCTAAAAATAGTTAAGTAGAATTAAATTCAGTTAATTGGATAGGTAGATGTGTTAAGAATTGTTAAAAATTAAAGAAAATGTTTAGGGATTTTAAAAATAATCGGATTCTTATGTAGTCGTATTACTGGCGAAAGGAGTTTGAAGACAAATCCTTTTAAAGTTTTCAATTATAAAATTAGTCTTTCCTACTACTGACAGAGTAAGCCAGACAGACGAATATCATTTAATCGACTCAAATAGACATTTTAATCTGTTACCTTAATTACGTAGCATATTTGCAGGCTTATACTTGAAAACTATAGTTTACATGGGAGCTACGGCTCTTTAAAAGACTCTTTTGTTTTAAAAATTTTTTTTTAGAAAATTTTTTGTAAACTAATTTTTGAATAATTTTTTTTTTTTCATAGAAAATTTGTCTTTAAAAACATTTTAGAAAATTTTCAATATAAAATTTTCTTCTAGAAAAAATTTCGGTAAAAATTTTCGGTATAAAATTCTTTTAGAGAATAATTTTTGGTATAAAATTTTTTCCAATGAAATTTTTCTGGAAACATTTTTGGTCTAAAAATTTTTAAAGAAAAATTTTTGAAATATTTTTTTTTTTAGAATTTTTGGTATAAAATTTTGATAGAAACATTTTCGGTATAAAAATTTGATAGAAAAATTTTCGGTAAAAAATTTTGATAGAGAAATTTTCGGTATAAAATTTTTATAGAAAAATTTTCGGTATTCAATTTTTATAGCAAAAAGTTTAGTATAAAATTTTTATAGAAAAATTTTTGGTGTAAAATTTTTATAGAAAAATTTTTGGTATAAAGTTGTTTTTGAAAAATTTTCGATAAAAAAATTTTTAAAGAAAAATTTTCGGTATAAAATTTTTATAGAAAAATTTTTGGTGTAAAATTTTTATAGAAAAATTTTTGGTATAAAATTGTTTTTGAAAAATTTTCGATAAAAATTTTTATCGAAAAATTGTCGGTATAAAATTTTTAAAGAAAAATTTTCGGTATAAAATTTTTATAGAAAAATTTTTGGTATAAAATTTGTATAGAAAAATTTTCGGTATAAAATTTTTATAGAAAAATTTTCGGTACAAAATTTTTTTAGAAAAACTTTCGGTACAAAATTTTCTTTATAAAATTTGTATAGAAAAATTTTCGGAATAAAATTTTGATAGAAAAAATTTCGGAATAAAATTTTTCAAAAAAAATTTTGGTGTAAAACTTTTATAGAAAAAATTTCGGTGTAAAACTTTAATAGAAAAATTTCCGATATAAAATTTTTATAGAAAAATTTTCGGTATAAAATTTTTATAGAAAAATTTTCGGTATAAAATTTTTATAGAAAAATTTTCGGTATAAAATTTTTATAGAAAAATTTTCGGTATAAAATTTTTATAGAAAAATTTTCGGTATAAAATTTTTATAGAAAAATTTTCGGTATAAAATTTTTATAGAAAAATTTTCGGTATAAAATTTTTAAAGAAAAATTTTCGGTATAAAATTTTTATAGAAAAATTTTCGGTATAAAATTTTTATAGAAAAATTTTCGGTATAAAATTTTTATAGAAAAATTTTCGGTATAAAATTTTTATAGAAAAATTTTCGGTATAAAATTTTTATAGAAAAATTTTCGGTATAAAATTTTTATAGAAAAATTTTCGGTATAAAATTTTTATAGAAAAATTTTCGGTATAAAATTTTTATAGAAAAATTCTCGGAATAAAATTTTTATAGAAAAATTTTCGGTATAAAATTTTTATAGAAAAATTTTCGGTATAAAATTTTTATAGAAAAATTTTTGGTATAAAATTTTTATAGAAAAATTTTCGGTATAAAATTTTTATAGAAAAATTTTCGGTATAAAATTTGTATAGAAAAATTTTCGGTATAAAATTTTTATAGAAAAATTTTCGGAATAAAATTTTTATAGAAAAAATTTCGGAATAAAATTTTTATAGAAAAAATTTCGGAATAAAATTTTTATAGAAAAATTTTCGGTATAAAATTTTGATAGAGAAATTTTTGGTATACAATTTTTATAGAAAAATTTTCAATATAACATTTTTATAGAAAAATTTTAAATATACAATTTTTATAGAAAAATTATCGGTAAAAAATTTAGACAGAAAAATTTTCGATATTAAAATTTTATGAAAACATTTCTAATAGAAAATTTTTGATATAAAATTTAGGCATAAAATTTAAATAGAAAAATTTTTGATATTCATTTTTTTATAGAAAAAATTTTGGTTTAAAACAATTTTTGATACAAATTTTTTCGAATAAAATTTTTAAAGAAATATTTTTATATAAAATTTTTATAGAAAAATTTTTTGTATTAAATTTTTATAGAAAAATTTTTGGTGTAAAATTTTTTATAGAAAAATTTTCGAAAATGTTTTTCTATAAATTTTTGGTACAAAAAAAATTTATATTTTTGGTATAAAATTTTTATAGAAGAATTTTTGGTATAAAATTTAAAAAAAATTTTTTTGATAAAAAATTTTTTGTACAAAAATTTTTGATATAAAATTAAAAAAAAAAAATTGATATAAATTTTTGATACACAATTTTTTAAGAAAAAATTTTGGTATAAAATATTTATAGAAAAATGTTTGCTATAAAATTGTTTTAAAAACATTTTCGATATAAAAATTTGATGGAAAAATTTTTGGTATAAAATTTAAATAGAAAAATTTTTGATTTAAATTTTTTTATAAAAATTTTTGTAAAAAAACTTAAAGTATAATATTTTTATAGAAACATTTTTGATATAAAATTTTTTACAGAAAAATTTCGACATAAAATAAATTTTTGGTATAAGATTTTTAAAGAAACATCAAAAGAAAGAGTATTCGCCTCTGATCTGTTACATTTATTTATTAATTTTTATAGAAAGTTTTTTACATAAAATTTTTGGCATGGTTTATATTTTTCATTGCCTATTTTTCGTCAAAAAATTATCAAACAAAATTTTTGTATAGAGAATTTTCAAACGATAGTTTTTTCAAATTAATTACTTTTAAAATTTATTATAATAAAAAATATTGCATATTTAAAATCATTTACGACTTGTAAGCAAAAATTAATCGTCATCGTCAAATTCGTCAAATTTTATTTAAATTAAATTAATTCACATCAAAAAAATCTTAGTCAAATCTTAACATATTCAAAGAAGAATATTTTTTTTTAATTTATCAGAATTTTCTTTAATTCATTACTAGAACTTTATTCTCTAAATCATGTAGCATATCCGAAGGCTTTATTATAAAAGCAAAAAAAAGGTCTACGTTATTAATTTCCTTTTCATAAAGGTTGATTGATTATGATTTATATAATTTTTGGTAAGCTGTTAGCAAAAAAATAGAATTATTTAATAAAAAGTATTGCATATTTCAGGGCATTAATCCTGAAAATAAAATTTAAGACTTTTCCGCTAAATTTTGATATTTTCACCCATAAAATAATGGTAGTTATCGCCATTAAAGTCAGAAAAATACAAATTCTATTAAAGTATGGTACGGTTTTGTTTTACTTCCCTTTTGGGAAGTTATGTTCCCTAGGATCCACTAGAAGTCAAGGATAATAAGAGAAATTGTGTTTCTAGTTTAATTGGGTTGTCAAGAAGTAAGAAATATATCTTTTACCAATTGTGTGAAATTTTAAATATAATCTTAAATCTTTAAAATTTTATTAAAATAATATTTATGTAGCATATTTCAGGGCTTTAATCTTTGTATAAGCGATTAAAAGATTCCCTCCAGTTTTCATTTTTTTTCTTCTTAAATGTAAAAATTTTAAATTTTAAAATTACACTATAATAAATCTTTGATGGCATGGGGTATCATACTCAGGGGCTTCTTATTTGTTTTAAGCTATATCTTAAGGCACATTTTTTTTTTTTTTTTGTGAATGAGGGGAGAGGCAAGTTTTCTTTTATCATTTAATTTGGTGTTAATGCCAAAACAAAACCTTAAATCATGTCTGATTTGATGTTACAATATAATAAAAATGAAAAAAATTTACAATTGTAAAAAATAAAGAAAATACACCTGATATTAGTTTTCATGTTAACAGAAAATCTCATATATTAGCTAATACACACACTCAGATGTATATAAGTTTATTTCCTGAAACACACATATACACATATAAATAAAGCGTTTAAAAAATTGTGCAATTTCTTTTTCGAACTTAAAATGTTAAGGACTTTTTAGAGGAAATTTGTATGTACACGCAAAGTGTAAAAGCCGTTTTAAATAAATACACAAATTCAATTTGTATTTTGAACTCAAACACTCATACCAATAGAATTCAAGTACCTGTAAAATGGAAAACAGCCATTACATACCATTACATTTTTAGCCATATTTAACACGCACAAAGCGATTTGTGCGATTTGACTCTAATATTTGTAATTTACAAATGGGAAGGTAACCTACCACCAGACCCAACAAATAAAACAAAAAACAAAAAAAGAAAAAACCTTTATCAATTTGTTGCCACTTTTCTTGTACAATTTACACAGTTTTACAATTTAGAATGTTAAACGTTATTTTTGTTATATTTTCCTTTATATTTTTTTTTTTTTTTTTGGGCAATTTACTAGCAACAACCCAAAACTTCCAAAAATAAACGAAATATAAAATCATCTAAAATAAAACAGTCGCAGTATGAATCTAAAAAAAAGAACGGAATTTACTCATATCCGTTTCCGTTTCCGCGGTTTTCAATTATTTTTCTTTACATTTTGTTTTTTTTTTGTTTTCAGTATTTGTATGTAGCCGCTTTATGTGGCTTTTCCAAAAAAAAATAAAGGTTTCTGTTTTATAGCAAAAATTCTAAATTGATTTTCTCCACATACATTCGCATATTCTCAATCTCAAAAGCCGAATGTAATTTTTAAGAGAAAATTTTCAAACAACTGACATTTACACATTCATACATAGACACATACATATACATCCATGCATAAGTGGTGTGGAAATTATAACCACGGGCTTAAAACAGATTATAATGAAATTGAATTTGGTAATGGTTGTACATTTTTCCACGAACGTAGGAGTACACACAATTTTTCCCGTTTCTTAAGAGGGTGTGAGACAAAGGTTTTTTATATTAAACATGCCAATAAGTGTGATAGACAAAGCTAATCTGGTAAATTTAGGATAATTCTTGGAGGGTTTTGTGTTGATGGTATATATATAATTTTAATGGTGGAAAAATGTTTTGGCAAACATTTTATAAAATTAAGGTATTTTGATGATAAAGCGGAGATGAACAAATGCCTGGCTTTTGTTATGTTTAAAAGAAGCATAACATGTGCTTTGTAATTATAGGTTTTTCCGTTTAGAGATAAACAAAAACTGGAAAAGTACTAGACACAAATTTTATACAATGTATTTATATCCACTTAAAAGATTTCAATAAAATGTTCTTTTTAAATTATTAAAGCGTGTTGCATATTTTAAGGCTTCTAGATTAACACAAGTAATAATAACAATACCCTCAATATTTATAATATAAAGCCAGTTTGAATAATTATAATTTCTTCACAAAGAACAAACTATTGGTAACATATCTACAGAAAAGTAAAGTTATCGATAACTTCTCTATAGAAAAGTCAAGTTATTGATAATTTTTCTATAGAAAAGTAAAGTTATTGATAACTTTTCTATAGAAAAGTAAAGTTATTGATAACTTTTCTATAGAAAAGTAAAGTTATTGATAACTTTTCTATAGAAAAGTAAAGTTATCGATAACTTTTCTATAGAAAAGTAAAGTTATCGATAACTTTTCTATAGAAAAGTAAAATTATCGATAACTTTTCTATAGAAAAGTAAAGTTATCGATAACTTTTCTATAGAAAAGTAAAGTTATCGATAACTTTTCTATAGAAAAGTAAAGTTATCGATAACTTTTCTATAGAAAAGTAAAGTTATCGATAACTTTTCTATAGAAAAGTAAAGTTATCGATAACTTTTCTATAGAAAAGTAAAGTTATCGATAACTTTTCTATAGAAAAGTAAAATTATCGATAACTTCTTTCTTTATAAAATATTTAAATTGAAAACTATAGAAAATTTGTATACCAAAAATATTCTGTAAAAAATTGTATGCCAAAATTTTTCTGTTAATAATTTTCTTTTAAAATTATTTAGAAAATTTTCTATATAAAATTTTTATACCAAAAATTTTCTATATAAAATTTTTATACCGAACATTTTCTATAAAAAATTTTTATACCGAAAATTTTCTATTTAAAATTTTTATAGTGAAAAATTTTTTATACAAAAATTTTCTATACAAAAATTTTATATCGAAAAATTTATATTTATATTTTTATACCGAAAAATTTTCTATACAAAAGTTGTATACCCAAAAATTTTCTATATAAAATTTTCCAAATAAAATTTTTATACCGAAAATTTTTCTGTATAGAATTTTTACACCGAAGATTTTCGGTATAAAATTTTTTACCCAAAAGTTGTTTATACCAAAAAATTTTCTTTATAAAATTTCCTAAATAAAATTTTTATACAAAAAATTTTTCTATATAAATTTTTATACAAAAAATGTTTCTATATAAATTTTTAAACCGAAAAATTTTCTCTGTACAATTTTTATTCCGGAAATTTTCTCTATAAAATTTGTAAACCGAAAATTTTCTCTATAAAATTTGTAAATCGAAAATTTTCTAAATAAAATTTTTATACAAAAAATTTTTTTATATAAATTTTTTATACCGAAAAATTTTCTCTGTAAAATTTTTATACCGAAAATTTTCTATATAAAATTTTTACCGAAAATTTTCTATATAAAATTTATACCGAAAATTTTCTATACAAATTTTTTTACCGCAAATTTTCTATATAAAATTTGTATACTAAAAATTTTCTAAATAAAATTTTCTATACAAAATTTCAATACCGAAAATTTTCTATATAAAATTTTTCTACCGATAATTTTTAATAAAAAATTTTTATATGGAAAATTTTTTATATAAAATTTTTATACCGAGAAATTTCTATACAAAATTTTTATACCGAAAATTTTTTATATACAATTTTTACATTGAAAATTTTTTTTGTACCCCAAATTTTTCTATATAAAATTTTTATACCGAAAAATTTTCTCTATAAAATTTTTATAGCAAACATTTTTTATATAAAATTTTTAAATCAAAAAATTTTCTATATAAAATTTTTCTATAGAAAGTTTTATATGTTAAATTTTAATACTGAAAAATTTACTTTATAGATGGCGCTTCATGGCCCAGATTTCATGCCACGTTAAATATTTATGATAATTAGTATTGCATACTTTAAGGCTTTAAGCCCTAAATTAGCAATTATAACTTCCCCACCCTTTAAAAATCTTAATATTTCAAAAATCAATTGTAATTTATACCTCAAAAATTCTGTATAATAATTTATTCATGATTTCTTCATAAAAAATGTTTTAAGCTTAAAAAAGAAGACAATGAAAATTGAAATGAAATATTTTCCAATATTTATCCGCCTAATAAATATATCAAAATAATGGAGGTGTTAAAATTCAACCGAAAGTTAATTATAAATTCTAAATTTGAAAAAAATAAGAAAAATAAACCGTAAATGAATTATTGATTACTTTTTTGTTTAAATAAGTTTTTACGATAATATTTTTTTCATTTCAAATTAGAAAAGCCAAAAAAGCCACGAACAAAAATTATTCACACCAACTGACAAAGTGTTTTTTAGCATTTAATGAAGAAGAAAGTGCGAATATATATAAGAAAAAAAATTAAACGATTTTTGAACAGGAATTTCATTACAAATATTAGCACAGACAGACATTTTCACAAAATAAAATTTTTCTAAGGTGTTTGGGGGTTACTTTGAATTTATGTGAAGAGAAAAATTCAAAGGTATAAAGGCCCGAAAATGTTTTTAAAAAAGTTTTTTATATTGAATTTTTTATGAAATTTTTGCCATTAAAAAATTTTAAAAACTAAAAGTTTTTTATATAAAAATTAGTTACAAAATCTTTCCAAATAGAGAGATTTCTGTAACGAAAAATGTTCTTTAGAAACAATCAGTTTTTCGCAATAAAATTCTAGTTTTGAATTATTTTTTTTATCAAGTCACAGAACATAACTTCTCAAACCTCCTAGAAGTGTGCAATACAAATTTTATAAAATTATAGATCGTTCAAATTGTAATAGAATGGAATAATTTCTACGAAAAAAATTATTTTAAATACTTTAAATTAAAAACCTTTAATATCGATACAATTTGTCAAGGCCTTATTTTTCTTTTCCTCCTCGAGAGTTATTTTTCTGACACAAAGGTGTTTGTTTTCCTTTTCAAAAATATAATAACGATTACTTGAGCTTTCTTTTTCTTTCCCCCCAATTTTCAATTGATTAGAGCTAAATATTTCCCATTTCATTTATTCCTTTCTATATTTCTTTTTTTTATTTTATTATAATCAATTCCTTGTTTACTAAACACCTTCAAAACTTTTTTTGCTTTGAATTTTTTGTAAAGCAAAAATCTTTTAATAATCTTGATTGAATGCTTATTAAACTTTCAAGTAATCAAGAAAGTTTAAAAAAGGAACGAAGATTCCTTAAAATCTAAAATACAAACATTATCTTAAGTTTCAAGGAAAAACTGCTTAAGTTATGGAGCTTCAGTTATGAAGATATAAAAGGTTAATATTCTAATAATATGCATGATTTAATTTTATTGCCACAGGTATTCGAGTACGTATTATTTAGCAGTAGACCATTTTCTGGAAAAATTAGCATAAACTGCTAATGTAGGTGTTGTAGTTGTGAGGATATTGGATGGTAGTATAAAACCAGAGGCCGAATTATGATAAGCGATACTAATTGAAATCAAGGAGGTTTTTAGAAAAATATAGTCTATTTTAGGGAGGTTCGAAAATATATAAACTTAGTACTAAACATGTTTTCTTATTTATTTTGAAACAACTTGATCGAATTGATTAATACTTTATGCATAAGAACTTTATATATACTTCAGCATATAACTTATCACACAATTAACTTGTTTTAAACGAAGTTTATACTAAACCCCCTTAAGGTATGCAACACTATTTTCTAGAAAAATGTTCAATCTCAATGCTTCAATTGGCTTTAGTTTTTAGAGTGTTTTTTCTTTAAAAAAAAGCCCAGTAAGAATTTGTTAAAATAATTTTTGATAACGAGTTTATTTAATTTGCACTTAACAAATTACAATTTTAAATTCTTTCTTATAAAACAATTGTTCTTGTAAACCTTAAAACTAAATTTAAGCTTTATTTTATTGATACATTACGAACATCAAGTTATTAAATATATAATTATTACATAAATTATATACTAAATCTACATACATAATGTTAATCATAATAATAATGTTATCACTATGTTTTTGTCTTATTACATTTATAAAATTATATCTTAAATTTTCTAACCTAAGCTCTAAAAGGGCAATAGAATGTAAGTGGTAGTAATAATAATAATAATAATTTGGTTAAACAATTAATAATCTTAATACATTACCAAAAACTTATACATATGTATTTATATATTTTAATATTAAATAGAAGAAATATTTATAAGCTTAATAACCTAACGTCAGTTGAAATGTAAAGAGTCCATATCAAAAGATATCTGTATATTGGATAAGCTTAGTTCCTATATAAATATTAAAATATGCTCAGCCTTTGGACTCAGACGGTAAACTAAGTAACATCATATCAAAAATTATCTATAAAATTTTTTATCAAAAATTGTCTATGAAAAAATTGTATATCAAAAATTTTCTATTTAAAAATTTTATAAAGTTTTTATATTAATAAAAAAATTTCATATCAAAAATTTTCTATAAAATATTTGATAATAAAACTTTTTTGTAAAAACATTTATATACAAAATTTTGTATAAAAATTTATTTAAAAAATTTCATATCATTTTATGTAGAAACATTTTTAAAAAGAAGTTTTTTTTTACAAAAAATTTTTATGCAAACATTTTCCATCGAAAATTTTCTAAAAGGATTTTATATCAAAATTTTCTATATTAAGATTTTTTGTCAAAAATTTTCTATACAAAAATTTTGTATCGAAAATTTTATTTAGAACAATTTTAAACAAATTTCCTATCGAAAATTTGCAATAAAAAGTTTTCTAACGAAAATTTGCTATAAAAAATTTTTCTACCAAAAATTTATAAAAAAAACTTTTATATTAAAAATTTCCTAGAAAATCTTTTATATTAAAAACTTTGCATTAAAAATTTTCTATACAAAAATTTATATCGAAACTTTTGCATAAAAAAATTTATATCAGAAGTTTTGTATAAAAAATTTTTTGGTTGAAAAAATTTCAAAACGAAAATTTTGTATAAAAATTGTGTATCGAAAATTTTGTAAAAAAAAAATTGTAGTTCTAAAATTTTGTAAAAAAATTTCTATAAAATATTCTATAAAAAATTTTTTTATCAAAAATTTTCTATACTAAAATTTTTCCTGCAAAAGTTGTATTTCAAAAAGTTTTTCTAAAAGAATTTTATCGAAAAATTTCTATAAAAAATTTAGGATAAACAATTTTCAATAAAAAGTTCATATCAAAAATTTTAAATAAGAAACTTTCATATCAAAAATTTTTTATAAAAAATTTCATATTGAAAATTTTCTATAAGAAAATTTAAGTTGAAATTTTTCTATAAAAATGTAATATATAAATAAAAAATTTTCTATACAAATTTTTTTTAAATGAAAACTTTCTATATATATCGAAAATTTTTTATAAAAGTTTTCTTTAAAAAATTTTCTATACGAAAATTTTCTATAAATATTTTATATAAAAAATTTCTATATAAAGATTTTTTATCAAAAAATTTTACAGAAAAGTTTTGTATCCAAAATTTTCTATAGAAAAATTTTCAATCGAAAATTTGTTATAAGAAATTTTCTATCGGAAATTTATAAGAAAAACTTTTATATTAAAAATTGCCTAGTAGCTTTTTTTTAATTAATATTTTTTATTTTTTTATTAATATTTTTTTATTAATATTTTCTATAAAAAAATTTTATAACATTTTTGATATAAATTTTTTCTAAAAATTTTTGCGATATAAAATTTTATATCGAAAATTTTTCTATGAAAAACTTTTATCTCAAAAATTTTGTATAAAAATTTTATATCTATAAAAAATTTACTATCAAAAATTTTCTATCGAAAATTTACTATCAAAAATTTTCTATCGAAAATTTGCTATAAGAAATTTTTTATCGAAAATTTTTCTATAATAATTTTATACGGAAAGTTTTCTCTAAAACATTTAATTGATATAAAAAATTTTATACCGAAAATTTGTCTTTGAAAAAATTTTATATTGAAACTTGCTATACAAATTTTAGATCGAAATTTTTGCATAAAAAATGTATATCGAAAATTTTGTACAAAAATTTGATACAGGAAATTGTGTACAAAAACATTTGATATCGAAAATTTTGTATCAAAATTTTATATAAAAAATTTTGTATAAAAAATTTTGTTTAAAAAATTTTGTATAAAAAATTTTGTTTAAAAAATTTTGTATGAAAAATTTTTATACCGAAAATTTTGTATAAAAAATTGTATATCGAAAATCTTGTATACAAATTCTCTATCGAAAATTTTTATAAAAAATTTTATATCGAAAATTTTGTATAAAAAATTTTATATAGAAACTTTTGAATAAAAAATTTTATTTCGAAAATTTTGAATAAAAAACTTATATATCAAAAATTTTTTATAT
Organism: Stomorhina lunata; assembly: GCA_933228675.1. Classification (NCBI taxonomy): domain Eukaryota; kingdom Metazoa; phylum Arthropoda; class Insecta; order Diptera; family Rhiniidae; genus Stomorhina; species Stomorhina lunata. The sequence goes on from OW121742.1 coordinate 31,439,769, forward strand.
AAAAATTTGTTATCGAAAATTTTCTATAAAAAATTTGATATCGAAAATTTTGCATAAAAAATTATATATCGAAAATTTTCTATAAAAAATTATATCGAAAATTTTCTACAAAATATTTTAATCGAAAAATATTTACACAAAAATTTGATATCGAAAATTTTGAATAAACAATTTTTTATCCAAAATTTTGTATAAAAAGTTAGATATCTATAATTTTCTACAAAAAATTGTATATCGAAAATTTGCCATACAAAAATTTTCTATTCAAAAATTTGCTATAAAAATTTTTCTACTGTAAATTAGTTACAAAAAATTTTTTTAAAACATTTCCTAGAAAAACTTTTATATTCAAAATTTAATATAAAAATTTTGCGTATATCAAAAATTTTCTATACAAAGCTTTTTATCAACAATTTTTTCTATAAAAAACTTTTTATCAAAAATTCTTCTATAAAATAAATTTTCTATAAACTTTTATATCGAAAATTTTTTCTAAACAAATTTTTGCTATGAAATTTCATATATCGAAAATTTTTATAAAAAGTTTCGTATAAAAAATCTTATATCGAAAATTTTGTGTAAAAATTTTATAACGAAAATTTTGTTTAAAAAAATTTTATATCAAAAATTTTATGTAAAAAATTTTATAGCAAAAATTTCCTGAAAAAAATTATATATCGAAACTCTTTAATACTAATTTATAGGTAATATTTTAAATGCATTTTTTTCTAGGAAATATTTAATATAAAATTCGTTCTAAGAAATTTTCGAAAGAAAAATTTATTTCGAGTTTTCGATCGATTTTGAAAGCGGAGATTTGGCTCCAGGTCTTAATTTTTTTTTAAGGCTGGGGCTTAGTTTTCTTGTCAAACTTTTTTATAAACCTACTTAATATATGTTTTAGTATTATCAATTATACAACAGCGAAAATATTAGTTATACCCTTTTCCACATGAACTGACGATATTGGGTATTGTATTCCAAATATTTAAACATTAAAAGTTCTCTTCATATATTTCATTTACAATTACATAAAATATATAAACAAAAATTTATGTATTTTGCTTATGTACGAAAATACTTGTACAAAATAATTCCATATTTAATAGATATAAAACAAAATCTTTGCTAATATTAAATGTAAATCTATTTATGTAACAATATGTTTAAAACTTATTTGCTTACATGTGTATGTGTGTAAATATTTATATGTGTATGTGTGTGTGTAAAGATACATAAATATTGGTAAATGTTCTTATTATGTCGTTTGCTTTAGAAAATATATGTAATTTGTAAACTTTTCTCCCAACTAATTGTTACATAAAATTTATAACTTCTAATACTATTATGGGTTACATTAATATTTTCATCAGGTTCTATGAAAGTTCGAAAGAGCAATGGAAAATTTATTTACTAATAATAACAATTCTATGGCCTATTTCTTAGGCAGAGCACATTCCTTACGCAATGGTTAAAGGTGAAAAAATTGAAATAGACGAAAATTGATTAAGAAAATGCTGAAGTTTTTTTCTTAAAACCTTAAATTTTTAGCCTAAATATTGATATATTTCTACAAATTCTATATATTTAATTGCTTAAATAACCTCTGATCAAAAATGTTGCATACTTTTAGGCCTCTAGTAAATGCCTTCGATATGAAAAATTTGTGGTTTTGTCTTATTGTTTTATATTATGTAAATAAAATAACTCCTGAACTAATATGTTGCATACTTTTAGGTTTTTCTATTGTAAAGGTTTTATCTTTTAAAGTATAAGCAAACAAAATTATTTTAAATTATTTAAAATGTTAGTAATTTTCAGAATTTTTTTGCAGACTTTTTTCTAATACAAAAATTTAACTTATATTAGAAAATATAATATATATTGCATACTTTTAGGTATTATTATATAAAAAAAACAAAAGATTCCTTTAATCTTAAAATTAAAAAAAAATCTTTTATTTGTTATTTTACATAAATTTATTTAAAATTTCATATTTTAAAAATATAAGTTTAAATCTTAAGCATACTTTTAGGCTTTTATATTGAAAATAATTACAATTACTTCCCCATCAATAAACATTACACCTTAATTTCTCCTGTACCTGTCTTTTATACCTTGAATAAACAAATACTTACAAACATAAGCTTATTAGTGCTGTTGACTTGATTATAAGGACCTGCCTGATTTCCTGCCGGAGGTGTTTGTTTTGTATTAAACTATAAAGAATTTTATATGAGGGAAAAAGTATTTTAGGCATGCAAAATGTGAAATAGCAATAATTAAAGATTTATGTCATGCTAAGTGTTTACGTGAGTTGTTAAATAAAAACACAATATAAATATTATTGTTATTTAAAGTGAAAGTTCAATATTTGTACAAGTCTTTGCCAATATATTCATAAGAATGAATTATGCGAAGAAAAAATATTTGAAAAGGTCATCCTTCAAGGAACCTCCTATTATAATTCATTAGTTTATAAAAAGTTGTAAGAAATGGATTTGAATAAAAAAGAGGAGCAAAATAAGACCTACGATTGATTTTAATCATGTAGCATATTTTTAGGATGTCATAATATATGATTTTCATTGAAATTTTTTAAAAATTTAATAATTTTTTTTAGCTTAATTAGTTTAAGCATTTTAAGGAACAGCCTACAGATATGCAGCACAACTTTTCAGATTTTATTTTAAGTCAAATAAATGTATGAAATTATAGAAATCAATCAACTAAAGTTATATTAAAAAGCTATTTATTGAATCTTACAAGTAGCTAAAAAAACCTAAACCTTTTCGGGAACCCCCTAAAATCACACAACACAAATTCGATGTATTAATTTTAATAGAGAAAGTAAGAGTATAATACTATTTTCTTCAAAAACCTTTAAATTTTTGCTCCTTGTCAAATTTTATAATTTGAATTCTGGGGCCTAATCGCCGCATTCCATATCGATCGAAATAAAAATTATTTCAGAAACATTTCTGTAGCATACTTTCAGGATAATCTAAATAATATTTAACATATAAGATTCACTACATTGTAACTTATTTGTCAAAAGTTCCCTGATAGTAAAAGAATTTTATTAAAACTATATGCTTTGACAAACAAACGAATATGTTTGGATAAAACTTATTTTAACTTTTTAAAATCCCTAAGGTATGTTACACAATATTTAGTTAAAAGTCGGAGTTTTCGACCGATATCGAATGCGATAATTTGGCCCCTATTTTTAACCAAAAACCTTAATTTCAACATAACCCTTGTCTACAGTACTTTAAAGCTCTTTCACATAGCTTTAAGTGTCTTAAAGTATTTTTTGAATGGCTTCATAGGATATCCCTAGAACAAAAGCGATACATTTGTGATGCAACTTCCTTCGAATATTTGCATTCTAAAGCAATTTTTACACTTATATATTTTTAAATATTTACATCCCTATATTTACACTTATAAATATATATAGGATTGTGTTGGTTCTTAACACAATGAAATTGTTAGCAAATTTTGTTATTTTTGGGTACTTGTTTTTCTAACAAAATAAACCATAAACAATAATAACAAAACTAAATTTAAATATTTCTATTAAATATTTGTTAGTAACTATTTATAAGGGAAAACCCGGCAGTTTGAGAATGAGGGACTCTAAAGTTTGTTATGGAGCTTAACTAAATTTTGACCTTTAAAACGGGGGGAAATAGGGTTAAGCTGTTTCATTATCAAATTTTTGTTAAAATTGTACACAAGTAAAATTTATCTAGGTTTATCTAAGGTTGCGCAATAAATACTATCGTAACTCAAAAAATCAAAATTCGGAAACACAATTATCTTTCAGAAACACTTATTATTTTTTGCAAAAAAAATATATATTTTTTTTTCTTTGAAAAATGACAAAACCAAATCAAAATACAGATATTTTTTTGCAAACAAAAAAATTTATTTCCTAAACGACTACTCGGGCTACAAAAAATAATTAAGGATAACTATGAAAGATAATTTTGTTGCCTTTTTTTGACTTTTTTAATCAGTTCAAGAAAATAAACAGTTTTCGAGTTACGCGAATATTTATTGAGCAACCTCCTCCATTTTTTTTATAACGCTATATCACAAAAACGAGAGCTAATATAAAAAACGGTTTGCATCATTGAATTCAGTGTGCTCGATTTATCTCAACCCACTAAGTCTCCCTTTTGTCGGTGAAAAACAGGGGCCAAATTACGGCATTCGATACCGATCGAAATCTTAGATATTTGCAAAACATTTGTATAGCATACTTTAAGGATAACCAAAATTATTTAAAAGATGCACAGTTTACAATATTTTTTATTGAAGTTTTTTGCCAAAAGATGAACAATAGTAACAGAGTTTTAATTGAACTATATCAAAATGGATACCAAATTTCAATAAACGTGTTCCATCGAAGCAACTTTGAACCTCCCTAAAGTATACTTCACAATATTTGCTTAAAATTCTGAGTTTTCGATCGATATCGAATGCGGTAATATGGCCCCAGTTGTCCAAATCGAGCACAGTGCTATAACCCTGTCTTAGTCTACATACATAGTATAACGCCATAGTTTCCAGTCATAGCTCTAGGTGTATCTCTATTAATTACTATAGTTATTTCTGTATTGATATCTCTAGTCATAATTTTAGTGATGTAAATATAGCTCTAGCCATAGCTCTCCTTATTAGAGCTCTAATGACATAGAAAAATAGCTTTAAAAATTGGTAGATTTCCTATAGATTAAATGTATTAATTTAGCCGTAATTAATGTCATTGGTCTAGTCAGTTCTATTATCATACCTTTAGTCATCGATCTATTGTGTAAAAATATTACAGACCTTCAAAAAATATGCAGCATAGCTCTAGTCTTGACTGTAGTCAAGACCCTAGTCAAATCTCTATATATAGCTTTTGTCATTGCTCTAGTAGCTGTCCCATAGTGTCTAAACAAATTAAAACCTTTGTGTTGCCTACTTTAAGGAGGGTTTAGGTGACAAGTTTATTGTGTAACATAACAAATGACAAATAAAATGAATGGTTTTCTTATACATATACATAATTTTAACGTATTTATTGCACTTTCAAAATACTTAAATAAGTTATAAAAATTAGTAAAAATATTGCAGACCACCTAAAAATATGCTACACGATTTCTGTTTTGTTTGAAAATTGCACATATATGGATTTGTATCGAATCTTGTAAATCGCCCCTTGATATCTATATTGTAGCCATTATTTGACAAAATTGTTTCATTACAAGTTGAAACCGTAGGGATTTTTAAATACATACACATGCATATATATATGTATGTGTATGGGTTATACATACATATGATATATGTTATATGTTTAAATTACATAAAATTTCCAAATATGTATGTTTTAGACTAAGATGCTATTTCAATTTCAAAGGATTTTTGTTTGTTTATTTAGGACACAGTGGGTCTTAAAACAAAAGTGGAGATTGAGGTAAATATTTAAATAGGTTGTAAGTTCTTTTTATTAAAGTTATTAAATTTTGAAACAAACTGGTCTCGCAAAATAAAAGGATAACTAAGATTGATAAGGGACAGAAGAAAAAAAAATGGGATGATCAAATAGTCTTAAATATTAAACAAATTTATTTCGAGGGAAAATATCTAGACAAACCAAAGAAAGAAACACATGACAAGGGTTGAGAAGAAATTATCATAAGACACTAAAAATGTACAGTAATCTTGTTTAATAAGTATTAAGGAAAATTTATTTTGGAAAGATTTTAGGTTTTGTATTTTATTAACAAATTGTTTCCACAGTTTTGTTGTCTAGTGTTAAAGTGTTTTAATACAATTTCACATTTACCTTTATGGTTAAGGCTTAAGCTTTTATGTAGTTGTTAAGCTTTAAAATATTTATGTATTTGCAGAAAATTTTCTTATTTCTTTTTATTATAATATTAAGAAAGAGTAAAATTTTTATTTTGCCAAAAAAACAATCATTTGAGCAATTAACAAGTTATTTACAAGCTGATAAGTTTTAGGAATTTTGAAAAAACCTGTTGCATTATTAAAGCCCATAAATCGGAAAGTGTTACAATTTATTAAAGAATAAATATTTCAAAAGGATTGCTACAAAATTTGAGGCAAAAGTAACTTAAGCAATTTTCTAAAACATCCTAAAACTATGCAATAGAATATTTACAATGTTGCTTGGCTAAATATCCAATAGAAAAGTCATTAAAATGATGAACTTTCTATGTAAAATTATGACTTTTCTATAGAAAGTTATCATAATGATTACTTTTCTATAAAAAAGTTATCAAAATAATGAGTTTTCTATAGAAAAGTTATAAAAATGATGACTTTTCTATTAAAAAGTTGTCAAAATTATGACTTTTTTAAAGAAAAAATATCAAAATGATGACTATTCTATAGAAAAGTTAACAAAATAATGACTTATCTATAGACCAATTTTTAAAACGATAGCTTTTCTATAGAAAAGTTATCAATATGATGACTTTTCTAAAGAAATTTTTTTTATCAACTTTTTGATCAAAAATTTTCTATAGGAACTTTTTCATCAAAAACTTTTCCATCAAAAATTTTGTAAAGATTTTTTTTTTCATCAAAAAATTTAAAAAAATATTTTTTCATCAAAAAATTTCCAAAGAAATTTTTTTACAGAAATTTTTTCACCAAAAATTTTCTAAAGAAGTTATTTCATCAAAAATTTTCTAAAGAAATGTTTTCATCAAAAATTTTCTAAAGAAATTTTTTCAACCAACAATTTTCTAAAGAAATTTTTTCATCAAAAAATTACAAAGGAAATTTTTTCATCAAAAAATTTGAAAAGAAATTTTTTCATCAAATAATTTCCAAAGAAATTTTTTCATCAAAAAATTTCCTAAGAAATTTTTTCATCAAAAAATTTCCACAGAAATTTTTTCATCAAAAAATTTCCACAGAAATTTTTTCATCAAATATTTTTTACAGAAAATGTTAACCAAAAATTTTCTAAAAAAGTTATTTCATCAAAAATTTTCTTAAAGAAATGTTTTAATCAATAATTTTTAATGAAATTTTTTCATCAATAATTTTTTGAAGAAATTTTTTCATCAAAAATTTTCCACAGAAATTTTTTTACCAAAAATATTCTAAAGAAGTTATTTCTTTAAAAATTTTTTAAAAAAATTTTTTTATCAAAAATTTTCTAAAGAAATTTTCTTATCAAAAATTTTCTAAAGAAATTTTTTTAATCAAAAATTTTCTAAAGAAATTTTTTTATCAAAAATTTTCTGAAGAAATTTTTTCATCAAAAATTTTCTAGAAAAATTTTTTCATCAAAAATTTTCTAAAGAAATTTTTTCATCAAAAATTTTCTAAAGAAATTTTTCATCAAAAATTTTCTAAAGAAATTTTTTTATTAAAAGTTTTGTAAAGAAATTTTTTTATCAAAAATTTTCTAAAGAAATTTTTTCATCAAAAATTTTCTTTTTCAAGAAATTTTTCATCAAAAATTTTCGAAAAAAAATTTTTCATCAGTAATTTTCTAAAGAATTTTTTTCATCAAAAATTTTTTAAAAAAATTTATCAAAATAAAAATAATATTAAAAGAATGAAGACTTTTCTATAGAAATGTTATCAAAGTTAATAATTGTCTATAAAAAATGCTTAAAGGTATGAGTTTAGAAAACTTTTAATGAGACCCCCTAAAAATATGCTACAATATTAGTATTTCAAATGTTTAGGATTTCGTTATGCAACTGTTGCTGTAAATACCAATTTTTCTATAGAATATTTCTCAAAGTGATTACATTTTTATAGAAAAATTATCAAAATGATATTTTCTATTGAAAATTAATATCAATTTTTTTGCGCAACATCATCTCCTTTTCATTCTTAAAATATTTCTCTCTTGTCTATTTTTTATATATTTTTTTGTAACTTTGTAGCTCATTAAATTTGTTTTAGCTTTTCTTTCTCCCCTATAAGTTTTTTGTTCGATATTTCCCAGTTCCTTTTATCGATAATTGTATTTTAATTATAATACATACATTTTTGTTTTTGCTTCAAACAAATTTTAATTAATTCCCAATCGTCAGTTTACGCTAAACCACATTTTCTTTTGCAAAATTATTTTTAACTTTTTTCTCGTTTTCCCTTTTTTTATTAAAGCTGTTACAAATTAAGTGTAACTATTTATTTGATTGTGTGTTTTTTATTAAGCATAAAATTTGTAGTAGTAGCTGTTATGCTTGTGGGTGTATTTTAATGTATGTATGGGTGTGTCTTTGTCTGTGTGCGGTTTTGGCAACAGCTCAAAACAGTTATTGGCAAAATTAAAAAAAAAGTATAACTGAAATTACAGTTTCGTGGCTCTTTGTTAGTTTGAAAATTCAATATTAAACAAATACAATCAGGCATTTTTCAAACACACACACACGCACATACACAAATGCTTGCCACAGTTTTCTCTTTCATAGGCAAACACCCACACACTCTGGCATATTTATATATTGGTTTCATTTGGTTGTGGATTATTTAATTATTATTGTTTCAGGCCATTATTGTTTAATATAAATTCAGCTACAGTTCACCTTTATAAAGTTTTATGTACATATTTATATAAAATTTTTATGGTTAAAACTATTTCAGTTCTTTTTTTTTCTTTGTTATTTAAAGAAGCAGAATTTTAAAAATGTGAAAAATTTTATTTGTTTCAATATTATGGCCATAAATGTGTTAAAAAAGTTTATTTTAATTAAGAAAAATTGTTCAGAGGCTCAAACTCAGCTCTCGTTTGGTATTAAAATTAATGAGATTTAAAAAATTGTCTAGTATACCTTTTGAAGGTAATCTAGTAATATTAATCAAACTTTAATTCCATAAAGCAATTTTGTTTGATTTAAAAGGATAAATTTACTAAATATTCTATATCAATGAACAAAATTTCTATAGGAAATTTTTGATCACAAAACTTCTATAGGAAATTTTTGATGAAAAAATTTCTATAGAAAATTTTTGATAACAAAATTTCTTTAGGAAATTTTGATGAAAAAATTTCTATAGGAAATTTTTGATGAACAAATTTCTATAGGAAATTTTTGATGAACAAATTTCTATAGGAAATTTTTGATGAAAATATTTGTATAGGAAATTTTTGATGAAAAAATGTCTAAAATAAATTTTGTGATGTAAAGAAATCTATAAGAAAATTTTGATGAAAAAATTTTTTATATAAAATTTTTGATGAAAAAATTTTTATAGGAAATTTTTGATGAAGAAATTTCTATAGGAAATTCTTGATGAAAAAGTTTCTATAGGAAATTTTTGGTAAAAAAGTTTTTTTTTAGAGAATTTTTGATGAAAAAACTTCATTAGAAAATTTTTGATGAAAACATTTCTTTAGAAAATTTTGGATAAAAAAAATTTCTTCAAAAAGAATGACTATTCGCATTTGATCCCAAATCTGTTACATTTATTTATTAATGTAACAGACCAATTTATTGATAAAAAGCTAAAAAAATTTTGCGGAGAAACCAAAATTCTTCGATGCGTTTCGATGGTTGGTTAGGCCACCTCCCCAATTTATACAGATCGAAAAACTCACATTTTTACTTATTTTACAAACAAAACCTTTAAGAATTATGTTCATAAGCCAAAAGTCAAAGCGTAGATCATCGACTGAACAAAACACAAACAATTTTTATAATTTCTTTAGAAAAGTTTTGATAAAACTTTTGATGAAAAAATTTATTTAGAAAATTTCTGAAGATAAGACTTTTTAGAAAATTTTTGATGAAAAATTTCTTAAGAAAAGATTTGATGAAAAAGTTTCTATGGGAAGTTTTTGATGGAAAAATTTCTATAGGAAATTTTTGATGAAAAAATTTCTATAGGAAATTTTTGATGAAAAAATTTGTATAGCAAATTTTTGATGAAAAAATTTCTATAGAAAAATTTTGATCAAAAAATGTTTTTAGAAAATTTTTGATCAAAAAATTTCTTTAAAAAAATGTTGATCAAACAATTTTTTTAGAAAATTTTTGGTAAAAAGATTTCTTTAGAAAATTTTTGGTTTTTTAAAAAAAATTTCTGTAGAAAATTTTTGGTAAAATTTTTTTTTTGAGTCGATAATCTACGCTTTTACTTTTGGCTTATGAACATAATTCTTAAAAGTTATGTTTGTAAATTTAGTAATAATGCGAGGTTTTCGATCTGTTTAAATTGGGGATAATCCTCCTGAAGAGATGGCTTAACCAACCATCGAAACGCGTCGAGGAATTTGGTTTCTCCGCAAACATTTTTTGGCTTTTTATCAATAAATTGGTCTGTTGCATTAATAAATATATGTAACAGATTTGGGATCAAATGCGAATACTTTTTTTTGAAGAAAATTTTTGTTAATAAAATTTCTTTAGAAAATTTTTGGTAAAAAAATTTCTTTAGAAAATTTTTAGTAAAAAAATTTCTTTGGAAAATTTAGGATCAAAAAATTTCATTAGACAATTTTTGGTAAAAAAGTTGCTTTAGAAAGTTTTTGGTAAAAAATTTTCTTTAGAAAATTTTTGATACAAAAATTTCTTTAGAAAATTTTTGATACAAAAATTTCTTTAGAAAATTTTTGATAAGAAAAATTCTTTAGAAAATTTTTAATAAACAAATTTCTTTAGAATAATTTTAAAAAAAAACTTCCTTTAAACATTTTTGATAAAAAAATTTCTTTAGAAAATTTTTGATGAAAATTTTTTTTTTTAAATTTCTGATGAAATTATTTCTTTAGAAAATGTTTGATCAAAAAATTTCTTTAGAAAGTTTTTGATCTAAAAATGTCAATAGAAAATTTTTGATCAAAAAATTTTTTTTGAAAATTTTTGATCAAAAAATTTCTTTAGAAAATTTTTAGTAAAAAAAATTCTTTAAAAAATTGTTGGTTAAAAAAATTCCTTTAGAAAGTTTCTAGGAATAAGATTTCTTTAGAAAATTTTTGGTTAAAAAATTTCTTTGGAAAATTTTTGGTACAAATATTTCTTTAGAAAATTTTTGATAAATAAGTTTGTTTAAAAATTTTTGATAAAGAAATTTCTTTAGAAAATTTTTTTTAAAAAAATTTTGTAAGAAAATTTTTGTAAAAAGATTTCTTTAGAAAATTTTTGGTAAAAAAATTTCTTTGGAAAATTTTTGATAAAAGAGTTTGTTTACAAATTTTTGGTAAAAATAATTTCTTTAAAAAATTTTTAATAAAAGAATTTCTTTAGAAAATTTTTGACGAAAAAATTTCTTTAGAAAATTTTTGATGGAAAAATTTCGTTAGAAAATTTTTGATGAAAAAATTTCTTTACAAAATTTTTGATGAAAAATTCTTTACAATATTTTTGATGAAAAAATTTCTTTAGAAAATTTTTGATGAAAAAATTTCTTTTCGTTGTTGATGAAAAATTTTATATAAAAAAGTTTCTATAGATTTTTTTTTTCAAACTTTCTATGGATAACTTTTGTAAGGTATTGATTTAAATGAAATTATTGTGAAATGATTAAAATTAGTGCAGTTTTTCAAATAGATTTTTTCATTTAATTTTATTACTATTTTTACCATATTATTAAAATCTTTTAATCTCGTCAGTTGACTTTATTAGCTTTATTATTTAATTTTAGTATTGTTTTGTTTGTCTTTCCATAAAAACCCCAAATTATTTTATAACCTTTTATTCAATAATCCTTAAAATTCATTAGTAGCATTAAATCCTAAGCCGTAAATACACAAATACACACACACAATTACCCACCAAATCCTATAAATTATTTATTTTTGAATTTGTTAATGTAGTTTTTAAACAATACAAATAAATTCATTATAATATTAAAGTCCATTTTACCAATGTTAACTAAGTCATTTTTTCTATTTTTGCTGTAGAAAAAAAATTTGTATTAAAAATATGCAAGATATTATTTCAATTTTCATTTGAAAAATTTAATTTATATATTATTAACATAAACTAATAATAATTTTATAATATTGTAATATTGTATTGATGGTAAGTATATTATTATTTTGCTAAAGCTTACAATCCTTACGCACACTCTAACACAATCCCATTTTAATAAATGAAGTTTTGTGCAAATATTTTTGTATGGGTATGTCTGTGTGTGTATTTGCCTGGCCATTAATATTTAATATAACAAAAGAATTTATTATTGTACTAAATCTCATTTATAAATATTTATCTATATAATAATAGTTATATTTAGCAAAAATACTTTTGGTTGCAAACATTTCTAGCCAACAAAATATTTTATAGATTTTCCATACAAATTCCATGATTATGAAATATTAATAAATATTAAAACTGAAATAAGCTTAAAATTATATGCAAAATAAAATATGTATATAATACTAATCTCATATCTATATATGAACAGCCAAAAACACATAATAAATATTATATTAGTTAGTAACAATGATAAGCAGATGTGTATATTTAGGACATGAAAGTCTGGGAAAATAATAATTTAAATAAATATTTAAATTTTAGATGATGAGAGTGTATACGAAAAGTTTTTAAAAAATTTTAGAAAAAGGAGAATCTAATTTTTTCATCAAATATTTACCTTAGAAATTTTTTCATCAAAAATTTTCTTAAAAAAATTTGTCATCAAAAATTTTGTAAAGACATTTTTTGATAAAAAATTTACTAAAGAAAAATTTTTTAAAGAAATTTTTTCATCAAAAATTTTCTAAAGAAATTTTTTCATCAAAAATTTACTAAAGAAATTTTTTTTAACAAAAATTTACCAAAGAAATTTTTTTTAACAAAAATTTACTAAAGAAATTTTTTTTAACAAAAATTTACTAAAGAAATTTTTTTTATCAAAAATTTACTAAATAAATTTTTTTATCAAAAATTTACTAAATAAATTTTTTTATCAAAAATGTACTAAATAAATTTTTTTATCAAAAATTTACTAAATAAATTTTTTTATCAAAAATTTACTAAAGAAATTTTTTTATCAAAAATTTACTAAAGAAATTTTTTTATCAAAAAATTTACTAAAGAAATTTTTGATCAAAAATTTTATAAAGAAGTTTTTTGATCAAAAATTTTCTAAAGAAATTTTTTGATCAAAAATTTTCTAAAGAAATTTTTTGATCAAAAATTTTCTAAAGAAATTTTTTGATCAAAAATTTTCTAAAGAAATTTTTTGATCAAAAATTTTCTAAAGAAATTTTTTGATCAAAAATTTTCTAAAGAAATTTTTTGATCAAAAATTTTCAAAAATTTTCTAAAGAAATTTTTTGATCAAAAATTTTTTAAAGAAATTTTTTGATCAAAAATTTTCTAAAGAAATTTTTTGATCAAAAATTTTCTAAAGAAATTTTTTGATCAAAAATTTTCTAAAGAAATTTTTTGATCAACAATTTTCTAAAGAAATTTTTTGATCACAAATTTTCTAAAGAAATTTTTTGATTTTTTTATCAGAAATTTTTTGATCAAAAATTAATTAAAGAAATTTTTTGATCGAAAATTTTCTAAAGAAAATTTTTGATCAAAAATTTACTAAAAAAAATTTTTTTGATCAAAAATTTTCTAAAAAAATTAGAAAATTTACTACTGAAATTCTTTTATCAAAAATTAATTAAAGAAATTTGTTGATCAAAAATTTACTATAGACATTTTTGATCAAAAATTTACTAACGAAATTTTATTAACCAAAATTTACTAAAGAATTTTTTTCATCAATAATTTCTTTGAAATTTATATAGAGTTTTAGCATTTCCAGTTTCTATTTACTTGCTTTCAGAAGATCAAATAATTCGCTGCTATTAATTTAAAAGTAACAATAAAAAGTTTAACAAAGACATTTCCTCTTTACAAGAATTTCAGAAAACTTTTCTGCAACTCATTTTAGAATACAAAGAACAGTCAAGTAGATAACAGGAATGTGTGTTGTCAGTTCTTTTAGCATTTAATTATAGTTAAATAAATTTGAAAATCGTATTTATTTCGAGTTAAAATACAATTAACCCTTTAGTTAGTGCAAGAATTTAACCCATTCCTATATTTCTACATATTACTAAAAGATCGATTTTAAAATTTTTAAAGATTATAATTGCAGAATAAATTTTTTAAGGCTATTCACGAATTACAGAGTTAAAAAGAATATAGTCAATCATTTTGAACATCCCAAAAGTATGCAACATTATTTCTTAAATTATAGCGGATAGAGTGTAAACATTGTTCTCCTCCCCCAAAGCGTTTAAAATTGATTTGACGTAAGTTACAACTGTAAATTTTTACTATTAAAACACGTCATAGAAAAGATGTTCCAGAGATTATATAAAAGTACTAATGCAAGTTTTCACCAGCATATTTTTTGTTCTTATCTCAAAATACTTAAGCTTATTTTGCATATTTCTTTTCACACGCTCATAAGACATTCCCTTAATACATTTGGAGAACTTATGTATGTATGTTATATATACATACGTTTATATTTTCTTATAAAACTTACAACACCTGCTGTTGTTAGCTTATACGTAATACAAGAGCAATTGTTAAAACGGAAATCGTGAAAGTAAGAAGTTTCTTAATTCATTTTCTTTTGTTAAAGTTGTATTATAAAATAAAATGAAACTGTGCAATTGTTCTTTAGCTGACGGGTAAAACGAAGAATTTTTTTTCCTTTAAAAACTATTATAATATTTTCTTAACTTACGATGCAAAAGATAATGATGTAAGATGATAAATAATATAAATGTTAATCGCTTATTTATCTGAAAAGTCAACAAAACTTTTTAAAATTTTTGACAAAAAAATTTCTAAAAATATATTTCGATGAAAAATTTCTGTAGAAACATTTTGATGAAAAAATTTCTTTTGAAAATTTTTCAAGAAAAAGTTTTTTTTAGAAAGTTTTTGATGAAAAAATTTCTTCACAAAGTTTTTGACAAAAAAATCTATAAAAAAATTTTATTTTTGATAAAAATGTTTCTTAAGAAAATGTTTGATAAGAAAATTTCTTTAAAAAATGGCTGATGAATAAGTTGCAATAGAAAATTTTTGTTAAACAATTTACTTCAGGAATTTTTTTTTGGAAAAATTTCATTAAAATTTTTTTTTTTTTTAAAATTCCTTTAGAATTTTTTTTTTAAATTTTTGACAAAAAAATTTTCTTATAAAATTTTTGACAAAGAAATTTTTTTAGAAAATTTTTTATGAAGAAATGAAAAAAAATGTCGATGAAATTTTTTTTATAAAATTTTTGATAAATATGTTTTTACAGAAAATTTTTGATAAAAAAGTTTCTATCGAAAATGTTTGATAAAAAAGTTTTAATAGAAAATGTTCCATTAAAAAGTTTCTATAGAAAATTTTTCATATAAAAGTTTCTATACAAAATTTTCGAATTTTTATAGAAATTTTTGATGAAAAAGTTTCTATAGAAAATTGTTCATGAAAAAGTTTCAATAGAAAATTTTTGATGAAAAAGTTTATATAGAAAATATTTAATAAAAAAGTTTTTATAGAAAATTTAAAAAAAAACGTTTATATAAACAATTTTTGATGAAATTGTTTCTAAAAAATTTTTTTGTAGAAAAAAGTTTTAATAGGAAGTTTTTGTTAAAAAAAAGTTTCAATAGAAAATTTTTGTTAAAAATTCTTTAGAAAATTTTCGATAAACAAATTCCTTTGGGAAATTTTTGATGAGCAAGCTTTTTAGAAAGTTTTTGATACAAAAAAATTCTTTATAAAATTTTTGATAAAAAAATTTCTTTAGAAAATTTTTTATAAAAAGATTTCTTTAGAAAATCTTTGGTGAAAAAATTTCTTTAAAAAATGTTTAACAAAAAAAATTCTTTAAAATATTTTTGATGAAAAAAATTTCTTTAGAAAATTTTGGTGGAAAAATTTCTTTGGAAAATTTTTGATGAAAATATTTCTTCAGCAAATTTTTGATGAAAAAAATGTCAATAGAAAATTTTTGATGAAAAATTTCTAAGAAATATTTTTGATGAAGAAATTTATTAGGAAATTTCGGATGAAAAAATATCTTTAGAAAATTTTTGGTGAAAAATTTTTTTTAGAAAATTTTTGGTGAAAAAATTTTTTTTAAAAATTTTTAATAAAAAAATTTCTTTAAAATATTTTTGATGAAAAAAATTCTTCACAAAATTTTTGGTGAAAAAGTTTCTATAGAAAATTATTGATGAAAAAGTTTCTAGAGAAAATTTTGATGAAAAAGTTTCTATAGAAAATATTTGATGAAAAAGTTTTTATAGAAAATTTTTGATGAAAAAGTTTCTATAGAAAACTTTTGTTAAAAAAGTTTCTATAGAAAATTGTTGTTAATAAAGTTTCTATAGAAAATTTTTGTTAAAAAAGTTTGTATAAAAAGTTTCTATAAGAAATTTTTGCTAAAAAGTTTCGTTAAGAAATGTTTCTTAAAAAATTTTCTATAGAAAATTTTTGTTTAAGTGGTTTTTATAGAAAATTTTTGTTAAAAACAAATATTTTGATACAACAGTTTCTATAGAAAAATTTTAATAAAATAGTTAATATTAAAAAAATTTTTGATATAAAAATTTCGTTAGAAAATTTTTGATGAAAAATTTTTTTTTAATTTTTTTGTTAAAAAAGTATCTATAGAAAATTGTTGTTAAAAAAGTTTCTATAAGAAATTATTGATTAAAAAATTTTATAGGAAATTTTTAGCAAAAAAAAATTTCTATGAAATTTTTTGATAAAAGAATTTCTATAGAAAATGTTTGATAAAAAGTTTCTAAAGAAAATTTTTGATACAGAAGTTTTTATCGAATCTTGTTGAAACTTTTTCTAAAGAACATTTTTTAAGCATGTTTTTTTAGAAAATTTTTAATGAAAAATATTTTTGTAAAAAAAGTTTCTATAGAAAATTTTTGTAAAAAAAGTTTCTATAGAAAATTTTTGTTAAAAAAGTTTCTATAGAAAATTTTTGTTAAAAAAGTTCCTATAGAAAATTTTTGTTAAAAAAGTTTCTATAGAAAATTTTTAATGAAAAATTTTTTTTACAAAATTTCGATTAAAAAATTTTTTTAGAAAATTTTTCAAGAAAAAATTTCTTTACAAATGTTTAAGTGCAAAAAATTCTCTAGAAAATTTTTGATGAATGAATTTTTTTTTTGAAAATTGTACATGAAAAAGTTTCTTTAGGAAGGTTTAAAAAATTTTTGATCAAAGAATTTTATTTTGAAAATTTTTCATGAAAAAGTTTCTTTAGAGAATTTTTGAGGAAAAAATTTGCATAGAAAATTTTGGTGCCAAAAATTTCTTAAAAAATTTTCTAATGAAATTTGACTATGAGTAAAGTGCTTGCTTGTAGATAGCAATTGAAAATATTTTGTGTGCAAAACTTAGAAACTTTTTGACGATTTAAAATTTAACCCTGTGTCTTGTCCAGTGCTCTAGCTTTCTCTATCTATCGTTTTAATTTTGTTTATTTGAAAAAGTTTATATTTTCTTTTATTTTCTACCAGCTAATTAGTATTCTTAATTACAACTTTAGAAAACTTGCTTCATGTTTATTTTTTCCTCCATAACAAAAAAAAAAAGGACGTTCTTCCCTTTCCAGTAATTTCCAGCTACAATTAAATGTTATTTTCTCTCTATAAGAAAATATATAAAATACAAGAAAAATAGACTAAAAATGAAGTTGATAATTACGTTGTTTATAAAAATGAAAACAAAAACCAATAGAAAAAAATCTTCCCAAAAAATAGACAATACTCGTAACAACGAAAATTAAGTTTTAAAATAAAACTTTGTACATGTTTTGCTTAACGATGAGCAGGACATCGTAGATCGTTTTGCTAAAATAAACGCATTTTATATAACAATTTCAGTAAATGTTTTCTACCCGGTAAGTGGCCGTTCATAAATGTTAATAAAGTTAAAGTTTTGTTTTGTGAATAGAGGGCAAGGAGCTTAGAAATGCGTAATTGTATGATATTTTTAGTATTTTTTTTTTTAGAATTCTAACAATAAAATAAAAGTTTATTTCGAAACAAAAAGAGAACAAATGCAAACGGATGTTGGTAAATAAATATATATAACTATTGTTTTTTAGATGCAAAATAAATATTTAGAAACTTTTGAGTTTTTTAATTTTATTGGTAGAATGAATTTCACAACTCTTTAACTAAGGATTTCAAGAAATTTGAAATAATTTTTAATTTTGGATGAAATTACTTTTTTAATAAAAAAATTTCTATAGAAAATATTGAATGAAAAAATTTCTATAAGTAATTTTTGATCAAAAAATTTCTATAGGAAATTTTTGATGAAAAAATTTCTATAGCTAATTTTTGATGAAAAATTTCTATGGAAAACTTTTGATGAAAAAATTTCTAAAGAAAGTATTTCAGAAAAAAATTTCTATTGGAAATTTTTGACAAAAAATTTCTATAGGAATATATTGATGAAAAAAATTCTGTAAGAAAAAATTTTTGAAGAAAAAATTTCTCTAGAGTATTTTTAATGAGAAAATTTCTTTTAGAAAATTTTTGATGAAAAAATTTCTTTAGAAAATTTTTGATCAAAAAATTTCTTTAGAAAATTTTTGTTAACAAAAATTTCTTAAATAAATTTTTGCTGAAAAAGTTTCTTTAGTAAATTTTTCTTGACAAAAATTTCTTTAGTAAATTTTTGTTACATAAGTTAACAAAAATTTCTTTAGAAAATTTTTGATCAAAAAATTTCTTTAGAAAATTTTTGATCAAAAAATTTCTTTAGAAAATTTTTGATCAAAAAATTTCTTTAGAAAATTTTTGATCAAAAAATTTCTTTAGAAAATTTTTGATCAAAAAATTTCTTTAGAAAATTTTTGATCAAAAAATTTCTTTAGAAAATTTTTGATCAAAAAATTTCTTTAGAAAATTTTTGATCAAAAAATTTCTTTAGAAAATTTTTGATCAAAAAATTTCTTTAGAAAATTTTTGATCAAAAAATTTCTTTAGAAAATTTTTGATCAAAAAATTTCTTTAGAAAATTTTTGATCAAAAAATTTCTTTAGAAAATTTTTGATCAAAAAATTTCTTTAGAAAATTTTTGATCAAAAAATTTCTTTAGATAATTTTTGATCAAAAAATTTCTTTAGAAAACTTTTGATCAAAAAATTTCTTTAGAAAATTTTTGATCAAAAAATTTCATTAGAAAATTTTTGATCAAAAATTTCTTTACAAAATTTTTGATCAAAAAATTTCTTTACAAAATTTTTGATCAAAAAATTGCTTTAGAAAATTTTTGTTAAAAAAATTTCTTTAGAAAATTTTTGTTAAAAAAATGTCTTTAGAAAATTTTTTTTAAAAAAATGTCTTTAGAAAATTTTTGTTAAGAAAATGTCTTTAGAAAATTTTTGTTAAGAAAATGTCTTTAGAAAATTTTTGTTAAAAAAATGTCTTTAGAAAATTTTTGTTAAAGAAATTTCTTTAGAAAATTTTTGATCAAAAATTTTTTTTATAAAATTGTTGAACAAGAAATTTCTTTAGAAAATGTTTGATCAAAAAATTTCATTAGAATATTTTATATTCTTTTAAAATTTTAGAAAATTTTCTATCTAAAAATTTGTTTAGAAAATTTTTGTTAAAGAAATTTTTAGAAAATTTGTGATCAAAAAATATCTTTAGAAAATTTTTGATTAAAAAATTTTTTTAGAAAATTTTTTTTTTTACAAAATTTTTGTTAACAAAAATTTCTTAAATAAATTATTGATGAAAAAATTTCTTTCATAAATTTTTGGTAAAAAAATGTTTAAGTCAATTTTTGATGAAAAAATTTCTTAAGTAAATTAAAAATATAAAGTCTATGTATAAATTTCATTTTAAAGATTTTAAGATTTTGTATTTATATTTTTATATTTTCTTCCAAGTTTTTAAATATTTGTTTCTGCATTACTTATTTCTCACTTAAGCTATTCTACACCCACAAAGAGCTCCTTAAGACCTAAGCTAGAAAATTTATTTAACATATTTTTATTTTATATACTTTAGTTGACTTTCCTTGGCTGCAATTCTCAGTCGCACAAAGAAATTCTTAAAACTTAACTACAATTCACAGCTAAGAACTCGGTTACTAAGGCCATTGCAAAAAATCCTTAATAATACTAAAAAAAATAAAATATATAGCTTTTAGATTTTTTTGTTGTTTATTACATTTATTTTTCCAGTTTTAAATTCTTAAGAGACTTTTAAATTTTCCATAACTCAGGTTAGAAAGTTTGGCATTATTTCGAATAAAAAAAGTTCATTACGTAAACAATAAAAATTGTGGCTGGAGTTATTTAAGCCGCATTTTGAATTAACTCTAAAGTAAAAGTATTATAAATTAAGCATTATATGAGGCGTATGATTAATATTATTTTAATTTTTTTTCCTTTTGTTAAATAAATTTTCATTTTATGACTTTTTTATAACTTTTTATATACATTTATAAGATTTATATATATATTTTTTTTAATGAGTTTGTTTGTTCTTTAATTAGTCTAGACGACTTTTGCTCCATTTCCTTTTTCCTTTGCAAAACGGGTGAAAAAAAACTGTTCCTGCCTGGTTTTCAATTTCTTGCTTTTAGCTGAAATTAAATCAATATTTAAACATGAAAATAATTCAGGTCTATGGGTTTGGCAGTTCACCCTAGAAAGAGATGAATCAGCCAATTAAATATTTGGTAAAGACAAAAAATATGACTTAATTTTTTTTCTTACTTTTGAAATTTTGTTGCTAAATGCATTTTTTCAATAAATAACTTCAGTTTCTCAGAAATCAATAAAATACCGAAATCGTTCAAATACTAAAATTATCAATATGAATTTCAAAAAACTTTGGCCTAAATCGCATCATTCGATATTGATTAAAATCTTTAGTAAATTATTGATCTAAAAATTTCTCTAGTAAATTTTTGATCAAAAAATTTCTTTAGTAAATTTTTGATCAAAAAATTTCTTTAGTAAATTTTTGATAAAAAAATTTCTTTACTAAATTTTTGATCAAAAACTTTCTTTAGCAAATTTTTGTACAAAAAATTTCTTTAGTAAATTTTTGATCAAACAATTTTTTTAGTCAATTTTTGATCAAAAAATTTCTTTAGTAAATATTTGATCAAAAAAGTTCTTAAGTAAATTTTTGAACCAAAAATTTCACTAGTAAATTTTTTATCAAAAATTTTCTTTAGTAAATTTTTGATCAAAAAATTTCTTTAGTAAATTTTTGATCAAAAAATTTCTTTAGTAAATTTTTCATCAAAAAATTTCTTTAGAAAATTTTTGATTAAAAAATTTCTTTTGTAAATTTTTGATCAAAAAATTTCTTCAGTAAATTTTTTATGAAAAAATTTCTTTAGTAAATTTTTGATCAAAAAATTTCTTTAGTAAATTTTTGATCAAAAAATTTCTTTTGTAAATTTTTGATCAAAAAATTTCTTTAGTAAATTTTTGATCAAAAAATTTCTTTAGTAAATTTTGATCAAAAAATTTCTTTAGTAAATTTTTGAACAAAATATTTCTTTAGCAAATTTTTAATCTAAAAATTTCTTTAGTCAATTTTTGATCAAAAAATTTCTTTAGTAAATTTCGAAATCGAATGCGGCTATTTGGTCCCTTAACTAAATTCAAATTTGAAGCTCTCATAAAATTACTTTTAAAATCCAACCGCAAAACAATCCTTAAAATCCTTTACTTGAACATAAATCTTTAATTTTTTTTCTTATTTTAAGTTTCAAAAAAATACTTAATATTTTTTTTCGATTTTTTTCTCTAACTCAAGGTTACGCATTTATGTTAAAACATTAAAAAATATTTATATATTAAAAGTGGAAAAGAATATATACATAAAAATGTGAACAAAAGTGTTTTACTTATGCCAGTGAAGCAAATCTGCAAAAATACAAACAAAAAAATATTTGCTGGAAAAAAAATCTCTAAAGAAAATTGTTGAATAAATATTTGTGAAAATTTTTGTGTTTATTTTCTCTCTATCTCGAATTATGTACGATATTTAAATATTTTCTTGTTAACATACATTTTATATAAGTACCAGTACATGTATGAAAAGAGACCTTGACTTAAATAAAATCTATTTTTTTTTATACAAATTTTAAGGATTATTAGAAAAATGCAAATTTGAAATTCGGTGGAAAAAAGTTCATGTTTAATAAGTTGGGAAAGGAAATTAAAAGATGGTAAATAAAGTGAGCATATGTTAAGGGAAACTTGAAATACAAATTATAATAAGAGTAAATTTAAAAAAAAAAAATTTTTTGATGAAAAAATTTCTATAGGAAATTTTTGATGAAAAACTTTCTATAGGAAATTTTTCATAAAAAAATTTCTATAGGAAATTTTTCATGAAAAAATGTCTATAGGAAATTTTTCATGAACAAATGTCTATAGGAAATATAGGAAATTTTTGATGAAAAAATTTCTTAGGAAATTTTTGATGAAAAATTTCTATAGGAAATTTTTGATGAAAAAAGTTCTATAGGAAATTTTTGATGAAAAAATTTCTGTTGAGCTCAGGAGGTAGTGGGGATGCACTGGAGGAGGAATAAGAAATCAATTATCAATTTCTCTGAGCCAATGAACAAAATAATGTTTAATTATTTTGTTGCTCAGAAAAGACCAAAATTCCAATTGGATTACAGGGAGATATGAAATAAAACAAACAAAAGGATTAGGTTTTGCAATTTGGAATAAAGGAATTTTTTTATTACCTTACGGTTCGAATGTTGTAACGAGAAGAACTTATTTCTAAAACGGAAGCAGGTTCCTTGACATTTTAGACCAAGACGAGGCCATGTTTAGGCCTTAAACATGAGCGAGATAGATAGTTATTTCGATAACTATCTATCTGTCAAATAGTTTTTATATTGGGAAAGTAAAACATGATGCGAAAAATAAAGGTAGCCGTTATGTTGCAACGTAATGTTGGTAATGCAGTTTTGGCATTAACATTACCGCCCGCCTTGCTGTATTCACGCAAACAGAAATGGAGAAACTCATATTGGTCATGTCAAAGAACCGCTTCTGAAAAAAGGATACAAATTTGGATTAAAATTTCAATTTTTTTTTTATAAAAATTCATGAACTTAAAACTAATGGTATAAATGTATAATTTAAAGTATTACATTATAAATTTGGATTTAGAATAGAAGATTAAGGATATATATGATACGTTTTGTATTTTGCCTTAAAGTGCATTTCATTATTTTAGAGTGAGCATGGACCATATATGACCCAACCAAAGATAGTGCTTTGGGCTGTAGGAAACCCAGTACGAGAAAATACGCCCTCACGAATGACCTTAGGATAAAGGTCCGCACCTAGAACCATATCTATTGAGGCCGATTCATAAAATTCAGAGTCGGCAAGGAAAAGGTCGCGAAAATTCTTTTTATATGATGCAGGAAGCGACTCTGATGGAGTTCGGCGAGTCATTCGATTGTCGACTCTAAATGTTCCCTCAATCTTCGATGTCGAGTCAAAACGAGACTTCAACACAATTGGACAAAGAGTTTCATCATGTAGTGTAAACGATGTGAGGTTTAGTTTCTCTACTAACTTCTTGGATACGCGACTAATCGCTGATGCGGAATCCAGTAGGCATCTTGCGTGTGAAGTTGTAGGAGAAACTTTTACAAGAACCGTTGGCAACAAGACAAGTGTATTTTGTCTCACAATTGATGTTAAAGATGTCGATTTGGATAAGGATTGGGATGAAGTCTCTTTGGAAAGATTCGAGCGTGGTTTAGCATTGCGTGAAGTTGTGGCGTTGCGCGATGATGAGGCTGGTTCCGAAGAGGATGATCTGGAACGAGATCTTGTAGATAGTAAGTCCTTAGCCAGCCTTGGATTTACGTGTAGCAATGTGTGGTGTTGTTTGTGGCAATGCTTACATCCATGCTTTGATATGCAAGTGCCTTGAGAGTGTTTGTGAGCCAGGCAGTTTTTGCAATATTTATACTTGCGTACTGCTCCAAGACGATCTTGCATGTTCATTGCAAGAAATTTTCTGCAAGTTCTCAGTGGATGTGGACGCTTGCATATCCTGCATGGAAAAGGAGCTTTAGATTTGGAGGAACGGATCGCATTTTTAGGCATCTGGAAAAGAATTAAATTATAAGAAAAGAAGAAAAAGTATTGAAAGTGAAGCCGAAGTTTAGGATTGTGCAAACAGAAGGACGAGTTTTACTATTGGACGCGTTATAATCCCTCGTTGTGTCAAAACATCGGCAACACGCACACGGTTATCAGAACCAGTATAAACTTTGGTGATTCTTCCAAGTCGCCAAGAGTTTGGTGGAAGATTTTCGTCTTTTACGACAACCAGTGAACCTTCTTGGAGATTCTGTTCAGGTCTCTGCCATTTTACTCTCTTATGGAGTTCTTTTAAGTATTCACTTTTCCATCGTTGACAGAAGGATTGGTGAACTAGCTTTAATCGTTGCCATCGATTGGAAATGGATGTATATGAATCGCTCACCGGGGGATCAATAGGTGAAAGGATTGGAGATCCAATAAGGAAATGCCCTGGAGTTAGAGCTGAAAGGTCTGTAGGATCTGTGGACATTGGAGAAATCGGTCTGGAGTTTAAGCACGCTTCAATCTTGGACAACAAGGTGGATAATTCTTCGTGGGTGTACTTGAAACAGCCCGCTGATTTCCGGAAATGTGCTTTGAAGCTTTTCACTCCAGCTTCCCAAAGCCCACCCATATGAGGAGCGCCTGCCGGAATAAAATGCCATGTTACATTCTGATGAGCATAGTTTGCGTGGATTCGCTGTTGCGAGGTTTGGATGAATTCCTTAGCTATGATCCTGGATGCCCCAACAAAGTTGGTTCCATTGTCGGAGTATACATGCAGCGGACATCCACGTCGGGAAACAAACCGACTGAAGGCTGCTAGGAATGCAGGAGTCGAGAGGTCGGATGTAGCCTCTAGGTGAATCGCCTTTGTCGAGAAACAGACAAATACGCAAACATATCCTTTGGTTATGCGACAAGCTCGACCAGAATAGCTCTTTACATCAAAGGGCCCAGCGAAGTCTATACCTGTACGTGTAAAAGGACGAGTGATTTCACAACGCTCGGATGGTAATGAAGCCATAATCTGTCTCTGACACCGTTTTTTGTATATTAAACATGGCTTGCAATGGTTTATCGTCGTTTTAATCAAGTTCTTCGCCTTCGGGATCCAATATTGCATCCGTAAAAGTCTCAGGACTAATTGGTTCCCACCATGTAAACTGATGTCGTGGATAAAGCGCACAAGAAGTCTTGCAAATTGGCAATTATATGGAATAATAACCGGGTATCTTTCGCTGTAGGACAATTCAGGAGAGTGTTCAAGCCTACCACAAGATCGAATCAAGCCTTCTTCGTCAAGAAAAGGGTTAAGATTTAGAAGATCGCTAGATTTTGGAACAACTTGTTTTGAGGCGAGTGCTTTGTACTCATTTGGAAATGCTACTTTTTGGCAAACTTTGATTAGTTGATCACGAACGGAATTTATTTCGGAACTAGAAAGAACAGTGGACTCTTTATAGAAACTGGAACGATAATTCGGATGAGTCCTGTAATATAATCTATAAACGTAAGCTAGTATGCGCATAGCTTTGGCAAATGAGGAAAATCTTTCTAGTAAGTCTTCAAATTCGGAAAAGTACGTAAAGTGTGCTCGAACAGTTTTTACTTCTAAGTCAGTATCTGCACTTTCTGGATAATTGGACTTAGGCCAGTCATACTGAGGATGTTGAAGCCATGATGGACCAAACCACCATATCATGCTGTTTGTCAACTCTTGTGGACTGACACCACGGCTTGCAAGGTCTGCAGGATTTTCTTCGGAGACAACATGCTTCCATCTGTTAAAAGGGACTATTTCGGTTATCTTTGATACACGATTGGCCACAAATGTAAGCCAATGACACGGTGCTTTGGCGAGCCAGGACAACACAATTGTTGAATCTGTCCAACAGAATATAGAATATTTATCTAAGTCTAACGTCGGCAGCAGGCTATCGATCATTTCAGCTAGCAAAAGGGCACCACATAGTTCTAGTCTGGGAATCGACAACGTTTTGATTGGGGCCACTTTAGTCTTCGAAGAAATCAAGTGCGTATGGATAGATGATTTGGTGGATATTCGGATGAATAGAGCTGCAGCGTATGCCTTTTCTGAGGCATCGCAAAATCCATGGAACTGGACATCTGAATTTGGAATATAACCAATCCATCGCGGAATGCGTATGGAATTGATTGATGGATAATTATCTTCGAAAGATTTCCATTGATTTAAGGTATCCGGAGCAAGATTTTCGTCCCAATCGGTGCCATCTATCCAGATTTTTTGCATAATAATCTTTGCCAGGACAATACAGGGCGATAGCCAACCTGCAGGATCAAACAGCTTGGCGATTCTCGATAGGGCTTCACGCTTCGTATACATCAAAGACTTCGGGAATGAGTCCGTATTGAAGTAAAAATCATCGGAGCAAGCGTTCCAGCGAATTCCTAGTGTTTTCGCCGAACTATTGTCCTCAAATCTCAGGAAATTCTCGTGGAGTAAGTGATCTGGAGGAATATCTGCCAAAATGTCCTTTGAATTGGAAGTCCACTTTCTCAGCTCGAATCCAGCTGAATGTAGAGCTTGAATAAGCTCATTCCTGCCCAGAATAGCATCTCGTTTGGAATGAGCCCCAGACAAAACATCGTCGACATACATGGATGTACGAAGGATGGAACTAGCTTTTGGATAACTGTTCTGAACATCATCTGCCAATCGTAGGAGCGTTCGAATGGCCAGATATGGTGCACAATTCACACCAAACGTAACAGTTTTTAGCTCGTAGTCACAAATCGGATCGTTTGGACTACTTCGGAAAAGTATTCTCTGGAATGGAGTGTGGCTTGGATCGACTAGGATTTGTCGATACATTTTCTGAATATCTGCGTTAAACACAAATTTGTAGAAACGCCATCGAAGAATCAATAGGGTCAAATCATTTTGGAGTATAGGACCGACGTGAAGAATAGAGTTTAGGCTCAATCCATTGGATGATGGCGATGATGCGTTGAAGACCACGCGCACCTTAGTTGTAGCGCTGTCTGGTTTGATAACCGCATGATGTGGAAGATAGTATACGGCTGGGTTCTCGGAATGCTTAAGAAAATTCACCTTAGTCATGTGACCAAGTTCCTCGTATTCACGAACTACACGATCATATTCGACTTTAAAATCTGGAGTTCTATTTAGCCTAGCCTCATTGCGCAGAAATTGGGCCATCGCACTGGACCGGGAGTTGCCTAAACAATTACTATTTCGGAAATTTTCTTTGAAAGGTAACGATACTATGTACCTACCATCTGGATTTCTATGAGTAGATTTGACATAAAGATCCTCGCAAGCTCTATCGGATTGGGACATGTGGTTCTTCCTTGGAAGATTCTCCACCTCCCAAAAACGTGAAATCTCTTTATCCAAAGAGATTTCACAGAAATTTGAAACTATATTGACTTTTGAATTGCAGGCGCTGGATACTGGACCGGTCAGAATCCAGCCAAAGATTGTCTCCTGAGCAATCAGTGACTGGCAAACATTGTGTCGAATCCCTGAACCGATAATGGAAGGGAAAATATCACCTCCAATTAAAATATCAATCTTAGAACTACAATGGAATTTTGGATCAGCCAAAGGAATATCTGGAAGAGTGGAAAATGCTGACCTAGGAAGGGACTGAGAGGGAAGATTGGAAGATAGTTGAGGAACCACTAGAGCTGTAACCGGAATTTCTACTTTTTGATCTACTTCAGAACTAAGAATAAAGGAGCATTGACGATGAACTTTTGCCGAAATCGAATTATTTAAACCTGAAATCTGAGCCTTAATTCTTTGGAATGGAAGTTTTAGTAAGTTAAATAAGCGATCAGAGATAAAGGTACCCTCGGATCCGGAATCGATTAATGCGCGTAACCTAAATCTCTGTCCCAAATGACATACACTTACTAACGCTGTTCCTAACAACACACTCTTAGAATTAGTAGCAAAACACGATTGAACTACACCAGATGTTGAAGGCTTTGTGGACTGTATGTTCGGATTGTTTTGAGAAAAGGAAGGAGAATTTGGATTCAAATTACTGTTTTGACTAGAGTTTGGAGCTGGATTACTGTAAGCATGATCAGTTTCTCTATGCAGCAGAGTATTATGTTTTTTATTGCATTTATAGCAGCTATGCTTACTTGTGCAATTTTTAACACAATGTGATTTCGAGAAACAATTCAAACAAAGATTCTCTTTCCTAATCTCATTGAACCTCTGGTTGTAATTCATCGCTAAAAACTTGGGACATTTTCTTATCGGATGGTTAATGTTAGGACAAAGTTGGCACTTTGGATCCGAAAATTTAGTTTGGAAGCTATTTAATTTCTTGTTTATACCCGAATTGAAATGGGGCTTCGCCTTTGAATCATTGCCTTTGGAACTGGCTGCACTACGGGTTTCGGAAACGGATTCCAAAGTGCGATATCGATTGGTCAGGAAATCATCTAGATCAGACCACTTTGGAATAGCGGTTTTGTCTTTGATGTCCTGTTCCCATAAAGTTAAGGTACTTTCCGGAAGGCGGTTTGTACACAGGAATACAAATATTGGATCCCAGCTATCAACATTGATGTTGTACAGCTTAAGGATCGAAATACAGGAATTAATATCCCGTTGGATCTGTTTAAGGGCATTACCAGTTTCTGAAGCAATGGTCTGGAGATTAAAAAGGATTTTCAATTGACCATTTACGAGAATTCTTCGATTCTCGTACCTTAAACACAAATCTCTCCACGCCAAATCAAACCCTTGGTGGGTAAGAGGACTTTTCTTCACGATCTCTCTAGCTTCTCCTTTAGTGCGATGGGTAAGGAAGAATAATTTTTCCACATTGCTAGCCTTGGAATTGGCTATGACCGCCAAGAACATGTCTCGAAATGTGGGCCAGGATGAATAATCGCCACTAAAGGGCGCAATTTCGACTGGCGGAAGATGGATACTTTGGAGAGCTATTGACTGACGATCAGAAAGTGCAGAGCTGGAAGGAGAAGAGCTATCGATTCGAGATGAAGTACTTCTTGTCGGAGGACGAAGTGATTCTGCTATTTCAGCCAATTTTGTTAGGCAGTTGCAGTAAGTGGCATACGTACTTTTGTACTTCATCTTGAAGGACTCAATATCGATTGGATCCTCTTCCTCATCTTGCTCTTTATCGGCATCTGAAAGGAATTTGTCATAGGCTGCCTTAATATGAATCCAGTTGGATTTTAATTCAGCTCTATGAACTTCAAGTGCATGAAGAGAATGGACGGGAAAACGGTTGTCGTTGAGATCGGCCTCAAATTCAACAAGAGCGTCTGCCAAGCGGATAAAACTATCTAACGACATAGCGAATAGGGGGTTCTTTTTATTTTAAAAAAGTTTAAAAAATGCACAAATTCTTTACAAAGACACTTTTAAATATACTGATAAAATTCAAACTAATTCCGCTATACGTATGTATTTTACCAAAAAAAAATTTATTAAAAATCCAATCGATTGAAAAAAGAAAACTTTGGAAAATACTATTAACTTCAAATATTTCGCTTTTATGAATGAAATTGATGAAAAGCTTGGAAAAATCGTTTGTTAGTTGAATATTCGGTATTAAACTTCAAATAAAATATTTTTCCCGAAATTGATCGAAATATAAAAAGTTTCAGTCAAACAGGACAAAAAATGGAAAATTTTTGTTAAGTCCAAGAAAAACTTTTTTATTTGCTTTGAAACAAACTAACATGCGATCAGCTGTTTTATAATTTGGGTTCAATGAACTTTTAAATCACTGGAAGTTTAAAATATTTAGGGGAAAAATGTATTCTTAGGTCTGTTCCTTGATTCATATAAGAAGAAATCGGTTAGGGCACAATCAATTGTAGAATAAATTCTTTATTTATCAAATATTTTGGATTCAAAACTTTCAATACAACTTGTAATTTTTCATGTGGATAATTTAAAATTTGATAAAAATAATCGGAAATTCTAAATATATAAAATTTTGTTTTAATACACTAAACAATATTTTGAACTTTTGTGTATTTTATGATACATTTATTAATTTATTTTATTGTTTGAAACAAATCGAAAAATTTTGAATATAAGATACAAAACAAATAAATTGAAATTTTTGACCTTATGATTGCGTGAACAGTTCTAATAATAACAAAAAGAAATTTTCAAAATAATGGAATAAATGTAAAAATAAATTGGAATAAAACAAAATTGGAAAATATCATAAAGTCTCTCTTTCTCTCTTTAGTAAGAGCCGCTAAAAATTCAAGCCAAGAGTTCAATCCGTGTAACTCTTACATATACGCAAAAGGGAAACTTTGCGTGAGAGAATAATCACACTATTGAGACTAGAGATAAAGAGAGTTGTAATAAAAAGATTAAAGAGTGTAAGGAACGATAAAAAGTTAATTGTGTTTGAAAGGGAGCTTGTACTTTTAATTTAAGTTTAATTTTAGGAGAAATTAATGGAGAATATGGACATATATATAAGAGAACGCGAAAATAAATTATTTAAGAGGACACTATTCTAAAGAGTGATATCAAAAGAATAATTGCTGAAAAAGGAGAATAAAATGAAATGCAAATACATGCAATCATACATACATAATAATCATAGGAGCTAAAAAAGGAAAAAAGCTAAGGGAAAGGAGAATGCGAACGAGATACACCCTACACCCGGACCAATTGCACACTTAAAATGTTTGTTATGAAAAGATTTTTAATATTTCACTTTTATTTAATGACGTGTAAAAAATCAAAATGGAACTTACAATGGTCAGTGTTTTGGTGAGAATATAACTCCTGGATGAATGACAAAGTAATCCTTATCGCAACAAAACTTCAGGATTGGTGTACTGGTGGTACCACGTTTTTTTTTTTCAATTTCTTCGCTTCTGTTGCACACTTCTTTATATTCTTCGGCACTTTCATATATTTTTGAATTTTAAATATTTTTCTTTATTTTAAAACAAATAATTTCTATTTTAGAAATTTATTTTACTTTAAATTTAAAATTCTTTGCTTTTGCGATCTTTTATTTAATTCTTCTTAATTTTCTTTGAACTTTCTCCTTTGCTTTTAAATTATTTTCCCTTTCTTTAGCAATTTTATTTTCTATTCTTTAAACTTTTTTCTTTCTTTTTAATAATCTTGAACACTAGATCTTCTTCTTTTTTATTTCTGGAAACCTTTTTATTTTATTTTTTAAATTATAATTTTCAGAACTATTTATTTATTTTTAGCTAATTTCTGATTTTGTTTCTCTTTTAAGAATTATCTTTAATAATATTTTCGATTAGAAATTTTATAATTAATTAATTCAGAATTTCAACCTTACGATTTTTATAAATATTTAACCGGTTCTCACGCTCGAACGAAATGCACTGATAAAGGAAAATAGCAAAATACCAAACGTACCTTTTATTTATGTTTTGGACTGAGAGATTATGAGATTATGTTTCTAAATGGTAATCCAAAGGCAGCGAAATCTCAGAGAAATAGTTGACTTCTTTTTCGCAAATCTGGTTCGATAGGGCCAAATGTTGAGCTCAGGAGGTAGTGGGGATGCACTGGAGGAGGAATAAGAAATCAATTATCAATTTCTCTGAGCCAATGAACAAAATAATGTTTAATTATTTTGTTGCTCAGAAAAGACCAAAATTCCAATTGGATTACAGGGAGATATGAAATAAAACAAACAAAAGGATTAGGTTTTGCAATTTGGAATAAAGGAATTTTTTTATTACCTTACGGTTCGAATGTTGTAACGAGAAGAACTTATTTCTAAAACGGAAGCAGGTTCCTTGACATTTTAGACCAAGACGAGGCCATGTTTAGGCCTTAAACATGAGCGAGATAGATAGTTATTTCGATAACTATCTATCTGTCAAATAGTTTTTATATTGGGAAAGTAAAACATGATGCGAAAAATAAAGGTAGCCGTTATGTTGCAACGTAATGTTGGTAATGCAGTTTTGGCATTAACAATTTCTATAGAAAACTTTTGATGAAAAAATTTCTACAGGAAATTTTTGATGAAAAAATTTCTATAGAAAATTTTTGATGAAAAAATTTCTATAGGAAATTTTTGATGAAAAAATTTCTATAGGAAATTTTTGATGAATAAATTTCTATAGGAAATTTTTGATGAAAAAATTTCTATAGGAAATTTTTGATGAAAAAATTTCTATAGGAAATTTTTGATGAAAAAATTTCTATAGGAAATTTTTGATGAAAAAATTTCTATAGGAAATTTTTGATGAAAAAATTTCTATAGGATATTTTTGATGAAAAAATTTCTTTAATAAATTTTTGTCAAAAAAATTTCTTTAGTAAATTTATAATCAAAAAATTTATTTAGGACATTTTTGATGAAAAAATTTCTATAGGAAATTTTTTATGAAAAAATTTTTATAGGAAATTTTCGATGAAAAAATTCCTATAGGAAATTTTTGATGAAAAAATGTCCATAGAAAACATTTGATGAAAAAATTTCTATAGGAAATTTTTGATAAAAAAATTTCTATAGGAAATTTTTTATGAAAAAATTTCTATAGGAAATTTTTGATGAAAAAATTTCTATAGGAAATTTTTGATGAAAAAATTTCCATAGGAAACTTTTGATGAAAAAATTTCCATAGAAAACTTTTGATGAAAAAATTTCTATACGAAATTTTTGATGCAAAAATTTCTTTAGTAAATTTTTGATGATAAAATTTCTTTAGGAAATTTTTGATGAAAAAATTTCTATAGGAAATTTTTGATGAAAAAATTTCTTTAGTAAATTTTTGATCAAAAAATGTCTTTAGTAATTTTTTGGTCTAAAAAATTTCTTTAGTAAAGTTTTGATCAAAAAATTTCTTTAGTAAATTTTTGATCAAAAAATTTCTTTAGTAAATTTTTGATCAAAAAATTTCTTTAGTAAATTTTTGATCAAAAAATTTCTTTAGTAAATTTTTGATCAAAAAATTTCTTTAGTAAATTTTTGATCAAAAAATTTCTTTAGTAAATTTTTGATCAAAAAATTTGTTTAATAAATTTTTGATGAAAAAATTTCTTTAGTAAATTTTTGATCAAAAAATTTCTTTAGTAAATTTTTGATCAAAAAATTTCTTTAGTAAATTTTTGATCAAAAAATTTCTTTAGTAAATTTTTGATCAAAAGGTTTCTTTAGTAAATTTTTGATCAAAAAATTTCTTTAGTAAATTTTTGATCAAAAAATTTCTTTAGTAAATTTTTGATCAAAAAATTTCTTTAGTAAATTTTTGATCAAAAAATTTCTTTAGTAAATTTTTGATCAAAAAATTTCTTTAGTAAATTTTTGATCAAAAAACTTCTTTAGTTAATTTTCTTTAGTAAATTTTTGATCAAAAAATTTCTGTAGTAAATTTTTGATCAAAAAATTTCTTTAGTAAATCTTTGATCAAAAAGTTTCTTTAGTAAACTTTTTAACAAAAAATTTCTTTAGTAAACTTTGGGTCAAAAAATTTCTGAAGAAAAATTTCAATTAAAATTTTTTGATGGAAAAATTTCTTCAGTAAATTTTTGCCAAAAAATTTTTTTATTAAATTTTTTATAAAAAGAATATAATATAGATCATCCCAAAAGTATGCTACATAATTTTGTCTAAAGTGTAATAATTTAGAACTTATATCGAATATGATTATAAGACTCCAGCATTATTGTAAGCCATTTTATTTCCTACAATTTTAAAACTAATTTGTTGACAACATACTCAAACAAAAGACAACATGTTGACATTTCAGCTTGATCATGACTTCAAACATCACATCTGTAAAAACATCACAAAAACAGAGCCTCAAAATGTAACAACATTTGGTTGTTTTGTTTTCAAATACTACAACAATATAAATTATTTCTTAGAAAGTTTACCTTAGTTCTCTAAAAGAACTGTCAACATAACAACCAACAATGCAAAAAAAAACATACACAACAATGACATTTGCAACATGCAACATAAAACACAATGAATAGGAAAAACAGTTTATAAAATTTTATTTCTTCTTCTTATTTCTCTACATTGCCTTACTCCCGGCAACTTCCTCAAGTGGTTGTAGTAGCTCCAGTTATGGCAGTTTTATAACAAGAACGAAATACCAGAAAAAACGAAGGCAGATAAAGCAGCTGCAACAGCAAAAGAAGTTGGCTTAAGTGGAGAGAACACTTTAAACGATGTCAATTTCCGTGTTTGCTTAAGAATTCATATATAAATATTTTATCATAAGAATTTATGTAAAGATACGCATAACAAAATGTCTTTATACTCATAAGTAGTTTTTCCAAGGCAAATAAGCATAACATAAGAGAGCGAGTAAAGGAAAAGAAATGTTAAACTTTCAAAAAAGTTTCAAAATTAAATAAATTTTAAATGGAAACATATAAAGGAACAAAATTTAAAGATGTAAAGAAGCTCGATTCATAACAAAAAGACAGAAATCAAGATTTATGGAAATTAGGAAAATTTAGGTTAAATTTTTTAAATTTTTATACCCAGATCAATTTTAATATTTTCCTCATAACTCTTGAATTTTTTTAAGACTAAATTTATTGTTTTCCACACAATTTTCAAGAAAAAATTACTTAAGAAAATTTTTGATGAAAAATTTCCTTTGAAAATTTTTGATGAAAAATTTCTTTTGAAAATTTTTGATGAAAAATTTCTTTTGAAAATTTTTGATGAAAAATTTCTTTTGAAAATTTTTGATTGAAAATTTTTTAAACTATTTTTATGCAAAAATGAAAGAAAATTTTTGATTTTTTAATTAGATTTTCTTAAAAAAAATGTTAAAAAATTTTCTTTAGAAAATTTTTGATAAAAAAATTTTTTGAGAAAATTTTTGATAAAAAAATTTCTTTACAAATTTCTGATGAAAAAATTTCGTTAGAAAATTCTTGATGAAAAAATTTATTTAAAAAATTTTTCATGAAAAGATTTCTTAAGAAAATTTTTAATGAAATAATTTCTGTAGAAATTTTTTGATAAAATTTTTTTTTACAAAATTTTTGATGAAAAAATTTCTATAGAAAACTTTTGATGAAAAAATTTCTTTAGAAAATTTTTGATGAAGAAATTTCTTTAGAAAACTTTTCATTGAAAAAATATGCTAAGAAAATTTTTGATGAAAAAGTTTCTTTAGAAAATTTTTGATGAAAAAATTTCTTTAGAAAATTTTTTATGAAAAAACTTCTTTAGTGAATTTTTTATGAAAAAATGTGTTTTGAAAATTTTAATTGAAAAAATTTCTTTAGAAAATTTTAGATGACAAAATTTCTTTTGAAAATTTTTGATCAAAAAATTTCTTTAGAAAATTTTGGTGAATAAATTTCTTTAGAAAATTTTAATTGAATTCTTTAGAAAAAATTTCGTTAGAAAATTTTTGATGAAAAAATTTCTTTAGAAAATTTTTGATGAAAAAATTTCTTTACAAAATTTTTGATGAAAAAATTTCTTTACAAAATTTTTGATGAAAAAATTTCTTTAGCAAATTCTTGTTAAAAACAATTTCATACAAAACTTTTTTTT
Organism: Stomorhina lunata; assembly: GCA_933228675.1. Lineage (NCBI taxonomy): Eukaryota > Metazoa > Arthropoda > Insecta > Diptera > Rhiniidae > Stomorhina > Stomorhina lunata. The sequence goes on from OW121742.1 coordinate 31,475,411, forward strand.
GAAAAAATTTAGTTTAGAAAATTCTTAATGACAAAAATTTCTTTAGAAAAATTTTGATTGAATAAATTTCTTGTTAATAATTTTTTTTTTTAATTTTTGATAAAAAAAATTCTTAAATAATTCTAATAAAAAAAATTATTTTTAAAACGTTTAATGAAAAAATTTCTTTAAGAAATTTTTGATGAATTTTTTTTTTTTTTAATTTTGATGAACAAATTTCTTTACAAAATTTTTGATAAAAAAATTTCTTTAATTTTTTTTTTATAAAAAACTTTCATTAGAAAATTGTTGATAATTCTTTTTTTTTTAATTTTTGATAAAAAAAAATTCTTAAAAAATTTTTTTATAAAAAAATTTCTTAACAAATTTTTGGTTAAAAAAAGTTCTTTAGAAAATTTTTGATGAAAAAATTTCCTAAAAAAAATTTTAATGAAAAATTTCTTTAAAAAATGTTTTATGAAAAAATTTTTTATACAATTCTTCATGAAAAACTTTCTTATGAAAATTCTTCAGAAAATTTTTGATGAAAATATTTCTTTAGAAAATTTTTGCTGAAAAAATTTCTTTAGAAAGTTTTTGGTGAAAAAATTTGTTGAGAAATTTTTTGATAAAAAAAATTCTTTAGAAAGTTTAATGAAAATTTTTATTAAAAAATATTTGATGAATTAATTTTATTAGAAAAGATTTTATGAACAAATTTCTTAAGAAAAATTTTGATGAAAAGATATCTTTAGAAAATTTTTGATGAAAAAATTTCTTTAGTAAATTTTTGATGAAAAAATTTCTTTAGTAAATTTTTGATGAAAAAAATTCTTAAGAAAATTTTTGACGGAAAAAATTCTTTAGAAAATTCTTGAGCAAAAAAATTTCTTAAGAAAATTGTTGATGAAAAAATTCCTTTAGAAAATTTTTTATAAATACAATTTCTTTAGAAAATTTTTGATGTGACCATTTCTTTAGAAAGCTTTTGACAAAAATATTTCTTAAGAAAATTTTTGATGAAAAAATTTCTTTAGAAAATTTTTGAGGAAAAATATCTTTAGAAAATTTTTGATTGAAAAAATTTCCTAAGAAAATTTTTGGTGAAAAAATTTCTATAAAAAATTTTTGATAAAATTTGATAATGAGTAACAATAATATGGATTTATAAATTCCATTTATTTGATTTTATAAATATTTTAGCCCAACTATTTATTGATGGACTTTCTGGCTGTTAATGATTTCCAAAACTTTTTCCCATTTGACATGTTAATCATTTTAACAGCGTAATGGCTGTCAGTTTGACTTAATCTGGTAACTATTACTTAATAGTTTTAAAAGTTTTTCTTTTTCCGGACATTTTTATTCATTTTATATAACTTTATTTCACAATCACATCTCACACCGATTATTCTAAATATAAATGCAATTCATCCATCACTGTCTAATATTTATTTCAATCAATGTGATAGTATGTGTTTGTTTGTACGTGATGGTATGTGTTTTAATTAAAATAAACATGTCTTCATCTCAGATTTTTCATTATCCGGCATTTGATGTTAAACTTTTCATACAAAACATGTCCAGCTCAAATCATTATATCTACATACATGCGAGTATAAGGATATATGTGGAGCAATTTATGAATGAAAATATCAAGAGAATGTAAATGTGGTTGTGGAATAAACAAAAGTATGTGTTTAATATGTAATAGTATATGTGCGTGTGTGTGTGTGATTAAACCAAGGAACATGTTTAGTATTCATGTACATCTACTAGTAATAGTATTTGTCCGACAAAAATATTCAATTTTTATTCATAAAATGAAACAAAAAAGGATTTGTTGGTTAAAAACAAAACAAACGTCATTGAGATAAACTTTTTCTACTGAACTAAATATTTTCTAGAATTTTCATGTGTGTGTTTGTGTAGATGTGTGTGGGTGTTTACACACATACTGATTAGATAAACATAACTATATGGATTTATACATTTTATATATCATGTGGAAATTTACTTAAGTGTTTATGTATGTATGTGTGAGTTTGCTTACTTTTGGTTTTATTCAAAATTACATTTGTAATTTTAGCTTATACATCTGAATGTTTTTTCTATGTTTGTATTACCAATTTTTGCTTCCTCTGTATTTATGAAATATATGTATTCATAATGTTTTTTTTTGCCAAGATTAAGTTTAATTTGAAAGTATAATTAAGTAATTTCAATTTCATCTCAGAGCAAAAAAAAATGTTTCAAATCATTTCAGTTTAGTTGGAATTAGTTTTAGTTTGTAGTAAATAATATTTTGTTTTTTTTTTCGATTTAAATGGAAACATTCTAATGAAATTGCAAATACTTATTATATATGACATATGAAAACAATTTTAATCGAAATATGGATTAGTTTTTAATTGAATATTTGGAAAACATTTTCAATTTAGAAGTTTTACTGGTAAATGTTTTAGAGATTATTTATTTATGTAATTCTAGATACTGGATATTGTTTTTATGGAATTAGAATGGTAGTTTCTATAGGTTTCTCTAACATCTTCCGTTTGTCATAATAGTCATAATAGTCATAATAGATGTAGAAAAATATTTTTTTGTGCAAAATATTAAACAAAATTTCTACTTTTAAATTTCTTTAGAAAATTTTTTATGAAAAAATTTCTTTTTAAAGTTTTTGATTAAAAAATTTAAAAAATTTCTTCAGAAAATTTTTGATAAAAATATTACTTTAGAAAATTTTTAATGAAATTTTTTTTTTAAATGTTTGATGAAAAAATGTTTGATAAAAAAATTTCGTAAGAAAATTTTTGATGAAAAAATTTCTTTAGAAAATTTTTGATGAAAAAATTTCTTTAAAAAATTTTTGATGAAAAAATTAATTTAGAAAGATTTTCATGAAAAAATTTCTTAAAAAAATTTTGAAGAAGAAATTTCTTTAAAAAATTTTTGATGCAAAAATTTCTTTAGAAAATTTTTATGAAAAAATTTCTTCAAAAAATTTTTAATGAAAAAATTTCTTTAGAAAATTTTTGATGGAAAAATTTCTTAGGCAAATTCTTGATAAAAAAAAATTCTGTAGAAAATTTTTGATAAAAAAATTCTGTAGAAAATTTTGGATAAAAAAATTCTGTAGAAAATTTTGGATAAAAAAATTTCTTCTGAAAATTTTTTTCTTTAGAAAATTTTATTTAGAAAAATTTTTACTTTCTTTTGAAAAAAAAAAAAAATTGTAAGAAAATTTTTGATCAAAAAAATTTCTTCACAAATTTTTGATGAAAAATTTTTTTAGAAAATTTTTAATGAAAAAATTTCTTTCATAAATTTTTCTTAAAAAAATTTCTTTAAAATAGAAAATTTCTTAAGGAAATTCTTGATAAAAAAGTTTCTTTACAAATTTTTTGATAAAAAATTTTCATCAAAAAATTTTTGGTGAAAAAATTTCTTTAGAAAATTTTAGTTGAAAAAATTTATTTAGAAAATCTTTGATGAAAAAATTTCTTTAGAAAATTTTTGAAAAATAAATTTCTTTAGAAAATTTTTGATGAAAAAATTTATTTAGAAAATTGTTGATGAACAAATTTCTTTAGAAAATTTTTTTTGAAAAAATTTTCAACGTTTTCAAGAATGGACAATTTTTTAAATCAAACAAACAGAAGGACATATTAAGTAAAAAAAATGTAACTTAAAATTTTGTGAATTAGAGTAAGTAAAGATTCAAATACAAATTTTCCGAACGAAAAGACACGATTTTTGAACCCAACTATCTCGATTTCGTTGAAATTTGATGCATTTGTTCTCCAAACCCATACAATTTTTAAGGTTCTTTAAAAATATTTAATTCGCTTTGGTTCTGGTGCCTGATAGCCGCATTCGATATCGATCAAAATGTAAAATATCAAAGAAACATTTATGTAGCATACTTTTAGGATCTTCTAAATAATATATAACACATAAGGTTCACTACGTTGTTACTTATTTGCCAAAAGTTCCCTGATAGTAAAAGAGTTTAATTTAAACTAAATGTTTTGACAAACAAACGGATAAGTTTAGAAATACAATTTTATTAAACTTTTTGCAAAATAAATTATTTTGAAAATACCTAAGAAATGTTAATCAATATTTGATGTTATTTTAATTAAAAGATTTAATAATTTATTAAAGGATTATGTACTTGACTCAAACACATTTCAAAAATCATATCTTCAATATTCTTTATACTATTCTTAAATATGGTTTATAGTACCAGTAACAGAATATACAAAACAAAAAAGTGGGACTATGGGTGGAACGCGAAATAATATACTTTTTGTACAAAAAAAAAAACTCATATTATTCCAATACATATTTAGTTGTTTTTTTTTCATTATACTTTTATTATAATGTAGACCGTGAGTATAATTTATAGCATAGAAATTATTTTCCATTATTATTTACAACAAGCTAATTATACTATACTAAAATTTACATTGTGTTAATATTACTCTTCTCCGATATACGTTTTATATACACTTAAAATTTTCTATTAATTTCACCTAAAAGCTTTAAGATTAAACACTTTAATCACAATACTTTAACAGCTAATCCTTATTATTCTGCCATCAACTCTTTCCTTTCAAAACTTTTACATATCCTCTGCTAGAAAACATTTCCCCATCAGCAGACATTTACAAATTGCTACATCAAAAAGCATTTTAATGTTTTAAAGCTATTTACAAATTATCTTATAATTGAGTGTAAATATTTAGTAACAGCATGCGTTGAGCATCATAAAGACAAAATGAATTAAGTATCAAGAAAGCAAAAGAAAAAAAAGAAAACTAGAAGCCGACAAAAAGCATAAAGCAAATTACGCCCAAAAAATTTCTAATTGTTTTCAATGTATAATTTTACATATGTAAAATGTATATGTATGTGTATATCTGTTTGCCTGCCTTTGGGAGTAAGATAATAGGAATGAGACTAGGCTTAAGTAAAATGCAAATGATAATAAACACTTTGAATGAGACACTTTAGATGTGAATGTATGAAGTATAAAGTGAGACATATGTACATAAATATGTATGTGAAAAGTTGCAGACAAAGATGAACTATGTAAATAATAAAAATATAAGTAAAGGCTGAGGAAGGAAAGAGCAGCAGGGCCTCGACTCGACAAAGCTAAGGATGAGCAGTCTTGGTCAAATATAAAATTGCATAAAAAAAGAATATTTTCTGTACCTAATGTATACTTGAGTTTTAATATTTATGTTGTGCCTTAAATTATGCAACACAATGTTTATAAAATACCTACAATTTCAATATATGTCACTATAAATTGAAACCTATGGCCAAATCGTCGCATTCGATATCAATCAAAATTTAAGATATTTCAGAACATTTGTGTAGCATACTTTTAGGCTGTTCTAAATAATTTATAATATATAAGGTATATATAAGGTAACTTATTTGTCAAAAGTTCCTTGATGGCAAAATAATTTTATTTAAACTAAATGTTTTAAAAAACAAACGGATATCTTTAAATATTCAATTCTATTAAACTTTTTGCAAAATAAATCATTTTAAAAATTCCTAAGGTATGTTACACAATATTTGCTTAAAAGTCTGCGTTTTCAATCAATATCAGATGCGGCGATTTGGCCTCTGTATAATGTCGACTCTGTATAATGTCAGCTTGGTAAAAAAAAATTGATAACAATAATAATCTGTGAAATTTGAGAGAAAATAATTGTTGCCTGCTTTTAGGAGGTTGAAAATTCTTTAAATTCAATATGGGTAAAGGCAAGTTATGTGTGGCTAATATTGCAATAATAACTCATTTATAATAAAACTATATATCAGCTTCGATGTTCATCAAAATCAAAGGAATTTATTTTATATAGCATACTTTAAGGAGTTTCCAAAAAATCGAAATTATCAAAAACATATCACAAATTTAGCAGAATATTAAAAAAATAGCTTTTTGAAAATTTTTCTATGGAACAAATTTCATATTAAAAACTTTTTCTTAAAAAAAAATTCTCTATACAAAAAATTTTATATTGAAAATTATTCTATAAAAACAATTTTATATTAAAAATTCTTCTATACATTGATATTTTTTATACAAAAAATGTTAACGTAAAATTTAAGAAAAAAAATACAAAAAAATTTATATAAAAAATTTTTCTTTACAAAAATATTTATATGAAAAGTTTTTCTTTACAAAAAAATGTATATGGGGAAATTTTCGATAGGAAAAATTAAACATTTTTCTATAAAAAATATTATATTCATTTTTTTTTTTTGATATAAACAATTTTTGATTGAAAATTTTTCTACAGATATAATTTTAAATAGAAAATTTTTTCTCAGTAAAAATTTTTCCTGTTGAAAAAATTTTATATAGAACAATTTTTTATTATAAATTTTTATTTCGTTCCCAAATTATGACTCTATAAATTCCAAACTTATACATTTTTAACCACTGACTTGTCATATATGTTAAAAAAAAAAAAAAACTGTTAAAGCTTTGAAGTCAAGTCAAGTTTTGGGACAAATGACCTGACTAGGGCCTTTTTTATTTATTTTTGTTAAATTTCTCTAATTTGAAAATGTGATACCTGAGATCTTTATTCTAATGAATATTCCTGATAGAGATATTTATCAAATTTAGATAGAAAGTAAATTAATTCCTATTAATCTATAAAAAAACACGAAATTTTATTTTGAAATCGAGCGAAAATAACAAAAAAAAACTTAAATAAATCTCAAAATTCAATTCTATAAGCAATAATATTATTCGAATATTTACTTTTTCAAAAACTATAGCCTGTTTTTAGGCTTTGCAATATCAAAGTTCTTCATAAGGGCCTTTTCTGGTAGCAATTTTTCCTTTATATATATAAGTATGTATGTGTGTTTGTCACAGACATACAATTATCTTTTCATTAAGTCATAGTCTTAAAAACTCACAAGTTTTACTAATTCACACTCACGTATAAGACGCATACACAAATACTTAGACAAATATATGTATGTTTGTATGTACGAAGCTAGAAAATACTAAGAAACGTTTCATCTATATGCACATATGAATACTTTCATAACATTTGCACAAACACTTAAGCCTTTGAAGACGGGGTTTAGTGGGCAATTTGTTATGAGAGTTGGCAAAAATAAAAACACATAAGTTTCCGCCAACTTTAAAAGAAAATTTACTGAAAAAAACTGTGAATATATTGAATTTACCTAAGGAAGCTGGTTAAAAAGGATTAAAGATGCACGAGAAAGGTTAAAAAGGTTCTTTTTTAAAGAAAATTTTATTATAAAAATAATGCCTGATTTTCTTTATCAATTTGATTTTAAACCAAAATACAGCATAATTTCATTTTAATAAATTATTTTAAGCTCAAATTTAGACTATAATTTTTATTTTCTTCCTAACCCTTAAGGTATGCAATATATTCTTACTTTGTAAAATAAAAGCCTTAACATTTTTGAATCTGAACAAAATTCTGCATTAAGTAATAAAGATTTTATCTTTTTAACCCGTTAGCTTAGACTCCTATGTTCAATCTCCTCCTATCCTCATTATCACCAACATCATCCCTTTTCCTAGTCTTAATGTCTCTTTTATGACAACAACTTTTCGTAAAAGTATATTTTTTTTATATTTTCACTTTTTTTGTTAAATTTGTTTTTTTTATAAATTTTCATAATTCCTAAACACATCATCTAAGATGCTTATGTGTTTTTTGCTATTAACTTTTTGTTTCTTCTTCTTCAAGCATCACAACATATTTACATTTTATTGTGGCAATTTAGATGTAACATTTTAATAATAAAGTTATAATGTTTAAAATTTTTATTTTTTTCTCGGAAAATTTCCTATATTTTTTTTTTTTTTTTTTTGTACTTTTCAACACACATTTATTAGCATACGTATGCTAATAAATGTGTAATAATTTACTTTTTGCTTCAACAAAGTTGAAAAATTCAAATATTATAGACGTTATGGCTGTTCTACAGCTGCTATATGAGTGAAAGTTTTGTGTTCAGGCAAAAGTTTAATTTTCGAAAATGTTTTATACGGAATTGGCAACGAAATTAAAAATATGCATTATTTTTCATTCTATGAAGCAAAAGTTTTAACAAATATTTGTTAGAAAGTGAAAATGTTTAAAATAAAATGGAAATTTTTGCTTAAAATTTCATGAAAATAGTTTTAGTTCGATTGGAATCAATAAATTTTGCAAATACTTTTTTTGAGTCATAAATGTTTGAGATAGATGAAAATAGGTCAATAAAGCATTAAGCGTTATTGGAAAATTTTGTATTTTGTTAACTTTTGTGAAAGCTAAATTTTATGTTGCAAAAGGAGTTGTTTATTCAAATGGTTTATTGCTATAATTCTCTATAAATCTAATAGTTTCAGTGAAACTTTTCTAAAGATATGCTTTAAATATCATTTTTTCTTAAAGCCTTATGTTATGCTACAAAAAAATATACATTTTGAGTCTAAATTTATTTAAAAAAATTTATTTTTTTTAACAATCATTACAAATTTTATTTTGAGCAAAATATTTAAGAAAATATTATTTAATAATTGTTTTGAATTTAAATTTTATTTAAAGCTCAAAAGTATGCTAAGGTATTCAATTAATAATTTTAAAATTACACATAGGTTTTTTTTCGTTCTTCTAAAAAATCTATAACAAAACTGTTTCAGGTAGATTGCAAGTTTAACTTTTTGATAGCCTATATGTGAAGATTGGGAGAATAGTTCAAAATTAAAAAAATCTTTTGAGTCAAATACTCTTTTTTTTAATTGATAAAAATTTCCAGGAATTTCTTAAAAGTAGGCATGATTTCCTGTAAAATTTCTCATTTGTACCTATATAATTAAAACATTTGATGTAGACGAATGGAATACTACAAAGTACAAATTTTATGATTTATATAAATATGCATATTACAAGGTATACTTTTAGGATGTTAAGAGTTTAACAGTAAGCATTTCTTTATTAAATTATCTTCTGAAAAAAATTTCGATATAAAATCTTTTCCATAGAAAATTTGTTTATGTATTTTTTCGGTTTAAAAAATTTTCTATAGAAAATTTTTCGGTTTAAAAAATTTTATATAGAAATTTTTTGGTTTAAAAAATTTTCTATAGAAAATTTTTCGGCTTAAAAAATTTTCTATAGAAAATTTTTCGGTTTAAAAATTTTCTATAGAAAAATTTTTGATTTAAAAAATTTTCTATAGAAAATTTTTTGATTTAAAAAATTATTTGACTTAAAAGATTTTCTATAGAAAATTTTTTGATTTAAAAAATTTTGTATAGAAAATTTTTCGATTTAAAAAATTTTCTATAGAAAGTTTTTCGATTTAAAAAATTTTCTATAGAAAATTTTTCGGTTTAAAAAATTTTCTATAGAAAATTTTTCGATTTAAAAAATTCTCTATAGAAAATTTTTTGATTTAAAAAATTTTTACAATTTTCTATAGAAAATTTCTTGATTTAAACAATTTTCTATAGAAAAATTTCAATAGAAAATATAGAAAAATTTCAGTAGAAAATTCCTTAAATCGAAAAATTTTGTATAGAAAATTTTTCGATTTAAATTTGTCTATAAAAAAATTTTGAATTTAAAAAATTTTGGATATAAAAAATTTTCTATTTAAAAAGTTTTCAATTTAAAAAATTTTCTATAGAAAATATTTCGATTTAAAAAATTCTCTATAGAAAATTTTTCGATTTAAAAATTTTCTATATAAAAATTTACCATTTATAAAAATTTCTACATAAAATTGTTGATTAAAAAATTCTCTATAGAAAATTTTTCGATTTAAAAGATATTCTAAAAAAAAATTCGATTTAAATAATGTTTTATGGAAAGATTTTCGATTTACAAATTTTCCATAGATAAATTTTCTATTTTATAATTTTCCGATTAAAAAAAAATTTCTATAGAAAATTTTTCGATTTAAAAATTTTTCTAGAGAAAATTTTTTATATACAAATTTTTATATACACATTTTTTCTATATAAAAATTTTTCTATTGAAAACTTTTTGATATACAAAATTTTTTAATGTCATTTTTTTTTACAGAAAATTTTTTGACATAAAATTTTTTCTATAGAAAATTTTCTGATATAAAATTTTTCATATAGAAAATTTTCTGATATAATTTTTTTCTATACAAAATTTTCTACTATAAAAATGTTTCTATAGAAAATTTTAGTTTCTATATTTTTTTTTTCCATAAAATTGTTTTTCTGATATAAAAATGTTGCTTTAGTAAATTATCTGATATTTTTTGATATGAAAATATTTTTATATAAAATTTTTTTATATACAAAGTTTTTTTTTCATAGAATATTTTGCGATTTAAATATTTTCGATAGGTGATTTTGATATCGAAAATGTTTTCATATAAAAATTCTTCCATAGAAAATTTTTTTCAGAAATTTCAACAGAAATTTTTCGATTAAAGATTTGTATTCTTTGGTTTTTTTTAGCTATAAAAATTGCTCTTAAATGTTTCTCTAGATAATTTCAAGATATACAAATTGTTTCTAGAGAATTTTTCGGTATAAAAATGTTTCTCTAGAGAACTTTTCACTACCTAAATGCTTCTCAAACAATTTTCGATATAAAATTTTTTTGAATAACAAATTTTTTAAAAAAAAATTTTTACTATATCTTAATTTTTCTCTAAGAATATTTTTTTGCAGATAATTATGGATATCAATGTGATGGTATACAAAATATATCAAATTTGTTTTATTTATATTTGGAATTATGATACCCAAAAGTATGCTGTATTTAATAATTCATTGCTTAATCCCAAAAGAAGGATTTGTTTTTGTATTTCCTTTCTAAAAGTGATTTTATTAACACATGACTAGTCTTGTATAGAAAAACAGTATATATATACTTTAAAGAAAAAATCATATTGACACATATGCCAAAAAAGCATCTATCCATCTGTCCTTTCATAGCCTGATTAAATACAAAGTTACTGCCGCCTCTTTGGTTTGTTACACAACATTGCAGATTTACAAAACATTAACCTTTTATAACTTCCCTCTATATCAAAAAATGGACATTTTTTTGTTTTATTTCCTTTATGCAGGTGCATTTCTATAATATAGATTTTCTTCTATTTTTATAACATTAATGGTCTTTTTATAACCATTATTTCCTTTTGCATTGTTGTAAAAGGCATTATCGTGTTTTTTCACTCAGTTTTGCCCTCTATGTAATTTTTTAATACCCGTTTTTGGGGTCTCCCTCTATTGTTCATTACAGATTTTCAAATTGCATGAAAATTGAAAATAACAAAAAGATTAAATGTGTAAGTGCAGAAAAAAATCGACATGCTAAAAAAGAACTACTCAAATCTAATGCAATTTTATTACTTGCAGCAAAAGTAACATTAAGCTGGAATAGAAAAAAAATATGTAATATCTAAAAAAATCACTAAAATAATAGATTTAGTATAAAACGAGGGTAAATACAAAAAAGTAAAGTAACACCAAATCTAAGTTCCCTTTTTGAAAAGTAGGGAATTTTTTTCATGAAAATTTACTAACACATACCCCCTTTGCCTTTGGATTCGAAATGTTCTTGTTTAACAGCAAAAATATATTACAATTGTTTTGGTGATTTGGGAATAAAATGAAAGGTTTCAACGTGACACTATTTTAACTTAATGTAGTTTAATGGTCTTCCTTCACACTCTCCTTCATACCATCATAGACCCCTACGCTGCTTCCTTAATCAAGGGGGGAAAAGGGCAGAGGAGTAAGGAAATTTACTAACGAAAAAACTACAAAAAAAATATAATGAAAATCTTTCTACTCGAAATAATAGAGAGGAAGTGTTACAAAGTGCAAAAGTAGAGCTTAATATTAAAATGTATTAGGAAATGTTAGGTTTTATGGTTTTAAGCGTTCGAGTGTTTTTCCCGTTCGTTCGATGGTATTAAGAGCAGATGAAGTAGAAACCAACAAAGTTGGTTTAGAGATTTTTTTTGTTAAAAAGAGATTTAAGTGTATAAAACAATTATTCACCAGAACAAAAGGAATGCAATAAAACCTTTAGGAAATTGATGGCTTTTGTTGCATTTGTTCTAGGGGATATACAGTGAAAGCCTATAGAGGATATTTATGGCAACAAGAAATGGGTTAAAATGAATTTAAAATAGTTGTTGGTATTATTTGTGGTTATTTAAAATACAGCAAAGTAAAATAGTCAAACAATAAATATTAAAGGCTAAAAACTAAACTGGCGAAGACAACAATTTTAAATATATATAATAATATAATCCTAAAAGTATGCAACATATCGTTACTTTAATATAGAAAGGCCCAAAGTCGTTTTTCATTCAAATTGCTTTTTAAAAACTTATCTTACGTAATTTTATAAAAATATTTGGATATCAATAAACATTATTATGGCATTAAATCCTTCAGAGAATTTAGTAAAAAATTGCGTTTAAAAAATTTCTGTATCTCCAAAACCTAAGATTTTATTTAGTTTATTTTTCCTCTTCTGTAATGTAAGAAAAATATCAGTTAGGGCTTTTCTATATTAAAGTAACGATATATTTTACCAGATTTTCTGAGAGACAAACAAACAAAACAAAATTTATATCAACTAATTTTCTATAGAAAAATTTTTATATCAAAAAAAATTGTTCTTTAGAAAAATTTGTGTATAGAAAAATTTTCTACAGAAAAATTTCTATATCAAAAAATTTTTTATAGAAACATTTTTATATTAAAAAATGTTCTTTAGAAAAATTTTTATATTAAAAAATTTTCTACAAAAAAAATTTTATATCAAATTATTTTCTATAGAAAAATTTTTATATTGAAAAAATTTTCTATAGCAATATTTTTATATCGAAAATTCTTGTTTAGAAAAATTATTATATCGAAAAATTTTTTATAGACAAATTTTTATATCGAAAAATTTTCTATAAAAAAAAATTTATATCACAAAATTTTCTATTGAAAAATTTGTATATCAAAATAATTCCTATAGAAAAATGTTTATATCAAAGAATTTTCTATAGGAAAATTTTTATATCAAGGAATTTTGTATAGAAAAATTTTTATATCAAAAAATTTTTGTATCAAAACATTTTCTATAGAAAAATTTTTATATCAAAAATTTTTCTATAGAAAATTTTTTATATCCAAAAATTTTCTATAGAAGAATTTTTGTATCAAAGAATTTTCTATGGAAACATTTGTATATCAAAAACCTTTTTTCTATAAAAAAAATTTTCTTTAAAAAAATTTTTATATCAAATACCTTTCTATAGAAAAATTTTTATGTCAAAGAATTTTCTATGGAAAAATTTGTATATCAAAAAACTTCCTATATAAAAATTTTTATATCAAAGAATTTTCTATAGAAAAATTTGGGTATCAAAAAATTTTCAATGGAAAAATTGATATATCAAAAACTTTCTGTAGAAAAATTTTAATATCAAAGAATTTTCTATGGAAAAATTTGTATGTGAAAAGACTTTCTATGGAAAAATTTTTATATTAAAGTATTTTATATAGAAAAAATTTTGTTTGGAAAAATTTGTATATAAAAAAACTTTCAATAGAAAAATTTTTATATCAAAGAATTTTCTATAGAAACATTTTTATCAAAAAATTTTCTTTGGAAAAATTTGTGTATAAATAAACTTTCTATAGAAAAATTTGTATATCAAAGAATTTTCTATAAAAAAATTTTCTATGGAAAAATTTGAATATAAAAAACTTTACGAATTTTTATATCAGATTTTCTAAAGACAAATTTTTATATCAAAAAATTTTCTATAAAAACATTTTTATATGAAAAAATTTTTTTATTAAAAAATGTTTATATTGATATTATATCGAAAAATTTTTTTTATAGAAAAATGTTGTTAACGAAAAGTTTGTCCATAGAAAAATTTTTTATTGAAAAATTTTTGTTTCAAACAATTTTCTATAGAAATATTTTTACATCGAAAATTTCTTTAGAAAAATTTTTATATCGCAAAATTTTCTATAGAAATATTTTTATATCGAAAATTTTTTTAGAAGAATTTTTTTTTATAAAAAAATTTCTATATCTAATAATTATAGAAAAATTTTATAAGCAAACTTTTTCTTACCGAAAAATTTTTTTATAGAAAAAATTTTTATATTAAAAAATTTTTTACCGAAAAATTTTTGTTTCAAACAATTTTCTATAGAAATATTTTTACATCGAAAATTTCTTTAGAAAAATTTTTATATCGCAAAATTTTCTATAGAAATATTTTTACATCGAAAATTTTTTTAGAAAAATTTTTTTTTATAAAAAAATTTCTATATCTAATAATTATAGAAAAATTTTATAAACAAACTTTTTTTTATAGAAAAAATTTTTTACAGAAAAAAATTTTTACAGAAAAATTTTTGATGGAAAAAATTTAATATCGAAAAATTTAATACCGAAAAATTTTCTATAGAAAAATGTTTATATCGAAAAATTCTATATAGAAAAGTTTTTATTAGAAAAAATATCTTATAGAAATAAAGAAATTTTATTTTAATAATTTTTATATCGAAAAAACTTGAATAGAAAAATTTTTTAAATAAAAAGTTTTACTGTAGTGTATTGCACTAAGAATCCCAATTTATTACAATTATTTATTATTGTAATAAAAAACAATTTTTTATCGAAAAATTTTGTACAGAAAAATTTTAATATAAAAAAATTTATATTAAAATTCTTTAAAAAGACAAATTTTCTATCGAAAAATTTTTATATCAAACAATTTTGTATAGAAAGTTTTTGTATCAAAAATTTTTCGTCAAAAATTTTCTAGAAAAATTGTTAGTTCGAAAGATTTTGTATACAAACATTTTTTTATCGAAAAATTTTGTACATAAAAATTTTAGTATAAAAAAATTGTATATCAAAATTTTTTATAAAGACAAATTTTCTATCGAAAAATTTTTATATCAAAAAATTTTATATACAAAGTTATTGTATTAAAAATTTTTTATCAAAAATTTTCTAGAAAAATTGTTAGTTCGAAAAATTTAGTATACAAAAATTTTTATATTAAAATATTTTCTATAGAAAATTTTTTATATCGAAAAATGTTTATATCAAAAGATTTTTATATCGAAAAATTTTTTATGGAAAAATTTTTGTATCGAATAGATAAATTTTAATATCGAATGTTTCCTATAGAATAGATAAATTTTAATATCGAAAGTTTTCTATACAAAAAAACAATTTTATATTAAACAATTTTGATATCGAAAAGTTTTCTGGAAAAAATTGTTATTACGAAAATTGTTCTATAGAAAAATATTTATGTAAAAAAATGTTCTTTAAAAAAATTTGTATATCAAAATATTTTCTATAAAAAAATTGTTATATCGAAAAATATTCTTAGAAAAAATTTTATAGCGAAAAAGTTTCTATAGAAATTTTTTTTTTATTTGATTATCAAAAATCAAGCGAATTTTCTTATATTGAAAAAAAAAAAAATTGCATACTTTTAGGAAGTTCAGTAAAATATTTCTACTTTGAAGGTATTTGTGCCGCATATCAAAGGATAAATTAAATTACTTATTTGCTCATTATTCATTTACTCAAAAATATGAGCAACTATTTATGAATTTTTTAAAAATTATTTTTATAATTATAAAAATTTATAATTTATAATTATAAAAAATTTATAATTATAAAGAATTTATAATTATAAAAAAATTTGAGGCATCCTATAAGTATGCATCACTAAATTCCATGTAATAACTCGAATTTATATATATTACTTTTAATAGAAAAATTTTTTTTAAACTTCCTAAAAGTATGCAGTACTTTTTTCTATTTTTTTGTAAAATGCTGTAATTTTTTCAATTTTAAATAGGTCCTCAAAAATTTAATAAAATTTTTAATTATTAAAAAAACGTGTTTGTTTACAAGAGTCAAAATTTGCAACAGAATTCAAATACTTTTAAATCTACAATAAATAATACCTTAAGGAACCACAAAAATTTCGCGCTATTATAAAAAAAATTTAGGTCAAACTGAGAAGAAAAATTCTTGTTATTCTTGTACAACTCAACTTAAAAAAAAAAAACAAAAACATGAAGAATAATAAAAAAATGTAAAAAAACCAAATAAACAAGCAACTAAATAAATGTATTCAAAAAAAATGTAACAAAACTGTTATAGAACTAAATAAAACTTTTAAAAATGAGAAATGGAATTTAAGGAAAAAAAATCACTTTTTATAGTGGAAGATGTAACAATTTTTTAGACTTTGGTTTTATTAAAAAAAAGCTATTGCATACAAAAAGGGGCTATTGTGTTTTAAACATGCGTCATTTCATTCAGCAATTGTTGTATTGGCAACAGGAAAAAAACCACAGAAAGAAAAAATTTCTTAAGCCTAAAAAAAGATAAGAATTAAAACTGTAACCGAGAGATACTAATAGAAACAGACAGTGGCACACATATTAACACATTGTGGATATGTTAGGGTAAGATACAAGAATCATTTTAAAGCCTTTTTTCTAACTTTCCAGGCTATTTGTTTAAAGCTCCTTCTGTTTACATGTAACCATTATTTTTCAGGACAATAGGCTTAGACATATTGTATGAATTTTACTTTTAGTTCTTGTTTGTTTTTTTTTTTTTTTTTGTGGTAATGGTCTATATGTAGATGTTAGGGAAAAGTGTTCATGTTAGAAATAGAAATAGTGAAATAGTAAAAAAATGAATGAAAATTGAAACAATGTTGTTTAAAAAACAATGAATTTATACAATCGTACAGAGATGAATGGGGGGATGGACAGCCTGTTAAAACCGACAGTTATACTCGAATATTTTTACAATAAAATATATACTTTTTTACTAACACACAGACAAAAACGAAATGTTGAATAGAGACAGACAGATACTGTCAGTGTGTAGAGAAATAGAAACCAAAACCCAGAGAAAGTGAAAAACAATGTTCTGCTTCTAAATCTAGAACAACATGCCGACAGTAGTTACGAACAACTGAAGGATTTAAAGGACCAAAAAATTCACATTTACTCACAAACTCCTAGAAACACCAGCAACAAAATGCTATACAAAAAATGAAGAAGAGAAAATATATTAACAATTGAAAAATACAATTTTGGTCAACCAAACGAATTTATAATAAAATGTTCATTTTTGCTTAGTTTTAATACTTTTACTGCTGGCGTTGCTGCTGCTGCTACTACCGGAGTTATTGCTGCCTATTTGTATGTATTTCAGACGTGATGGTCATTCTGTTGGACTGACTGTATGACTCTGTTTTCGGTTTGGCTTGACTTGTTGGAATATTTTTTTTTTTTTGTATTTTAAAACTTTCCTTTTTTTATGGAAAATGTATAGAAGGGGACTTGGTTGAATTGTTTTGCTGTATAATGACAACGAAAAATTCTATTTGGTTGGCCCTTAGAGAATATAAAATCTAATTTTTCTTTTTTATTATCATTTTACCTTTATCAACAAAACATTTTCAGCAAAATATTCCAAAAAAAAAGAAAAAAAAATACCTGAGCTCACAAAATATTTGTTCATAAAGTGAATTTTTATTTTACTTTTATTTTGGTCAAAAATTTTGTTCTGTTTTTTTTCTCCATCTGAGCATTTCATAAATGTGGTTAAATATGTTTATAAATGGTTAAATAAAGTTGATTTTTAGATATAGGCAGCTCAAACTTTTTTTCAGTTAAATAATGTTGAGTTTATTAAAATAAAAAAACAAGTATTTGGTAAAAAAAATGTTTAAAAATTCTTTACAAAATTTTTATTGTTGACTCAGATTTAAATATTTAAAGTGAAAGTTTGTTAGTGTGAAAGGTTAATGGCAGGACATTTTTGTTGGACATTCAAAATCTTCATTTATTTGTTGTGAAAAGCTAAAAACCTGTCAACAGAAAATGAAACATTTAAATTAACAAAAATAAAAAAAAAAGTTTTTTTCAAATGTTTAATATATTCATTAAGTATTTTTTGATTAAAATTTCAAATATTAAACACATAAGAATTAAAATCTAAAAGCTTAAGAATCGTGTTGCATAGCTTAGGGAGTTAATGAAAAAATGTTATGCAAAGAATATAAAAAGTGTACAAGGTTAAATAAAGATTTAAATAAGTAGTTTGTATTAAACGATCCCTAAAAATCTATTTCCCTACCACGTTTTTTTTTTAACGAGCAAACATGAACAGCATTAAAATAAATACAAATTAATTCGAGCCTCCTAAGAGTATACATCGAAATTTTAAAAGAAAATTAAAGACGTGTTGCAACAAGAAGTTTTCAAAAAATCAAAAAAGTTCACAATGTATTTGCGGATGACCATAATATGAAAATTTTGTATGAAAAAATTTCTTTAGAAAATTTTTTTAGAAATTTTTTTATTTTAATTTCTTTAGAAAATTTTTGATAAAAAAAATTCTTTAAAAAATTTTTGATCAAAAAATTTCTTTAGAAAATTTTTGATCAAAAAATTTCTTTAGAATATTTTTGATCAAAACATTTCTTTAGAAAATTTTTGATCAAAAAATTTCTTTTGAAAATTTTTGATCAAAAAATTTCTTTACAAAATTTTTGATCAACGAAATTCTTTAGAAAATTTTTGATCAAAAAATTTCTTTAGAATATTTTTGATCAAAAAATTTCTTTAGAAAATTTTTGATCAAAAAATTTCTTTAGAAAATTTTTGATCAAAAAATTTCTTTAGAAAATTTTTGATCAAAAAATTTCTTTAGAAAATTTTTGATCAAAAAATTTCTTTAGAAAATTTTTGATCAAACAATTTCTTTAGAAGGTTTTTGATCAAAAAATTTCTTTAGAAAGTTTTTGATCAAAAAATTTCTTTAGAAAATTTTTGATCAAAAAATTTCTTTAGAAAATTTTTGATCAAAAAATTTCTTTAGAAAATTTTTGATCAAAAAATTTCTTTAGAAAATTTTTGATCAAAAAATTTCTTTAGAAAATTTTTGATGAAAAAATTTCTTTAGAAAATTTTTGATGAAAAAATTTCTTTAGAAAATTTTTGATGAAAAAATTTCTTTAGAAAATTTTTGATCAAAAAATTTCTTTAGAAAATTTTTTATCAAAAAATTTCTTTAGAAAATTTTTGATCAAAAAATTTCTTTAGAAAATTTTTGATCAAAAAATTTCTTTAGAAAATTTTTGATCAAAAAATTTCTTTAGAAAATTTTTGATCAAAAAATTTCTTTAGAAAATTTTTGATCAAAAAATTTCTTTAGAAAATTTTTGATCAAAAAATTTCTCTAGAAAATTTTTGATCAAAAAATTTCTCTAGAAAATTTTTGATCAAAAAATTTCTCTAGAAAATTTTTGATCAAAAAATTTCTTTAGAAAATTTTTGATCAAAAAAATTTCTTTAGAAAATTTTTGATCAAAAAATTTCTTTAGAAAATTTTTGATGAAAAAATTTCTTTAGAAAATTTTTGATGAAAAAATTTCTTTAGAAAATTTTTGATCAAAAAATTTCTTTAGAAAATTTTTGATCAAAAAATTTCTTTAGAAAATTTTTGATCAAAAAATTTCTTTAGAAAATTTTTGATCAAAAAATTTCTTTAGAAAATTTTTGATCAAAAAATTTCTTTAGAAAATTTTTGATCAAAAAATTTCTTTAGAAAATTTTTGGTCAAAAAATTTCTTTAGAAAATTTTTGATCAAAAAATTTCTCTAGAAAATTTTTGATCAAAAAATTTCTCTAGAAAATTTTTGATCAAAAAATTTCTCAAAAAAATTTTTGATCAAAAAATTTCTCTAGAAAATTTTTGATCAAAAAATTTCTCTAGAAAATTTTTGATCAAAAAATTTCTCTAGAAAATTTTTGATCAAAAAATTTCTTTAGAAAATTTTTGATCAAAAAATTTCTTTAGAAAGTTTTTGATCATAAAATTTCTTTAGAAAATTTTTGATCAAAAAATTTCTTTACAAAATTTTTGATCAAAAAATTTCTTTAGAAAATTTTTGATCAAAAAATTTCTTTAGAAAATTTTTGATCGAAAAATTTCTTTAAAAAATTTTTGATCGAAAAATTTCTTTAGAAAGTTTTGATCAAAAAATTTCGTTAGAAAATTTTTGAAGAAAAATTTTTTTCGAAAATTTCTTTAGAAAATTTTGGATGAAAACATTTTCTTAAGAAATTTTTAATAAAAATATTTCATTTTGAAAATTTTTGATCACAAAATTTCTTCAGAAAATTTTAGATAAATTTTTTTTTTAGAAAATTTTCGATCAAAAAATTTCTTCAGAAAAAAATTTCATTAGAAAATTAAGAAAAAAATATATTAAGCAAATTTAATTAAAAAAAAATTCTTTAGAAAATTTAGAAAAAAATTTTTGATCAAAAAATTTCATTAGAAAATTTTTGATCAAAAAAATATCTTTAGAAAATGTTTGTTTAAAATTTTTCATGAAAAAATTTTTGATAAAAAAATATCTTTAGAAAATTTTTGATAAAAAAATATCTTTAGAAAATTTTTGATAAAAAAATATCTTTAGAAAATTTTTGATCAAAAAATTTCTTTACAAAATTTTTGATAAAAAAATTTCTTTAGATAATTTTAGATGAAAAAATTTTTTTAGATAATTTTCTTTGAAAAAATTTCTTTAGAAACTTTTTGATTAAAAAATTTTTTTAGAACATTTTTGCTGAAAAGATATTTCCGAAAAACTACTTAAAAATATAAGAAAAAGTTTTCGAAATATATATTAAAATCTGCTATAAAGAAAACTAATTTCCTAAACAAATACGCAGACAATAATAAAAAATATAATTATGTTATAGAACTTAAAGTATACAACACGTAAATGAGTACTACATGTCGTTAGTAATTCTCAGATGCTATTTACTAATAAAACCATGCACTATTCACCATCATTTACCAGGAACTACTTCAGTTTCAAGATTCTATTTTTACATTCTACCATATCTACGGAATTCCCACCTCAGCCATTAAGTCTCTAACACCTGCGTAATTACCAAAAAAAACCTCATCATCATCTCAAGAATTTGTCTAAATATGACAAACAAGAAAGAGTTAAGTTAAATCGTTTTTCAAAAACTCTGAGAAAACAAACTTAAAACATCTTAGAAATTCGAAATCTCTTTTTTTTTGCCTTCGAGATACAATTAATTTCCGTATACTTTTGGATTTTTGTATTTTTGTTTCTTGGTATTTGTTTATTTATTTAATCTCATTTCTGTTGCTTATTTTTTTTTTCTTTTACTTGTATTCCACACCGTGTGTTTTATCATTTTCTTATTCAAAACGAAATCTTAAGCAAATAATACAAAATAATACTTTTAATCGAAAAACTTTTGCATTTACAAGAAAAAGTTTTACATTAAAGGTTTTTCGCAACTAAATAAAAACATAACAGCCAGAATAAATGAATGAAAACTCGGGAACAACTCGAGAGTGGAAAACAAGAAAAATCAGAATAAAATACAAATAAAAAAACAAGAAACAGCAAATAAAAAACTTTTCGTTACAAATGTGTTTAAGGCACAAATGTTTAGGTCGAAAATTTCGAGTACTACTACTACAACGAACATTTATTAGGGAAAAGTTTTGGGTAAATAGAACATGAGTGCTTAGTTCTAAATCTAAACATTCATGTTTTATGAGCTTCTGGAGAAAAAAGGTTAAATGGATTAGAAAAATTTAAAGAGTTCTTAAATGTCTAAAGAATAAAGTGATAGAGAGTTATGAAAAAATTAAGAAAATTCTGACATTATAGAAGAACAAGATTTTAAACAAAAAAAGTATGCAACACTTTTTTTAAGTCTTCTTATTAAAGAAATAAAAATCTACTTAAGAAATAGTAAATTTTTGAAATATTTACTAAAGAAATAGTAAATTTTGGAAACATTTACTAAACAAATAGTAAATTTTTGAAAAATTTACTAAAAAATTAGTAAATTTTTAAAAAAATTACTAAAGAATTAGTAAATTTTTGAAGAATATACTAAAGAATTAGTAAACTTTTGAAGAATTTACTATAGAATTAACCAAAGAAATAGTAAATTTTTGAAAAATTTACCAGAGAAATAGTAAATATTTGAAAAATTTACCAAAGAAAAAGTAAATTTATAAAAAATTTACTAGAGAAGTAGTAAATTTTTGAAAAATTTGCTAAAGAAATAGTAAATTTTTGAAAAATTTACTAAAAAAAATAGTAAATTTTTGAAAAATTTACTAAAGAAATAGTAAACTTTTGAAAAATTTACTAAAGAAATAGTAAATTTTTGAAAAATTTACTAAAGAAATAGTAAATTTTTGAAAAATTTACTAAAGAAATAGTAAATTTTTGAAAAATTTACTAAAGAAATAGTAAATTTTTGAAAAATTTACTAAAGAAATAGTAAATTTTTGAAAAATTTACTAAAGAAATAGTAACTTTTTGAAAAATTTACTAAAGAAATAGTAAATTTTTGAAAAATTTACTAGAGAAATAGTAAATTTTTGAAAAATTTACTAGAGAAATAGTAAATTTTTCAAAAATTTACTAGAGAAATAGTAAATTTTCCAAAAATTTACTAAAGAATTAGTAAATTTTTGAAAAATTTACTAAAGAATTGGTAAATTTTTCAAAAATTTACTAAAGAACTAGTAAATTTTTCAAAAATTTACTAAATAATTAGTAAATTTTTATAAAATGTACTAAAATGTAAATTTTTGAAACATTTACTAAAGAAAAAATTTTCGAAGAATTTACTACAAAAAAGGAATTTTCGAAAAATTTACTAAAAAACTCAATTTTGAAAAAAAAAAATAGTAAAAAATGTAAATATTCGAAAAATTTACTAAAATGTAAATTATCGAAAAATTTATTATAAAAAGCAAATTTTCGAAAAATTTACTACAAAAAGGAAATTTTTGAGAAATTTACTAAAAATCAGGCTTGGGGGATCTCAATTACATTTTGTAATTAATTACATCCTCAATTACACATTATATGTAATTGTAATTGAAAATTTTGAATTACAATTACATGTAATGCATAAATCGAAATTTTTGAATTACAATTACATGTAATTGTAATTTAAAATTTGCAATTACAATTACAAGTAATTGTAAATTCAAAAATTTGAATTACAAATTACTTGTAATTGTAATTCAAAATTTTGAATTACCATTACGTATTTTCGAAAAAGTAATTGTAATTGTGAAAAAAACTGTAATGATTACTTTGAAATTATTTATTACTTAAGAGTACAAAAATTACATAAATTATCAATTACTTATATATCTTATATTTTTAAACGAGCAATAATTGTATATATATATATATATATATATATATATATATATATATATATATATATATATATATATATATATATATATATATATATATATATATATCTTATATTCTTAAACGAGCAATAATTGTATATATATATATATATATATATATATATATATAGAATGACTATCTCGAAAACGGCTCTAACGATTTTGATAAAATTTGGACAGTCGGTTTCTTTTTTGATGTATAGGTCGAAGAAGAAGGGACTTTTAGAACCTTTGTCTCTAAGAGGGTAAAAAGGGGTAAAAAGGGGAAAAAATCGAAAACGCTATATCTCCTTAAGTAATAGGTATTGAAACAAAATTTAAATTACGTTTTAAACAGCTATGAAAATAAACGGACAGGTGTTTGGTACTTTCTTGAAACTATGTCCGATAAGGGGTAAAAAAGGGTGAAAATAGTTTTTTTGGTACCTTTTCAACCCACTCTTATATTTTAAACTAAGGAATATAGAAAGAAACTTTGTACTGCAATCAATAGATGTGAAAGAAATATTGAACACGTATTTGGCACTTTTTTGATTTTGTGGCCAAAATGTGTAAAAAGGGGATAAACTGATAACTTAACATCTACAAAAGTAATATGAATAGGAAAATTATGTTAACTGCTTTCTAATAAAATGTACCGAATTCAATTGGTACCAAAGAAGTACCAATTATGCATATGGAACTTTTTTAAATTAGGGGATAAAAAGGGGACAAAATTAGTAATGTTATAACTTTAAAACAAATGAATGTTTGTCTGTATGTATGTTCTTTATAGAATAGTAAACTGTGCATTTGATCATGTTATACTCTTTAGCGAAGATGTTGCGGATAAGCCGGCGGAGGTTTTTAAGTTGGTAAACCGAATTTCCGACAGGTGGCGCCACTGAAAACTACTTAAAATTAATTAAATCGTAAACTGTACATTTGATCATACTATGATCTTTTGCAAAGTTGTAGCGCATGAGCCAGCGAATGCTTTTTAATTGGTGTGAATAATTTCCGACAGGTGGCGCTACAGAAACTTACTCAAAGTCAATTTAATCGTAATCTGTACATTTAATCATGCTACAATCTTTAGCAAAGTTGTTGCACATGAGCCGACGAAGGTTTCTTAGTTGGTATGAAGAAATTTCGACAGGTGGCGCTACTGAAATTTACTCAAAGTCAATTTAATCGTATGCTGTACATTTAATCATGCTATAATCTTCAGCAAAGTTGTTACGGATAAGCCGAAGAAGGTTTATGAATTGGAATAACCAAAGTCCGACAGGTGGCGCCACAGAAAACTACTCAAAATGAATTAAATCGTAAACTGTGCATTTGATCAGACTATAATCTTTAGCAAAGTTGTTGCGCATGAGTCGACAGAGGTTTCTGTTGATATGAATAATTTCCAAAATTATTCAAAATGAGTTAAACTGTAAACTATGCAAACTATGTGTTGGTCGGACAAAATAAATCAAATAATTCAAAATTAACTGAATATTTCTACAATGTCTTTCCTCTAAATTTATTTTAGCACTTTATAATATAAAACATATAAAAACTTTAAAATTTTCCTCAAAATGCTTATCATAAAGCTCCGAGCAAGACTCGGTCTACCAGGTACTATATATAATATACAAACATTGATATACAAACATAAAGACGTTGATTTAAACGGAGATCTTTTTATAAAACTAAAAATTATGTGTTTACTTTTTTAATAACAATAGTATTTTAATATTAAAACTAACTTTATGTACACATTTTGCAATTTAATTACATTTTTATTGAATTATATGTAATTTTTCGTCAATTACAATTACATGTAATGGTAATTGCAATTTTTCAATTACAATTACATGTAATTGTAATTGAGTTTTTTTGAATTGCAATTACATGTAATTGTAATTGAAATTTCTGAATTACAATTACATGTAATTGTAATTGAAAAAAACTTAATTACAATTACATGTAATTGTAATTCATTTTTTTGAATTACAATTACATTTAAAGTAATTGTAATGCAAATGTAATTGAGATCCCCCAAGCCTGCTAAAAATCTTAATTTTTAAGCAATTTACTAATAAACGTAAATTTTCGAGAAATTTACTAAAAAATGTATATTTGCGAAAAATTTTCTATAAAAAGTAAATTTTCGAAAAATTTACTAAAAAAAAGGAAATTTTCGAAAAATTTATTAAAAAAAATTAATTTCGTTAAAAAAAGAAAAGAAAATTTTCCAAAAATTTATTATAAAATTATATGATCGAAAAATTTACTAAAAAAGTAAATTTTCGAAAAATTTACTAACGAAAGAAAATTTTCAAAAAATTTAGTAAAGAAAGTAAATGTTCGAAAAATTTACTGAAGCAAGTGTAAAGTTAAAAAATTTCTTAGAAAATTCTTTAGGAATATTGTTCTTAGTTTCCATAGTAGCATCCTTAGAAATCCAATCTTACCGTAATGCATTCATCTTGCAAACATTTTTCTTTCATTCCTTTTTCTTCCTTAATACAATAAAACTGTATTTGGCAACAAATGATGCCACTGACTAGTATTAAATACCAACAACAACACTATAAGGAAATAAGAAAAAAGCAACATCAACGTCAACACCAAGAGGTGCTTATTGTCACTTAAAACTTGTACAAGTTGTTACTGGTGTTAACAAAACAAACAAAATGTAGAAAAAAAAATGTTGAAATAAATTTTATAAAATAAAATATTGCAATAAGATACTAAAACACACTTTCATATACCTGAGCAATTTCAAGTTAAAAAGAAAATGTTAAGCTTATTTCCAAACTAAGCACAACTTTAAAAGTATTAAACAAAAAACTCAAAAATCCGCAGATGAAATTTATACTTAAAATACAAAAAAAGAAGAAAATCTTAAAAAAAAACTAAAGGTGTCATAGCAAAATGTTGGCATATAATATCCCCTCGCTTTTTTAACCAAAAAAGACACTGAAAGAAAAACTTTAAGTCTTCTAAAACCTTTGCCTCTCCCCTCTTGGATAATACCAGGGCTACGCAAATTCAATGCTTTTCAGGCTAAAAGTGTTAAGTAAACTTAAAACTTAAACAGAAACGGAAACTAAGAAAAAAATGTGTTGCTGAGCAACAGAGAAGTGCTCAGCCACAAATATTATTGCACCAAAATGTTGAAGGTAAATGGAGAACCGAACCGAACTAAAAGAAGCTAAACAAAAATTATTATGTTTCCAGATATCAAGGTATGGGTGAAGGTAAACTGCTTGAAGGTTTCTTGGCTGAAAAATTGTGAAATATACGAAAAAAGAAAGAAAAACTATATATTTTATATAATAAATGCAATCCAATGCTTTGAAAAGAAAACAAACTAGCAACCGCAAGAATCAGGGCAAAAGGATGAAATAATGGAGTAAAAAATATTGCTGATGACAGAATTATGCCTAGAAGTATGTTATAGTTTTATGTGAAATAAAAAAGATAATAAAAAGTGAAAACAGATATACATATTCTTTTAATACAAAATTGTAATAAAGATAATTAATTTTACAGGTGATATTTGAATTTCACAATAAAATAATGCAACGGTCCAAAAACTATACATCATAGTTTTGCTAAACAATTATTAAGTTAAAAAATGTTCTCTAAATTTCGAAAAAAAAATGAAATTTTTGAAAATTTTACTAAAGAAATAGTAAAATTTTGAAAAATTTTCTAAAGAAATAGTCAAATTTTGAAAAAATTTACTAAAGAAATAGTCAAATTTTGAAAAAAATTACAAAAGAAATAGTCAAATTTTGAAAAAATATACTAAAGAAATAGTAAATTTTTGAAAAAAATTACTAAAGAAATAGTAAATTTTTGAAAAAATTTACTAAAGAAATAGTAAATTTTTGAAAAATTTACTAAAGAAATAGTAAATTTTTGAAAAATTTACTAAAGAAATAGTAAATTTCTGAAAGAACAAATAGTAAATTTTTTGAAAAATTTACTAAATTTTTGAAAAATTTACTAAAGAATTAGTAAATTTTTGAAAAATTTACTAAAGAATTAGTAAATTTTTGAAAAATTTACTAAAGAATTAGTAAATTTTTGAAAAATTTACTAAAGAATTAGTGAATTTTTGAAAAATTTACTAAAGAATTAGTAAATTTTTGAAAAATTTACTAAAAAATTAGTAAATTTTTGAAAAATTTACTAAAGAATTAGTAAATTTTTGAAAAATTTACTAAAGAAATAGTAAATTTTTGAAAAATTTACTAAAAAAATAGTAAATTTTTGAAAAATTTACTAAAGGAATAGAACATTTTTGAAAAATTTACTAAAGAAATAGTAAATTTTTGAAAAATTTACTAAAGAAATAGTAAATTTTTGAAAGATTTACTAAAGAATTAGTAAATTTTTGAAAAATTTACTAAAGAATTAGTAAATTTTTGAAAAATTTACTAAAGAATTAGTAAATTTTTGAAAAATTTACTAAAGAATTAGTAAATTTTTGAAAAATTTACTATAGATCTAGTAATTTTTTGAAAAATTTACTAAAGAATTAGTAAATTTTTGAAAAATTTACTAAAGAATTAGTAAATTATTGAAAAATTTGCTAAAGAATTAGCAAATTTTTGGAAAAATTTACTAAAGAATTAGTAAATTTATGGAAAGATTTACTAAAGAAATAGGAAATTTTTAAAAAATTTACTGAAGAAATATATGTTTAAAAAATTTGATAAAGAAAAAACAAATATTTATTAGCTTTATGTTTTTGTATTTAAAATGATTTCGTTCAAATCCTCAATATTATTCACTTCCACTGAAAATCATTAAAACATTGAGCAATTTGTCCCCACAACTGAAACTTGTATTAAGACCCATGAACAACTTTAATTTTGTAAAACTTCACTTTGACTAAATCTGGTAAAAAAACATATTGCCAATGTCTATACCTGGAAACTAAATACTACATCAAGCGTTTTAAGCATATTTGTTTACAATAGGTCCCCTTTTCCAGTTACGACTAAATTAAGTTTTTTCACTGATTTATTTTTAGTTTCAAACTTTATTCTGGATTTATGTGTCTACTACTGCGTTTTTTTTTTTTTTTAAGTAAATAAAAAGGAAGTTTAAGTCGTTTCAAATAAAACAAAAACGACAAAAATAGTAAAAAGCAAAATTCATAAGAAATTCTGCCTTAAGCTGTTTGTATTCCATAAGTCGTTCGTTATTCATTTCAATGTATTTTTGTTTGTAGCTGTAGTCGTTTTGTAGTTGTTGTTCCTTTTGAGTAGTAGTAGTTGTTTTATTTTATTGCTGTTTTGTAGTTGTTGTAGTTGTTTGAAACAGCGGAAATCAGAAGTCTGTTTTATAACAGTGAGACAAACTACTGGCAAATAACTCTAGCCTCAAACTCATACAAACGAACAAACGCAAAAAAGCGGTTGATATTCAGTCTCTGGCATACTATGTTCTCTCCGGGTTTTCCTTTCCCTTTTAAATATGAGTATGAAGAGAATGTGAGTTCCTTTGTTGTTTCTGTTGTTGTTGTTAACAAGCAGGAAGGTGACAATTTCTAAAGTTTATTCACATTTTAGTTTTATAATTTATTTTTACAATATGAAATATGATATGCAAGTTTTATATTACTTATTGCTATAATAGAATTTAAAACACTGACAAAAATTTGATTAGATAGAAGTTTCGAAAAATTAGCTAAATAAATTTTATCATAAAAAATTTTCTATCAAAAATTTTAACTTCAAAAATTTTCTATAAACAATTTTAACAACGAAAATTTTCTGTACAAAATTTTTACCCGAAAATTTTCAAAATGAAAATTTAACACCAAACCTATTTCAAATAAAATTTTAACACCGACAATTTTCTATGAAAAATTATAACTCCGAAAATATTTTATACAAAATTTTTATACCGAAAATTTTCTATATAAAATTTTAAACACCGAAAATTTTCTATATAAAATTTTAACACCGACAATTTTCTATATAAAATTTTAATACCGGAAATTTTCTATATAAAATTTTAACTCCGAAAATTTTCTATATAAAATTTTAACTCCGAAAATTTTCTATATAAAATTTTAACTCCGAAAATTTTCTACATAAAATTTTAACTCCGAAAATTTTCTACATAAAATTTTAACTCCGAAAATTTTCTATATAAAATTTTAACTCCAAAAATTTTCTATAAAAAATTTTAACACCGAAAATTTTCTATAAAAAATTTTAACACCGAAAATTTTCTATAAAAAATTTTAACACCGAAAATTTTCTATAAAAAATTATAACACCGAAAATTTTCTATAAAAAATTTTAACACCGAAAATTTTCTATTAAAAAATTTTAACACCGAAAATTTTATATAAAAAATTTTAACACCGAAAATTTTCTATAAAAAATTTTAACACCGAAAATTTTCTATAAAATATATTAACACCGAAAATTTTCTAGAAAAAATTTTAACACCGAAAATTTTCTATAAAATATACTAACACCGAAAATTTTCTATAAAAAATTTTAACACCGAAAATTTTCTCTAAAAAATTGTAACACCGAAAATTTTCTCTAAAAAATTTTAACACCGAAAATTTTCTCTAAAAAATTTTAACACCGAAAATTTTCTCTAAAAAACTTTAACACCGAAAATTTTCTCTAAAAAATTTTAATACCGAAAATTTTCTCTAAAAGATTTTAACACCGAAAATTTTCTATATAAAATTTTAACATCGAAAATTTTTTATATAAAATTTTAACACCGAAAATTTTCTATATAAAATTTTAACACCGAAAATTATCTATATAAAATTTTAGCACCGAAAATTTTCTATATAAAATTTTAACACCGAAAATTTTCTATATAAAATTTTAAAGCCAAAATTTTCTATATAAAATTTAAACACCGAAAATTTTCTATACAAAATTTTAACACCGAAAATTTTCTGTATAAAATTTTAGCACCGAAAATTTTATACTTAAAATGATAACACCGAAAATTTTCTATATAAAATTTTAACACCGAAAATTTTCTATATAAAATTTTAACACCGAAAATTTTCTATAAAAAATTTTAACACCGAAAATTTTCTATAAAAAATTTTAACACCGAAAATTTTCTATAAAAAATTTTAACACCGAAAATTTTCTATATAAAATTTTAGCACCGAAAATTTTCTATATAAAATTTTAACACAGAAAATTTTCTGTAAAAAAATTTTAACACCGAAAATTATCTATAAAAAATTTTAAGACCGAAAATTTTTTATAAAAAATTTAAGACCGAAAATTTTCTATAAAAACTTTTAACACCGAAAATTTTCTATAAAAAATTTTAACACCGAAAATTTTCTATAAAAAATTTTAACACCGAAAGTTTTCTAGAAAAAAAATTAACGCCGAAAATTTCCTATAAAAAATTTTAACACCGAAAATTTTCTATAACAAATTTTAAAACCGAAAATTTTCTATAACAAATTTTAACACCGAAAATTTTGTATAACTAATTTTAATACCGAAAATTTTCTATAAAAAATTTTAACAACAAAATTTTCTATAGAAAATTTTTCAATATAAAATTTTTCAACCAAAACTTTTTGATATAAAATTTTTCGACCGAAATTTTTTTTTTATAAAAATTTTCAACCTAAAATTTTCTATAAAAAAATTATTCCAAGAATTTCTATCTAAAATGTTTCATACCAAAACTGTTTGTATACCATTTTTCAAAAGAAAATTTTATACATAAAATTTATCAACCAAAAATTTTATATATAAAATTTATCAACCAAAAATTCTATATATAAAATTTTCCAGTCGAAAATTATCTATAAAAAATTTTTCAGCAGAAAATTTTCTAATTAAAAGTTTTAACCCAGAAATTTTTATATTCAAATTTTCAACCATAAATTGTTTTAAAACAAAATTTCAACCGAAGGTTTTCTATTTAAAATTTTTGAACAGAAAATTTTCTATAAAAATTTTTCAACTGACGATTTTCTATAAAAAATTTTTCAACCGAAAATGTTCTACATAAATTTTTTTCATCAAACATTTTCTATATAATTTTTTTTTTCGAAAATATTCTTTATACAATTTTTTAATTGAAAATTTTGTGTATAAAATTTTTTAACCAAACATTTTCTATATAAAATTTTTCAACCAAAAACTTTCTATATAAAATTTTTCAACCAAAAATTTTCCATAAAAAATTGTTCAACAAATTTTAGCACCTAAAATTTTCTATATAAATACAATTTTAAAACCAAAAATTTTCTATAAAAAATTTTAACACCGAAAATGTTCTATATAAAATTTTAATATTAAAATTTTACAAAATTTACTAAAGAAATAGTAAGTTTTTGAAAAATTTACTAAAGAAATAGTAAATGTTTGAAAACTTTACTAAAGAAATAGTAAATTTTTGAAAAATTTACTAAGAAATAGTAAATTTTTGAAAAATTTACTAAAGAATTAGTACAATTTTGAAAAATTTACTAAAGAATTAGTAAAATTTTGAAAAATTTACTAAAGAATTAATACAATTTTGAAAAATTTACTAAAGAATTAGTACAATTTTGAAAAATTTACTATAGAAATTTTTGTAAAATTTACTAAAGGAATAGTAAATTTTTAAAAAACTTACTAACGAATTAAAACAGTTTCGAAAAATTTCTAAAGCTATTCTATTAAGTTTTCATATCCTGCCCCATTTTCGAATTTCGTTGAGTGTTATTGCATTTTTACCTTTATAGAATTTGCATACATTTGAAAAAAGATTTTTTGTTCGCATAGTTTTAATGTATGACTTGGTATTTATATTGGTTTGAAGTATAAAACAAAAGTTTTGCAACATAAAATATGAGCTTTGCATGTCATTTGTTTTAAACAGACACACACATATATACACACATCTAGAGGTATGGATTTCATTATACCTTGAAGTATGCTATAGAATGTGTAAATTGGGTAATACCATGCCAAAGCGGCTTAAGGTAGGAACTATTCATACCAACCATCCGTTAATCAAAAATATATGGAAATTTGGGTGATTTGAGGTGAGAGAGAATTTTTAACAAAAATGTGTTGCATACTTTGAGGGCAGTTCGAAATTGAATAGATTTGTATAGTTGTTCAAATAGATAAAATTGTCAAGCTACTACGTAGAGAAATATCAGTATTGAAGCCGTGTAGCATTAATTATTTATAAAGTTAAGCAATTGACAACTAAGAAAGCATTTTTTTGTTATCCTCCTAAAAGTATGCAATACATTTTAAAAACTATTATTTTTGTCTATTTTCTCATTGATTTACTTAAATGCGCTTCTTTGCATGTTGGCTCTGGCATTGTACCTATTTTAAATAAAACAAATCTAAAAAAATAAGAAAATTTTATTATTTATTTTCTTGATTTCTTTATTTTCTAGCTTCTTTGGCTTCTTCTTTACTCGGCAGTTTTGTTAACACGTCTACATGCAATTTAAACATTTATTATATGTTTACATTTCATTAAAACTACAAAAAGTTATAGACAAAAAAAAAGGAAATTCAAATATTCAAAGAAATAAATAGAATTATTGTCACATGTACAAATTCTTATCAATACAGTCAAGTTAACCCATTTCCTTAAACAGGATATGGCTTAAGCAAATTGGAAAATTAAAAAAATAGAATATCAAAAAATATATAAGAAAGACTAAGACAAATATTTCTAATAAAAAAAGGAGTGGAAGGATATTTTTGTATATAAAATAAACAAAAACTTTTGAAATTTTTCCATAAATGGGTTAACTAAATTTCTTTGTTATAAGTTCCACAGCCTTTTTAAATTTCTGCATGTGTTACCAGGTATTGTGTAAATATGTGTACATTCGTGTAAATATATCCCCATTTTTTCGGTTTGGTTCATAATAGTGTTAGTTTTTGCTATTTTCTCGTTTTGGTGTTGCTGCTTCTTTACCAATTTGATTTTGAGCATTTCTTTTATGGTTTTTTTTGGTATAAATTTTTGTTACTAAAATTTCATTATGTCTTTTTCATATTCATTTTATACAAATGTTTATACATTTTACGTGAGAATTTTAACAATTGTTTAAAAAGATGCATGTCATTCGTATGACAGGATATGGTTTTTGAATTGTAACGAAACCATATAAATGTATGTGTATATGTACATACTCATACACATGTGTTTATATACAAAAGGTAACGAATGAATGTTGTATTACTAGTGGTAACAAATAGTTAAATGAATGAAAGGATCATATCCACAAATACACATATGCATGTACATATATATATACATGTTTCTATAGGTAATATGTGTGACTTCTACCAACGTACGAATGACTATAACAATAGTTAGCATGTAAATTATTTGGTTAACCAATATGTAGATACTTTTATATACTCGTATGTGTGCAAAACATTATACAAAGGCATCTGTATGGAAAGCAAAAATAGAACTTAATTAATATTGTTGAATTCGTGGAAAAGTAGCAAAAAACTAAGAATACCTTAAAGTATGCTACGATATTTTGGCAAATATTTAATTAACCGTAAAAAAAGAATTTAAAACGCTTTGATCTGTTCAATTTCGTTAAGATTTCAATTAAAGGAAATCACAGAAATTTACTTGTTAGTGAAATAAGTCTTACCTAAAAATTTACAATACATTTTAACAGAAATATTATTCATTTCGATTCAAATTTGAAAATTATTAATACAAGCAATGAAAAAATATTAATATCGAAAATTTTCTATTAAAAATTTTTACATCAAAAATTTTCGATACAAAATTGTGATATCGAAAATTTTCGACACAAATTTTTGACGTCGAAAATTTTCTATAAAAAATTTTAACCTCAAAAATTTTTTTTTCAAAAATTTTAGCATCAAAATTTTTATATAAACATTTTATCAAAAAATAACAAATTAGTCGGGATGTAAATATTATTCAAAAAGAAGTGTATTTGCATTTGATCACATTTTATATAGAAAATTTTGTATAAAAATTTAAAAACCGAAAATTTTCTATATAAAATTTTAATATCGAAATTTTTTTTTATAAATAAATTTTAAAATCAAAAATTTTATTTAAAAAATTTTACCAATTTTCTTTAAAAAATTTTAACATCGAAAATTTTCTTTAAAAAAGTTTAACACCGAAATTTTACATATTTTCTATATAAAATTTTAACATCGAAAATTTTCTTTAAAAAAGTTTAACACCGAAATTTTCCATATTTTCTATATAAAATTTTTACATCGGAAATTTTCTTTAAAAAAGTTTAACGCCGAAATTTTCCATATTTTCTATATAAAATTTTAACATCGGAAATTTTCTAAAAAAATATTTAACATCAAAAATTTTCTATATAAAATTTTCACACCGAAAATTTTCTATATAAAATTTTAACACCGAAAATTTTCCATATAAAATTTTAACACCGAAAATTTTCTATATAAAATTTTAACAACGAAAATTTTCTATATAAAATTTTAACACCGAAAATTTTCTATATAAAATTTTAACACCGAAAATTTTCTATATAAAATTTTAATACCGAAAATTTTCTATAAAAAATTTTAACATCGAAAATTTTCTATATAAAAATTTAACAATGAAAATATTTTATTTAAAATTTTAACACCGAAATTTTTTTATATAAAGTTTTTACCCCGAAAATTTTCTATATAAAACTTTTTTTGTATCAAATTTAACAACGAAAATTTTAAATATAAAATTTTAACACCGAAAATTTTCTGTGTAAAATTTTAACATCGAAATTTTCCTTTATACCATTTTTTTACGAAAATTTTATATATAAAATTTTTTAACCTAAAATTTTCTATATAAAATTATATAACTAAAAATTCTCTTTATAAAATATTAACAGCGAAAATTTTCTGTATAAAATTTTAACACCGAATTTTTGAAAAAAAAATTTCCTATATTAAAATTTTTAACTAAAATTTTTCTTAAAAGCGTTTTTCTATATAAAATTTTAACACCGAAATATTTCTATATAAAATATTAACACAAAAAATTTTCTATATAAAATTTTAACACCGAAAATTTTCTATATAAAATTTTATCATCGTAAATTTTCTTTATACAATTTTAACACCGAAATTTTCCATATAAAATTTTAGTATCTTAAATTGTCTATATAACATCTTAACATCATAAATTTTCTATATAAAATTTTAACACCTAAAATTTTCTGTATAAAATTCTAACACCAAAAATTTTCTATGTAAAATTTTTCAACTGAAAATTATCTATATAAAGTTTTACAACTGAAAACTTTCTTTTTCGGTATGAAACTTAAACATCGACAATTTTCTATATAAAATTTTAACACCAAAAATTTTCTTTATAAAATTTTAACACCAAAAATTTTCTTTATAAAATTTTATCATCGAAAATTTTCTATATAAAATTTTCACATCGAAAATTGTTTATATGAAACTTTAACACCAAAATATTCTTTATAAAATTTTAACATCTAAAATGTTCTTTCATTGAAACAGAACTTTTAAATAAAAAAACACAAACATTTTAATACTCCAAAATTATTGCCTACTTTTAGGTGTTTAATGAATATTTCATTTGATTTTTACATTTTCAAAATAAGTATCTGTGGTTAGATTTATAGTTTAATAAGCAGCTTATTTCTCTCAAAAATTTACAGCCTACTTTATGGTATATAAAAAATATATAAAATTATTTTGGTTGAAAACAAAATTCATAAATTTTGTTTATGCCCCTAAAAAAAACTACTAAAAACTAAAAATATATTTGTATTTGACTTTTTGATAAAAATTTTTTAATATAAACAATTTAAAATTAGGTTTAAGCCTCTATTCGAGTAAATCATAATTGAATTCTGTGCTTTCTTTAGCATTTGGATTTTTTTATTATTATTTTTTATTAATACTAAAATCATAAAAAAGAACAATTCGTAACAGCATGAAGCGAACAAATCAAATCCTTAAAATATTTATTTTTTATTTATTGATTTTTCTTTTTTACTTTCGGCAACACATTGAGTTTCTTAAAAGCACGCCTTGTATTAGAATCTTAAACATATTTTAGCTTTCTCTATTTTTGAGTTTTTGTTAAGTTTTGGTTAAGGTTTCTTGTGGTGTCTGTCGGTATGTCTCTCTGTCAGTTTTTTCTTTCTGGATTTTATGAACCTTAGATATGTATTTTTATATTCATAGACCTACAAGTTGTTGTAAAAATTCAATATATATATATTTTTTTTCGTTAGAATTATATTTATTTTATTTATTTTTGGCTTTAAAAAGAACACATGTTTAGCTGTTTTCTATTTGATATTTTTTTTTTTTGTTTTATTTTTTGGCTCTTGGAAGACAATGTTGGGGAGTTTGGCAATTGATTGAGATTTTATTAAAACGGAAAATGTGTGAACATTTAGGTTTATTTTTTTTCAATGTTTTGTTTTTCAAAGGGGAAGTAAGCCTTAAGAGGAATACATTTTATTAAATTTTATTTGGGGCCCACATTTTCATACCCGAATCGAAATTAATCAGATGTCATAGAAAATTTTGTAGCATAGTTTAAGGATATTAAGGATAAATTTTATACTTGGAAAATTTTCTATATAAAATTTGAACACCGAAAATTTTCTTTATAAAATTTTATCATCGAAAATTTCCTTTGTAAGATTTTTTTAACGAAAATTTTGTTTATGAAACTTTATTACCGAAAATTTTCTATATAAAATTTTATCACCGAAAATTTCCTTTATAAAATTTTATCATAGAAAATTTCTTTTATAAGATTTTTTACTGAAAATTTTCCTTATGAAACTTTACTACCGAACATTTTCTGTATAAAATTTGATAATCTAAAATTTTCTATATACAATTTTATAATCAAAAATTTTCTATATAAAATTTTATCACCGAAAATTTTCTATATAAAATTTTACCGCCGAAAATTTTCTGTATAAAATTTTATTACGAAAAATTTTCGATATAAAATTTAAACATCAAAAATTTTCAGTATTAAGTTTTGACATCGAAAATTTTCAATATAAAATTTACTACCGAAAATTTTCTATATAAAATTTTATAATCAAAAATTTTCTATATAAAATTTTATCGCCGAAAATTTTGTTTATAAAATTTTATCACTGAAAATTTTCTATATAAGGTTTTATCGCCGAAAATTTTCTATATAAAATTTTATCACCGAAAATGTTCTATAAAAAATTTTATCACTGAAATTTTTCTGATAAAATTTTACCGCCGACAATTTTCTTTAGTTATAAAATTTTATCACCGAAAATTTTCTTTATAAAATTTTATCACCGGAAATTTTCTATATAAAATTTTATAACCGAAAATTTTCTATATAAAATTTTATAACCGAAAATTTTCTATACAAAATTTTATCACCGAAAATTTTCTATATAAAATTTTATCACCGAAAATTTTATATATACAATTTTATCACCGAAAATTTTATATATAAAATTTTATCACCGAAAATTTTATATATAAAATTTTATCACCGAAAATTTTCTATATAAAATTTTTTCACCGATAATTTCTTTTATAAAATTTTATCATCGAAAATTTCCTTTATAAGATTTTTTTACTGAAAATTTTCTTTATGAAACTTTACTACCGAAAATTTTCTATATAAAATTTTATAATCAAAAATTTTCTATATAAAATTTTATCACCGAAAATTTTTTTTATAAAATTTTATCACTGAAAATTTCCTAAATAAAATTTTATCACCGAAAATGTTCTATATAAAATTTTCTGTATTGAATTTTGACATCGAAAATTTTCTATATAAAATTTTAACAACTAAAATTTTCTATATAAAATTTTTACACCGAAAATTGTTTATATAATATTTTATGGCTGAAAATTTTCTATAAAAAAATTTATCATCAATAATTTTATATATATATTTAGATGTCTTAGAAAATGTTGTAGCATACTTTTAGGAGATCTGAAAGTTTTTTATTTTTAGCTTCGCTTAGGCCACTTTATTGTTCAGGCTTCTGTATAGATCTGAATGTATATTGCAACTCCTGTTGGGCTACTTAATTTAAATAATTTAAATGTCATATACAATTTTGTAGCATACTTTTAGTAGATCTGAGTATACGTACTTTGCAACTCCACTTGGGCCTCTTAACTATTCAATCTTCTGTGGGGATCTTAATACATGGCATTCACAACTCCCCTTGGGCCTCTTTATTGAAATTATTTGGATGTCATAGAAAATTGTATGGCATATTTTAAGGAGATCTAAATATATGTTATGTGCAACATCACTTAACTGCTCAATCTTCTGTGGAGATCTTAATCTGTGTGATTTGTAATTCCACTTGGGCCACTTTATTGAAATTATTTAGATGTCATAGAAAATTTTGTAGCATACTTTAGGGAGATCTGAATAAATGCTCTTTGGAACTCCACTTAGGCCACTTAACTGTTCAATCTTATATCACTTACTTAGGAACAAATTAAAACAAGGCCTCACTAGCATAGAATTGAAATGTTTGAAAAATAATATTTAGAATATCCCTAGGTTTTCTTCTAAAATTTGCTAAATTCGAATGAAATCTAATACAACTATACAATAAAGTTTTTATCGAAATCGAAGACTTGTAGTCCAGAAGTCGATTTAAAAGAAATGAAACTTGTCTTTGATTTCGATAAAAATTTTATTGTATACAAAATTTTTTTTGTTAAATTCGAGCCTCCTAAAAGTATTCAATAAAATTTACAGCTAAATCAAAGACTAGTTTAATTCTTCTCAAATCCCTCCTGGAATCTTAGCCAAAGTGTTATGCAAACATTTTTCTCATTTCAATTTCTCTTAGGCTACTTCCCTTTTTTCTTTAGAACATTTGCCAAATTTTCTTCTGAGAATCACAATGAAAATAAATGCCTTACGCCCTAAAGGCTAGTTATTGCAAAAAAATATATATATATACTCAAAATTTCATATATTGAAGGTATTATTATTGGTTTTGTGATTGAAAAAGAAAAACAGCAACAAAAAAGAAAAAAAATACAGCAAAACAGAAAAATAACATGCCACATTTGAATGACTTCATAAAATTCACAGGTGTGGAAATAACTTGTAATATGGCTACAGGTGATTTTACTAATAAAATTTGAATTGCTGGTTAGAAGGCGAATTCCAAAAAAAAATGTAAAGCATTTACATGTGTATGTATAGAACAAATCTACATAAATACATAGGTATAGGAATACAAATTCAAGCAGAAAAACACCCTTACAAACGAATGAATGAATAAATATCCCTATAATTATGCTATGAAATCTATACACAATTTAGATCTACATAGGCATACACACACATACTCAATTACCATGTATCAACTACGTGATGAAAACATCAAAACATCTTTATTTAGATAAAACTAAATTATTGATTTATAGCCTAAAGAGAGTTAAAGGGAGTAGAGATGGGAGTTAGAGGGTTAATTTCAGATGATTTGCCGTGATACTGATTGGAGGTTAAGGATCTCTACTAAAACATGTGGTCAAATGAAAATGCATGAAAATTTAATTTACATATTTATATAATCTATTTAATATTTTTACTCTTTATGATATCCTCATAAATGCTGAAAGGACTTTTCACCTTTTTATTACTGGTTGTAAAGTGATACATATAGAATTTTGTTTGATTGTCAGTCTAAATCATGTTCAAGTAATTTGAACAGCGCCATCTGTAGAGTTTCTAACATCCAACAAACGAATAGCATGAAAATAACCCACAGTAATTTAGTGGCTTGGCCTTATTTAGAATTTGGCTATTTTAAATTAATAAAAACTTTTTGTTGCATACTTTTAGGGGGAATATTATTAAATACATTATTTTTATATATCAAAAATAAACCTACAATTTTTTTTTGATTAAAATAAAAATTCCACCAAACCTTTTGGTACCTTGAAATGTTTTATTAACTGCAGTATAATGTTAGTGTATACAAATTTAAAACACTCACATGATGAGCAGTAGTTATCTGTACCCCTATAAAATTTTGTTTTCAAAGGTATATATTAGGGATTTTGTTCATATTTTTCTTTATAGCTTTTAATATTATTATACCCGCATTGTAAAAATTTCACATTATTACGCCAAAAAAATTTTTCATCATATAACATTTATTATTTTACACTTATGCTATTGTTGGTTTAACACAAAGGCAGCAGATAAAAAAGTATTACAAGGTTAAAATGTAATAAAATCACACAAAATATGGGACATAAAATTGTTATTTACTTGAAAAGTGTTATAACACAAAAAAACTTCGTTTAATATAAAATTAAACTTAAAAAAATTAACTACATAATCAACTTATTCATTATCGATCGTAAAGTGAAAGCAATCAAATTTGTGTAGTATAATTTTGGGATGAAAATTATTTAAAAACTTCATTGCAAAGACTTTGGTTACCATAAAAGTAAAACTATTACGATTTTATAGCAATAACTCACAGTTTTAGTAAAATTTTCATGATAATGTGGCAAACTTTACAATACGAGTATATCTGTGGCAATATGGAAGAGTAGCTTAAGTCGACATAAGAGAGAATTGAGTTTATTGCATTACAGAAGCAAAGACGCATAAATGAGTTTAGTCCGTTTAAACACATTCGAGTTTTTGCCAATGTTATATACGTTTATTATACATTGACCAAACCAACTTATGTACACATATTTTTATGTATATATTCATATTTTCTTTCATCATATAACGATTTCGCTTAACTTCACTTAAGCTCTATAAATGTTGACCTAGAAAAAAATAAAGTCATTATTTTCAAATAACTTATGTTTACAAAAAACTGCACAATATATACTTTTTAGTTCAAAAGAACAGCTTAAAGTTATTTAAGACCCAGTTCAATGCAAATTTCAGTTTCAAAGAGCTTACGTAGAAAAAAATCTTTTGAATTTAACAATATTTTCTTTTTAGTGTTCATCCTTCTTCTCTAATAATGTTACCAATATATTAGTTCATAAATTAAAACAAAATTGATGATATCTCACTTCAAATTTCGAGTTAATCTATTCTTCCATATTGCAACAAATATAAATCTTCTGGCAATTTCTTTAGAATCTCCTTAAAATATGAAATTAATTGAATTCCAAAATCTCATTTGCTTTAAAACCATGAAAGTTAAGGATTTATGTATTATCATCAAATCTTCATGATTTTCTTTTATATCCTAAAATTATGCAACTGAATTTGAATCTCCTTCAACAAGATCCCTATACTAACTTTTAATCAACAAATTTGATATCTGAAACTGAAATATATCGATGATTGAGGTTTTTTAACAATTTTTTTTTTAGATTTTTGTAGAAAAGATAAGTATCACTTTTCTTTACAATTTAATAAATAGTAAAATATTTTCAAATTTGGTTACTTTCTTTGGAAAGTAAGTAATAGCTCATCATGTCTATTTTTAAGATAGGCCCTTCGTTCTACAGCCAATTTTACTAATTTTACATCGACGGCGTGTTATTGCTATAGGCCCTCAGCCGATGTAGGATTCTGTGGTAAGTAATAATCTTAACAGAAAATAATATAAAACTCTTATTTCAAGCTCGAGGTCTTTTTTGTTGTTTTTATTTTATTAAATTTATTTTTTTAATTTAATAAATAGTCGATTGCAATATTAAGTTAATAAGGAATAGACATAAGTTTATTGTTTGTTTTATTGTCACTCATTTTTTAAATCCTGATGATGCTATCCAAAGGATAGCGAAATATCGACTATTTATTAAATTAAAAAATAAATTTAATAAAATAAAAACAACAAAAAAGACCTCGAGCTTGTAATAAGAGTTTTATTTGAGAAAAAGGAAAAGGTCGAAGAAAAGAATTATACATAGAAAATAATATATTTTTTCTAGTTGCGACGTGCTAATCAAGCAATATATAACGGTAAATGATGGAAATCGATCGTTTTCAAAGCGATCGATTCTTGAGATAATTTTCGGCTGTTTCCCCAAAAAAGGGCTTTATTTCATTTGACTGATATCTTATCTTTCATTTGGTTTGAATTTTTTGTTGAAATAGGGAAAATTATCTAAAAAATATATCTGAAATCGATCGCTTTGAAAACGATCGAATTCTATCACATACTATAAGTTTGCGTGTCCTAAAAGTAGGCAACAGATTTTAATTCGACATTAATTTGCATTATTGCAAATATTTTAGGCTAATGTTATTGATATAAAAATTAAATATCTGAAGTAATTAACGAATATTGTAGAGCGTATCTTTAGGCAGTTCAAAAAGACTTTTATATTAATGATTAACTCTGAAATATGTCATTAAACTTAAGAAAATTATGCATTTTTTTAGTGATTTTATTACAATTAGTCAGCTTTTGGCAAAAGAGCCCCAGAAAAATTATCGGATGGGTGTGTTTTGAAACACCTAAAAGTGCACCAAACTATTTTTGTAAAATATCTTAAGCTAATTAGATTCGGTTAAAAATTCTGCAGTATATTTTAAAGAGTTAAGAAAACTATTATCAAGACAATTGCTTGTATATTAAACGCAAGTAATTATATAATAAGCTTTAACATATTTTGAACTTATATAGAATTAATTACTCATTCATAGATAAA
Source organism: Stomorhina lunata (assembly GCA_933228675.1). NCBI lineage: Eukaryota > Metazoa > Arthropoda > Insecta > Diptera > Rhiniidae > Stomorhina > Stomorhina lunata. Next base: position 31,518,420 of record OW121742.1, read on the forward strand.
TTTAACTAACCTATCAAAACTTTTTTATTTGATCTGAATTAAATGAATCTTAATCCTTCGAGAAGTATGTGAAACAATAACATTAAATAATTTTTTACGCTTCATTGCATTCAACTCTTTAAAGAATAGCATTTAAGTCTGAAACTTAACTTTTAGTTACTTATTGGCCTCCCAAAAGTATGCAACACAAATTAACAAATTCAAGTAAACTCAATTCAAAACAAAAACTTTCCACAGAGTTTAATCTCCACATTGAATATGAATAAAAATTACAAAATTTATACATTTCACTACAATAGTATTTTTCTTAAACAGCCTAGAAGTATGCAACATAATTTGAAACTCCTTGATTTTGATATTCATTGGCCACAGATTTCAGTAGATATGGCATTAAACTTGTTAAGTCATTAAATGGTTTTCGCCGAAAATTTTGTTGCATACTTTAAGGATGTTCTAACTTATCTGTATCATAACCAAAAAGATAGAACTTTGAATTTAAGGATTTATAAAATACACAATTTCACTAAATTAATCTCATTTAGAATCATACCCCCCAATTCATAAACAAATTTTAAAATTATTAAGTTCTTATAATGTAAAAGTTTGTATGGAAATTTTAAATTATAATCTTGCTATAGCTTTATTTTTTGATTATGAATTAGGGGAATAGTATTTAAAAATAAAGCTTAATATAATGCATTATTTCGGATCTCCTAAAAGTATACTTCTGATTTTTGTTTAAGTCTTATAACCTTTGAATTGAGTATGGAAATTTTGCACCAGATTTGTTTGTGCTATTCATTACAAAAACTGAAATTTGAGTTATGTCATTTTTCAGATAAATAGCGATAAGAAATGAAAAATTTCAATGACGAGATACAACACGGAAATACTTGATAATAAAGAGACTTGCATTTAAGCTGATTAATGTCTGAATGTGAGTCAAGTTTTGGGCCGTTCATATTTTGCTTCGTCTATAAATAAAAAGTACAATGAAGTGAACCTTATATGTTATACACTATTAAGATTACCCTAAAAGTATGCAACATAAATGTTTTTCAAATATCTAAGATTCTAATTGATATCGAATGCGGAGATTTGACTCCAGGTCAACATTTTTCGAATCTTATAAAGTTTTTAATGGGTTAAAAATTCATTTTGTGAGGCACCCCATTGGAAATTAGTAAAGTTTTTTGCTTATATTGATCTTAATATTTTAAAAAGGAAATAAAAATTTTTAAGGAAACATTTGCATCTGAAATAATTTGTGACTCTACTTTTCCTTTCCATTGGCTTCATTGTGCCTTGATTAAAAAAAGCAAAACTAATTACAAAATATCCAACAAAACTTGCTCAAATTGTAACAATTTTGTTTAGTTCTTGGAATTTTATATTAATTAATTCATTCGGTATTCAAATATAAATATACCCATAAATATTCAAGTTTATTTATTTTTGCTTAATGCCTAAGAACTTGAAAAATTTTCACTTTGTGAACTTTCCTAAACAGCCTAAATTTACAAAGTATCCAATAACAGACAAAACAAAAAACAAATTTGCTAAATTAACAATGAAAATAACAATAAAACAGTTTACTTTTATCACATTATGAAGGGAAACAGGAAATGAAAATTATTTAATAAATATTTATAAACTTAAAACACATACATACCTAAACATTCAACTGATACAAATGTTTGCCCCCTAAAAGTATGCTAAGGACAACAAATGATACCTGCCGTTAAATGGAAGACAGCAACAATTCAAAGCAGCATCAAAGACCAATTTAAAGAAAATATTTCAAATTTTTAACTGTTATTACTGCTGTCTTTTTCGAATGACTTTCTGTCTGTTGGTGTCCCTTGGAGAACAAGTAAGTCCATTATTTTTGTCTTACTTTAGCCCTTAAAAGATATAATATAACGTTTTTACAAAACATAAAAAAGGCACATTAAATTAAAAGTATATTTTCTTGGTTGCTTTTTTTCTTTGGAAAATGCCTTCAAGGTAACCAATAATGAAGTAGCAACTGACTTTGTCGGTTTGTTTTGTGTGTGTATGTATGTCCTTTTATTATTATTTTTGATGATATCAAAAGAAATTGTAACAATTTAACCGAAATGTAGGCAACAGATATTTTTAAAAATTTATTTGATATGCTGGCATTTTAACAATTTTTATGTAGATTTTTCTCTCAATTACAGGGAGTATTTTATGTATAATTTTGTTTGAATTATTCTTATGTTTTTTTATGAATAAATCAAAATAAGGATTATGGAAATTTGTTTAAGAAGGAATTTAAATGAAGTTAGTTTTAAATACGCTTAGGTTTTTTTAGGGTATAGAAAACAGAAGTTGGAAGAGTTTTATGTTTTTTTCTTGAAATTTTTATGCAAAATCTGTCCCGGAAATCAGCTTGTTTCACTACAATAATGTTTGTTTCACTATAATAATGGAAAAACCTAGAAGTATGCAGCACAATTCTATCTCCTCGATTTTGATACCTTTCGGCCACACATTTTAGTCATGGCCAAGCGATCAATCATTGAGGCATTAATCGGCTAAATGGATTTAGCCGAAATTCGGTTTGTAATCAGAGGATGTGGAGCTCAAAAAAATTATGACAGTTTTCCATTTAACTATAAAAGGCTGTTAAAAAAACATTCTAGAAGTATGTAGTATAATTTGAATCTCCTTGATTTTGATATTTATCGGCTACACATTTTAGTATAAACAATCAAGAGATCTATCAGTAAAGCATTAAACTTGTCACGAAGTAAAATGGATTTCGTAGAAAATCTTATTGCATACTTTTGGGAGTTTTAGACATAAATATACTTTAAACAAGAAAAAATTTCAACTTTGAATTAAGATATTTTTAAATTTATGAATTTTGCTTAGGTTTTTTATTTTTCTTAGGGTATAGCAAACAGAAGTTAGAAGAGTTTTATGCCCTTTCCTTGGAATCTTGATACAAGATCTCTCCACTAAATCAGTTTATAGTTTCACTACAATAAACTGTTAATGGAATATCCAGAAGTATGCAGTATAATTTGATCTTCTTGATTTAAATATCTACATCCTAGAAGTATTCAGTATAATTTGATCTTCTTGATTTAAAGATCTATCTGCAACACATTTTAGTTATAGACAAGGAATCAATGATTGAGGCATTACATTTGAATTTCGCTGAAAATTTTGTTGCATACTTTTAGGAGGTTCAAACATAAATGTACTTTAAACAAAAAAATTTTCAAATATAAATTTTAGCAAATTTTTAGAAAAACCATATACAAGATCTTTCCCGGAAATCAATTTGTAATCAGAGGTTGAGAAGCTCAAAATAAATTATACATTTCTTGCATTTCACTACAATAGACTTTTAATGAAACATCCTAAAAGTATGCAGCATAATTAAAATCTCCTCGATTTGGATATTTATGGGGCATACATTTTAGTAGGTTTTACCAAGGGATCTATCATTGACGCATTAAGCTTGTCACGAAGTAAAATGGATTTCGTTGAAAATCTTATTGCATACTTTAAGGAGTTTCGAAAATAAATATACTTTAAACAAGAAAAAATTTCAACTTTGAATTAAGATATTTTTAAATTAATGAATTTTGCTTAGGTTTTTATATTTCTTAGGGTAAAGCAATCAGAAGTTAGAATAGTTTCATGCTCTTTTCTTGAAAACCTTATTCAAGGCCCCTCCCGTAGTAGTCTGAAGAAGTGGAGGTAAATTTTTTTCTTCAACCCACTGTGTAGCATTTATTTCGAACTTCATAAAATCTATTTAACATATAAAACATTTCAGCAAATTTTGCATTCTAAATTTGAATAAAAAATTGAATACTTACGCTGGTCAACAAAAGATATTACTTTGAAGTCTAACTATTTAATTTTAATGTATTATAACCCCCTAAAAAAACAAAAACACCAACAATTTAAAATTCTATGGATACGATATTTTTTAATTTTTTTTTTTTTTTCTAAAATTACAGATTTTCACAGAGATCGTTCCATTGATTTTATCATATCTTAGGAATAGCGTATCTAAATTCGTTGAAAGAGACGCCAGTGAATTCACCACAAAATTTTATTTAGTTCTTGAAAAAACAATTTTTTCATATAGTCAAGGGTTGTGGAGTTTTTTACAAAAAAAAATGTAAACACAATTAATTTTTTTTTTTTTGCAAAATCGAAAAGTTTTTATTTTTCAAAAATTCATAAAAAAATAGTAGGTTTCAATTTAATCACTTTAAATATAATCACTTTAAGCAGACTTTCACAAAACTGTAAACGAATTTCACAAAACTGCTTTACAAATATTCTTAGTCACACTGTTCTCTTATACGCGTCTCAATTAAATCTGTCCCCACATTACTCGTTCATCGGCCTTATATAGTACAGACGTAAAAAAAGAGCTGCTGTATTTGATTACAGTAAAAATGTGGCTTACGAAAGTTCATGATCAATAACACACTCACATACGTTATACAAATAGATTATCTGAAGCTAGCAGCAACAGAGAGTGAATGTAGATGAAAGAGAAAAATGTTGCTATACTCTTTACAGCAAATAAGAGAAACATGTTGCTCTGCTTATAGACATAAACAGAATAACAACAACATCAACAGAAACATTTTAGAAAACTAAGGGAAGAATTAAAAGTAGTGAACTTTGCTTAATGGGCGGATAACTTAAAAATTCGTGACAAATTCGGATCAAATTCCAAAATTCCTAATTAGACTTGGCTTAATAAAATCGCTACTTATGAATGGATTTTCAGGAAATGAGTTTTATTTTATTTAAAACATTCACAGTTTCACAGTGATCATGTAATAAAAATAGTATATTTATATCACCTTCGATTTTTTATGAATTTAAAAAAAAATAAATTTAAAGAAAAAAAATTTACAATGAAGTGCAAATAATTCCGAATCCGTTAAGAATATCAAAACATGACCTTTGAAGCACTTAGAGATATTTGCATTTGTTATTCTATTCTGTAATTTTCAACAAAATCGAACAATACGTTTTAAAGATATGATAAAATTAATGGATCAGCCTCTTGAAAAATTGCAAATTTTATAAAAACAAAATTTAAAAAATAATGTATTCATAGAATTTTAAATCTCGACCGTTTTTTTTAATTAGCAGACCACAACAAATAAAAAAAATATAGTGGTGATCAATTGTAAAGCAAAAAATTTCATTTCTGTGGCTTGGTGCTAAAAGGGCCAATGTCAAAAAATAGTTTTTAGAAAATTTGATTCAAAGTTTTTATTTTCCATATAAATTGATAGTAACATTGCCAGAAAAACCCTTATAAATCTGTTCTGAGTTAAGTTAAAGATTAGCTGTTGGAGCCAAATTAAAGAGGGTAAAGAAAGCAATCTAATGCAATGATTAACTCAAAATGGCAAAAAATTGCCATTGGTCCTTTTAGCACCAAGACACAGATTTATTCTAAGAGCAAATTTCAAATACATATCGAATTTCTGGCTATTCAAAAAAGTAAAAACATTTTTTAATTCTTAAATTCGTCTACATTTTGAAATATATTCACATATATTTAAAGGTTAAACTTTTCAAAACCCTTTTAAAACCACTTTATCTCTATAAAACTAAAACCAAAAATTAAGCTTAACAAATTGCTTTAAAGATAAATTGAGTAGAAATATAAAAAAACATTGCTAAATAAACAGAAAAGGTGAAAACGAATTCACCTTGACCTTTTGTTCTGGGAAATTAAAAATGAAAAAAAAAAACAAAATAACAAAGAAACGCACATTTAAACAAAAATATGTTAAATTCGTAAGTTTAAATATTTAGATTTAAATGTATTTACATACATACAATGAAACTCACACACCGGCACATCTGACATACATGCATACATATGTACCTGTATAAATACACAGGTGTATTGGAAACAAAATCTACATGGCATTTTATATAAAGCTCTTATTTACTTATACAAAACATATGTATGTACAACATTTACAACTATGTATATATATTTGTATGCATTTATATTTAATAGAATCATATCACATACATATAAATATATATATACATGTGTTTAATGGATTTGTAAGGATTTGTCTGCACGCTATATTTTCAAAAAAAACTGAAATTTAAAATAAACTTATACACATATACATATATGTCTATGTATATGTGAGTTTTAAAAACATTTAAATACATAGATTTTATCATACAAAAACCCACATTTTGTTTTTTTTTTGCCCCCAAAACACATGAATTTGTAGCCAAATTCATAGTTAAATTCTATTTCTATTTTGGTAAAACATTTATCCTTATTTGTTTGCCTGTAAGTATTGTGTACCGGAAAACATACATATTCATACGTATATATCTATGTATGTATGTCTAAAAGTGTGTAAGTCTGTTTAAACAAACTCTTCATTTTAAAATGTCAATGCATATTGACAGATGAGAGATAAATATGCTTTTACAACAACAACAACAACAGTTTTCGATATTAAACCTCAAACTAATACTGAAGCTGGAAAAAAAGTGGAGCTAAAGGTTTGTGCTTGGAATATGTAACCTTAGCTATGACATATATACATTTATACGGAATCACATACATACATATCAAAATATTTTTTTCTGGTTGCCACAAAATCCCAAATGTATATTAGCTATGAAAATGTATCAGCTAACAACCGCATTTGCTGGCTTGGCAGACCTTTTAAATAATGGATTGTTTTTTAAAAGTAAAGGGAAAAGATTCAAATGATTCTGGAATTAATGCTAGCATAACAATTTCTGAGAATTTCTCTTGATAATGAATTGATTGAGAAAAAATCATAAGTTAATTCTCTTAGAAATATAAGTGGTTAAATGTGACTACTTCCCTTAATTTTGATGTATTACAAACAGGAGTAGGCAGACCATACCACCAGAAGCCGATGAATTTTATGTAATTTTCGTAAATACAACGATCGTAAATAAAACTCGTAAAAATGAGTATTAAAATCATTCAGATCGAATTTGGATGTTAACACAGTTCGTTGGTGCCCCTTTAAAGAAAAGACACAAACAAAATAGGCAAGAAACAAATCAAAATCCTATTTATAACAACAAAATACAAGGTTCGAGAGAACAAAGCAATATAAATATAAATAAATTTCCTATAGAAAAATTTTTGATAAAAAAGTTTTCTTCAAAAAATTTTTGTTAAAAAAAATTTCCATAGAAAAATTTTTGATAAAAAAAATTTCTATAGAAAAGTTTTTGATAAAAAAATTTTTTATAGAAAAATTTTTGATAAAAAAATTTTCTATGGAAAAATTTTTGATAAAAAAATTCTCCATAGACAAATTTTTTATAAAAAAAATTTTCTATAGACAAATTTTTGATAAAAAAAATTTCTATAGAAAAATTTTGAATAAAAAAATTTTCAGTGGACAAATTTTTGAAAAATTTTTGATAAAAAAAATTTCTATAGAAAGATAGATTAGATTAAAAAATTTTTTATAGACAAATTTTTTATAAAAAAAATTGTCTATAGAAAAATTTTTGATAAAAAAAATTTCTATAGAAAAGTTTTTGATAAAAAAAATTTCTATAGACAAATTTTTGATAAAAATTTTATATAGATAATTTTTTGATAAAAAAAATTTTATATAGACAATTTTTGGATAAAAAAAATTTTCTAAAGAAAAATTTTTGATAAAAAAATTTTCGAAAGAAAAATTTTTTACAAAAAAATTTTCTGAAGAAAAATTTTTGATAAAAAAGTTTAAAAAAATTTCTAAAGAAAAATTTTTGATAAAAATTTTTGACAAAAAAGAAAAATTTTTGATACAAAAATTTTTTATAAAAAAATTTTCTATAGAAACATTTTTGATAAATTTTTGATCAGAAAAATTTCAATAGACAAATTTTTGATAAATAAAAATTTATATAGAAAAATTTTTGATAAAAAAAATTCTATTTTTGATAAAAAAAAAATTCTATAGACAAATTTTTGCTAAAGAAATTTTCTGTGAAAAAAATTTTGATAATTTTGTTATTTTTTGATAAAAATTTTCTATAGAAAAATTTTTGATAAAAAAGTTTTCTATAGACAAATTTTTGATAAAAAAATTTCTATAGACAGATTTTTGATAAAAAATTTTTATAGACAAATTTTCTACAGAAAAATTTTTGATAAAAAATTTTTTATAGACAAATTTTTGATAAAAAAATTTTCTATAGAAAAATTTTTAATAAAAAAATTTTCTATAAAAAAAAATTTTTGATAAAAAAATTTTCTATAGACAAATTTTTAATAAAAAATTTTCTATAGACAAATTTTTGAATTTTGATTTTTTATAGACAAATTTTGATAAAAAAAATATCTATAGACAAACTTTTAATCAAAAAATTTTCTATAAAATAAATTTTTATAAAAAAATTTTGTATAGAAACATTTTAATAAAAAATTTTCTAAAGAAAAATTTTTGATAAAAAAATTTTCTAAAGAAAAATTTTTGATTAAAATATTTTCTATAGAAAAATTTTTGATAAACAAATTTTCTTTAAAAAAATTTTTGATAAAAAAATTTCTATAAAAAAAATTATGATAAAAAAGTTTCCATAGAAAAATTTTTTATAAAATTTTGATAAAAAAGATTTCTATACAGAAATGTTTGTCAAATTTTCAATAGATAAATATTCAATAGACAAATTTTTGATAAAAAAAAATTTCTATAAAAACATTTTTGACAAATAAATTTCTTGCTCTGGTGATGACTATGGCATTCGTTAAAAACTTCCTTAAAATATGCAACACATTTTTGTATGAAATATTCAAGATTTAAATCCGAAATGACCGAATTATTTTAAGAAAACATTGATATTAGTGGGGCAAATTTTAGCATTCGATATCGATCGAAACTCAGACTTTTAAGCAAATATTATGTAAAATGCCTAAGGGGATTTTCAAAATAACTTATACTGCAAAAAGTTCAATTAAATTTGATGTCTAAATATATTCATTTGCTTGTCAAAGCATTTTTTTTAAATTTAATTCTTTTACTATCAAAAGTTTTGATAAATAAGTGACAATGTGGTGAACCTTTCATATTATATAGTTTTTAGATTATCCCAGAAGTATGCTACACCAATGTTTCTGAAATATATACATTTCTATCGATACCGAATAAGTGGAATAATTATTTTAAGAAAATATTTTTAATTTTGCCTAGAGATAGCTTTGTTTAAATTTAAGCAAAAACCAACAATAATTTTTTTTGAAAATATTTATCGTTTTCCAATATTATAATGAAAAAAAAATTGGATTATCTAATTTTCCAAAATTTTAAAAATAAATTAAATTTAAAATATTGTTAACAATTTTTTTTTTTCAAAATGATTTTCAGATAAAAGCTCTAAGACCAAATCTCCGCTTTCGATATCGATTTAAATATAATATATTTCAGAAATATTTGTGTAGCATAGTTTTAGGTTAATCTAAATAGAATATAACATATAAGGCTTAGTACATTGTAACTTATTTGTCAAAACTTTCCTAAAAGTAAAAGAATTCCATTTATATTAAATGCGGCGATTCTGCCCCAAATTTTTCAGTGTTTAATGCCCCTAATTTTTCAGTATATAATGATGATAATTTTTACAAAATTCGAAATAAACCTTGCTTAATCGAAATATCAAATTAAATTTTTTAAGATTATTAATCATTTTTGGTAATTTTGTAAGTTCTTGTCGAATACATTCATTATAACTTTCCTGGCTTATTCCACGAATTCTATTATTTCAAAATTTCCATCTTTGCGGTTTCAAACATTTTTACGTTTTATGTTCACATATTTTCTTTACCACATTTTTCATCCTTTTTGTCAAGCATTTATCGAAGACTCACATCTATTTGATTATTTGACAGACAAATATTTAGGGGGTGTACATATTTAAATGACACCCCAAAACCCCAAACCAAATATCAATATAAGATTTTCTTAAAAACCTTTCGCTGTACGTAAATATCTATCAGTTTTGGTTAAGGCAAACGAACTTTTTACAAAAAAAGCATGTTCACTTTTTTTACAAATATTTTATTTGCTCCATTTAAATCTGAATCCAGAGAATGGTACCAAAATTGTTAATACCAAACAAGAACTACATATGTATGTCTTGTATATGTTTGATGTACATCAGGGCAGGTTAGGAGTTTTTAAATCAAACATATCCTTTTATATGTGTATATGTCACATATTTACATGCATGTGTAAATATATGTATGAGTGTGTCTGTTTGTGTTTGAGCATGTAACAAATGTAATCAAATCAAAATTTATCGTCGTGTTGTAATATTCGTGTAAAATGTAAATTCCCATTAGTTTCTTGCATTTCTTTTTTTTCGTCGTCGTTGTGTGTTGTCGATTTATATGATAATTGGATTTTTTTATAAAATAAATTTGTAAAACTGCAGAGGAAAAAAAATTGATATAAATGAATTTCGCAAAAAATAAATATATTAATTTTTTGATGATCAATTTTATTTGTCATTATTGTGGAAAAATAATTTTTCAGTTATTTGTGGTAAACAAATGTTATAAATGAGAAGGAAAGTAGCAGCAAATTAACGTAGGATTCATATAACTCAAGCGTCTGACGATTGAGTGAAATTAATATGTATTTTGTTTTTGCTACATTACCAAAAAACATGTTTTAAGGCCGATTGACAAATATTTAGGGAAGAGTTTTAATTGAGATGCGTATAAGAGAACAGTGTGACTAGGAATATTTGTAAAGCAGTTTTGTGAAGTTTGTTTACAGTTTTTGTGAAAGTGTATTTAAAGTGATTAAGTCAAAAATTAATAAAAATAAAATTTTATAAAACTATATAAAGTGTTTCAATTTTGTTTTCCGTTGTTTGCAACAAGAATCCTTACACTTTTTAAAGGAAAAACGTAACAATATCTTTAAGTGCTTTTAAGGTAATTTTTTGATATACTTAACGGCTTCGGAGTTATTTGCACTTAATTTTAAATTTTTTCCTTAAATTTCAATATTTTTATTTTTTAAAAATTCATAAAAAATCGAAGTTGATAAAAATATAACATTTTCAAAAAATGGTATGGTAACTTTTCTATGGAAAAATTTTCTTAACAATAACTTTTCTATAGAAAAAGTATCTTAGCGATAACTTTTCAATGAAAAAATTATCTTAACGATAAATTTTCTATAGAAATATTATATTAACGATAACCTTTCTATAGAAAAATTATCTTAACGTCAACTTTCCTATAAAAAAATTATCGTTGAGATAATTTTTCTAAAGAAAAATTATCTTAACTATATACTTTCTATAGAAAAATTATCTTAACGATAACTTTTCAATAGAAAAATTATCTTAACGATAACTTTTCTATAGAAAAATTATCTTAACAATAACTTTTCTATAGGGAAATTTTCTTAAATATAAGTCTTCTATCGAAAAATTATCTTAACGATAATTTTTCTGTAGTAATATTATCTTAACAATAACTTTTCTATAGAAAAATTATCTTAACGATAACTTTTCTATAGAAAAATTATCTTAACGATAACTTTTCTATAGAAAAATTATCTTAACGATAACTTTTCTATAGAAAAGTTATCTTAACGATAACTTTTATATAGAAAAATTATCTTAACGATAACTTTTCTATAGAAAAATTATCTTAACGATAACTTTTCTATAGAAAAATTATCTTAACGATAACTTTTCTATAGAAAAATTATCTTAACGATAACTTTTCTATAGAAAAATTATCTTAACGATAACTTTTCTATAGAAAAATTATCTAAACGATAACTTTTCTATAGAAAAATTATCTTAGCGGTACCTTTTTTATCGAAAAATTATCTTAACGATAACTTTTCTATATAAAAATTATCTTAACGATAACTTTTCTATAGAAAAATTATCTTAGCGATAACTTTTCTATAGAAAAATTATCTTAACGATAACTTTTCTATCGAAAAATTATCTTAACTATAAATTTTTTATAAAAAAATTATCTTAACGATAACTTTTTTATAGAAAAATTATCTTTGCGATAACTTTTCTATACAAAAATTATCTTAACGATAACTTTTCTATAGAAAAATTATCTTAACGATAACTTTTCTATAGAAAATTATCTTAACGATAACTTTTCTATAGAAAAATTATCTTAACGATAACTTTTCTATAGAAAAATTATCTAAACGATAACTTTTCTATAGAAAAATTATCTTAGCGGTACCTTTTTTATCGAAAAATTATCTTAACGATAACTTTTCTATATAAAAATTATCTTAACGATAACTTTTCTATAGAAAAATTATCTTAGCGATAACTTTTCTATAGAAAAATTATCTTAACGATAACTTTTCTATCGAAAAATTATCTTAACTATAAATTTTTTATAAAAAAATTATCTTAACGATAACTTTTTTATAGAAAAATTATCTTTGCGATAACTTTTCTATACAAAAATTATCTTAACGATAACTTTTCTATAGAAAAATTATCTTAACGATAACTTTTCTATAGAAAATTATCTTAACGATAACTTTTCTATAGAAAAATTATTTAACGATATCTTTTCTATAGAAAAGATATGATAAAATCAATGGAACGATTTCTGTGAAAATCGTTAGTTTTAGAAAAAAAAATTAAAAAAAAATCGTATCCATAGAATTTTAAATTTTGAGTGTTTTTTACATCGAAATTAAATAGTTAGACTTCAAAGTAATTTCTCTTGTTGACCAGTGTAGTAAATTTGATGTAGAGAATATATCGATAATTTTCTTACAAGCCAAGTTATAGTTCATAAATATATAAAAGTTATCGATAACTTGTAAATGCTAGAGAAATATTATGCCTTGCTTCTATGCCCATTTCTAGGCCTCAAAGCTACTTTACAGTCCATGTTAATATGTTTGTGCTGTTCTCTACTTCTCAAATTTAAAAATGAAAATGAAAATACCACATTATTCTACTTTTCATTTGAAAGGAATTACTTTATTGTTAAGCAACAACAAGTACAACACCAGTAAGTACAATAGGATCTGTCCACTGGGATTTTTGTTTCTCATTAATTATCTCGAGTAGTCCAACACCTTGTTTGATCCTCTTTTTACTATACAAATACAAAAGTTACTTATACACATATACAAACATACATGCATACATATGTTCATATTAGTATTGTTGTATTTCCTTTAGTTGTTGTCGTTCTATACTGCTGTCATTATACTGAATTATGTTGAGTGCATCTATGTATGCTCCGAGATGTATGCAATACAACATATATTTAACTAATACTTGAACAAAATACAACAGAAATTTTTCGTCTTTTGTTAGAATTTTGTCTTGGATACTGGTAGAGTCATATGTATATAAGTATGTATGTATGTATGTACTCTTAAAAATCTGAAGTATTCATTTAGAAAAGGAAGTATGTATGTATGTGTGTGTTTGTTAGGAAGGACTTATGTTCATTCATACTTATTCATTTTAGAGAAGTTTTATTTAAATCCTTCTTTTGTGCTCCTGATGTTGCTGCTGTTGTTGTCTTTTAGTAAAATATATGTCAGCACTGATGAGATTTCCCCAACAGCAACAACAACAGCAGCCTTTACCAGTAGCTACACAACAGCAGAAGATTGTGGTGGGAGACAGAGAAAAGAAAACTATTAGAAAATAGAAAAATAAGAAGTGTTTTTAGAAAATTGAAAATAAAAAAACCTGTTCATTTGGGAGTACAAAAAGTCACCATGAAGTGAACAAAAAAAGGGAAAATTTTACGAAAAAGGTAACCAGAAAAAAAATAATGACAATTAGGAAATGTTAATATACTAAACGCTTTTCCTGAGTTTTAAGAAAAAGATGTACATACAAATCAGAGGCCAAATCGCCACATTTTATATCTAACGAAACTCAGACCGTTAAGCAAATATTGTGTAACATACCTTAGGGATTTATTTTGGAAAAAGTTTAATAAAATTTGTTATCTAAACATATCAGTTTGTCTGTCAAAACATTTAGTGTTAATGAATTCGTTTACTTTAGGAACCTTTTGACTAATAATTTACAAAGTAACGAATCTTATAAATATGTTATGTATTATTTCCTAAAAGTATGCTATACAAATGTTTCCGAAACATCTTTAACTTAACAATAACTTTTCCGAGGAAAAACTATCTTAACGACAACTTTTCTATAGAAAAATTTTCTTAACGATAACCTTTCTATAGGAATATTATATTAAAGTTAAGTTTTCTATGAAAAAATTATGTTAGCGATACCTTTTCTATAGAAAAGTTGTCTCGACGATAACTTTACTATAGAAAAATTATTTTAACGATAACTTTTTTATAGAAAAATTACCTAAAGGATAACTTTTCTATAGAAAAATTATCTTAGCGATAACTTTTCTATAGAAAAATTATTTTAACGATAACTTTTCTATAGAAAAATTATCTTAACGGTAACTTTTCTATAGAAAAATTATCTTAACGAAAATTTTTCTATATAAAAATTATTTTACCGTTAACTTTTCTATAGAAAAATTATAATAAAGATAACTATTGTATAGAAAAATTATCTTAAAGGTAACTATTCTATAGAAAAATGATCTTTACGATAACTTTTTTATATAACGATAACTTTTCTATAGAAAAATTATCTTAACGATAACTTTTCTATAGAAAAATTATCTTTATGATAACTTTTCTATAGAAAAATTATCTTAACAATAACTCTTCTATAGAAAAATTAGCATAAAAATAACTTTTCTATTAGATAATAACTTTTCTACATAAAAATTATCTTAATGATAAATTATCTCGACGATAAGTTTTCAAAAAAAAAAATAGTCTAAACGATAACTTTTCTATTGAAAACTTATCTTAACGATATTTTTCTATAGAAAAATGATCTCAACAATATTTTTTCTATAGAACAATTGACTTAGCAATAACTTTTCTTTAGAAAAATTACTTTAGCGATAACTTTTCTTTAAAAAAAATTATCTTATCGATAATTTTTCTACAGAAAAATTATCTTAATGATAACTTTTCTACAGAAAAATTATCTTAACGATAACTTTTCTATAAAAAAATTATCTTAGTGATAACTTTTCTATTGAAAATTTGTCTAACGATAACTTTTCTATAGAAAAATTATCTCAACGACAACTTATCTATAGAAAATTATCTAAACCATAACTCTTCTATAGAAAAATTATCTCAATGTTAACTTTTCTATAGAAAAATTATCTTATCGAATAGTTTTCTATATAAAAATTGTCTCAACTATAACTTTTTTGTACAAAAGTCATCCTGTCCTTATTAATAACTTTTTTTATAGAAATGACCCGATAACATTCTAATATAAATAAAATCGGTAGTTTTTTTTTTAGTTATTAAAAATTTCTTATAACGCTTATATTTTAATCTATCTTTTAAATAATTTCCTTAATCAAATTAAAAAATCACTGCAAAATTCTTTGAATTTTTAAACAAAAATATTCAAATAATTATTTTTTCATGATATTTTTGATGAAAGTCGAAAAAAGAACTTAAAATCAAATAAATCTCAAAGATAAAATGATGAGCTGCTAAGCAACAAATCACTTTTTTTTGTTAAAAGAAACATTAATCTAAATTAAATGAATGTCAGACCACAAACAATATTGAACTTATCAAGTGTAACAAGAAAAGAAGGAATAAGTACAGAACTCTTTCCAAGGGCCCTTAAAAAATTTTAACAAAAATATTCACAAAATTACTTAAAATTTAAGGAAATTTTTTAATACTAAGAAAAAAGAAAATAGTTACAAAACAATTTCGGGCCCTTAAAAAGGCCTCTAAACTAAAAGATTTTACTCCCCAAGTTTTCTCAAGTACCTTTATCTTACTTGTAACTTTCTAAATATTTCTTTACATAAACATCAATATATAAATTATTACTAACACAAAATTCTCTTATACAGACATAAACAAAATGATTACAGTCGGTCATTTTATTCCCATTAATCCTGTAAATGAGCAATGAACTTAAGCAATTATGATGTGAATACTCTCGAGCAACCTTCGAACATAAACAAGTTATGTACGTTCAGAACTTATGCCCCACACAAATACACATCCTAACAAATGTCTTTAAATAGGATCATGTTGTGTATAAGTTTGCGTTAATGTAACCAAGTTTATTTCTATTTTGCATTAGATTTTCTTTACTAAATTACTATTTGTTGGTTTTATAAGTTTTCCTTTTAACTTACGTTCCTTTTCTATTCTCAGAGGATATTAGTAGAATAATTCATCGTTAGCACATTTTGATGCGTTTACGTTTCATTACATTCGTAAGAGTCTCGTAATCAAATTAATCAGTAGTTTTATGTTGTGGAAACTGTTTTGTGGCTGTGATATTTTCTTTTAGAAACTAACAAATCAAATAAATACATACTTTGGGGTTATCGTAAAGTGGCTGCCAATTGAATAGGAAATAATGGAGAATAATCTAGAGATATTTGTTCAGATGAAGCCGAAGAAAATCTTGCGGGATATAAAAGCATTATTTTGATAAGTTATAGATAAATTTGCAATAGAAAAGTAACTTTTTTATAGAAAAGTAAAGTTATCAATAATTTTTCTGTACAAAAGTAAAGTTATCGATAACTTTTCTATAGAAAAGTAAAGTTATCGATAACTTTTCTATAGAAAAGTAAAGTTATCGATAACTTTTCTATAGAAAAGTAAAGTTATCGATAACTTTTCTATAGAAAAGTAAAGTTATCGATAACTTTTCCATAGAAAAGTAAAGTTATCGATAACTTTTCTATAGAAAAATAAAGTTATCGATAACTTTTCTATAGAAAAGTAAAGTTATCGATAACTTTTCTATAGAAAAGTAAAGTTATCGATAACTTTTCTATAGAAAAGTAAAGTTATCGATAACTTTTCTATAGAAAAGTAAAGTTATCGATAACTTTTCTATAGAAAATTAAAGTTACCGATAACTTTTCTATAGAAAAGTAAAGTTATCGATAACTTTTCTATAGAAAAGTAGAGTTATCGATATATTTTCTATAGAAATGTAAAGTACTCGATAACTTTTCTATTTAAAAGTAAAGTAATCGATAACTTTTCTATAGAAAAGTAAAGTTATCAATAACTTTTGTATAGAAAAGTAAAGTTATCGATAACTTTTCTATAGAAAAGTTAAGTTATCGATAACTTTTCTATAGAAACTTTCAACACCGAAAAATTTTTATATAAAATTTTGATACCGAAAATTTTCTATATAACATTTTTCAATAAAAAACTTTCTATATAAAATTTTAACAACAAAAATTTTCTATATAAAATTGTAACACCGAAAATTTTCTATATAAAATTTTAACACCGAAAATTTTCTATATAAAATGTTAACACCGAAAATTTTCTATATAAAATTTTAACACTGAAAATTTTCCATATAAAATTTTAACACCGAAAATTTTCTATATAAAATTTTGACACCGAAAATTTTCTATATAAAATTTTAACACCGAAAATTTTCTATATAAAATTTTAACACCGAAAATTTTCTATATAAAATTTTAACACCGAAAATTTTCTATATAAAATTTTAACACCGAAAATTTTCTATATAAAATTTTAACACCGAAAATTTTTTATTTAAAATTTTAACATGGAAAATTTTCTATATAAAATTTTAACCCCGAAAATTTTCTATATAAAATTTTAACACCGAAAATTTTCTATATAAAATTATAACATCGAAGATTTTTTATATAAAATTTTAACATCGAAAATTTTCTATACAAAATTTTTCAATCTAAAATTTTTGATATAAAAGTTTTCAACCAAAATTTTCTATATCAAATTTTAACACCGAAATTTTTTTATATAAAATTTTAACACCGAAAATTTTCTATATAAAATTTTAATACCGAAAATTTTCAATATAAAATTTTAACACCGAAAATTTTCTATATAAAATTTTAACACCGAAAATTTTCTATATAAAATTTTAACACCGAAAATTTTCTATATAAAATTTTAACACCGAAAATTTTCAATATAAAATTTTAACACCGAAAATTTTCTATATAAAATTTTAACACCGAAAATTTTCTATATAAAATTTTAACACCGAAAATTTTCTATATAAAATTTTAACACCGAAAATTTTCTATATAAAATTCTAACACCGAAAATTTTCTATATAAAATTTTAACACCGAAAATTTTCTATATAAAATTTTAAAACCGAAAATTTTCTATATAAAATTTAACAACGAAAACTTTCTATATAAAATTTTAACACCGAAAATTTTCTATATAAAATTTAAACATCGAAAATTTTTTATATAAAATTTTAACATCGAAAATTTTCAATACAAAATCTTTCAATCTAAAATTTTTGATATAAAAGTTTTCAACCAAAATTTTCTATATATTTATGAAATGGTAGCACTGAAAATCTATACTATTTTTTTTTTTTTTTTCTTTATAAACTTTTCAACCGAAAATTTTCTTTATAAAAGTTCGAGACCGAAAATTTTCTATATAAAATTTTATCTCCGAAAATTTTCTGTATAACATTTTAACACCGAAAATTTTCTATATAAAATTTTAACACCGATTTTTTCAATCTAAAATTTTTTATATAAAATTTTTCAACCAAAAATTTTCTATTTAAAATTTAACATCGAAAATTTTCTATATAAAATTTTGATATCGAAAGTTTTCTATACTAAATTTTAACATCAAATATTTCCTATATAAAATATTTCAACTGAAGATTTTCTATACAAAATATTTCGATCTAAAATTTTTTATATGAAATTTGAATACCGAAAATTCTTTATATGAAATTTTAACCGAAAATAACTTAACTAGTAACTTTTAACTTTTACTTCAGTAAAGTAGTAGAGATTTCTGCTATAATTTTTCTCAGGGTTCAATCAACTTTTTTACACGTAAATATCAAAATTTTTAAATCTCATTAAAAATATAAAAAGTTTTGATTTACAAAACCACTTTACTATCAAAGCAACCCTATAGGGTTGACCATTGTTTTCTATTAATCCAGTTTATCAAACTGATTTCTCACAAAAACAAATTAATTTTTGCTAACCATTTACGAGAAAATAATAATGATATAAAGCGGTTTGTAATTTAACTCAAAAAGGGTGAATATTAAACAAAACCCCAAAATAATAGAAAAAAAATAAAATGTTCATCGAACTCTATTGAATAAAGCCCAAAAAAAACCTGTAGATTTAAAATTTTCCACTGATTCGGTATAAAAACCCTTGGTAAAGGTGTCTAAAATTCATTGCTTTGTCTAGCAGTTTACACTCTATCTTTTTTTCTGCTAAATGCCACCACCAATACCACCATATTGTTTTTTTTTTTTTTTGTTTGAAAAAGTTTTAAATAAAAGTGATTTTTGTTTTTTTTTTTGTTTTTTTTTTTTTTGTTTTTATTTTTAAATATTTACCTTATTGGCCATTTTCAGTTGACCACATGGGTTGTTTTGCAGCAAACTCAAATTAAACACCAACAAAAATAAAATAAAACAAAATGAAACAACAAAACAAAGTAAAAAAAACCCTTCTCTAGTTAAAATTAATTGCTTGTTTTTCAAACCGGAAACTTTTTTATAAACACACACACAAACACAAGTTCACTGATTTTTGCACATACATTTATAGATAGTGTAAAACAAAAGTGAATAAAATGGGAAAATCTCTAAGCAAAAATTAAAAATTTTATATCATAAAAAGTTTATTGGGAAATAAAAGTTTTGGGAAAATATAAACAATATATGTATGGCCAAGTATTGGCTTAGGGACAAAATAATTTCAAGATAATTAACTATAAAATAGAACATTTAAAAAAACTTACAAAATCTAGACATTTTTTAGGTATAGAAAATTGCAAAGAAAAATTTGTAAATTTATTAAAAGAATTTTCTATTTCTCCTAACTAATACCTACAATAAACCGAGTTTATAACAATTGGTTTTTCTCATTTAATTTTTAATTTCAATATGTTGATGTCAGGTGTTAGCCAACAATACGCCAGCCAGCAAGAATTTTTTTCTACATATTTGACAAAAATATTAAACTATTTTTTAATTATTATTTCAAAATTTGTTGAACAATTTCATATTAAAAAAGTTTCTGATTTTCATAACGAAGAAAGTAAATGAACTTACTCAAGAATATAAATTAAAATCTATTGAACATTAAAGAAAATTTATCAAAAAATTTTTCTCAAATTGTCATTCTACTAAAATAAAAAAATTTTAACACCGAAAATTTTCTATATATAATTTTAACACCGAAAATTTTCTATATAAAATGTTAACAACAAAAATTTTATGTATCAAATTTTTTAAACCAAAAATTTTCTATATAAAATTTGTGAACTGAAAAATTTCTGTATAAAATTTTTAAAATTAAAAATTTCTATACAAAATTTTTCAACCTAAAATTTTCTATATACAATTTTAAAACCGAAAATTTTCTATATAGAATTTTAACAATTTAAATTTTCTATATAAGATTTACACACCGAAAATTTTCTTTATAAAATTTTAAACCGAAAATCTTATATATAAATTTTTAACACCTAAAATTTTTTATATAAAATTTTAGCACCAAAAATTTTTTATATAAAATTTAACAAACTAAATTATTTTATATCAAATATTTTAACCGAAAATTTTCTATATAATATTTTTTAACCTGAAATTTTTTTCATAAAATTTTTCAACCGAAGTTGTTTTTATATAATTTTTCAACCAGAAATTGTCATAAATAAGTTTTCAACCGAAAATTTTCAATATAAAATTTTTTAACCGAAAATATTTATAATTTTTTAGTCGAAAATTTTGCATAAAAAATTTTATAATTTTAATTTTATATTTTTTCATTTATATATATAAAATTTTTTATCGAAAATTTTTAATAAAGAATTTTTCAACGAAAATTTTCTATAAAAAATTTTTCAATTGAAAATTTCTAAAAAAAAATTTTTCAACCGAAAATTTTCTAAATAAAATTTTTAACCAATATTTTCAACTGAAAATTTTCTTTAGCAAATTGTTCAACCGAAAATTTCTGTATAAAACTTTTCAACCGATAATTTTCTATACAAAATTTTTCAACCAAAAAAATTTTTACATAAAATATTTCAACCGAAAATTTTCTATATAAAATTTTTCAACCGAAAATTTTCTATATAAAATTTTTCAAACGAAAATTTTCTATATCAAATTTTTCAACCGTAGTATTTTTTTAAAAAAATTTTAAACTGAAAATTTTCTATATAAAATTTTTCAAACGAAAATTTTCTATATCAAATTTTTCAACCGTAGTATTTTTTTAAAAAATTTTTCAACTTAAAATTTTCTATATAAAATTTTTTAAACGAAAATTTTTTATATAAAATTTTTCAATCGAAAATTTGCTATATTAAATTAAAACCGAAAATTTTCTTTATAAAATTTTTTTGCGAAAAATTTCTATGTAAAATTTTTCAAATGAAAATTTCTATATAAAATTTTTTAGCCAAATATTTTTTTTACAAAATTTTTCATCCGAAAATTTTCTTATAAATTTTTTCAACCAAAAATATTCTATATAAAATTCTGTAACCAAAAATTATCTAAACAAAATTTTTCAACCGAAAATTTTCTATGAACAATTTTTAACCGAAAATTTTCTATATAAAATTTTTTAACCGAAAATTTTCTATATAAAATTTCTTAACCGAAAATTTTCTTTCTTCAACAAAACATTTTCTTTATAAAAGTTTTCAACGCAAAATTTTTTATATAAAATTTTTCAGCAGAAAACATTCTATACAAAAGTTTTCAACAGAAAATTTTTTATATAAAATTTTATAACTAAAAATTTCTATATAATATTTTTTAACCGAAAATTTTGTATATAAAATTTTTAACTAAAAAATTTTACATACAAATTTTCAACCGAAAATTTTCTATATAAAATTTTTTTATCGAAAATTTTCTATATAAAATTTTTTAACCGAAGATTGGCTATATAAAAATTTTAAATCCAAGATTTTCTATATAATATTTTTCAACCGAAAATTTTCTATAGAAAATTTTTTTATTCGAAAATTTTCTATATGTAATTTTTCAACCGAATATGTATTATATAAAATTTTTCTATATAAAATTTTTTAACCGAAAATTTTCTATATAAAATTTTTTAACCGAAGATTGGCTATATAAAAATTTTAAACTCAAAATTTTCTATATAATATTTTTCAACCGAAAATTTTCTATATAAAATTTTTTTATTCGAAAATTTTCTATATAAAATTTTTTTATTCGAAAATTTTCTATATAAAATTTTTCAACCGAATATGTATTATATAAAATTTTTCAATCGAAAATTTTCTATATATAATTTCTCAACCGAAAATTTTTTATATAAAAATTTTCAACCGTAAATTTTTTATATAAAGTTTTTCAACCAAAAATTTTTTTTATAAAATTTTTAAACAGAAAATTTTCCGTAAAAATTGATCTGCGAAAATTTTCAGTTTTTTTGAACCAAATATTTTTCTAAAAAATACAAATATTTTCTATTTAATATTTTTCAACCAATAATTTCCTTTATAATTTTTTTTAACCCAAAATTTTCTATTTAAAATTTTTCAACCAAAATGTTCTATATCAAATTTTTAAACTTAAAATTTTCTTTATAAAATTTTTCAACCCAAAATTTTCTATATAAAATTTTAATACAGAAATTTTCTATATACAATTGTTTTACAAAAAATTTTAAAATTTTTCAACCGAAATTTTTGTAAATAAAAATTTTCAACCGAAAATTTTCTATATAGAATTTTTCAACCGAAAAATTTCTTTAAAAAATTTTCAACACAAATTTTCTATATAAAATTTTTCAACAGAAATTTTTTATATAAAGTTTTTCAACCGAAAATTTTCTTTATACAATTTTTCAACAGAAAATATTGTATATAAAATTTTGGCTCCGAAATTTTTTTAAAAAATTTTCGAATAGAAATATTGAAAAATCTCTTTAAAAATACTAGTTTTTTTTACAAAATCCGTTTAAATTACTAAACTGACAGCATGAAAAACTATCTCTGTAATCGAATAAAATTGATTCTCCTGACGCTTTAAATTGACGAAAATCAGCACCTACCATCAGAGTCACAGCTTCAGTGCAGCAAGAGCTGCACTAAAACAAATTGAAAAATATTAAAAACTAGAAAAAGGACTCACAAAAATATAATCAAAGTCCAACATAAAAAACAGAAAAACAATTTGTGGTTCCAAGCCATCGTGAGCTGAAAATGGAATAATGCAATGAAATGAATGAAGAATATTCATGTCATGCATGCATGGCAACAAAACAGTATAAGAAAATGATACTGTCAATGGGTTATCAATCTTCAGACTCCTTGCACTTATACTCATTCTTTCCATCTAGTGTTTAAAAATCTTAGTTCATTCCATTTTAGGGATATTGCCAAAATTTCAGTTTAAAGCCTTTTTCGGAGTAAGGACAGAAGACAGGCGGGTAAGCGTTAGGGACTCAAATAATCTAAGAAATGATGCTTGTGCTAATATATAATCCCTAAAGATTTCTTTCATTTTCTTTTTTTTTCAACTTAAATATATACGGAAAGTGAACACAATCAAGAAATAATCTTAGTTGTGTGTAAATCTTTTGTTTGTATATGTAGTTGAAAGTATATGACTGTGTGTTTACGTGTGCGTTTTCATGACAAAAATAAAACCCAATGTATCGTATAAACCAGCTTTAAATACTTCATCTTCTTTGGGATATATTCCTTTTTTCATAGATTTTTTGTTTTTACAGTTTTTGTCTGGAGATCCATTTTTTTATATGGCACGTACATAAAAGTTGAATTAGTGACGGATTTCACTGAAAACTTTTCAACACATTGAGCTTTAGAAAAATATATAACAAAAACGTCATGCAGTAAATGTAAGCTTATACATACACATACATTACATACATGTATAAATATAATACATGTAAATAAATATGTGTGATTTCTATTCTATACATATGCATCTCTAGTATTTACTGTATAAATTGTCTTGTCTAAAGTTAACATCTCCTATAGAGGACTAATGTCTAACTAAAATTATATTTGTGTTCGTGAGTTTCCTTACAATTGCTCAGAATTTTCAATTTCTTTAGTTTTCAGTACTCTTATTTCTTAGTTCAAATTTTCATTGAACAATATCAGCTGAATTTTATATTTGTTATTGCAGTTGCTCTGTCTGACTGTCTGCCCTTTTCTTTCTGTCGATAACTTTGACTTTTAATGAATTGTTTACTTTTCCAACTATTCGTAAATAGAAAAGTTAATTTTTGGCTGACTTGAAAACCAAATGAAATCATTAGTTTAAATTACAATCATAAGAGACTTGGGAGTGTATATTTTGGAAAATTGCTTAAGCTTTTTAGACGTTGAGGAGCAAGTGCACAAAAATCTTTTCAAATAGTTTGTAATTAAGTTTTTTTGTTAATGTTTAAGAAATGTGGTTTTAAAAAGTGAATACTAACAAAAAGTTGGTGATTTTAAACAAATATGAACAATATTGTCTGTATTGTTTGAAAGGGTTTAACACCGGAAAATATTTAATTTTAGAAAATGTATATGATTAATTACGTGATATTTCCAAAATATCTAAGAAAAACTAAATTAATATCAATCATACGCTCCCATTTATAATGCAGTAATGATGAATAGTAGATACGTACATAGTTTTTACAACATCCAGACAATGTTCATGAAGTCAATAAGATCAAAAAACCCGGCATAAATTTTCCAATACATTTCCTGTGTGACAAAAAAAAATATTTGACATCAGACCGAATAAACACTGATATTTATACTACGGCGTGCAACACAAAAAAGGCTTTTGCCATTTCTAATACATCATAGAGAGTGCCTGTATATTTTTGCCAATAATGTTTTGAAAGTTTTAACAGAAAATTTTTTTGTATAAAACTTTTTAACCGAAAATTTCCTATGTAAAATTTTTTAACTGAAAATTTTCTATATGAAATTTTTCAACAGAAAATTTTCTTTATAAAATCTTTTAACTGAAAATTTTTTAATTTTTTTTTTTAATTTTTTTTTCTATATAATATTTTTACACTGAAAAGTTTTTATGTAAATTTTTACATCGAAAACTCTCTTTATAAAATTTTAACACCGAAAATTTTCTATATAAAATTCTTTAACCAAAAATTGTCTATACTAAATATATAAAATTTTAATACCGAAAATTTTCTACATAAAATTTTCTAAATAAAATTTTTCAACCGAAAATTTTCTATATAAAATTTTTTAACCAAAATTTTCTATATAAATTTTTTTAACCAAAAATTTTCTACATAAAATTTTTGCACCAAAAATTTTCTACATAAAATTTTAGCACCAAAAATTTTCTATATAAAATTTTTTAACTAAAAATTTTCTATATAAAATTTTTTAACTAAAAATTTTCTATATAAAATTTTAACATAGAAAATTCTCCATATAAATTTTAACATAGAAAATTTTCTATATAAAATTCTTTAACCAAAAATTGTCAATATAAAATTTTTCAACCGAAAATTTTCCATATAAAATTTTTCAATCTAAGATTTTCTATATAAAATTTTTAACCGAAAATTTTCTAAATATATAAAATTTTAATACCGAAAATTTTATAAATAAAATTTTTCAACCGAAAATTTTCTATATAAAATTTTTTAACCAAAATTTTCTATATAAATTTTTTTAACCAAAAATTTTCTACACAAAATTTTTGCACCAAAAATTTTCTAAATATATAAAATTTTAACACCTAAAAATTTTCTACATAAAATTTTAGCACCAAAAATTTTCTTTATAAAATTTTTCAACTAAAAATTTTCTATATAAAATTTTAACATAGAAAATTCTCTATATGAATTTTAACATAGAAAGTTTTCTATATAAAATTTTAGCACAGAAAATTTTCTATATAAAATTTTTCAACTGAAAATTTTCTATATAAATTTTTTAACATAGAAAATTCTCTATATAAATCTTAACATAGAAAATTTTTTATATAAAATTTTAGCACCGAAAATTTTCTATATAAAATTCAAACATAGAAAATTCTCTTTATAAATTTCAACATAGGAAATTTTCTGTATAAGATTTTAATACAGAAAATTTTCTATATAAAATTTTTCAACCGAAAATTTTCTATATAAATTTTTTAACCGAAAATTTTCTTTATAAAATTTTGCAATCGAAAATTTTCTATACAAAATTTTTCAACCAAAAATTTTCCATATAAAATGTTTCAACCGAAAATTTTCTATATAAAATTTTTCAACAAAAAATATTCTACATTACATTTTTAAACTAAAAATTTTCTTAAAAATTTTGTTTTTTTGTTTTGTTTTTTTTCTGTATAGAATTTTTAACAAAAAATTTTCTAAATAAAATAAATCAACAGAAAATTTTTTTCTATATAAAATTCCTTTACGAAAAATTTTTATATATAAAATTTTTCAACCAAAAAGTTTCTGACTAAAATTTCTTATACAAAATTCTTCGCACATACCTTCGCTCAACCGAAAATTGTTTTCTATATAAAATTCTAAAATAGAAAATTTTCTACATAGAATTTTAGATCTTAGTATAAAATCGAATATTCAGTATAAAATTTAATTTTTATTATAAGATTGAAATTTTAGTATAAAATTTAAGTTTAAGTAAAAAAAATAAATTTTATTGTAAAATTGAAATTTAAATAATAATAAATTACAATTTTAGTATAAATTTTAAATTTTAGTAAAAATTAAAATTTTGGTATTATAGAAATTTTAGTATAAAATTTAAATTTTTGTATAAAATTAAAACTTTAGTATAAAATTGAAATTTAAGTATTAAATTCAAGTTTTAGTACAGAAAACTGTAGATTTTAGTATAAAATTTAAATTTTATTATAAAATTAAAATTTTAGTATAAAAGTAAAATTTAAGTATAAAATTAAAATTTTAGTATAAAATTTATATTTTAGTATAAAATTGAAATTTAGATAAAATTTGAATTTTAACATAAAATTTAAATTTTAGTGTAAAATTTTAGTCAAAAATATAAATTTTAGTATAAAACTGAAATTTTAGTATAAAATTGAAATTTTAGTATAAAACTGAAATTTTAGTATAAGATTAAAATATTACTATAAAATTGAAATTTAATATAAAATTGAAGTGTTTTTGTATAACATTAAAATGGTTATGTTTAAAATTTACCAAAAACGTATGATTAATATTTGGTATATGTAAACTGTGTTATGGTTGCGTATGATTTATATTAATTTTACTTATTTATTATTTTTCATTTTTATGACTGGAAATTTAAGAGTTTTTAAATCCTAATTGATTTTAGTTATTTGAATCTAGAAACAACAATTTGGCTTAAATATTTAAAGAATTTATCTTTATTAAACAGTTACACTAAGAAAAGTTTTGAAGAATTTTTTTGAGATTTTTAAGCTAAAGTAATAAAATAAGAATTTAAAGTTTAATGGTTATATTTCGTAGAAAATTTGGTTATCAGTTTTTAAAGAAAATAAATTTTATGATAAAATTTACAGTCTATCCCCTTTATTCATAAACAAAAAATAAAGCTATGATAAGCTTATGAATATTTCGTTAAAAATTTTTTATTATTTTTTGTTTATGAATTAGACAGAATATCTATAAATAAGGCAATAGAAAAATTTCCCTCACAATTTTCCCCTTTCTTCTCAATATGACTTTGTTATGAATATTTCCTGATATTCATTTATTTTTGGATACTCCAGCTTAATAATTTGTTTTTTAAGAATTTATTTTATTTCCTTCTTCTTAATACTTTATGCTTTTCTTCTTGAGTAATAACATCAGATTTAATACCACCGAATTTTATGTTCCTCCTTTTTCATTTTTTGTTATTTATTTCAATTTTATCCTTCTTCTTAAAGAATAGTCGACATTCGAGTATGAATTTTTGCTGATATGAAAAACTAACTACAAAAATATGTTGTAAAATAAAAGAGAAACTTACTTATTTTTTTTTTTTGTATTTTTCTTTTATTGCAAACAATATTTGTTATTAATATAGTATATATTTGCGATGAATGAATTTGCTTCAGTTTTATACGAAAAACTTCTGTTTGTCAATATTATACAATTTTTGTTTTATTTATAGTCTTTTGACAGAGGATTTAAATATTGACCTCTGCATGTTTAAATAGACCCGACTATTTTTTATATTGAAAACAGAAACTCTGTAGTTATTTTTTTTTTTTTTTTTTTTTTTTTGGAGACAAAATATTTATTGTACATTTGTAAGGATTTATAGCAAAATTGTTTTCCTTTTTTTAAATATTCTAGAGAAATTAAAGTTTTTTTTGGTAGGGAGATTTTAAGGGTTTATTTCAATTCATTTGTAAAAAAAAGACTTATTTTAAATCTCCCTTTGTTAAGTATTTTGTCAGATTTGTTTTTGATTGCATTGAAAAGAAGTCATTGAACTATTGAAGGAAAAATATTGCATGCTTTTGGGGTTATGTGAAAAAATGTTTTTTATTAAATTTTTTATTAAATTTTAGACTGAAGTTTATTATAAATTTTTACTAATCTCTCAAATAAAATTTTCTAACAATTTTTCGGATTTTTATATTAAATCCAATTTTTTTACAATAACATAAGTAAATGTCAAAAATATTTCTAACATGACTTGACTATAAAATCTAAGCCCTATTAGAAATTAAGCCATATTTTTGTTTATTGGATTTTTTATGTTTTCAATCTATAACATTAAAAAATTTAAAATTATTCAACATTAAACAACGAAATCATGAATAAAAAAAAATTATTATTACTCATACGCAACAACAAAGACATAAAATAAAATATTAATCATACGTTATTTAATATAATATTTTTTAGATGATGAATATTATTTTCATCTACTGTATACCAAAATTTCTATTTTATATTAAAATTTTAATCTTTTACTAAAATATCAATTTTATAATAAAATTTAATTTTTTTACTAAAATTTCAATTTAATACAAAAATTTTAATTTTATACTAAAATCTCAATTTTATAGCAAAATTTAAATTTTATAGCAAAATTTAAATTTTTTGCTAAAATTTCAATTTGAAACTAAAATTTCAATTTTATACCAAACTTTCAATTTTAAACTAAATTTCAATTTTATATTAAAATATCAATTTTATATTAAAATTTCAATTTTATACTAAAATTTCAATTTTAAACTTAAATTTAAATTTTAGAACAATATTTAAATTTTAGAATAAAATTTAAGTTTTATGCTAAAATTTCAATTGTATACTAAAATTAAATATTTTATACTAAAATTTCAATTTTATACTAAAATTTCAATTTTATACTAAAATTTCAATTTTATACTAAAATTTCAATTTTATACTAAAATTTAAATTTTATACTTAAATTTCAATTTTTTACTAAAATTTCAATTGAATACTAAAATTTCAATTTTATACTAAAATTTCAATTTTGAAATTGAAATCTTAGTATAAAATTAAAATCTTAGTATAAAATTAAAATTTTAGTATAAAATTAAAATTTTAGTATAAAATTAAAATTTTGGTATAAAATTTAAATTTTAGTATAAAATTTAAATTTAAGTATAAAATTAAAATTTTAGTATAAAATTAAAATTTTAGTATAAAATTAAAATTTTAGTATAAAGTTGAAATTTCGGTATAAATTTAAAATTTAAGTATAAAATTTAAACTTAATATAAAACTCAAATTTTAGTATAAAATTGAGACTTTAGTATAAAATTAAAATTTTTGTACAAAATAATAACTTTAGTACAAAATTGAAATTTTAGTATAAGCAAAAAATTTAAGTATAAAATTGAAATTTTAGTACAAAATTTAAATTTTAGTACAAAATTGAAATTCTGGTATAAGCTTGAAATTTAAGTATATAATTAAATTTTAATATAAAATTAAAATTTTAGTATAAAATTGAGATTTTAGTATAAAATTTAAATTTTAATACAAAATTAAAATTTTAGTACAAAATTGAAATTTTGGTATAAACTTGAAATTTATGTATACAATTAAAATTTCATATAAAATTAAAATGTAAGTACAAAATTGAGATTTTAGTATGAAAATGAAATTTTAGTACAAAATTAAATTTTTGGTAAAAATTAAAATTTTAGTACAAAATTATAATGTAAGTACATAATTAAAATTTTAATAAAATGTTTAACTTTAAGTATAAAACTGAAATTTAGGTATAAAATTGAAATATAAGTGTATCATTTTGATATGAAATTTATATTTTAGTATAAAATCGATATTTTGTTATAAAATTTAAATTTTAGTACAAAATATAAATTTTATTCTAAAATTGAAATTTTTAACAAAAGTTTCAATTTTATATTTAAATTTATATTTTGTACTAAAATTTAATTTTGTACTAAAATTCAATTTTATAATAAAATTTAAATTTTGTACTAATATTTTACACTAAAATTTTAATTTTATACTCACATTTTAATTTTACACCAAAATTTGAATATTTAACTAAAATTTTAATTTTGTATTTAAATTTCAATATCAGTTTTTATAGTAAAGCAAAAATTTTATACTATATCTTCAATTTTATACCCAATTTTTTATTTTGTACATAAATTTCATTTTTATACTAATATTTCAATTTTATACTAAAATTTCAATATTATACTAAAATTTCCATTTTATACTAAAATTTTAATTTTATACTGAAATTTCAATTTTATACTAAAATTTTAATTTTATACAAACATTTAAATGTTATACTAAAATTTCAGTTTTATACTAAAATTTTAATTTTATACTGAAATTTCAATTTTATACTAAAATTTTATACTTAAATTTCATTTTTATACTAATATTTCAATTTTATACTAATATTTCAATTTTATGCAAAATTTCAATTTTATTCTAAAATTTTAATTTTATGCCAAAATTTAAATTTTATACTAAAATTTTAATTTTACACTAAAATTTTAATTTTATACTAAAATTTCAATTTTGTACTAAAATATTAATTTTATACCAAAATTTCAATTTTATGCTTAAATTTTAATTTTGTACTAATTTAAATTTTGTACTAAAATTTCAATTTTATTCCAAAATTTCAATTTTATACTTAAATTTTAATTTTATATTAAAATTTCAATTCTATACTAAAGTTTAATTTTATACTTAAATCTCTTAAATTTTACTTTAATACTTAAACTTCAGTTTAGCACTAATATTTCAATTTTATACTGAAATTGAAATTTTATACTTAAACTTAAATTTTATAAATTTTTTTCAATTTCAATTTCATATTTAGTTTGAATTTTACACTAAAAATTTAATTTCATACTAAAATTTAGATTTTGTAATAAAATTTCTAATTTATACTAAAACTTCAATTTTATACTGAAATTTTAATTTAGTACTAAAATTTTAATTTTATACTCAAATTTAAATTTCAACTTTGTACTAAAATTTTAATTTCACTTTTGGACTAAAATTTTAATTTTGTACTAAAATTTAAATTTCGTACTAAAATTTAAATTTTGTACTAAAATTTCAATTTTGTACTTAAATTTTATTTTTTTCTCAAGTCTCAATTTTATAGCAAAATTTTATTTTTCTTACTTAAATTTAATTTTATACTCAAATTTCCATATTATTCTAAAACTGAAATATGTATGTATTTATATTTCACCAAAATCTCTTTTTAAAACTAGAATTTCCATTTCAAACTATTTCTCATCATAAATATCACTATCATTAACTTAACCAGCACTTCCTCTCTATCCTTTAGGCTTCATGAAGTTGCCTCATAAATAAACTATTCAAATATTTCTCAAAACCAAAAACTCAAAAGCGGAAAAGAATAAACTAAAATGTTTAGAATAAGAAAACAGGAAATGGAAGAATAAATACAGTTTATCATACATTTTCTGCAGGAACAAATACCAAAAATGCTTAAAGGTTCATATTTCCATTTTTGTCTTATCTGCATACGAACAATTTCTTCAGCGGCTCATATGCTTCAGTGGCAACCGAAAGCTATCATAACTTTCAAATATAAAAAACAAATCTTCAGAAAAAAGAAGTGAAGAAAAATTATTTGCACTCAAGTGTGAAATTTTTATGATTGTAGTAAAAACTGTGATCAGAGGAAAAATTCTAAAAAAAAAAAATAGCAAAAAAAATCGAACTCAAATTTTAAAACTAACAAGTCTTTTAGATATATTTCGTTTTCATTTCAAGAATGTACTCTACAATATCCAGAAGTATCTCATCTCATACTTGATTGATTAGCAATTATTTCTTAGTACTAAAACATTCTTGTTTTCTAATAAATTGCCTTCCTTTTTGTTTCTTTACATAAGATTTTCTTTTTTAAATTGGCTATTGATAAACACTTCTTGAGTTTTTAACTCAGTCAAGTAGAGCTCTTTAAGATTTACCTTCACCAATTGAAATATCATTTTTCTTTATGTTTCATTTATTTTGTTACTTGTTTTAAATGTTTGCAAGAAAATATGCTTTTACAGAGTTAGAAAAAAAATTGAAGAGTGTTAAGAGAAAGAATGAACTAAATCAAACTAATGCCAATGGCATTTATTTTTTCTAACAATACATTTTTTTCATACGGTTCATAAACTGTTTTTTGTTGAGTACTAAAAATAAAATCCTTTATGTAGTTTTTTTTTAAATTACACATACTACTCGTAGTATAACAAAAGCATGTTACCTCGTTATATCCTGCCTTTGCTACTGTGTGTAGCTTTAAACCAATAACGATGTATTCCTGGTTCTAGTTTATAAGCTTTATTTTGAATCTGCATATGTAGTAGGGTAGTACTTAATAAATTTGAGAAAAAAAACTCCTTTTAAACTAGATTTTTTAAATTTAAAATATTTAAACCAAAACTTCAATTTTTCAATTTTATACTTAAACTTAAATTTTTATTAAAAATTCAATTTTTTACTAATATTTCCTTTTAATACTAAAATTTCAATTTCATACTAAAATTTCAATTTTAAACTAAAATTTAAATTTTATACTAAAATTTCAATTTCATACTAAAATTTCAATTTTAAACTAAAATTTAAATTTTATACTAAAATGTTAGTTTTATACAAAAATTTAAATTTTACATTAAATTAAAATTTTATCTTTAAACTATAATTTTAATTTTATACTAAAATTTAAATTTTATACTACAATTTCAATTTTATACTAA
Organism: Stomorhina lunata; assembly: GCA_933228675.1. Lineage (NCBI taxonomy): Eukaryota > Metazoa > Arthropoda > Insecta > Diptera > Rhiniidae > Stomorhina > Stomorhina lunata. Next base: position 31,551,818 of record OW121742.1, read on the forward strand.
AATTTTAATTTTATACTAAGATTTCGATTTTAGACTAAAATTTCAGTTTAAGACAAAAATTTCAATTTTATACTAAAATTTAATCCCATAATTTATATACCAATTATAAAATTATCAAAGGCTAATTGTTGGAATTTTGTATATAAAAATTGAATTATAAGCTCGTTATAGGTTTATTTTTCGATTATTTTAGTAACATCTCATTTTAATACTAATATTTCAATATAATACCTAAATTTAATTTTTATTCAATTTTGTACTAAAATTTAAATTTTATACTAAAATTTAAATTTCATAGAAAAATTTCAATTTAATACTAAAATTTAAACTTTATACTAAAATTTCAATTTTATAGAAAAATTGAAATTTTTGTATAAAATTGAAATTTTAGTATTAATTTAAAATTTTAGGATAAAATTTAAATTTTTCTATAAAATTGATATTTTCTATAAAATTGAAAGATTTATAGAAAAATTTCAATTTTATCCTAAAATTTTGAGTTTATACTAAAACTTAAATATTATACCAAAATTTTAATTTTAAACTAAAATTTTAAATTTATACGAAAATCTCAATTTTATACTAAAATTTCAAATTTATACTAATATTTCAAATTTATACCAATATTTAAATATTTTCCCAAAATTTTAATTTTAAACTAAAATTTTAATTTTATTCTAAAATTTCAATTTTATACTAAAGTTTCAATTTAATACCAAAATTTAAATATAATACTAAAAGTTAAATATTATACTAAAATTTAAATTTTATATTAAAATTTTAATTTTATACTAAAACTTTAATTTTATACTAAAATTTCAATTTTATACCACAATTTTATAGAAAAATTTCAATTTAATACTGAAATTTCAATTTGGTTCTAAAATTTCATTTTTGTTCTAAAATTTCTATTTTGTTTTAAAATTTGAATTTTATACCAAAATTTCCATTTTATGCTAAAATTTCAATTTTACACTAAAATTTTAGTTTTCTACTAAAAATTTTCTTTTATACAAAAATTCAAATTTTTATCTAAAATTTAAATTTTAAATTAAAATTTAATTTTTATACTAAAATTTCAATTTTATACTAAAATTTAAATTTTATACTAAAGTTTCAGTTTCATACTAAAATTAATATATTATTCTAAAATTTCAATTTTATACTAAAATTTAAATTTTAGACTAAAATTTAAATTTAAGACTAAAACTTAAATTTTATATAAAAATTTTAAAAGTTCTAAGGTTTAGACTATATCTCAGTCTTAGTTTATGCCTTAGTCAATGTTTTAGACTATTTCTTAGTCTATGTTTTTGTCTATGTCTTAAACTATGTCTTATTCTATGTCTTAGCCAATGTCTTGGTTTACGTTTTAGTCTATGTTTTAGGAAATGTCTTAGTCTATGTCGTAATCTATGTCTTAGTCTATGTCTCAGTCTATGTCTTAGTCTATATCTTGATGTATATCTTGATTTATATCTTAGTCTATTGGTTAGTCTTTGTCTATGTTTTTGTCTATGGTTAGTCTATGTCTTATTCAATGTCTTAGTCTATGTCTAGGTTTATGTCTAAGTCTATGTTTCAGTAGATGTCTTAGTCTTTGTTTTAGTCTATGTCTAATTCTATGCCTTAGTCTATATCATAGCGTATGTCTTAGTCTAGGTCTTTGTCTATGTCTTAGTCTATATCTTAGTCTATATCTTAGTCTATGTCTTAGTCTATTTCTTAGTCTATTTCTTAGTTTATGTGTTAGTCTATATCTTAATCTATGGTTTCGTCTATGTCTTAGTATATATCTTAATCTATGTCTAAGTCTTTGTCTATGTCTTAGCCTATGTCTTTGTCTATGTCTTAGACTATGTTTTAGTCTATGTATCAGTCTATGTCTCAGCCTTTATTATGAAAATTTTTCATTTTAATTGTAGCCTCCCTACTAAATCCATTTAAACATTTTCCTGAAACCATTGAACCTTTTGTACTTTATATCGATTTTTTCCTCTTCCATTCTATGAATCCTTTTTCCTCATGCCTCCGAGTGCTCTAGTTAAGTGCGAGTCTCTAACTTTAATAGCGATTTGTTCTATTTAGATTTTTTGTTGCGCTTATTTTCATATTGACTGGCTACAGGATAAAGAAGGAAATCTAGTTTAGCATAGAAAATTTAACCAGCAGTTTCTTTTCGATAAAGAGTTAACTGCTGCAGCAAAAACGTAGTTCCTCTAGAAATAGAGTATAAAATATACCTTTAATTTATTTTATATCTTAACATAAACTAAGCTAATACTAACTCATTGACTAAGACATTAACTAATACTAAGAAACAGACTAACATCTAATAAAGATATGGTATAAAACATAGACTAAGATATAGACTAAGTCATAGACTTAGAAATAGACTAAGACATAGTCTAAGATATAGACTAAGACAAAGACTAAGACAGAGACTATAACATAGACTAAGACATTGGCTAAGACATAGACTAAGACATAGACTAAGACATGGACTAAGACATAGACTTAGACATAGACTAAGACATAGACTAAGATATAGACTAAGACATGGACAAATGCATGGACTAAGACATAGACTAAGACATAGACTAAGACATAGACTAAGACATAGACTAAGACATAGACTCAGACATAGACTAACACATAGACTAAGACATAGACTAAGACATAGACTAAGATATAGACTAAGACATAGACTAAGATATATACTAAGACATAGACTGTTACTATCACAGAGGCTAAGCCCTTACTTACACCCAAAATATAAATTACATATATACATTAAAGCAATCTTTTTGTATTTGGCTTCTTTTGGTGACTTTCTAGTTGCTCTACTTTTACATTTAATTTATGTGAAATATTATAAAGTTGTCGATAAATGTCATTAAGATTATTAATGCATCATATGGGTTTGTTTAGTTATAATATAACAATTTGACACTGGTAAATCAAAACCAATTTTAATATTAAATCAAATTTCAACAACACAATAATTTTCGATTATTTTAGAATTCAAGCATAAACTTCTAGCACAACAAATAAGAACAAGAACTTTCTATTACGAAATTCCTAACAGTTGTCTGAAAACTTTCCTAACTCTTGTCGAGACCCTAATTTATATAAATAACCCTTTGGAGAAATAAAACTAATGCATTTCTAAGTACTTTTTATTAGCTGTCATCCAAATTACTCAGTTCCTAGAAATATGTTTTGTCCTGTAATCCTTTGCATGTCTGACAATGACCTTGTTACTGCTGTTGCCTTTGGTAGAAATACAATTACACATTTACGCAGTAATTTCTCCCCTTGTCCTTTAATATTTATGTGTATATGTGTGTGTGTGTGTGTGTATACAATTTAACCTGTTTCTGCTAAGGCCTATGACTTTTAGGACAAACATAAATATAATTTTAAGCCTTAATTGGCGTTAGTTTATTTCATATATTTTACTCGACTGACTACATTCATCTGAGGCATAGTTTTACCTTTGCCAAAAAAACAAAGTCCTGAATCACCTGGTTTTCAACAGAAAGTCCTTCTGCCTAAACAAATTTAACTGGCAAAATAGTTTAATAAAGTTAAGGGGTGAGTAATTTGTTATGTCTACAAATATTATAGCGTTTCTTTTGTTTTTATACTAGAAAATTGTTTTTTTTTTTTTTTTTTGGAATATTCAGGGGAGGGAAGTCTGTTTTGTTAAAGAAAACCTGCATAAAATTACAAGTGTCACGCGTAAATAACGCCTATAGCTCAAAAAAAAATGAAAGAAAGAAGAACGACAGCGAAATGTTTGTTTTCTTTTGTTGAGTTTTTGTTTAATTGTATTATTTTTTTTTGTATGAGGATAAAATTATATCGCTGCTACCACCCTTTAGACAAATGGGCGTCTAAATATTACACGACACCTTTCAGGAAACGTTTGAGTTTCCCCTTTAGTGCTTCATCCTTTTAATGCTCTATTCGCTAGTAATGATTTGTATTTGTAAAATTCCTTTTAAAAATATCTACATCTAACATTGAACATTTAACATTATTGTTGTTGGCATTATTAGTATCACCTCTTTTGAAAGTGAATGGGGGAGTTGGTGTTCCTTGATTAAATCATTAGCACAATTTTGTGTGTTTTTTAACTCTGTTATTATAACGGTAATTCTATTTATGTTTCAAGGTTTTGTTATTATATTTTAAGGAAAATTATAACTAATTTTCATTTAATTAATTAGATTATTTCTTTGTGGATTTAAATTATAAAAATTACTCTTTATAACAAATTTGACGAAGGATATGCTTAGAGGGAACAACGACATAGCCTATAATACCATGTACTCCAAGTCTATGTCTTAGGCTATGTCTTAGTCTATGTCTTAGTCTATGTCTTAGTCTATGTTTTAATCTATGTCTTAGTCTATGTCTTAGTCTATGTCTTACTCTATGTCTTAGTCTATGTCTTAGTTTATGTCTTAGTCTATGTCTTAGTTTATGTCTTAGTCTATGCCTTAGTCTATGTCTTAGTCTATGTCTTAGTCTATGTCTTAGTCTATGTCTTAGTCTATGTCTTAGTCTATGTCTTAGTCTATATCTTAGTCTATGTCTTAGTCTATGTCTTAGTCTATGTCTTAGTCTATATCTCAATCTATGGCTTAGTCTATGTCTTAGTCTATGTCTTAGTCTATGTCTTAATCTATGTCTTAGTCTATGTCTTAGTCTATGTCTTAGTCTATGTCTTAGTCTATGTGTTAGTCTATGTCTTAGTCTATGTCTTAGTCTATGTCTTAGTCTATGTCTTAGTCTATGTCTTAGTCTATGTCTTAGTCTATGTCTTAGTCTATGTCTTAGTCTATATCTCAATCTATGGCTTAGTCTATGTTTTAGTCTATGTCTTAGTCTACATCTTAGTCTATGTCTTAGTCTATGTCTTAGTCTATGTCTTAGTCTATGTCTTAGTCTATGTCTTAGTCTATGTCTTAGTCTATGTCTTAGTCTATGTCTTAGTCTATGTCTTAGTCTATGTCTTAGTCTATGTCTTAGTCTATGTCTTAGTCTATGTCTTAGTCTATATCTTAGTCTATGTCTTAGTCTATGTCTTAGTCTATGTCTTAGTCTATGTCTTAGTCTATGTCTTAGTCTATGTCTTAGTCTACGTCTTAGTCTTTGTCTTAGTCTATGTCTTAGTCTATATCTTAGTCTATGTCTTAGTCTATGTCTTAGTCTATGTCTTAGTCTATGTCTTAGTCTATGTCTTAGTCTATGTCTTAGTCTATGTCTTAGTCTATGTCTTAGTCTATGTCTTAGTCTATGTCTTAGTCTATATCTCAATCTATGGCTTAGTCTATGTTTTAGTCTATGTCTTGGTTTATGCCTTAGCCGATGTTTTAGTCTATTGGTTATATTTAGTTTTTATATAATTTCAAATTAACCCTCGTTTGTCAAGCAACATTTATATGAGCATGTTAATGACCACAAATCTGTTTACCACATAAATACATACGAATACAAAAACTACACATGTATATGTCAATTGATTAAATAAGCAATCACACACATACTAAAATATTCTCAGGATGTTCGGTATTAATATATAATTTTGTTTATAAACTTAGAAAGCATTTAACTAAATTTATTATGATAATTGTGTTCATTAGTGAAAAGCCCAACGAAAATCCCAAATACAAACATATTTGGAAGAACTTACACACACACACAAGCACACATGATTTTAAAGTAAGACAACTCTAATACATTAGTCAACATGAGTAAATGTGTTAAACAAGTTAAGATATAACAACTACTGATTTTAATAAATTCTTACATTATTTATTCAAATAAATATTATACAAATGTAGGCGATTTAATCTAGGTGTTGGCTAAAATTAACAAAAAAAATCCATATTTAAATATTTTGCAAAGACACACGCAAATATATTTAACCTGATTTTCTGCACAAGTACAATGTTGGCTTAGATTGTATGTATTTGTGAATTTTAACATGTACGTTTATGTATTAGTAGTTTACAACTCTACTAGTGTATGTGGTTGACCACAATTATTTGACTTTAAGTTAATTTCAATTTTGTAATTTTCAGGTGAAACTGATGTTTGTACACAATAAAACTCAATACCATTGAGAGTTTGGGGCCAAACAAAGACCAACCATATAAATACAATTGAAGGGACCACAGAATTGTTTGCACAAAGACTTTTCCAATACCACGAATTGTCACATTATACAGGTTCGTTCTTATTTTAGAATTACTGTTCAAGTTGAAAATGTTTCTAAGATATCTCAGTCATGGAGTGAAGATTAAAATTTAAGTGTTTTTGAGTTTTCCTGTTGATTAATTACTTGACACAATTGTTGTGATGTTGATGGACCAAGAAGTACCTAATGCAATTAATATATCTACAAATGAATTCTGGGTAACTCTAAATCTGTGGCTTGGTGCTAAAAGGGCCAATGTCAATTTTCGGATGTTTTTAGTTAGTCGTTGCATTAGATTCCTCTTTTCACTCTTTTTTAATTTGTTCTTAGCAGACGATCTTTAGCTCATTCCAGAACAGCTTCATTGGAAATTTAAGGGCCAATGTCAGTCTAAACTCATCTACAATTGTTGGTGCTAAAAGGACATTGGAACATGGGCCTTTTATCAGTGAGTCTACTTTTACACCAGTCAGGTTTGGCTCATCAAGTTTTGAGTTTGTGTGAGAAAAGGCTGACAGAATTGAAATTGGTACAAACCGACTTTCAAAACTGATTTTTTGACATTGGACCTTTTCGCACCAATCCACAGATATAATGTTAGGAATTCTGGTTTGAGAAGAATTTGCTTTAAGGATTCATTGAAATTAAACATATTTTATATTTTTAGGTTACTTAGGTCATTATGATGTCAACTCTAATTGGTTTTAGCTTGGTAAGCCCAAACATATCTTCTACCCTTCATTTTAGCTGTGAACACTGACTTCCTCGTAGTATCGCCTGCGGAGCTACATTAATACTAATTAAGGAAGTGTGCGAGTGAGATAAAAGTATGGGTGAGTAAAATAAAAATAGGATAGAGGGTCGGAAAACTAAGAAAAACTAAGAAAAAAAATAATAACAACAGTCAGAAAATGCTACAGTCTGTAAAGCCCGACCATATGATACCCTTCACCACTCAGGTCAAAGGTCTGTTCTTTTTTGTAAATAAAGACAAACATTTACTAAATTTTGTCATCATACAAACATTTTCTCAAAACATATATTTAAAATATTTTTGTCATTTGGACTTAAAATATGAGATTATCTCGAAATTTAGGAATTTGATAACAGTTTTTACAAAAATTATGAATGCAAAAAAAAAACACAAAATTGTTATTATCTTCGATTTATTAGCATTTTTGTGATTTTCATCTCATTAAGTGAGTTTTAATAGAAGAGTTTGTATTGGAGTTATAGTCCAAACATCAAGCGATTTCGACGAAATTTGATATGGTGATTTTTGTTAACATAAAATTTAAATTTCATGAAAAAATATTTATTTTGTGGCCAAAAACTTAATTCCGGGAAGTGTGGCCTATGCAGGGTTCCATAAACAATGGAGCTATTTTGACTAGTTTCAATAGCCATGGTCCCACTACTAAAAAAGTTGTCTGTGCCAAATTTTATTAAATTATATTTAGAATTGCGACCTGTGCTTTGATTAAATAGTTTACATAGGGGTCCAACCAGCCAGCCCCACTGTGCGACTTTCAAAACAAAAAACAATAAAACGATCCTAAAACTGAAAATAATAAGAATTTTGAGTTTATTTTTTGCATACATAATTTTTGCAATAACCGAAATAAATCTGGCAAATTTCGATATAATCGGTTCATATTTAACCTCATATAAGTCCAAATGACGGAAATAGCCCAAATAAGTTTTTTGTTTTTTGCAAAATTTAGCAAATGTTTTTCTTTATAGAGAAAAGAGAACACTTGTTCAAACTCTATGGTGAAGGGTATCGTGTTGTCGCGCTTGACTGACTATAGCATTTTCTTACTTGTTATTATTAAATTTTAATAAAAATTAAAAAAATCGTTCAAAGAAGCCATTAATTACATTTTTATACAAATTAACCCTTGCGTACCCATAGGCTCGAAATGGTTCTAGTTTTAAACAAATGACTACTTATATATGTATAATAGCGTGCTAAAATATACTTCCAGAAGCTTCTTTCTACCATATTTTTTTAGAAATTAACCCTCACATAACCAGGAACAATTTATTTTTAATAAGTACTTTTCAATAATTCACTTTTTTTAAGAAATTTTTCGAAAAATTTAATTTTATAGGAAATTTTTCAAAAATTTTCAGTTTATAAGAAATTTTTAAAAATTTACTTTTTATAGGAAATTTTTCAAAAATTTACTTTTTATGGGAAATTTTTCAAAAATGTACTTTTTATAAGAAATTTTTCAAAAATTTACTTTTTATAGAAAATTTTTCAAAAATTTACTTTTTATAGGAAATTTTTCAAAAATTTACTTTTTATAGGAAATTTTTCAAAAATTTACTTTTTATAGGAAATTTTTCAAAAATTTAGTTTCGATAGGAAATTTTTAAAAAATTTACTTTTTATAGGAAATTTTTTCAAAAATTTAGTTTTGATAGGAAATTTTTAAAAAATTTAGTTTTTATAGGAACTTTTTCAAAAATTTACTTTTTATAGGAAATTTTTCAAAAATTTACTTTTTATAGGAAATTTTCCAAAAATTTACTTTTTATAGGAAATTTTTCAAAAATTTACTTTTTATAGGAAATTTTTCAAAAATTTACTTTTTATAGGAAATTTTTCAAAAATTTACTTTTTATAGGAAATTTTTCAAAAATTTACTTTTTATAGAAAATTTTTCAAGCATTTACTTTTCATAGCAAATGTTTCAAAAATTTACTTTTCATAGGAAATTTTTCAAAAATTTTCTTTTTATAGGAAATTTTTCAAAAATTTACTTTTTATAGGAAATTTTTCAAAAAATTTGTTTTTTTATAGGAAATTTTTCAAAAATTTACTTTTTATAGGAAATTTTTCAAAAATTTACTTTTTATAAGAAATTTTTCAAAAATTTACTTTTTATAGGAAATTTTTCAAAAATTTACTTTTTATAGGAAATTTTTTAAAAATTTGTTTTTTTATAGGAAATTTTTCAACAAAAATATCAAAAGTGGCGGACGGACGGATATAAAGTGATTCCAAATCTATTGGTATACTTAAAGGTGGGTCTAAGACCAATATTTGTTACACCTAAGATGGTAAAGGGTATAAAACAGTTTTAAATTCTGACATTTTGGTTTAAACCATTATATATTTTTTTCGGGTTAAAGCCGCCCTAATACATACATATATTTTTTCGCTTTTTATTCTTAACATTATTTTTAATCTTCTTAATATTGTGTCATAAAATATGATTTATTTTTTTCTTTAGATTTACATATTGAATACAAAAAATCTCTTCATTCAGATATAAATTTGCCTTGACTTTTTCTCTTGTCTCAGACTTTCCTTTTATCTTTGTGGGAGTGAGAAAAGAAAGAAATACAAGATTTATTTAACATTATCCCTTTTTTATAAGTATCCTTTTATTATGCTTTAAAAGAGATATAGATTTATACATATGTACATATATATGTACATAAGTATATATAGAGATAAGTATATAGTTTATGCATTTTTTACAAGTTGGCAAAAGAAAAAAAGAATACGATATGCTTTCATTTTTAATATAATTCATTTTATATAAATATTACATTATTTTATTATTTTTAATATTTTTGTTTCTTCTTTTCTCTGAAAAGATACTTTATAGTTTTACCATTTTCATTTACTTATAAGGTTCTGGTTTATAAGCTTTTGCTTTCTAGCCACTTTTTGGTCAACCTTTTAAGTAAGTAAAGCTAAAGATGATAAGTAAGGATATCTTATTTTTCTGGAAAGTCTGTTTCTTAGTATAAGGAAAAGTTTTTTTTTTATAAAATGAAGACTAAAAGAAAAGTATGAAATATAAAGGTTATATAAGTAATTAGTTTAAGAGAAAAAGGGGAAAAATAAATTAAATTTATGACTATATTTTCCACAATTCATGTTTTAAATTTTATTTAAATTATGATGTAAAAGCTATAAATGACGCTTTTGTGTTGTGTTATTTTTAAAGATCATGAATAATAAATTGTACTTATTTTGGAAAAAGGTTTTTTGAAGTTAGCCGTAAATGTACTATTTCCAGAAAAAATTATTTAGTTTCAATGCGTATGAGTAATATTTATATTTTGGAATTAAAATATAATTCATTCGTCTTAAAAAATTTTTATAGGGGGTTTTTTAAAGTTCTCCAACTCCAACATTAATGTTAAAAGATTAAACAGTGTCTGTTTATTCCAAGATAATTGGTTTACATGCCGATGAGCAATATTGTAAAGGGGTTTTTTAATAAGAGCGCTATAAAAGTTTGTTTTTAAATAAAACAAAAACGGTTTTGGATATCAATGAAATTCTTTATTCCTGTAAAAGCACATTTGATGCCATTATGTATGGAACTCGATTTCTTTTGCATAGCCAGCATGGGTACAATTGCATATGTATTGACGCTGAACACAATTTTCGACAGTTTTCAAGCACAAATCGGGCGATATTGCTGCAATTTCACGTTCAATATTCCTACAAAGTTCATCAATAGTCGCTGGCTTTTTGGCATAGACCATACACTTGACGTAACCTCACAGGAAATAATCTAACGGCGTCAAATCGTCACGGCCGTGGCGACCAATCGACTGTACCATTTGGTGAGATAACAGGTCCTCCAAACTTGGTTTTCAATAAATTGATTGTGACATTCGCTGTGTTGCTTGTGGCGCCGTTCTGTTAGAACTACATATCCTACAAGTCCATATCATCCAATTAGAGCCAAATATATTCGGTTATCATTGAACGGAAGCGATTTTCATTCACATATCTTGACCATTACGGAAGAAGTCTAGCCCAATGACGCCGCTGGCATGTAAATGGCACCAAACAGTAATTTTTTTCATGATGCAATGAAGACTCATGTAGTACATGTGGATTGCTGCCTAATCAATAACGCATATTTTGTTTATTGAAGAAGCCTTTCAGCCGGAAATGAGCCTCAATGCTGAAGATGATTTTTTCTTAACGTTGAGGCCACTGATTCCGAATTTCGGTATTAAATTTTAATAATTTGAGCTCATATATCTTTCCATCATAAAATGGCAAAACTTTTTGAAGAGAAATGTCAAAAGCGCAGCATGAAATATGGCGTCGTTTGCTGTTCCTGTACTTTCATTCGATATCGATCGAAAACTCAGCCCTTAAAGCAAATATTGTCTAGCATACCTTAGGGATTTTCAAAGTAATTTATTTTGCAAAAAGTTTAACAATATTTGATATCTAAACATATATATTTGTTTGTCAAAACATTTAGTTTAAACGAAATTAATATAATTTTTAGGAATCTTTTGACAAACAAGTTACAATATTGTGAACCTAATATGTTATATATTATTTAGATTATCCTAAAAGTATACTACACAAATGTTTTTGAAGTATCTCACATTTTGATCGATATTAAATGCCACGATTAGGCCCTGATAAGCTTAAGCTCCAGCTTTTTTCCAATTGGAACTCAATAATCGATGCCTCTATGACGCACAGTGGAATTTCTTCATATATCAAAGTACAAAAAAAAAGCAGTGATCCTAGAACGATGAAATTTTGCATATTTGTTCAGTATTATATAGATACAAAAAAATTTTAAAATTTTGAAATCTGTAGACTCCTAATATCTGGCTCGAACCCCCATTTTTTCACATTTTTCTTTTCCGTATACAAGTCGCAATTCTCAACAGAATTAGACTAAAAACTCGTCTTTTAATTCACTCAGGAAAGAAGTTAACTAATTTTGGTTGAAACTAGTTGACTCCTTAGGGTACCTGCTTTGGACCCCCTTTTTCACCTATTTTTCATTTCAATATACAAGTCGCACATCTCAACTGAATTTAAAAAACTTCAGCACCCATCTATTAATTTATCCCAGAAAAATTAATACTAATTTTTTTGAGATCTCTTGACCCTTTAAAACCCCTTTTTTAATTTATATTTGTTTTCAATGTATAAGCCGGAGTTCCCAACAGAATTTGATAAAAGCCTGCACACGTCTTTAAGTTTAACCAGACCTCTACTAATTTTGGTTTGGTCCGTCCACTCCTTGGAGTACCTGCTTTGGACCCACATTTTTTTAATAATTTTTCTTCTCTAATATATAAACAATTTAATTTGATGAAATTCGGTACAAATCTATAAGTTGAGCCGAAAAGGAGCTCTACAAATTTGATTGATGTCTGCCTTGGACTTATACATAAATGAAATTTGATTAAAAATTTAAGCCTAAATGACTGCAACACTTTTTGCTTAAATTATGCTTAACAATTTATATGACTTTTTTTCAGAAAATTTTTAACTTTATTCTACGATGGGTAAATTTCTGTGAATTTTTTTCGCTCAGTCTAAAGAAGAGACTTACGCCTTTCACATGGTTATGATGGGACCACCAAGCCAAACCGAGATATCTTAGTTTTTTTTTCCAAAGAAAACGAAAACATTGAATTTTGTAGAGCTTTTTTGATTTCCTAGTATCTTCTAAACTATATACGACATTAAGTAATTTTCTTCTGCAAACTAAAACCAAAGATCTGTATCCTAATTAAATCGACATTAAGATTAAAGCTGTGAAATTATATTCGATGCATGAGTTTAATGAAAAATATTCATTTTAGAACATTAAGTACATTTCAATACCTTTTTTCTAACACATAATTTAACTTTTTCTTGAAAACAATTATGGACCCTTAATATCTAGACTCTTCTCCATAGAACTTTATCAATAGAAATGGGTCCATGCTTCTTTCGATGATGACAGCACAGGCATGAAAATTAAAAATAAAATGACAATTTCAATATACCCCCATTCTTTTTTAAAATTAATATAAAAATATCTATAAAATTATATTAATAAAAGCGAGCCTGAAAAGTTTAAATAAAAAGTGCGAGCAAAACAAAATAACCTTGAATTTAAATTCAATAAACATTTTTTGCTAAAATCATCATTATATTGCAATTATTAGAAATGTTGTCAGTTCAATATCAGCAGCATATCACTAACATTGCTTTAGTGTTTACACAAGTGCTTAAAGCATATCATTCATTAGTCACGCATTCATAACACACTTTTCAAACACCCTACTTGACTAACGACAAAATAAAAATTTCCCTTAAAAATTAACACGTTTTATGTTTTAAATAGGTAAAGGCAGAAAAGGTTTGAGTTATTACCTACTACCAGTTTCCACAAAACACTTTCCTTATTTATCAAACATCGGAAAATTCAATAAAATGGAAATTTTTCATGTCTCTGGTAGTTATATTGGTAAAGTATTCCAATATAAAGTCTTGACCTACTAACTTTACCACATTTCGTTCTCTTTTTTTGCTCATCTTTACTGTATTTCTGCATCTATTGCATATTAAGTTCTGGTTTCTATAATAAAACTGTTTTTATTTGAATATATTGGGTATATGGATATGTATGTTTGTATGCAGTAGCACATTTAGTTCAGACAAAACCCAGTAGTTTCAAAATGAATAAAATGAAATGACATTTTAGAAATTTAGTGAAGAAATTGGACTAAATGAAGACAAGATTGAGGAATTGAACTAAATAAGGAGTCACGGTTGAAGAATTCACTAAATGAGAAGGAACGATTGAAGAAATGGACTAAATGAGTAGCCACGATTGAAGAATTGGACTAAATGAGAAGACACGATTGAAGAATTTGACTGAATAAGATTTCACAATTGAAGAATTGGACTAAATGAGAAGCCACGATTGAAGAATTATACTAAATAATAAGCCACAATTGAAGAATTGGACTAAATAAGAAGCCTCGATTAAAGAATTGGACTAAATAAGAAGCCTCGATTAAAGAATTGGACTAAATGAGAAGCCACGATTGAAGAGTTGGATTAGATAAGAAGTCACGATTGAAGAATTGGACAAAATGGGAAGCCAAGATTGAAGAATCGGACTAAATGAGATGCCACAATTGAAGAATCGGACTAAATGAGAAGCCACGATTGAAGAATTGAACTAAATAAGAAGACACGCTTGAAGAATTAAGCTATATAAGAAGCCACGATTTAACAATAGGACTAAATGAAAAGCCACGATTGAAGTATTGGACTAAACGAGAAGCCACGATTGAAGAATTGGACTAAATAAGAAGCCAGGAATGAAGAATTGGACTAAACGAGAAGACACGATTGAAGAATTTGACTAAATAAGAAGCCAGGAATGAAGAATTGGACTAAACAAGAAGCCACGATTGAAGAATTGGACTAAATAAGAAGCCAGGAATGAAGAATTGGACTAAATGAGAAGCCACAATTGAGGGATTTAACTAAATAAAAAGCCACGATTGAAGAATTGGACTAAATGGAAAGTTATGATTGAAGAATTAGAGAAGCCACGATTGAAGAATTAAACTAATTGAGAAGCTATGATTGAATAATTAGACTAAATAATAAGCTGCGATTGATGAATTGTAGATTAATTGGACAAAATAACGAACCACTTTTGAAGAATTGAAGTATGACGATTAAACTAATCGGAAATTTAAATTTAATGATAAATCGTTTAAGCTTGTAATTGTCATTAGAATTGAAAGTGAAAGTTGACATTTTTTGCCAAGACCAGACCGGCCGCACTACTTTATTCTTAGACTATTGGGCACTTTCTTTATGCTTCCTATAAATACACACAAATATGTATTTATGTAAAAAAAAGAGAAGTATATGTTTAAGAATGTGAAAATGTTATTTTGCTTAAAGCTGTAATTTTATATTAGTTTGCATTCACATTTACATTCATATTTACACATGAATAACAGTTGCATATGCATCCACACATACATACAAACCACTCCATATTACCATACTAGTAGCAGTAGCAGTGGTGGTGGTTATATTATAGTCAATAGCACAAAATAAACGCAAACATACTCGACCTCTGTTTGCTATTGTTGCCATTTTCCACTGCTGTTGTGGCAGCTTCAAGCTGCTGCTCCTACAGCAGCTGAATATTATAACGTTTTTCTGTTGATACTACCACAAGTTTTGTTACTCGTATTTGTGTTGCACGAGCCCTATATCCATATGCTTAAGTTTACTACGACTACTACTACTACAACGACTACTAGACGTGTATCATGCATATAAATTATCCACTCAAAAATGCAATTTCCTGAAAAATGATTCTCTTCTAGACTCTCACTCTCTATTATTTTAAGTTTGTGGGTAGAAGTTTACTTTTTAGAATATGTAAGTAAGAAAAATTGAAAATTATTGTTAATTTTTGGATTAGAGTGGCTCAGGAATTGTGGTTAGAGTGTTGAAATGATGGAGACAATTAATTAATTGTTCAAGGCTTTGAGGAAACAGAAGCATTTTAATTATGAAATGTTGTTTGAAAAACTTCTCAAATATATACTTAGCCGATCCTAAAAAAAATGTAAAACTTTTTTATTTTGGTCGTAAAACACCCTTTTTGATTATAGAGCTTTAATAAATAATAAGCCACGAATAAAGAAATGGACTAATTGAGAAGCTACGATCAAAGAATTGGAGTAATTGCGAAGTCACGATTGAAGAATTGGACTAATTGGGAAGCCACGATTAAAGAATTGAACTAATTGAGGAGCTACGATCAAAGAATTGGAGTAATTGGGGAGCTACGATTAAAGAATTGGACTAATTTCGGAGCCACGATTAAAGAATTGGACTAATTGTGGAGCCACTATTAAAGAATTGGACTAATTGAAAAGCCACGATCAAAGAATTGGACTAATTGGGGAGCTACGATTAAAGAATTGGACTAATTGGGGAGTCACGATTAAAGAATTGTAGTAAATGGGGAGCGACTATTAAAGAATTGGACTAATTGGGGAGCCACGATTAAAGAATTGGACTCATTGAGGAGCCACGATTAAAGAATTGGGCTAATTGGAGAGCCACGGTTAAATAATCTGACTAATAAGAGAGCCACGATCAATGAATTGGACTAATTGGGGAGTCACGATTAAAGAATTGGACTAATTGGGGAGCCACGATTAAAGAAGTGGACTAAGTGGGGAGCTATGATTAAATAATTTGACTAATTTGGGAGCCACGATCAAAGAATTAGACTAATTGGGGCACGATTAAAGAATTGGACTAAAGAAGGAGCCACGATTAAAGAATTGGAGTAAATAAGGAGCCATGATTAAATAGTTGGACTAAATAAGGAGCCACGATTGAAGAATTAGACTAATTATGGTGCCACGATTAAAGAATTGGACTAATTAGGGAGCCATGATTAAATAATTGGACTAAATGAGGAGCCACGAATAAAGAATTGGACTAATTAAGCTACCACGATTAAAGAATAGGACTAATTAGTGAGCCATGCTTAAATACTTGGATTGAATTGAATTGAACCAAAAAAGGAGCCACCATTTAGGAATGTAATTAAATAAGGA
This sequence comes from Stomorhina lunata, assembly GCA_933228675.1. Taxonomy (NCBI): domain Eukaryota; kingdom Metazoa; phylum Arthropoda; class Insecta; order Diptera; family Rhiniidae; genus Stomorhina; species Stomorhina lunata. Next base: position 31,568,430 of record OW121742.1, read on the forward strand.
GCCACGATTAAAGAATTAGAGTAAATAAGAAGCCAAGATGAATGAATTGTATTAAAAAAGGAGCCACAACTTAGGAATTTAATTAAATAGTAAGCCACGATTTAAGGATTGGACTAAATAAGGAGCCGGGTTATAAGTTTCGTGGTTTCAAAAGTATAGGACTGGAATTCGACATCTGTCAAACTAGCTTGCTACGCAAGCAATTTGCAAAATTGTGATGACATTTAAAGAGACTGGAGCGGTTACAAATATTGTAAGGGGTATGCATCATCGTTCAGCTGAAAATATCGCTGCTGTAAGTGAAAGAGTTTCCGAAGACCTGAACGTGTCGATTCCTCGTCGTTTTTAGGAATTAGGACTGTCTTGCGGCACATTATGGCGTATTTTGCATTTAGATCTACACCTACATCCATATTTAATCCAGCTCACATAACATCTGAAGCCAGCTGACCATTCACAATGTCGTAGATATCTGGTATGGATGCTTGAACAACAGGCGGTGGACGGCGATTTTTCGAACAACGTTTTCTTCAGCGATGAACATTTTCTGGCCGCTTAATTTCTCGTCGTGGCGATATCAACTGACCACCAAGATCATACGATTTGACACCATTAGACTTTTTTGTGGGGATACGCAAAGGACCGTGTTTATGCAGATAAACCTTTAACTCTTGAGCTCTTAAAAAACAATAATCGTCAAGTTACGGCTGAAATACCGCCCAATATGTGTCAAAAAGTAGTCGAAAATTACCTCAAAAGAACCAATGCTTGCAACATCTCGCGTGGTGGTCACTTAAATGATATAGTGTTTTACACATAATATCAACGTTCAAACTTAATAATAAAAAAGAAATATCATGAAAAAAATATCTCATATGTTTTTTATTTACATTCACTTTTGAAACCGCAAAATGGATAACCGGTTATTTTAAAGAACCTCCTGAAACTATGCAACATAACTTTCTAGAAAATCTTTCAGGTCTTCTCAGATTATGATTCAGTTCAAAGAAACTATGATAATTTGTGGAAGTATTAGCATTGAGAGTATATATACTCCCAATAAGCGCTATAATTTTCTACACATAATGTTGTTCCTGTAATCATACATCTGATTGTGGTATAGTGCATTTAAATTTAGATCACAGAAATTACGTTTTTATCTTGATGAACAATTATACATTGAAATTGTTAAAATACAGATACAAAATTCATAAAGTTTAAACTAGAAATTTAATATAAAGAGATAAAAAGGCTAAACGAAAAAGTTAAACATTTTTTTTTTCTTTATTTTTTTTTTTTTTTTTTTTTGTTGCAAAAAAATATTTAACCTAATTTCAAAGCAGATAAAAACAAATGTAATTCTTTTATTATTGCAAAATATTTTTTTAAATCTTCTTAATATATCAAAAAACTTATGAAAATTTTAGGTTTTAATGAAGTTTTTTGATACTTCAGTATTTTTATGAAATCAGTTATTTTATAAAATATTTTATGTTATTTCATCACATTTACCATTATCGATTTATTTAAATGAAATCGAAATTTTTTTTCTCAACATTATTTGAGTAGCTTATCATCATGAAAAGCATTTAATGAAAATAACTCTATAAATATTTATAAAAATTTCTAAATATTTATATTTTTGAACAAGTTGTGTAAAATTGAATCAGTGGTGGGCACCAAAACAAATTTGTTTGCGCTTGTGTTTGGTCAGCTAAAAAAAATATTAGATACTTTTAAAGTATAAATCATTTAGCAAAGCTAAGGAAAAAAGCTAAATTACACCTATTCTGGCAATTTAGATATAAGGCCCTCTCTCTCGCTTAAGAAAAAATTTTTTCTACACATTTATCATCTTAATGTTTTTTTTTTTTTTGCTAATTTGTAAAGAGGAGGAGAAAAATTAATTACAGTTTACAGTAAATGAGCGTCTTAGTTGCTTTGCCATATATTCGCTTGTTGCAATCTAGAAGAGTGACACGATTGATTTAAGTAAGATGAAAAAAGCTAAAATAGGCATATTCTGGCATTTGAAATAATCTTATCAAAGAATAATATCTCTGCACAAATCGATCGTCAGGCGTTAGCAGCCCATACCACCAGAAGCCGAAGACTTTTTATAACTTTCGAAAATATCACGATCATTAATAAAACTCGTGAAAACGAGTAAGAAAAGCATTCAGTTAGGATTTAAATGTTAGTAAAGTCGGTTTGTGCCGATTTGTTAAAGAAAATACAAAAACAAAAAATTCACGAAACAAAATCAAAATCCTATTTATAGCAACAAAACATATGGTTCGAGAGAATAAAGAAATATAATCTCGAACATTGTTGCCACAACACTGCAATTTTGGTATACATTGTTTGAATAAAATGTAACCGAATTGGGAATATTTTTCGAAATAAAAAGAAATTCTTATATTAAACAAATTTATATTTTACGATAAAAAATTTTTTTTTAGATATTTTCGATATAAACACTTTTTTATAGAAAAATTAACAAAAATATTTTTCTTTGAAAAGTTTTTCGAAAAAATTATTTTTCTTTTAAAAATTTTTCGATAAAAATATTTCTCTGTAAAAATTTTCGACACAAATATCTTTTCTGTAAAAATTTTCGATAAAAATATTTTTCTATAGAAAAAGAGAAATATTTTTCTGTATAAACTTTTACACAAAAATATGTTATATAGAAGAATTTTCTATAAAAAATTTTCTATGGAAAAATTTTTGACAATAATATTTTCTATGGAAAAATTTTTGACAATAAAATTTTCTCTAGAAAAATTTTTGTTAAAAAAATTTCTATAGAAAGATTTTAGATAAAAAATTATCTACAGCAAAAATTTGATAATAAAATTATCTATAAAATACTTTAGATAAAAAATTTCTATAGAAATTTTTTTTAAAAAAATTTTCTACAGAAATTTTTTTAAAATTTGGATAATAAAATTTTCTATAGCTAAATTTTTGATAAAAAAAGTTTTTATACAAATATTTTCTATAGAAAAATTTTTGATAAAAAAAAATTTTCTATAGAAAAATTTTTGATAAAAAAAGTTTCTGTAGAAACATTTTTGATAAAAAAAAAATTCTATAAAAAGATTTTTGATACAAAAATTTTTGATAAAAAATTTTATGTAGAAAAATTTTTTTAAAAAAATTTTCTATAGAAATTTTTTTTGAAAATTTTGGTAATAAAATTTTCTGCAGAATAATTTTTGATAAAAAAATTTTTTATAAAAAAAAAATTCTATGGCAAAATTTTTGATAAAAAAAATTTTCTATAGAAAAATTTATGATAAAAAAACTTTTGATAAAAAAAATTTCCGTAGAAAGATTTTTGATAAAAAAAATATCTATAGAAAGATTTTTGATAAAAAAAAAATTTATAGAAAAATTTTCGATAGAATTTTTTTTTTAAATTTTGATAATAAAGTTTTCTATAGAAAAATTTTTGATAAAAAAATGTTGAAAATTTTTTTATAGAAAATTTTTTTATCAAAAATTTTTCTATAGAAAATTATTTTATCAAAATTTTTAAAAAATGTCTATAGAAAGTTTCTGGATATAAAAAAATTGTTTTAAAAAAATTTTCTATAGAAACATTTTTTTAAAAATTTTGTTAATACAATTTTCTATACAAAAATGTTTGATAAAAAAAATTTATTATAGAAAATTTTTCTCAGAAATCTTTCTACAGAAATTTTTTTTATCAAAAATTTTTCTAAAGAAAAATTTTTTAAAACAAATTTTCTATAAAAAAATTTTTGATACAAAAATTTTATGTAGAAAAATTAAAAAAAAAAAAATTTCTATACAAATGTTTTTAAAAATTTCGGTAATAAAATTTTCTATAGAAAAATTTTTGATAAAAATTTTTAATAAAAAAAATTTTCGTAGAAAGATTTTTGATAAAAAAAATTTCTGTAGAAAGATTTTTGATAAAAAAAATTTTATAGAAAAATTTTCGATAGAAATTTTTTTTTTAAATTTTGATATTAAAATTTTCTATAGAAAAAAATTTTTCTATACAAAAATTTTGTATCAAAAATTTTTCTATAGAAAATTATTTTATCAAACATTTTTCTATAGAAAATGATATTATCAAAATTTTAAAAAAATTTCTATAGAAAGATTTTTGATATAGAATTTTTTTTTTTTTTTAAATTTTCTATAGAAAAATTTTTTTAAAAAAATTTTCTATTGAAATTTTTTTTTTTAATTTTGATAATAAAATTTTCTATAGAAAAATTTTTGATAAAAAAAATTTCCATATAAAATTTTTTGGTAAAAAAAATTATTATTAAAAAAATTTTCTATAGAAAAATTTTTGATAAAAAATTTTTCTATAGAAAAATTTTTGATAAAAAAATTTTCTATAGAAAAATTTTTGATAAAAAAATTTTCTATAGAAAAATTTTTGATAAAAAAATTTTCTATAGAAAAATTTTTGATAAAAAAATTTTCTATAGAAAAATTTTTGATAAAAAAATTTTCTATAAAAGTTTTTTTTAAAAAATTTATAGAAATTTTTTTCAAAGTTTTGACAATAAAATTTTCTATAGAAAAATTTTTGATAAAAAAAATTTTCCATAGAAAAATTTTTGATAAAAAAATTTTCTAGAATTCTTTTTAAAAATTTTGATTATAAAATTTTCTATAGAAAAATTGTTGATAAAAAAAATTTATATAGAAAATTTTTTGGTAAAATAATTTTTTATAAAAAATTTTAGATAGAATAATTTTTGATAAAAAAATTTTCTATAGAAAAATTTTTGATAAAAAATTTTCTGTAGAAAGAGTTTTGAGAAAAATTTTCTATAAATTTTTTTTTTTTAATTTTCTGTAGAAATTTTTTTCAAAATTTTGATAATAAAATTTTCAATAGAAAAATTTTTCATAAAAAAATTTTCCATAGAGAAATTTTTGATAAACAAATTTTCTATAGAAAAACTGTTGATCAAAAAGTTTCTGTCGAGATTTTTGATAAAAAAAATGTCTACAGAAAGATTTAAAAATTTTCTATAGAAACATTTTTGAAAAATTTTTTATAAAAAAAATTTCTGTAAGAAATTTTGGATAAAAAAAAAATTTCTATAGAAAAATTTTTGATAAAAAAAAGTTTCTGTAGAAAGATTTTTGATAAAAAAAAATGTCTATAGAAAATTTTTGAAATAAAAAAAATATTTAAAAAAAATGGTGTAGAAAACTGTTTCTTTTTAAAAGATAAAAACTGCACATTAGAAAAATACCCATTTAGTTAAAAGTATAAAAAAGGGGAATTTTGCCTTTCTTTTTGTGCCGACCTCTGCCTATCATTCATGTTTTTCTCTTAATTTAGTAAGAGCGAGCGAAAAAATTTATAAAAGTTTTTGTTGTATGAGTTTAAAGTGTATAAGTGTGTATGAGTTTTCCTAACACACGTTTTAGCAAACTCAAAGAGTGAACATGACTGATTTAAGCTTTAAAAGCCAATGCTTACATTAGTTAAAATGCAATAAAAGTGTTTTTTTAGCTTTTTTACTTTTATTGGTTAATCTGGCAAATTTTATTTCAACATTTAAATGCGAATATTATATTTTGTGGTTTTCATACGCTCAATTTGTTTACAGTTTAAGCGGTTTTAAACAAAAAGTTAATTGTAGTAGTTAAAATAAAATATTGTACATATTTTATTGTAATTAACAACAAAAAAAATTTAAGTTTTGAATAAATGATTTAAAAGTCTAATAGAGAATATTCAATGTAAATTTAAAAAAAGACAAACAAAAAAATTATATAAATTTTTTATGAGTCCATTTCTGCAAATTAGACCAATAAATGAGTTGCTAATTTAGGTGTTGAAATTTTAATGGAAATTAATACAAAAAATTTAGTTAATTCAGAAAAAGGTAATATTATAATATCATTTATATTCTAATATTATTAAATTTCCCTTTTACATCTTTAACATAATTTTCTATTATTAAAAAAAATCCTCGCTTAATTTAAATTCATTATATGCCACCACGTTTTCATGTGGAAAAGTGTTTCTCTACAATAAATGCAGAAAAATAGTTAAGAAAAAAAACAACACAACTCAATAGAGATTGAGTGCAAAAATTACCTGTATCCTAGCAGCAACACGTTCGCCGTTGTAACGATTGGGTATGAACCAACCTTTCGTTGAACCGGTAACCAGGACTATACCAAGTAAAAAGAAGACTATTAAAGCAGTTATTAAAAGTTTAGCACGTGTCGATATAACCATAGCCATTTTGTTTAAAGTTTTTCTTTTTCTATATTTTTTTCTATTATTTATTTAGGGTTTTATTTAGTTTAGGTTAAATTTAATTTAGTTTAAAATTTTATTTTTCTTTCTTATTTTTATAGATTCTTTAGTTAACGCTTTGATTTATGATATGAAAATTTAAAATTTTTGTTGTTGTTTGATAAATTTTGGTTTAGAGATTTTAATTTTTGATATTATAATGATATGTGGGATTTATTTATTAATTTATGATTTAAGATAGAACACTGGAAGAGAAAGAGATTTATAAATTTAGTAAAAAGTTTTTGAAAATTTGATATGGATAAGGTGGCAAAATATTCTCAAATGTTGAAGTTTTAATTTTTAACACAATAAAAATTACTACTTAGTACTTACCATCATATACTATCTGTCTATTATCGTCTCAAAAACGATGAAATGAAACCTTAATTTTGGAACCACCTTTAATATGTATGATTTCTGAGTTAAAAACGTTGTTCAAATCATTGTTCTAATAGATTAATTAGTATCCTATAGAATTCCACGATTTGAAAAAAAAAACTTTATTTAAAGGTACTTAGGCATGTTCGGTACAAAGTCACAAACGTAATAAAAGTGTTAAATTTATAGGTACTTCACACAGCGGTCCACACTTGACCCATTTTTAAAAGCTTCATAGAATTTAGAATTTGACGTTCAAATCAAATAAGAGAAGTAAATTATGACTACTTAAACATATGTTATAAAAGACATTAAAGTATTAAAATGTCAATATATATGCCCAAAAAATTTTGTTCAGATGATAATCTTAGCTTTATGTTGATATTTGTTTCGACACTATAATTCGTATTTAGTCTATCTCGCAAACTACATGTTACAAGTGGTAGGCAAAAAAAAGACAAATGCGTCTATAGAAAATTTTGTAATCAAAAATTTGTCTATAGAAAACAATTTTATTGCAAATTTTTCTATAGAAAAGTTTTTCTATAAAAAATTTTTATATCAAAAGTTTTTATAGAAAAATTTTTCTATAAAAAATTTTTGTATAGAAAATTTTTTATCAATAATTTTTCTATAGAAAATTTTTTTATCAAAAATTTTTCTATAGAAAATTTTTTTATCAACAATTTTTCTATAGAAAACTTTTTATCAAAAATTTTTCTATAGAAAATTTTTTATCAAAACTTTTCTATAGAAAATTTTTTTCACAAAAATTTTTCTATAGAAAATTCTTTAACAAAAATTTTTCTATAGAAAATTTTTTTATCAAAAATTTTTCAAAAGAAAATTTTAAAATTTTATAAACCTTTTTAATAAAATTTTTTTCACAAAAATTTTTCTATAGAAAATTCTTTAACAAAAATTTTTCTATAGACATTTTTTTTATCAAAAATTAGTTAATAGAAAAATTGTTCATCCGAAATTTTACTATAGAACATTTTTTTGTTTTAAAAACATGGTTTCTATTTCTTTTTTATTATTTGTATCACAAATTTTTCTATAAAATTTTTTTTTTTGTTATCAAACCTTTTTTATAGAAAATTTTTTATCAAAAAATTTTTTAATGAAAAATTTTGATAAATTAATTTTTTATTAAAAACTTTTATATAGAAAATTTTTTTATTATAAATGTTAATATAGAAATATTTTTTTCAAAAGTTTTCTTATAAAGTTTTTATATAAGAAATTTTTTAAATAAATTAAATGATCTGACCTCAAGCTCGACAAGTCTTTTACTTAATTAAACAAGAGGTCGAAAAATCACTAAATTACAGAATTTTTTTATCAAAAATTCTAATTTTTGTTATCAAAATTTGTTTATCGAATTTTTTTATCAAAAATTTTTCTAAAGAAATTTTTTTTCTCAAAAGTTTTTCTATAAAAAATTGTTTAGAAAAAATTTTTATATAGAAAATTCTTCAACCAAAAATTTTATATAGAAAATTTGTTTAATAAAAATTTTTCTATAGAAAATTTTTTATCAAAAATTTTTCTATTAAAAATTTTTTTAACAAAAATTTTTTATAGAAAATTTTTATCAAAAACTTTTAAAAGAAATTTTTTTTTATGAAAAATTCTTTTATTAAAAATTTGTATATAGAAAATTTGTTTAATAAAAATTTTTCTATAGAAATTTTTTTTTCAAAAATTTTTCTATAGAAAATTTTTTTTAACAAAATTTTTTCTTATACAAAGTTTTTGTCAAAAACTTTTATAAAGAAAATTTTTTTGATAAAAATTTTTCTATAGAAAATTTTTTTCTCAAAAATTTTTCTACAGAAAATTTTTTCATCAAAAATTTTTATATAGAAAATTTGTTTATTAAATATTTTTTATAGATTTTTATATAGAAAATTTTTTAATCAAAAATTTTTGTACTGAAAATTTTTTAATAGAAAATTTTTCTAATCAAAAATTTTTCTATAGAAAGTTTTTTATCAAAAATTTTTATATAGAAATTTTTTTATCAAAAATTTTTGTAAAGAAAATTTTTTATCAAACATTTTTCAATAGAAAATATTTTTATGAAAAATGTTTCTATAAAAAATTTTTTTATCTAAAATTTTTATAAAAAAAATGTTTCTATTAAATTTTTTTTATTTTATTTATTATTTAATTTTTTATTTTTATTTTTTTCCAAAAATTTTCTATTGAAAATTTATTTACAATTTTTTTATCAAAAATTTTTCTATAGAAAATTTTTTTATCAACAATTTTTTTATCAACAATTTTTTTATAGAAATTTTTTATCAAAAGTTTTTCCATAGGAAATTAGAAATTTTACTATAGAAATTTTTTTTGTTTAAAAAAATAGTTTCTATTCCTTTTTTATTATTTCTTATCAAAAATTTTTATGTAGAAATTTTTTTTATCAAAAGTTTATATAGAGAATTTTTTATAAAAAATTTTTCTAATTAAAATTTGTTATCAAAAATTTTTTATCAAAATATTTTCTATTTTATTTTAAAATTTTTTTTTATACAAACATTTTGTTTGTTATTTTTTGAGAAAAATTTATTATTAAAAATGTTTCTATAGAAAATTTTTTATCAAAAAATTTTCTATTGAACATTTTTTATCAAAATTTTCCTATAGAAGATTTTTTTATTAAAAATTTTTCTATTGAAAATTTTTTTCATCAAACATTTTTTTATAGAAAATCTTAAATTTTTATAGAGAAAATTTTTTTTATAAAAAATTTTTTTTGATCAAAAATTTTCCTAAAGAAAATTTGTTTATGAAAAGTTTTTTATAGAAAATTTTTTTACCAAAAGTTTTTCTATAGAAATTTTCCACACAAAATTTTTTATTTATTTGATAATTGATTTGCTTGTAAATTGATTTGCTTGTAAATTTTTTTTTTTTGTTTTTAAATTGAACATTTTTTTTTATTAAAAATTTTTCTACAGAAAATTTTTTTACCAAAAATTTTTCTATCGAAATATTTTTTATCAAAAATTTTTTATAGAAAATTTTTCAATCAAAAATTTTAATATAGAAAATATACGAAAAACTACCAGAATATTCGGCCAGGCACGTGGCCCAAACTTCCATCATGTCAGAGCTCAACCAAATGTTGATAGACCGATCAAAAACTATTTGGAAAACAATGGATGGGAAGTTTTATCCCATCCATCTGATAGTCCAGACTTTGTTCTGGTTAAAATTTGTTTCGATCGGTATGCTTTTCTTCAGAAAGGTATTAAAAATTGGCTTGATTCGGTGATTTGCTCAAAATCGGTGCAGTTCTGATAGCCTAGACCCTGATGCTTCTGAAAACCCTTTGTTCGATGCAGAAAGCTTTTGCTGGAATACTCATATCTTCAGAACAGGGTATTGGAATTTGGCTTCTTTCAGTTATTATCCCAAAGTCGGAGCAGTTCTTTTCAGATGGAATCCATTAGATACCAGAAAGATAGGAAGGAAATCGTTAGAATCGTTCATTAGAATCTAAACAGCATTTATATTAAGAGATCATGAATTAAACTTCCTACCGGTCCTGTAGTAGTGGCCAGGAGAACTATATACAACAAAAAATTTCCGAATAGCCTCAAATATAGAGACTCTTTAATTGTACTACTATCTTTTTGGATGTAGCCTCCTAAAAGTAGACAATATATCTTTAAGATTTCGATATACAAAATTTTCATAGAGAATCTATTATAAATATAACAAAACTCAAAGTCATCTAAGGTCGTATTATTATTTTTTTTATAAAAGTGTATCATTTACGAATAAATAAATTTGCCCCAAAATTTGTTTCTACTAACCACTGTGCAGTAGTTAGTATATTGTTAGGTTGATCTTATTTCTTATGTAATTCATCGAAAAACTATGTTTGTAGCAAATTTCAAAATTTTTTGGAAAAAAGTTAAAAGTTTCTTTAATTTTGATAACAAATGGAAACAAAATATATTTTTTCTTTACTCGTATATCTCAAATAAGAAGATTTATGGAATTTTTTGCATCAAATAAGGAAAGAAAAATCTAAGGCAAATTAAATTTCATACTAAACAATTTGTAATAAAATATTTTTTGCTTTTAGAAGCCATAAATAATGTAAAAAAAACATACCAAAATTAATAGGAAATCAATTAGGAATAAATAAAAAAAATTGTAATATGAAATTTCAAAAACTTGACAGGAAATGTCAGATCTTTAATAATGAAATACTAAATAGTTAGTAATTATAACTAGAAATAATATAAAAACTGAAATATTTTCAAGAGAATCTTTAATTCTATTAAAATCTTAATCCCCTTTTCTATAATCTTATGATAAATAAATTAATAATATAAAAACCAAAATCTTCTTGTCTTCCACAATTTCTTATTTAAAAATTTTATTAAATTTATTTTTCAAATTTAAATTCTTCTAAGTTTAATGACTTTATCTTGAGACTGCTCTTTTTACCCCATGCAAAAGACTCCAGACATTTTAACTCGTTTTTCTGTTTTCGAAATATTTTTATAAGTTCTAGTTACTAATACTTTGCCCCCTTATTCTAAAACACGTTCTTTTTTTCACTCTTTTTGTGTTCATTGTTCCCATAAGTATACTAAAAAATTTATGTTTATTTTTACCCCTAATGTATGCTTTAATTTTTATTTGCATTGCATAGCTAGTGCATAAGCTTTTGTATGATTATTTTAAATTACTCCCTCACTCATACCCTGCTAACTAACCACTGGCTTAATGCATTAAATTGCAGTAAAAATGAGGAAAATTTCGAAGACAAGAATAAAGTTTTGAATAAAATCGAAATTTATTGGGTTTCTAGAGCCGATATTAATTAAATGGGATCTTATAGAAAATTGTGTTGCATACTTATGAATAAATGTATGATCCTAAAGCTAGGCAATACATTAGTGAGACTTCGAAGCGTATCATACGTCCATGTTTTTTTTTTGCTTCAAATACAACGAAATTCAAAATCTCCTAAAAATAGACAATACATCTCTTAGATTTCGATCCATGACAAATTTGTATAGGGTATATATTTGAAATAATTAAAAAATTACTCAGTTTGAGACTTTTCCTTTATATCTCTTTTTCTTTTTCAGATCATGCTTCACTTCCTTTTGTGTACTAAACAGCGACAATAAACACATAGTCACCATGACCTAAAATAACACAAAATCTTCCATAAAATCTTCACCTAACATCTTGAAAAATCCTACTTTCATAAACCTATCCTTTTATGCCTTTTTAACAAATTAATTTTAAATGATATTCTGTTCCATTTTCCCCTTTTTTTTGCCCATAACTTTAGCCACTTGTTTTCTTCTTCCTCGAACAATAAAAATTATCTAGTCCTTGCTATTTAGTTTGTTTAAACTTAAAACCCCATTTTTATTGCATGTTAATTTCTCTCTTGAAATTTAACCCAATTGAAAGTGCAAAAACTGAATAAAAAAAAGTAAAGGAAAACTTTCATTTGTTTGCATTTCTATGTATTTGAAAAAGATATGAATAACATAGAGTAGTGTAACATTACGTAGGTCCTTACATGTGTTTAATTTTTATCTATACTTTCTCTATACTAACATCTGTTTTTGTACTCATTTTTATTACCCTTTTTACAAGAAAGCTTTTGATTTTGCTTGAGAAAAAGGAGTAACTGTAGGTGAGTTCAGGAGAAAAGGGAAATCAAATATTTGCTTAAGTCAAAGAGGGAAAACCAAAAAATTATATATCAAAAAAAAAAACAAAAATATTACAAATAAAAGTTTGGCTTTAACTTGGAAATTTTTGTTAGTCGTTTTTTACAAAAAAGCATTCCCAAAGCTATAATAAATTTTACAAGCTAAAGGGTTAAAGTTCTAAATAAACTAAAATTTTAGGAAAGTTAAGGGAAAATTAAGACAGGCTAAGTCAAAATCGCTCCCTATTACTTAACTAGAGTTAAGTTTAGTCATCATGAATGACTACAATATCAGATTGACTATTACTGTGTTCATGTTGACTATCACTTTTCCAAGTTGACTGTTTCTATAGTCAAGTTGACTATCTCTAAAGTCAAATTTACTATTTCCTGTCAAATTGACTATGTCTGTAGTCAAGTTGCCTATGTCTATAGTCGAGTTGACTATGTCTATAGTCAAGTTGACTATGTCTATAGTCAAGTTGACTATCTTTATAGTCAAGTTGACTATGTCTATAAACAAGTTGACTATGCTTATAGTCAAGATGACTATGTCTACAGTCAAGTTGACTATGTTTATAGTCAAATTGACTATCTCTATAGCCATATTGACTATATCTATAGTCAAGTTGACTATGTCCATAGTCAAGTTGACTATGTCCATTGTCAAGTTGACTATGTGCATAGTTGAGGTGACTATTTCTATAGTCAATGTGACTATTTCTAAAGTAAAGTTGACTATCTTTATAGTCTAGTTGACTATCTTTATAGTCAAGTTGACTATCATTATAGTCAAGTTGACTATCTTTATAGTCAAGCTGACTATCTCTGTAGTCTAGTTGAATATCTCTATAGTTATGTTGATTATCTTTATAATGAAGTTGACTATCTCTAGAGTCAAGTTGACTATACATATAGTAATGACTATCTCTACAGTCAAGTTGACTATCTCTATAATCAAATTCACTATCTCCATTTAGATAGTCAAGTTAACTATATCTAAAGTCATGTAGACTATCTTGAAAGTCAAGTTGACTATCTCTATAGTCAAGTTGACTATCTCAATAGTCAAGTTGACTATCTCTATAGTCCATTTGAACACCTCTATAGCCAATTTTACTATATCTATAGTCAATTTTACTACCTCTATAGTCAAATTGACTATCTCTATAGTCAAGTTGACTATCTCTGTAGTCAAGTCGACTATCTCTATAGTCAAGTTGACTATACCTTTAGCCAAGTTTGCTATCACTTTAGAAAAATTGACTATCTCTTCAGTCAAATTGACTATCTCTATTGTCAAATTGACTATATCTATAGTCAAGTTTCCCATCTCTATAGTCAAGTTGACTATCTCTATAGGCAAGTTGATTAACTCTATGGTCAGGTTAAGTATCCTATAGTTCACTAAAGTCAAGATGACTATCTATATAGTCAAGTTGACTATCTGTATCATCAAGTTGACGATCTCTATATAGTCAAGTTGACTATCTGTATAGTCAAGTTGACTACCTCATAGTCAAGGTGGCTATCTCTATAGTCAAGTTAAATATCTCTATAGTCGGGTGGATTATCTCTATAGTAGAGTTGACTATAACTATCCCGTAGTCAAGTTGACTATCCCGTAGTCAAGTTGACTATCTCTATAGTCTAGTTGACTATCTATATGGTTAAGTTTCCTTCAAATATAGACAAGATGACTATCTTTAAAGTCAAGTTGACTATCACTATAGTCAAGTTGACTATCTTTATCATCAAGTTGACGATCTCTGTAGTCAAGTTGACTATCTGTGTAGTCAAGTTGACTATCTCATAGTCAAGTTGGCTATTTCTATAGTCAAGTTAAATATCTCTATAGTCGGGTGGATTATCTCTATAGTAGAGTTGACAATCCCTATCTCTGTAGTCTAGTTGACTATCTCTTAGTTAAATTGGCTATCTCTTTAGTAAAGTTGACTATCTCTATAGTCAATTTGACTACCTCTATAGTCAAGTTGACTATCTCCATAGTCAAGTTGACTATCTATATAGTCAAGTTGTCTACCTACAGTTAAGTTTACAATCTTTATAGTCAAGTTGATTGTCTCTATAGTCAAGTTCACTATCTCTATAGTCAAGTTGACTATCTCTGTAGTCAAGTTGACTATCTCTATAGTTTAAGTTTCCTACAATTATAGACAAAATGACTATCTCTAAAGTCAAGTTGACTATCTCTTAGTCAAGTTGACTATCTCTATAGTCAAGTTGACTATCTCTTTAGTCAAGTTAACTATCTCTTAGTTAAACTGGTTATCTCTGTAGTAAAGTTGACTATCTCTATAGTCAATTTGACTACCTCTATAGTCAAGTTGACTATCTATATAGTCAAGTTGTCTACCTACAGTTAAGTTTACAATCTTTGTAGTCAAGTTGATTGTCTCTATAGTCAAGTTGACTATCTCTGTAGTCAAGTTGACTATCTCTATAGTCAAGTTGACGATCTCTATAGTCAAGTTGACTATCTCTATGGTCAAGTTGACTATATCTATAGTCAAATTGACTACCTCTATAGTCAAGTTAACTATTTCTATGTTCATTATATGAAAGACGAAACTGTAGAGATAGTCAAGTTGACAATGGAATCATTATATGATCTCATCGAATAACAATAATTTTTATGGAATTAAATTTGATCCCAACAAAAAAATCGATTTCAATCGAAATGTAAGATATTTCCCAAACATTTGTGTAGCATATTTTTAGGATAATCTAAATAATATATAACATATAAAGTTTACTACATTGTAACATATTTCTCAAAGGTATCCCGATAGTAAACGAATTTCATCTTTTGGAAAATAAATTACATTAAAAACCCCTAAGGTATGTTACACAATCCGGTATGTGACGGAAATCGGTCGATTTTAAAGCGATGAATTTCTGATATATTTTTGAGGTAATTTTCGGTTATTTTCCCAAAAAGAAATAAAATTTGGGCTTTAATCCTTTTGACTGACATCTTATTTTTCACTTGGTTTCAATTTTTTTTGTAAAAGTGGGTAAAACTAATTCAAAAATATATCTGAAATCGATAGATTTGAAAACAATTGATTTTCATCACATACCAAAATATTTGCTTAAAAGTCTGAGTTTTCGTTTGATATCGAATCAAAGACAATATAATGTAAAAATATTGCACTCCATACATTTTTTTCTGTCAAATGTGAAATTTAAGTGGTTAAAAAAACACATACACTCACAAACAATCATACATTTCATGAGCATGTGTGTGTGCTTTAGCATTCTCTCATTGAATAATCGTTTCTATTGGTTGTTAACGAATTTTTGTTAAAGCGCTATACTCTTTTTTATATGACCTTTCAAAACGACCATACAGCAAATCCATGTATGGAAGTGCAAGATCTTTATAGTATACAATCTTGATCGAATTCATTTAAGATGAAGACCATTTCTAGGTGTATTGGTACAGTACCAAACAAAATTGTCATATTAGGATCATGAGATCCAAGAGCGTTTTATGGGTTCCGAAAAAGAGACTTTTTGGCATGGAATGGTTTTGGTATGAATCACCGCTTTCTTTAAGAACGACGTTAGTTAGGTCACTTTTCTTAATGGCGAGATCTATAGGTCAATGATTATTATCATTTTTTAGTTTTATATGGATGAACTAGACACTAACCACATGAGGTTTAACAGCATGGCGAAATGTATTACACTTTGAGGTGAACTGGCCACTCAATATTTGAGCCCATAAACTTATTTCTTAAGTTTCGGGTGTACCTTTAATATCGCAAGAAACTGTTCGGAAAAGGTTTTTAACTTCAAACTTTTGAAACTCAAAAAATAATGGAAGTACTAAAATGCGACAATTTTCTTAAAAAAAAACTTATAATTCTCATTTAGTCTAAATTTTTAGCTTTTTACATCCAAAACGTTTTTTAAATGTTAAAAGAAATCTGTAAAAGACAAAAAATTTTTGCATTCTGAAGTATCTTAAGTTAGATTGAAAAAAAAAACTAATAACTTTTTTTCCTCAATTCCCTTGATAACTTTCCTTTGGCTTACTCTCTTACTCCCTTTACAAAAACTTTTCCATTTTACTTTGTCTCTCCATTCTTTGTTTGCCATCTTTGTAATAATCTTTTTTAATTTCCTCTATAAAAAAAATAAAATAAAAAACGAAAACTCGGAAGTAAGCAATTAGTTTGTAATATATTAAAAAAAGGGCAAAAAGACAACAAAAAGGGGGAGTTAGAAATACATAAAAAAATATATAAATTAACATAATGTCTTGTAACACCAAGATGACAGTTTGGGCTTTAAAAGACAAAGACAGAAAGAAAATATTTTTAGTTTTTCCCTCATTTTTCCATATATATATAAAAAATTGTGAATACTCTTGACATTGGCACTTAGCAATTGTAAAGGGACAATCAAGCCAAACCAAAAAAAATCTAAGATAAAACTCAAATTAAAGTCTAATTTGTTTTAAATTTGAGGCTATTATCAAAAAAAATAAATTATGCTTATACCTTATATGTAAATTTATGCAACAATTTACATGAGGAGATTATCTTAGAAAAAAAAAGAGGAAACTGTAGCATAACATTAACATACGTCAAAAGAGTTTAACCAACTGTCATCTCAAACAAACAAAAAAAAAATAACATAAAAAATGGGATGAAAGAAAACGTAATAGAGAAAGTCTAAAAGTTTAAAAAGTATTAGGTAGACTTTGAAATAAAACATTTACACAGAGCCACATCAGCAACAACAGCACAAACAAATCCCTTAAGATTTTGTGCACAACGCTCGACTTCTATTAGCTTAGGGAAAAATCCTAAGCTTTAGAAAAACAACGACTATCATACAACAACAATAAAACGTTTCAGAGACATTTAAGCAAATAAAAAGGGATGTCAAAATGAAAATTCTTCGAAAAAAAAATTCAAAACTTTTTTTCTATTTGTTTGCTTTCATTCTGTAAGTCATTTCTTAAATGCCTTTATTATCCCTAGAAGTATGCTATATATATTTTTGGTATCTATAAGTTTTTATTTTTAAAGTCATTAAAAAATTACTAAGTAAATGGGAAACAATTTTGTATTTTATTTTATGATTTTAAAGAAAAAAAATAACAAATATAAGTTATTATTTTAATTCATAAATATCTTCATTAGTAATTTATATAAAATTAATTGGAAATTTTGTTCTTTGTTAAAATTTGAGAGACTTTGGATGACTTAATTCATGGTGATTGGAACAAGAAGTGTTGAAGACCTTGAAATAAAGGAATTAAGATTTGAAATATAAATTTAAAATCTTAATGAAATGTTCATAAATGTATTAAGACTCTTCAAACAGGGACTTCTGAACTTTGAAAGTTCATAACTGTCATTTTGCTAAAGCTACATCTGTCAAGCTAGTTGTCATTTATTCAAACTGTTTGGATAAATGCGTACGTAAACAAACAATTAAAATTTATAACGATATAGCTTAACAAGGCCGATATCATGGGTTATCGATATATATTTCTTTGCAAACGACAATTGAAAATTTTTTGATAAAAATATTTTTCTGCTGAAAGTTTTCTATAAAAATATTTTTCTATGGCCTAACCAACCAACGAAACGCGTCAA
This sequence comes from Stomorhina lunata, assembly GCA_933228675.1. Taxonomy (NCBI): domain Eukaryota; kingdom Metazoa; phylum Arthropoda; class Insecta; order Diptera; family Rhiniidae; genus Stomorhina; species Stomorhina lunata. The sequence goes on from OW121742.1 coordinate 31,586,467, forward strand.
AGAAAGGTTTCCCCACCAAAATTTTTTGGTTTTATCAAAAATCCATTTAATACAATAATAAATAATTGTAATAAATTGGGATCTCAGTGCAATACACTACAGTAAAACTTTTAAGTTAAATGTTTAATATCCCAAAATTTTTGATAAACCTTTTTAAAAAAATTTTGTATTGAAAAATTTTTTCTAAAACAAAAAAAATTTGTTATTAAAAATTTTTCTATGGAAAATTTTGTTACCAAAAATTTTTCTATAGAAAATATTTTTATCGAAAATGTTTCTATTGAAATTTTTTTTATTAAAAATGTTTCTATATTCTAAATATCTATAGAAAAATTTTTGATAAAAAATTGTTAAAAAAATATTTTTCTATCGAATGTGATAAAAAATTTTCTGTACAAAAATTTTTGATAAAAAATATTCTATAGAAAAATTTTTGATAAAAAAATTTTATAAAAAATATGTTCTATAGAAAAATTTTTGATAAAAAAATTTTCTATAGAAAAATTTTTAAAAAAAAATTTCTATAGAAAATTTTTTGAAATAAAATTAAACAAAAAATTTTTGAAAAAAAATTCCACAAAAAATTTTTGAAAAAAAAATTCCACAAAAAATTTTTGAAAAAAAAAAAATCCAGAGAAAACTTTTTAAAAAAAATTCTATAAAATTCTAAAATTTTTGAAAAAAATTTCTATAGAATAATTTTTCATAAAAAATTTTCCTATAGAAAAATTTTTGATATAAAAATTTTTTATAGAAATTTGTTTTATTAAAAAATTTTCTATAGGAAATTTTTTTATCAAAAATTTTTACTTTAGAAAATTTTGTTAAAAATTTTTACTTTAGAAAATTTTTTTTTGTCAAAAATCTGAAGAAAAAAATAATATATAGAACAATAAAAAGATTTTATATAAGAAAATATTTGATGAAAAAAATTTTATATAAAAAAATTTCCCCTAGAAAAATTTTTGCTAAAAAAAAATTTCTATAGACAATTTTTAATAAAAAAATTTTCAAAGAAAAATTTTTGATAAAAAAAATTTTCTATAGAAAAATTTTTGATAATATAATTTTCTAAGAAAAATTTTAGATCAAAAAATTATCTATAGAAAACTTTTTGATAAAAAAAATTCCATAGAAAAATTTTTAATAAAAAAGTTTCAATAGAAAAATTTTTGATCAAAAAATTTTCTATAGAAAAAATTTTAATAATAGAAATTTTGATAAAAAGATTTTGTATTGAAACATTTTATATAAATGTTTTGACAAACAAAAATATGTTAGGGCATTTTAATTTATAAAACTTTGAAAAACAGATGATTTTGAAAATCCCCTAAGGTATGTTACATAATATTTGCCGCAAAGATTTCGATATATATCGAATGCGGCAATTTGGCCCCAGGACTTGAAACGATATTCAACTGAGATCGTGAGATAAGACCCCTTTAGAGAATTTTTAGGATGACCCAGCAATTAGCAGTTTTACAATGACTCTACAGTTTTGGGATGAGCCAATTGTTGTAAGATGACTCAGTAATTTTTTGGTGACTCAGCCGTTTAGTATTATTTTTATGATGACTCAGCAGTTATGGGACAGTCAGCAATTTTTGGCATGAGTCAGCAGTTTTGGACTGAGTCAGCTGTTATATAATGATCTAGCAGTTTTTGGATGATTCAGTTATTTTATAATTTCTCAGCAGTTTAAGGATAACCCAAAAATTTTAGTACAACTCAGCAATTTTACAATGACTCTGCAGTTTTGGGATGAGGCAATTGTTCTAAGATGACTCAGTAATTTTGTGGTGATTCAGCCGTTTAATATTATTTTATGATGACTCAGCAGTTATAGAATCACTCTACAGTTGGATGACTCAGCAGCTTTATTATAGAATGTTTGTTTTTGAATTAATTGCTGTTTTAGGAAGACTCATCAATTTTAGTATGACTCAGCCGTTTAAGGTTAACTTTACAGTTTTGGGATCAATCAATAGTTTTAAGATGGCTCGGTAGTTTTGGGGTGACTTATCAATAGTTTTAGATAGAATTATAAATATAAGTTTTTGGATAAGTCCGAGTTTTGTTCTAGGCATAAAAATTCAATGTGATGTCCTTTGGACTGAACACAATTTCTATATATAGAAAGAAGCATGCAAGTGTCTCGGCTTTTTAAAGCGGTGTAAGACATACTTAACTTCAACTGATCTCCTTAATATATATACCTCTTATATCTGACTGAAAATGGAATAGTCTCATGTATGGGCTTGTGCATCGAAGTCTATTTTGGAGCTCTTCGTCTATGTACAAAGACTGCGAAGGTGTTTATCGGTGACAGAAGGGTATTAAATTATATTGACTCATTGTAGCATCGTCGTAATGTGGATTGCGTTTTACTGTTTTATCGCTACTATAATAACATGTGCTCAAGCGAAAATACCCGTACATTTCTTCGTAGTACACGCAATTCAACAAGGGCAATTTTCCAGTACTGCATCAGTCTTCCCCTCTAATTGTGTTCACCAAACGTTTAAATAGAATATCCACAAACACTACTACCTCTATCATTCTTCCCACAACCTTTTTTCCAAGTTCCATCACATAGAAACTAGGAAATTCTGTTCATGTTTCTGGTTAAGTTCTTGATTATAAAAGGTTCTTATATATATGTATTTATGTGTGAGTATATATGTTCCGGATTATGTCAATGATTCTCTTATTTTTCTTTTCTTGATTCTGTTCATAATTTACTTCTTGAGTCTATTCTTTTTCATTTTTTGATTTTGTTCTTGATTTCGTCTTAGTTCTGTTAAACAAAATCAGTTTATTATAAAAAAATCAAATCATTTCAATTACAAATAATTTGATATGATAAAAGCAGTAAAAAGATAACCATAAATGTCGACTTAAAAGGATAATAGCATAATTTTTCGAATTTTTTGTTTTAATAAAAATAAACCATTAAATTATGAAACATTATCATTTAAAGACAACCAAGAACAAAAATAACCAAAACCTCCAGCTTAAATTTTTTTCCCAAAAAAAAAAAAAAAAAATATGTGCTTAAAGGGAAATGAACAAAAAAGTGCCAACAAACTCCGCACGATTTAAAAAATATAAAAAAAAGTTTTAAACTCTAAGAACATAATTTCATTACAAACATTTAAGATTCGAAAAAAAAAACAGCAACAACAGAAATTCTAGCCAACTTTAAGCTCCAAAGCTGAAAATGTAAACAAAAAAGTACTGGGGAGGATGGGAAATTGGAATGGGAAAACAAGTGATATGAAATGTAATAAAATAAAAATAGACAAAAAGGAAATTCTGTAGAATATTGAAATGTATTTAACAAATTCATAATGAGGACATCAAAGGAATAATGTATTTATTAAGACGAAAAGCCTTATTAAATAATATAAATTTCTAATGTTTTAATCATTTATTTATATTTAAAACTAAAAGGAATATATTTTTGAATGTCCTGTAGCTACTACATAAAATTTTCATATTGAACATTGTCCTTTCATGTAAAGTTTTGTAGTTAATAAATTCTAACATATAAAAGTTTATACCCTAATTTAATTGAAGTGGACCCAAGTGACACTATCGTTCAAATATAACATTAATTAACACATATTTTTAGATACATATAAATTTATGTTAATTAGTTGTGAATATTAATGTTTAACCTTATGAATAATTTTGATTTTAAAACCTTAAAAATTAAACAAAACAGATTTCCTAATTAACTCAAAATGAATTTGAACTGTACTAGAACTGAACTAGAACTGAACTAGAACTGAACTAGAACTGAACTAGAACTGAACTAGAACTGAACTAGAACTGAACTAGAACTGAACTAGAACTGAACTAGAACTGAACTAGAACTGAACTAGAACTGAACTAGAACTGAACTAGAACTGAACTAGAACTGAACTAGAACTGAACTAGAACTGAACTAGAACTGAACTAGAACTGAACTAGAACTGAACTAGAACTGAACTAGAACTGAACTAGAACTGAACTAGAACTGAACTAGAACTGAACTAGAACTGAACTAGAACTGAACTAGAACTGAACTAGAACTGAACTAGAACTGAACTAGAACTGAACTAGAACTGAACTAGAACTGAACTAGAACTGAACTAGAACTGAACTAGAACTGAACTAGAACTGAACTAGAACTGAACTAGAACTGAACTAGAACTGAACTAGAACTGAACTAGAACTGAACTAGAACTGAACTAGAACTGAACTAGAACTGAACTAGAACTGAACTAGAACTGAACTAGAACTGAACTAGAACTGAACTAGAACTGAACTAGAACTGAACTAGAACTGAACTAGAACTGAACTAGAACTGAACTAGAACTGAACTAGAACTGAACTAGAACTGAACTAGAACTGAACTAGAACTGAACTAGAACTGAACTAGAACTGAACTAGAACTGAACTAGAACTGAACTAGAACTGAACTAGAACTGAACTAGAACTGAACTAGAACTGAACTAGAACTGAACTAGAACTGAACTAGAACTGAACTAGAACTGAACTAGAACTGAACTAGAACTGAACTAGAACTGAACTAGAACTGAACTAGAACTGAACTAGAACTGAACTAGAACTGAACTAGAACTGAACTAGAACTGAACTAGAACTGAACTAGAACTGAACTAGAACTGAACTAGAACTGAACTAGAACTGAACTAGAACTGAACTAGAACTGAACTAGAACTGAACTAGAACTGAACTAGAACTGAACTAGAACTGAACTAGAACTGAACTAGAACTGAACTAGAACTGAACTAGAACTGAACTAGAACTGAACTAGAACTGAACTAGAACTGAACTAGAACTGAACTAGAACTGAACTAGAACTGAACTAGAACTGAACTAGAACTGAACTAGAACTGAACTAGAACTGAACTAGAACTGAACTAGAACTGAACTAGAACTGAACTAGAACTGAACTAGAACTGAACTAGAACTGAACTAGAACTGAACTAGAACTGAACTAGAACTGAACTAGAACTGAACTAGAACTGAACTAGAACTGAACTAGAACTGAACTAGAACTGAACTAGAACTGAACTAGAACTGAACTAGAACTGAACTAGAACTGAACTAGAACTGAACTAGAACTGAACTAGAACTGAACTAGAACTGAACTAGAACTGAACTAGAACTGAACTAGAACTGAACTAGAACTGAACTAGAACTGAACTAGAACTGAACTAGAACTGAACTAGAACTGAACTAGAACTGAACTAGAACTGAACTAGAACTGAACTAGAACTGAACTAGAACTGAACTAGAACTGAACTAGAACTGAACTAGAACTGAACTAGAACTGAACTAGAACTGAACTAGAACTGAACTAGAACTGAACTAGAACTGAACTAGAACTGAACTAGAACTGAACTAGAACTGAACTAGAACTGAACTAGAACTGAACTAGAACTGAACTAGAACTGAACTAGAACTGAACTAGAACTGAACTAGAACTGAACTAGAACTGAACTAGAACTGAACTAGAACTGAACTAGAACTGAACTAGAACTGAACTAGAACTGAACTAGAACTGAACTAGAACTGAACTAGAACTGAACTAGAACTGAACTAGAACTGAACTAGAACTGAACTAGAACTGAACTAGAACTGAACTAGAACTGAACTAGAACTGAACTAGAACTGAACTAGAACTGAACTAGAACTGAACTAGAACTGAACTAGAACTGAACTAGAACTGAACTAGAACTGAACTAGAACTGAACTAGAACTGAACTAGAACTGAACTAGAACTGAACTAGAACTGAACTAGAACTGAACTAGAACTGAACTAGAACTGAACTAGAACTGAACTAGAACTGAACTAGAACTGAACTAGAACTGAACTAGAACTGAACTAGAACTGAACTAGAACTGAACTAGAACTGAACTAGAACTGAACTAGAACTGAACTAGAACTGAACTAGAACTGAACTAGAACTGAACTAGAACTGAACTAGAACTGAACTAGAACTGAACTAGAACTGAACTAGAACTGAACTAGAACTGAACTAGAACTGAACTAGAACTGAACTAGAACTGAACTAGAACTGAACTAGAACTGAACTAGAACTGAACTAGAACTGAACTAGAACTGAACTAGAACTGAACTAGAACTGAACTAGAACTGAACTAGAACTGAACTAGAACTGAACTAGAACTGAACTAGAACTGAACTAGAACTGAACTAGAACTGAACTAGAACTGAACTAGAACTGAACTAGAACTGAACTAGAACTGAACTAGAACTGAACTAGAACTGAACTAGAACTGAACTAGAACTGAACTAGAACTGAACTAGAACTGAACTAGAACTGAACTAGAACTGAACTAGAACTGAACTAGAACTGAACTAGAACTGAACTAGAACTGAACTAGAACTGAACTAGAACTGAACTAGAACTGAACTAGAACTGAACTAGAACTGAACTAGAACTGAACTAGAACTGAACTAGAACTGAACTAGAACTGAACTAGAACTGAACTAGAACTGAACTAGAACTGAACTAGAACTGAACTAGAACTGAACTAGAACTGAACTAGAACTGAACTAGAACTGAACTAGAACTGAACTAGAACTGAACTAGAACTGAACTAGAACTGAACTAGAACTGAACTAGAACTGAACTAGAACTGAACTAGAACTGAACTAGAACTGAACTAGAACTGAACTAGAACTGAACTAGAACTGAACTAGAACTGAACTAGAACTGAACTAGAACTGAACTAGAACTGAACTAGAACTGAACTAGAACTGAACTAGAACTGAACTAGAACTGAACTAGAACTGAACTAGAACTGAACTAGAACTGAACTAGAACTGAACTAGAACTGAACTAGAACTGAACTAGAACTGAACTAGAACTGAACTAGAACTGAACTAGAACTGAACTAGAACTGAACTAGAACTGAACTAGAACTGAACTAGAACTGAACTAGAACTGAACTAGAACTGAACTAGAACTGAACTAGAACTGAACTAGAACTGAACTAGAACTGAACTAGAACTGAACTAGAACTGAACTAGAACTGAACTAGAACTGAACTAGAACTGAACTAGAACTGAACTAGAACTGAACTAGAACTGAACTAGAACTGAACTAGAACTGAACTAGAACTGAACTAGAACTGAACTAGAACTGAACTAGAACTGAACTAGAACTGAACTAGAACTGAACTAGAACTGAACTAGAACTGAACTAGAACTGAACTAGAACTGAACTAGAACTGAACTAGAACTGAACTAGAACTGAACTAGAACTGAACTAGAACTGAACTAGAACTGAACTAGAACTGAACTAGAACTGAACTAGAACTGAACTAGAACTGAACTAGAACTGAACTAGAACTGAACTAGAACTGAACTAGAACTGAACTAGAACTGAACTAGAACTGAACTAGAACTGAACTAGAACTGAACTAGAACTGAACTAGAACTGAACTAGAACTGAACTAGAACTGAACTAGAACTGAACTAGAACTGAACTAGAACTGAACTAGAACTGAACTAGAACTGAACTAGAACTGAACTAGAACTGAACTAGAACTGAACTAGAACTGAACTAGAACTGAACTAGAACTGAACTAGAACTGAACTAGAACTGAACTAGAACTGAACTAGAACTGAACTAGAACTGAACTAGAACTGAACTAGAACTGAACTAGAACTGAACTAGAACTGAACTAGAACTGAACTAGAACTGAACTAGAACTGAACTAGAACTGAACTAGAACTGAACTAGAACTGAACTAGAACTGAACTAGAACTGAACTAGAACTGAACTAGAACTGAACTAGAACTGAACTAGAACTGAACTAGAACTGAACTAGAACTGAACTAGAACTGAACTAGAACTGAACTAGAACTGAACTAGAACTGAACTAGAACTGAACTAGAACTGAACTAGAACTGAACTAGAACTGAACTAGAACTGAACTAGAACTGAACTAGAACTGAACTAGAACTGAACTAGAACTGAACTAGAACTGAACTAGAACTGAACTAGAACTGAACTAGAACTGAACTAGAACTGAACTAGAACTGAACTAGAACTGAACTAGAACTGAACTAGAACTGAACTAGAACTGAACTAGAACTGAACTAGAACTGAACTAGAACTGAACTAGAACTGAACTAGAACTGAACTAGAACTGAACTAGAACTGAACTAGAACTGAACTAGAACTGAACTAGAACTGAACTAGAACTGAACTAGAACTGAACTAGAACTGAACTAGAACTGAACTAGAACTGAACTAGAACTGAACTAGAACTGAACTAGAACTGAACTAGAACTGAACTAGAACTGAACTAGAACTGAACTAGAACTGAACTAGAACTGAACTAGAACTGAACTAGAACTGAACTAGAACTGAACTAGAACTGAACTAGAACTGAACTAGAACTGAACTAGAACTGAACTAGAACTGAACTAGAACTGAACTAGAACTGAACTAGAACTGAACTAGAACTGAACTAGAACTGAACTAGAACTGAACTAGAACTGAACTAGAACTGAACTAGAACTGAACTAGAACTGAACTAGAACTGAACTAGAACTGAACTAGAACTGAACTAGAACTGAACTAGAACTGAACTAGAACTGAACTAGAACTGAACTAGAACTGAACTAGAACTGAACTAGAACTGAACTAGAACTGAACTAGAACTGAACTAGAACTGAACTAGAACTGAACTAGAACTGAACTAGAACTGAACTAGAACTGAACTAGAACTGAACTAGAACTGAACTAGAACTGAACTAGAACTGAACTAGAACTGAACTAGAACTGAACTAGAACTGAACTAGAACTGAACTAGAACTGAACTAGAACTGAACTAGAACTGAACTAGAACTGAACTAGAACTGAACTAGAACTGAACTAGAACTGAACTAGAACTGAACTAGAACTGAACTAGAACTGAACTAGAACTGAACTAGAACTGAACTAGAACTGAACTAGAACTGAACTAGAACTGAACTAGAACTGAACTAGAACTGAACTAGAACTGAACTAGAACTGAACTAGAACTGAACTAGAACTGAACTAGAACTGAACTAGAACTGAACTAGAACTGAACTAGAACTGAACTAGAACTGAACTAGAACTGAACTAGAACTGAACTAGAACTGAACTAGAACTGAACTAGAACTGAACTAGAACTGAACTAGAACTGAACTAGAACTGAACTAGAACTGAACTAGAACTGAACTAGAACTGAACTAGAACTGAACTAGAACTGAACTAGAACTGAACTAGAACTGAACTAGAACTGAACTAGAACTTAACATCTTCTCAAGAAATGTTAACCTCAAGCCTACGTGAGTTTTTGTGTTAATTAGCTTCTTAGAAAAACTACACACACTTAAGACTGTAGGGTAAAAAGGGACTCAATAGAACATTTTGTTAGAACGTTAAGAAAGTCAAAACAAAGATTTTGTTTTACTTTATATTTTTTTATCTTTTTTTAATATTATTTTAAAGACATGCTATGTTTTAGTGAAACTTTTTTGTAAAACTTTTTCTTAGTCTTCCTTGTCTCTACATGAGTCCCGCTCGCTCTATGAGAAAGTAGAATGAAAATCGTTTGAGGCATCAATGTACTGCAGTAACCTTGCACGTTTCTCGTAATTATGTTAAACGCTTAGTACTTTCTATGCTGTAGGTTCAAACTTGAGCTAAAACAAAGTTGCGTATATATTTATCGTTTGAGGCATCAATGTACTGCAGTAACCTTGCACGTTTCTCGTAATTATGTTAAACGCTTAGTACTTTCTATGCTGTAGGTTCAAACTTGAGCTAAAACAAAGTTGCGTATATATTTTTTACTTTTTCCCATGACTTATTCTTTTTTTTTGTTTGTTTCTGCTGTTCTTGCAGTGGCATTTAGCTTTTCTTTCCACTAGACTTTTGTTTTCCTTTGGCTTTCGTTAAGGCAAGATAAGCTACTTTCAGTTGCTGTTGGTGGCACAGACTGCGCCAGAGTAGCGAAAAAAAGATTAAATTTTTTTTCGTTCGTCTATTAAGGCAAGAGTTTTAATATCCTTTTCTTGTTTATTTTGCTTTTGTTAGAAAGAAATTTGGGCGAAATAAAGAAAATCTTGTAAATAAGTTAAAATGAAGTTAATTTTTTGCTGCCTTTTTGGGTTTTTCTTTATGATTTTCCATTGTTATGATGATAATAACGATGGCAATGATGATGAGTTAAATTACTTTTTGGTTTGGGTGCGTACAAGTTTTTTTTTAATCACAAAACGCCTTTAAACCGAAGCCAAAGGTTTCTTAATTTCTTCAAAATTTGTCAAATCCCGTTTATCCCTCTTTAAATAAATATTTAGTTTTATTATCTTTTTATCCATTTTTGGTTTTTTTGTATTGAAATTAAATTATATGTAAATTTGTTTTAATGCAGTTTAATGAGTTTTATATTAGTTCCTTTTTTAAATACAATTTAAAATAAAGTTTTTTTTTTTTGTTTCCTTTTCATTTTTTACAACGCCTAATGCCATGCTAAAAAATCTGTCATAGAGTTTAACAATGGAAAAACAAAAGACAACAAATGAGATTTTTTCTTTCCAGTTTTTAAATAACCTTTTTAATTTGTTAATAAAATGTTAATTTGTGACTTAGTTCTTAATAAAATAATCACTTTTTTTCTAATGACCTAGTGCGTATGATTTATGTAATTAGTTTTAAAGTAATCATACGTCACGAACAGAATTTTATTAAAGTAAATTCAATTAAATATTTTTTTCTTTCAGGCAACAATAAAAAAATTATTGACTATAGTTTAGTTAATTGGTTTAACTTTGCAATTATTCCATTTTAATAGTTATAGTAAATAATCAGATTATAATTAAATTTACTGCATGGTTTTTATGTAATTCAATATAATTTGTGTAAATGAATTACACAGAATAAGTAATTGGGGCAATCACAATTTGAAAAAGATTATAAAAGAATGAGTAGGAAATTGACCTATAATTATTTCATGCGTAACTTGCAACCCAGAATACAGTAGAACTAGAACAGAACTAGAACAGAACTAGAACAGAACTAGAACAGAACTAGAACAGAACTAGAACAGAACTAGAACAGAACTAGAACAGAACTAGAACAGAACTAGAACAGAACTAGAACAGAACTAGAACAGAACTAGAACAGAACTAGAACAGAACTAGAACAGAACTAGAACAGAACTAGAACAGAACTAGAACAGAACTAGAACAGAACTAGAACAGAACTAGAACAGAACTAGAACAGAACTAGAACAGAACTAGAACAGAACTAGAACAGAACTAGAACAGAACTAGAACAGAACTAGAACAGAACTAGAACAGAACTAGAACAGAACTAGAACAGAACTAGAACAGAACTAGAACAGAACTAGAACAGAACTAGAACAGAACTAGAACAGAACTAGAACAGAACTAGAACAGAACTAGAACAGAACTAGAACAGAACTAGAACAGAACTAGAACAGAACTAGAACAGAACTAGAACAGAACTAGAACAGAACTAGAACAGAACTAGAACAGAACTAGAACAGAACTAGAACAGAACTAGAACAGAACTAGAACAGAACTAGAACAGAACTAGAACAGAACTAGAACAGAACTAGAACAGAACTAGAACAGAACTAGAACAGAACTAGAACAGAACTAGAACAGAACTAGAACAGAACTAGAACAGAACTAGAACAGAACTAGAACAGAACTAGAACAGAACTAGAACAGAACTAGAACAGAACTAGAACAGAACTAGAACAGAACTAGAACAGAACTAGAACAGAACTAGAACAGAACTAGAACAGAACTAGAACAGAACTAGAACAGAACTAGAACAGAACTAGAACAGAACTAGAACAGAACTAGAACAGAACTAGAACAGAACTAGAACAGAACTAGAACAGAACTAGAACAGAACTAGAACAGAACTAGAACAGAACTAGAACAGAACTAGAACAGAACTAGAACAGAACTAGAACAGAACTAGAACAGAACTAGAACAGAACTAGAACAGAACTAGAACAGAACTAGAACAGAACTAGAACAGAACTAGAACAGAACTAGAACAGAACTAGAACAGAACTAGAACAGAACTAGAACAGAACTAGAACAGAACTAGAACAGAACTAGAACAGAACTAGAACAGAACTAGAACAGAACTAGAACAGAACTAGAACAGAACTAGAACAGAACTAGAACAGAACTAGAACAGAACTAGAACAGAACTAGAACAGAACTAGAACAGAACTAGAACAGAACTAGAACAGAACTAGAACAGAACTAGAACAGAACTAGAACAGAACTAGAACAGAACTAGAACAGAACTAGAACAGAACTAGAACAGAACTAGAACAGAACTAGAACAGAACTAGAACAGAACTAGAACAGAACTAGAACAGAACTAGAACAGAACTAGAACAGAACTAGAACAGAACTAGAACAGAACTAGAACAGAACTAGAACAGAACTAGAACAGAACTAGAACAGAACTAGAACAGAACTAGAACAGAACTAGAACAGAACTAGAACAGAACTAGAACAGAACTAGAACAGAACTAGAACAGAACTAGAACAGAACTAGAACAGAACTAGAACAGAACTAGAACAGAACTAGAACAGAACTAGAACAGAACTAGAACAGAACTAGAACAGAACTAGAACAGAACTAGAACAGAACTAGAACAGAACTAGAACAGAACTAGAACAGAACTAGAACAGAACTAGAACAGAACTAGAACAGAACTAGAACAGAACTAGAACAGAACTAGAACAGAACTAGAACAGAACTAGAACAGAACTAGAACAGAACTAGAACAGAACTAGAACAGAACTAGAACAGAACTAGAACAGAACTAGAACAGAACTAGAACAGAACTAGAACAGAACTAGAACAGAACTAGAACAGAACTAGAACAGAACTAGAACAGAACTAGAACAGAACTAGAACAGAACTAGAACAGAACTAGAACAGAACTAGAACAGAACTAGAACAGAACTAGAACAGAACTAGAACAGAACTAGAACAGAACTAGAACAGAACTAGAACAGAACTAGAACAGAACTAGAACAGAACTAGAACAGAACTAGAACAGAACTAGAACAGAACTAGAACAGAACTAGAACAGAACTAGAACAGAACTAGAACAGAACTAGAACAGAACTAGAACAGAACTAGAACAGAACTAGAACAGAACTAGAACAGAACTAGAACAGAACTAGAACAGAACTAGAACAGAACTAGAACAGAACTAGAACAGAACTAGAACAGAACTAGAACAGAACTAGAACAGAACTAGAACAGAACTAGAACAGAACTAGAACAGAACTAGAACAGAACTAGAACAGAACTAGAACAGAACTAGAACAGAACTAGAACAGAACTAGAACAGAACTAGAACAGAACTAGAACAGAACTAGAACAGAACTAGAACAGAACTAGAACAGAACTAGAACAGAACTAGAACAGAACTAGAACAGAACTAGAACAGAACTAGAACAGAACTAGAACAGAACTAGAACAGAACTAGAACAGAACTAGAACAGAACTAGAACAGAACTAGAACAGAACTAGAACAGAACTAGAACAGAACTAGAACAGAACTAGAACAGAACTAGAACAGAACTAGAACAGAACTAGAACAGAACTAGAACAGAACTAGAACAGAACTAGAACAGAACTAGAACAGAACTAGAACAGAACTAGAACAGAACTAGAACAGAACTAGAACAGAACTAGAACAGAACTAGAACAGAACTAGAACAGAACTAGAACAGAACTAGAACAGAACTAGAACAGAACTAGAACAGAACTAGAACAGAACTAGAACAGAACTAGAACAGAACTAGAACAGAACTAGAACAGAACTAGAACAGAACTAGAACAGAACTAGAACAGAACTAGAACAGAACTAGAACAGAACTAGAACAGAACTAGAACAGAACTAGAACAGAACTAGAACAGAACTAGAACAGAACTAGAACAGAACTAGAACAGAACTAGAACAGAACTAGAACAGAACTAGAACAGAACTAGAACAGAACTAGAACAGAACTAGAACAGAACTAGAACAGAACTAGAACAGAACTAGAACAGAACTAGAACAGAACTAGAACAGAACTAGAACAGAACTAGAACAGAACTAGAACAGAACTAGAACAGAACTAGAACAGAACTAGAACAGAACTAGAACAGAACTAGAACAGAACTAGAACAGAACTAGAACAGAACTAGAACAGAACTAGAACAGAACTAGAACAGAACTAGAACAGAACTAGAACAGAACTAGAACAGAACTAGAACAGAACTAGAACAGAACTAGAACAGAACTAGAACAGAACTAGAACAGAACTAGAACAGAACTAGAACAGAACTAGAACAGAACTAGAACAGAACTAGAACAGAACTAGAACAGAACTAGAACAGAACTAGAACAGAACTAGAACAGAACTAGAACAGAACTAGAACAGAACTAGAACAGAACTAGAACAGAACTAGAACAGAACTAGAACAGAACTAGAACAGAACTAGAACAGAACTAGAACAGAACTAGAACAGAACTAGAACAGAACTAGAACAGAACTAGAACAGAACTAGAACAGAACTAGAACAGAACTAGAACAGAACTAGAACAGAACTAGAACAGAACTAGAACAGAACTAGAACAGAACTAGAACAGAACTAGAACAGAACTAGAACAGAACTAGAACAGAACTAGAACAGAACTAGAACAGAACTAGAACAGAACTAGAACAGAACTAGAACAGAACTAGAACAGAACTAGAACAGAACTAGAACAGAACTAGAACAGAACTAGAACAGAACTAGAACAGAACTAGAACAGAACTAGAACAGAACTAGAACAGAACTAGAACAGAACTAGAACAGAACTAGAACAGAACTAGAACAGAACTAGAACAGAACTAGAACAGAACTAGAACAGAACTAGAACAGAACTAGAACAGAACTAGAACAGAACTAGAACAGAACTAGAACAGAACTAGAACAGAACTAGAACAGAACTAGAACAGAACTAGAACAGAACTAGAACAGAACTAGAACAGAACTAGAACAGAACTAGAACAGAACTAGAACAGAACTAGAACAGAACTAGAACAGAACTAGAACAGAACTAGAACAGAACTAGAACAGAACTAGAACAGAACTAGAACAGAACTAGAACAGAACTAGAACAGAACTAGAACAGAACTAGAACAGAACTAGAACAGAACTAGAACAGAACTAGAACAGAACTAGAACAGAACTAGAACAGAACTAGAACAGAACTAGAACAGAACTAGAACAGAACTAGAACAGAACTAGAACAGAACTAGAACAGAACTAGAACAGAACTAGAACAGAACTAGAACAGAACTAGAACAGAACTAGAACAGAACTAGAACAGAACTAGAACAGAACTAGAACAGAACTAGAACAGAACTAGAACAGAACTAGAACAGAACTAGAACAGAACTAGAACAGAACTAGAACAGAACTAGAACAGAACTAGAACAGAACTAGAACAGAACTAGAACAGAACTAGAACAGAACTAGAACAGAACTAGAACAGAACTAGAACAGAACTAGAACAGAACTAGAACAGAACTAGAACAGAACTAGAACAGAACTAGAACAGAACTAGAACAGAACTAGAACAGAACTAGAACAGAACTAGAACAGAACTAGAACAGAACTAGAACAGAACTAGAACAGAACTAGAACAGAACTAGAACAGAACTAGAACAGAACTAGAACAGAACTAGAACAGAACTAGAACAGAACTAGAACAGAACTAGAACAGAACTAGAACAGAACTAGAACAGAACTAGAACAGAACTAGAACAGAACTAGAACAGAACTAGAACAGAACTAGAACAGAACTAGAACAGAACTAGAACAGAACTAGAACAGAACTAGAACAGAACTAGAACAGAACTAGAACAGAACTAGAACAGAACTAGAACAGAACTAGAACAGAACTAGAACAGAACTAGAACAGAACTAGAACAGAACTAGAACAGAACTAGAACAGAATAATAAAAATGCTTCTAAAAAATAATTTAATTACTTCCGGACCTCCTAGGCTTATACTACACAATTTTCTTCTTAATTTCTTAAATTTCAATTCGAGTCTTGTGTGTGATTTTATAATTTTTCTTTTCGTTATCCTTATTATTCTAATGGATTTATGCCTTTTCTTTTAATTTCAAAAATATGCAAATTTTGTCTATATCTGTTTATCAATTTCCCTGGCAACACTTAAGAAATTATAACTAATGCCAAATGTCACATATTGTAAAGATAACAGTTTAAGTTATTCAACTTCTTTGTTTGTTACTATTCTCGTAAACGTTAACAATAAAAAATTATTTGATATTATGAAATTTATGATGATTTTGAAAAATTGTTTATTTACATGAACCCATTAACATTTTCTAATTTTCTTAAATGTTTAACAATGAATTATAATTAATCATACGAAAAACTTTATTCGTAACTAACAAAGACTAACATATGAATGCAGGTGTAAAAATATATACACCTTGATATGGAGAAATATTAAGAAAGGATTTACATACGTACACAAGGAAACATATATTCATATGTATGTTTGTATATAAGTAAATGACACAGTTTGAATAGAATAAAATATTAAAAGGAGGTGTAATATAAATATTCTAGGGTGAAACAGAAGAGCAAATATTAAGACAAAATATTTTCACATTGAAAATACTAAAAAAAAAGTTGAAATTTTTTCAGATAATTTTTTATACGCTATCTTTTTTTAACATTTTTAAGCACCTCCCTAATATTTAAAAAACATCAAACATTTGTATTTATATATAAGATATACATAAGTATTTGCGTAAACATACATATGTTTGTATGAACATTTATTTATTCATGACTTTTTTCTAATGAATATCATTTATATAATTTTAACATATAACAAACATATGAAAATGCTTTGCTAACATTTAAAACTCCCTCCTTTCTAATATCTCATATCATAACTGCTAAGAATTATTAATGTTTTTCATTTTCATGTTTGTTTTATGAACTTTTTTTTTGAAACGAAACATTAATGTTGCAATATTAACCCTTTTTGTTATGCTTCGCTTCTGAAACATATGAGTAAATAATATTTTGCCATAACTTTTTTATTATTCAATGACTGATTTAACATGTGAATAGCAGGTATCATAAACCGTTGAAAAATTAAATGGAAATGCTTAATGCTTATTTATGGCTGGAAACGGAAAATGAATTATAATATTAATGAGGAATTACACATGTCGACATGTGATAAAAATTAAATGACAGTTTGTTTTGTTGTTAAAAGGTACATTATTATTTTGAAATTCCTAAAAGTGTGCTACACAATTTTATATTATTTTGAAATTTCTAAAAGTGTGCAACACAATTTAGTTCTGGATTAGACTTAACATGAGCTAAATATTTTCTTCAAAATAATCTTTGTTTTTGATTCAAATATCAGTAGACAGATGGCCGCAGTAGATTATTATCAAAATTAACGAGACCAAAAGAAAAGTTTAGTTGGAGGGGTAGTTTTTTGGTTATTGAAAAACATGGTATCAGCATATTATATAACCATAGTCATAGACTACTAAATACATGATAACTAAATACATATATGTAGTGAATTATATTATCACAATCATTTATAACATTGAAAATGAAATGAAACATTTAACTTTACCAAACTATATAATCTTTTCGGTCCTCCTAAAATTATGCTAAACAAGTACTTATTATTTCGAATGTGGAAAATATGCCCAAGCTTTCTGATTTTGGGACAAGATAGCCATATTGAAAATGTGGACTTTGTAAGTAATGTGGAGCATATTTTAGGGATGTTTAAAATTATTTATATTGCATAGAGACAAATCGAATTTCTAATTAAGATAATTAGCTTTTTAAAAATCGTGGGTTAACAAAAATCTTTTACTTTATGACAGCTTTTCAGAAACTAATAGAGATTGTATAATACTATTTTGTATTTTTAATCTCCTTAAAGTAAGCTACACTCTATATACTTTTAAAAATGATGTTTGTCTGTCTGTATGTCCTTAATAGAATAGTAAACTATGCATTTGATCAAATTGGCATTTTCCGACAGATGGCGCCACTTAAAATTACTTAAAATTAATTAAATAGTAAATTGTGAATTTGATCGTGGTTTGATCTTTAGAAAAGTTGTTGCACATGAGCCTATGAAGTCTTTAAAGTTGGTACGAACAATTTCCGACAGGTGGGGCTACAGAAAATTACTCAATCTTTAGTAACTATGATCTTTTCCGACAGATGGCGCCACTTAAAATTAATTAAATCGTAAATTGTGAATTTGATCGTGGTTTGATCTTTAGAAAAGTTGTTGCACATGAGCCTATGAAGTTTTTTAAGTTGGTACGACCAATTTCCCACAGGTGGCGCTACAGAAAATTACTCAATCTTTAGTAACTATGATCTTTAGTAAAGTTGTTGAACATGAGTCGACGGAGGTTTCTTAGTGCGATTATTTCCGATAGATGGCGCCATTGAACATGATTGAAAGTGAATAGATTCGTTAAAACTGCATTTGATTATTGAATGATCTTAAGCAAAGCTGTTGTGCATGAGCCGACGAAGGTTTTGAATTCGAGGAGACTAATTTTTGCCAGATGGTACTATTGAAAATTAATAGAAATAATAAAGTCTTTTCTTCAAATTTATTTTGGTTGATCGATATAAGTATTGAAAATATTGGGCCAATTCCTCCAGTCGGTTCAAATCACAATCAAATTAATTTTGATTTACATAAAATTCTACAAATTTCTGATTCCGTGGATTTATAAATACATTCGACAGTATGTATAAACTTTTTAAAAACTCTTTCACTTTCAGACTGCTTTTGAGAAACTGATATAAAATTGTATTAACTTCAAATATCACTAATTTTTTCTCATCTCCTAAAAGTATATATTTCTAAAATATCTTTGTATTAGTATCGAGTAAGAGAATTGAAAATCTACAATTTAAATTCGATCCACATCAAATTCTAGCAGTTTTTGAATCTACGGACTTAGGACTCTATAACTATAAAACCTTTTATTTTATATTATGAATCAATCTTTTTTGTTAAAAATTATTGTAGGTGAATGTGTTAATCTACACGCTGTTAATTAATTTAAAAAGTTTCCTTTAGATAAAATTGTATTGCCTACTTTTAGGTCATTTAAAACAAATACTTCGATATCACAATTAACTCTGCTATGTTTCTTATTTTGCACTCTAGCTAAAGAACAAAAATATAGCTCAACGTAAATGGAATTTATTTTAAACAAACTAAAAGTATACCAAATTATTCTTTAAACTTTTATATTCAAATATCAATACAAATTGATTGTTAGAATTATTGTCCAGACGACAAAGTACGTCACTAGATACTACTTGACAAATATTTTATTTAGAACAAATAAATGCTGCATATTTTTAGGACATTTTATATGTTTTCACCAGCTTGAGAGAAAACTGAACTCATGTCTTTCGAGAAAAAAAGCTTTCCTGAGAACTCTTGAAAGTATAGAATACAAATTGAAAGATTTTATATTGTAAATCGTTTTCAAAATAAGATTCGAATTGAGACATTGAATATTGATGAAAATTTGAGAGATTTTTCAAAAAATTAGGATACTATTAGGAGGTTTGAAAAAAAAATTAAATAGTAAATAGTTTTTGAAATAATATCCGAATTAAGACAATTAAAATGAATCAACATTTTAGAGATTTTCGAAAACATTGTATAGCATACTTTTACGAGATTTAAAAATGGCTCAACAATAAAATTATGTAATATATCAAGTGCTAATATTAATGATTAATTTTCCATTAGGATTTCAACGATTCTCATTTAATTTAACTATTTATAACCTCCTGAAAGTATCTAACACTTATTTTTCATCGATTCATATTCAAATCGATATTAGATACTACTTAAGATATGCTACATTTAGGAGAAAAGAGAGCTGCTTTCTTAAAGGAAATTTTTAATATTTCATTGCTTTATTGTTTACATGTTTACTCGTATTTTCACCAGTTCGAGAGGAAAATAAATTCTTATTTTTTAAGAAAAAATTCTTTTCTTAGAACCTCTAAAAGTATAAAACACTACTTAAGCTACACTTGCTGATATCAGTTCTTATTTAATATAAATAAACATCTTTGAAATATTACCCAATTCAGTCATTGAATATAAATCAAAATTTATTATTAATTGGAATACATTGTATAGCATACCCTTAGGAGGTTTTACAAAAAAAAAATCAATTAAATTATGTAATATATACAATCAATTAAATTAGGTAATATAAAAAATTCTATTATAAATTAATAATTTATATTTACGATTTCAAAGAATTCTTTCTCAAGTTTTATTAACTCTAACTTCTTGAAGGTATGTAATACGATTTTCATAAAAATTGTCTGGATAAAGATTCATTTCGAATTGCGTACCTGTCTTAATGATTCTAGTGAAAAACTCTCGAAGCAAATTTAAATCAAAATTCATAGAATTTTACAAAAACATGTATCATTCATACTTTTAGGATATTTAAATAAAACTGAAGGCACTATATAACTCATGAAAATAACTGTTATGAAACTTAAAATTCTAGAATTCAATTTTTAAGCACAAAAACCTAAAAAAACCCATTTTCAAAAGCAACTAAAAACCCAAATTATGACTGCAATAAACAAAAAAGTTAATGTTTAATTTAACAAAACAAATAAAACAAAAAACAACAGCTATCATATGGTTTAATGTTTATGACTTTTCTTATAACATTCCAAACATAATCGCTTACATACACACATACATATATATTAGCGTTGTAATGTACGAGTAATCAAATAAAATTCAGGTTAAATAAATGGGTAATGACATGAAATCATTTTAGATTTTCTAACTCATAAACAAACCTAATTGCAAATGTTGAAACGAACACAACAGAAACTTTTATATATACATATATTTAAATGTGTGTGTGTGGCTGTAATAGAAAATTTTATAAATATCAAAATCTAATTGTGAGTGGGTGTACTATACACATATACATAGTATATGTGTATATCACGTGAATACAAGCAAAATTAGCATAAATTTTATTTGTTTATAAGTTAAGGTTAATTTATGTCTAATATGTCTAACATTTTTTGGTGCTTGCTATTAAACATATAGTAATTTGTTTAACATTTATTGTTTAATTGTTTAAATTTGCGTAACATTGCAATAAAAAGTCGGGCCGAATTACGACATGAGTTGAAATATGTTTGAATTGTATTACATAGTTTTAGGATGTTCGAGAGTACTTACTGCAATCAAGTTGATTAATGACAAATGAAATAAATTAATTATATACTGCATTCAAGTTTTTTTATAGCTTTAATGCAGTTACTCTATTATAATTTTTGTATATCTCCTAAAAGTAGATAACACTTTATGAAAACTTACTCATTGTCATCAAATATTATTGTTCTACAAGATTTTAAAATTTTTCAAAAATTTGCAATTTCTATAGGAAATTTTTAAAAAAATGTTCTTATTTTTATAGGAAATTTTTCAAATTTTTTTTTTAAATTTTCTATAAAAATAAGAAATTTTTGAAAAATTTCTTTTAAAATAGGAAACTGTTGAAAAATTTCTTTTAACATAGGAAATTTTTGAAAAATTTCTAAAAAAAACAGGAAATTTTTGAAAATTTTCGTATAAAATAAGGCAATTTTTTTAAAATGTCCTATAAAAATAGAAAATTTTTGAAAAATTTTCTATAAAAAAAAGAAATTTTTGAAAAATTTCCTATAAAAAAAGAAATTTTTGAAAAATTTCCAATAAAAATAAGAAATTTTTGAAAAATTTCCTATAAAAATAGGAAATTTTTGAAAAATTTCCTATAAAAATATTTAACTATTTCATTTCGATCATTTCGGAAAATGTATTCCCTTCTAATAAGTATATCCAAGGATATACTATTTTTAAAAGAGCATTTGAATAACCATTTTCTGAGATAAACCTCTTAAAGAAGTCACTTCCCTAAAGTATGCAACAATATTTTTATTTCAATCGCTTATAAAGACATATTGCCCTGCTTTTGATTATTGATATGAAGACATTACAGAACGTCTAATTTCGACTTTGTAAGAAAACTGAATCAAAAAAATTTTGTTGCATACTTTTTGGTGGGTCAAATTTAAACAATTTTTTATTAATAAACTTATATTGTTTTTAATAAAAAATGTATTATTTTAACTCTAGGTTATACAATTAACCTCAGTTTTTATCTGTCGCTTTTTAAAATATACAATTGATTCCAAATAAAGTGTATAATAAAAAAATTATTGTAAATCGCCTGAAAGTATGCAAAACTACTTCAAACAGGTAATTTTATATACCATTGAATAATTATAATTAACATAAATTTCAAAATTTTTTAAAAACGACTAAAATAGTGAAAAATTAGCCTTAATTTAATACGAATTAAATTGATAGATAGATAAACATAGTGCATTAAATGTATTAGGCAGTTTAACCTGATTATTTATTTTACTTTAATCATGAAGGTAAAGCTTTTAAATTCCTTAAATTTTTTCTGAAAAAAAAAACTACTGTATACTTTTAGGAAGTAGTAAACATTTTATTTTTATTAACATATAATTTAAACTAAATACTAAGAACTTTTCTTTAAATTCACTTAACAAAGTTCAATACCCTTCAATTTAAATTCGAAAATTAAACACCTTCTTACTCTTATAAGTCTACAATTTCTAAAACTTTTTTTTTCTTTTTTCCTTAAATTAATCTACAAACTTCAGTCAGAACATTTGCTTTTTTTATTATTAGTCTCGAAATTTTTAGAATATTTAAAGCCAAAACACAAAAGTTTAGCGATTTCGTTTTTTTTTTTCCTTTATTTTATTAAGTTGTAATAAGTACGTGTCTTAAGAATAATTTACCACCTTTTAAAGCATCGCTTGGGGGAGTTATAAGAACATTTTATTCTTGTATTTAGCTTGTAGATATATGGCATACTTTTAGGTGGTATACTTACTATATTAAATAGCTAAATTATGCTTTAAGAAAATCAATATTAGTTGAAAAAGTTTCTTAACAGTCTTTGAAGGGGAAATTCAAGGTATTTACTCGTACATTTGAAATTGAATTTTTAAGGTGATTAAAATTTAATGAAATATATTTAGTAATGAATAGCCATAGTGAAATAATTTTTAGGAAATTATATATAACAAGAACAGGAAATAAAAACTTTAGAGACAAAACTTAAATTTTCGTTTTAAAAAGAAAAAAAAAATAAATTTTCTCCAATTTTTTAAAGAAAATTTACTATTTAAACTATTTACTATTAAATTTTTGAAAAATTTCCTCTAAAAATAGGAAATTTTTGAAATTTTCCTAGAAAAATAGGAAATTTTTGAAAAATTTCCTAGAAAAATAGGAGATTTTTTTTGAAAAATTCCTATAAAAATATTAAATTTTTGAAAAATTTCCTATAAAAATATTAAATTTTTGAAAAATTTCCTATAAAAATAGGAAATTTTTGAAAAATTTCCTATAAAAATAGGAAATTTTTGAAAAATTTCCTATAAAAATAGGAAATTTTTGAAAAATTTCCTATAAAAATAGGAAATTTTTGAAAAATTTCCTATAAAAATAGGAAATTTTTGAAAAATTTCCTATAAAAATAGGAAATTTTTGAAAAATTTCCTATAAAAATAGGAAATTTTTGAAAAATTTCCTATAAAATAAGGAAATTTTTGACAAAATTTCCTATAAAATAACGAAATTTTTGAAAAATTTCCTATAAAAATAGGAAATTTTTGAAAAATTTCCTATAAAAATAAAAAATTTTTGAAAAATTTCATATAAAAATAGGAAATTTTTGAAAATTTTCCTAAAAAAAAATAGGAAATTATTAAAAAATGTCTATAAAAATAGGAAATTTTTTAAAAATTCCTCTAAAAATAGGAAATTTTTTAAAAATTCCTCTAAAAATAGGAAATTTTTTAAAAATTCCTCTAAAAATAGGAAATTTTTGAAAAAACTTCCTATAAAAATAGAAAATTTTTGAAAAATTTCCTATAAAAGTAGAAAATTTTTGAAAAATTTCCTATAAAAATAGAAAATTTTTGAAAAATTTCCTATAAAAATAGAAAGTTTTTGTAAAATTTCCTATAAAAATAGAAAATTTTTGAAAAATTTCCTATAAAAATAGAAAATTTTTGAAAAATTTCCTCTAAAAATAGAAAATTTTTGAAAAATTTCCTATAAAAATAGAAAATTTTTGAAAAATTTCCTATAAAAATAGAAAATTTTTGAAAAATTTCCTATAAAAATAGAAAATTTTTGAAAAATTTCCTATAAAAATAGAAAATTTTTAAAAAATTTCCTATAAAAATAGAAAATTTTTGAAAAATTTCCTATAAAAATAGAAAATTTTTGAAAAATTTCCTATAAAAAGAGAAAATTTTTGAAAAATTTCCTATAAAAAGAGAAAATTTTTGAAAAATTTCCTATAAAAATAGAAAATTTTTGAAAAATTTCCTATAAAATAGAAAATTTTTGAAAAATTACCTATAAAAATAGCAAATTATTTAAAAATTCCCTATTTTTAGAGGAAATATTAAAAAAATTTCCTATTTATATAGAAAGTATTTGGCTTTAATATTTGTTTTCTCGAATCCCTTAAAAGTATGCTCTAAATTTTTTCCTTCATTACGTTAACTTACAACTTCTATTTCATGACCCCTAAAAGTATACTAAACTTATATTTAACATTTATATACCTTCTTTGCAGGTATGTACTAAATTTTTAGATTTTAATTTTAATTTTCAGAATTTATCTGGTTTAAACGCAACCTAACTTAAATTAATTTGAATTGTGATTATGTTCATATTCATAATTTTTATTATTTATACATTTTTCTAACCTCAAAATCATATTAAAGTTTATGAACTCAACATTATGTTTTTTGAAAACTTTTTCAAATAAAATTCTATTTAAGCTTTAAGTAATCCCTGATTTTTGAAATAAATTAAATGTTTCGGGGAATTTCATCATGTTTGTTTTAATTTTGTTTTCAAATATTGCAAATAATAATTGTTATTTTCTGCTAAAACTGAAAACATTATATATTCCTGCTACTGGTGGTGTTATCAGCACAACAACATTTAAGGTTGCCATGTTAATGTGTGTCGACATATGTAAAATTTTCACAAGGTATGTGTAATAAAGTTACAATAATATACAATTGTAGCTGAGACATATTTTCAGGATGATTTTATATTTCTAGAAATATTTATGTATATCTGTTTAAATACATTAGGGTACCAAGGTGAAAATTTAAATTTATAACTGGGCCCTATTTTAAGAAGATATGAAGCGAATACAAAGTGTTAAAATTTAAATTTTTTACTTCTAGGTTACCATTTTAAGAGTTTTTCAAATTTTGAAGCTCCTAAAAGTATACTACATTATTTGGAATAGATTTTTTTGTTTGTTTTTTTTTAAAGACCTCATAAAGAAGTATATAATATCAAAAGAAATATACATTTTTATAAAACAATTACATCTGTCTGCTGGATTTGCTTAAGTCAAGTCACCAGCTTGTGCATGTAATTGTTTATTAAATATTCTATTATTTTCTGTCTGCTATTTTTATTAAATAGAGATAATGCGTTTACTACATGCGTGTGCTGATAATCTCTATTTAACTGCTATTATGGTTGCTATGAAGCCAGCAATTTTAAATGTGAGAAATAGGAGCAATATAATAATAATAACATAGATATGATAATCACAATATTTATAAATAAATAATTAAAAAAATATACGCTGCAGGTATGTTGTAAAGAATTTAAAAATTATATAAAAATATTGTTTTTCAGCAAAATATTAAAATGTCATATTTTTCTATATAATTTCTGCAAATTTATTTTTCAATGTATAAAAAAATATAGAGAAAGTGGCGTACTTTTAGGAGGTTTAAAATAAATTATTTCTTTGTATTGTGCTTATTAAAAAACTTGGGAAAAGAGTAGATACGCCTACAGCGTATGACTAAAAAGGTTAATTTAGTTTACAATTAAACCAGTTCCAAAATTACTACTACTGGAATGATCTTTCTGAGAACTTACAAAAGTATGCAACACAATTTACTTGATAAATTCTTCCCTGTTTGATTTATTCTAACATATGGTGATTATGGCAAAGAGGACTACCAAAAGCAAGGAAATTAGGTGACATGAATTAAAGATGTTCCAAATTTTTTTTTTAGAAAAAATTTTTCCATTGAAAATTTTTTTATCATAAATATTTTTGAATTTTTTGACAGAAAAACATTTCTATAGAAAAATATTTTTATCGAATTTTTTTTTAGAAAATTTTTTTTTGTTCAGTCGATAATCTACGCTTTTACTTTTGGTTTATGAACATAATTCTTAATAGTTATGTTTGTAAATTTAGTAATAATGCGAGGTTTTCGATCTGTCTAAATTGGGGATAATCCTCCTGAAGAGATGGCTTAACCAACCATCGAAACGCGTCGAGGAATTTGGTTTCTCCGCAAACATTTTTTGGCTTTTTATCAATAAATTGATCTGTTACATTAATAAATAAATGTAACAGGTTTGGGATCAAATGCAAATACACTTCTTTTTGAATAATATTTACATCCCGACTAATTTGTTATTTTTTGAAAATTTTTTTATCGAAAATTTTTTATCAAAAATATTTCTACGGAAATTGTTTTTTTCAAAAATTTTTCTATAGAGATTTTTTTTTGTCAAGAACATTTTCTATAGAAATTTTTTTATCAACAATTTTTCAACAGAAAAACATTTCTATAGAAAAATATTTTAGTCGACTTTTTTTTTAATAAATCTTTTTTATTGATTTTATATCAAAAATATTTCTATAGAAATCTTTTTTTTCTTTTTAATTCTTCTAAATAACATTTTTTTGTCCAAAAAAAAATTTATATAAAATTTTTCTGTAGAAAAACATTTCTACAGACATTTTTTTATCAAAAATTGTTTAATAAAAATTTTTCAGTATTTTTTATCAAAAATTTATTCTATAGAATTTTTTTTGCAAAATTTTTCTATAGAAAAATTGTTATAGAAAATGTTTATATTGAAAATTTGTTTAACGAAAATGTTTCTACATAAAATTTTTTTATCAAAAATATTTCTCTAGAAATTTCTATATTTCTATAGAAATTGTTTTTCCAACAATTTTTGTATAGAAAATTGTTAATCAAAAATTTTTCTACAGAAAAAGATTTTATAAAAAAATTTTCAAAAATTTTTCTATAGAAAATTTTTTTATCAAAAATTTCTCTAAAAAAATGATTTTATCGAAAATTTTTCTATATAAAATTTTTTTATCGAAAGTTTTTCTACATAAAATTTTTTTATCAAAAATTTTTCTATAAAAAATTTTTTATCAAAAATATTTCTAAAAAAAATTCTATATTTCTAAAGAAATTGTTTTTTTCAACAATTTTTTCTCAAAAATGTTTCTATAGAAAATGGTTTTTTCAAAAATTTTTCTATAGAAATTTTTTTATCAAATACTTTTCTAAGAAATTTTTTTATCAAAAAATTTCCTACAGAAATTTTTTCATATCAAAAATTTTTCTATAGAAATTTGTTAATATCAAAAATATTTCTATAGAAAATGTTTTTATCAAAAATATTTCAATTGAAATTTCTACAGAAATTTTTTATCAAAAATTTTTCTATAGAAAATTTTCCTATCAAAAATTTTTCTATAGAAAAATTTTCTACAGAACAATATTTTTATCGAAAAATTTTCTATAGAATTTTTTTTTTTTTTTGAAAATTTTTCTTTAGAAAAAAATTATATCGAAAATTTTTTTTGAGAAAATTTTTCGATATAATATTTTTTTTTAATTTTCACAGAAAAATATTTTTATCAAAAAATTTTCTATAGAAAATAATTTTTATAAAAAAATATTCTAAAGAAAACAAAATTCCAACTGAATACTTTAAATACTCATTCTCACGACTTTCATTAATGAGCGTGATATTTACGAAAATTATAAAAAGTCTTCGGCTTGTGGTGGTATGGGCTGCGTATTCCTGCTTATAGCACTTCTGACCACTATTTGTTTTGATCGATTTAAAACTGAATACTTTTAAAACTCATTCTCACGAATTTCTTTAATGATCATGATGTTTACGAAAATAATAAAAAGTCTTCGGCTTCTGGTGGTATGAGCTGCATATGCCTGCTTATAGCCCTTCTGACCACTATTTGTCTTAACCGATTTAGAACGTCAATACTGGAATATGCTTAGTTAACAGGCCGAATCCTAAGCATAACATATTTTTTGGAGCCCGGGTTCGAGCACAATTCACAGCAACATGAAATAAAATTATTACAAGCTGTCGATGTAAAATGAATAAAATTGGCTGTAGAACAAAAAGCTTAAATAAAATAACAAAAACAAAAGCTTAAAATTAAATAATGCCACCTATATCTATAAAAAAATGTCCGCGTCTGTTTGTCTGTTTGTATATTGTTTGTTGGGAAGGATCTCCGAAACTAGCTGACCGATTTTTCTGAAATTTTGAGAGTGTAGTATGGTGTGGCCGGTGGTGACTATAGGCTATTTTTTTCGAAATCTCAAGTGGGCGTGACCCCTCCCATATAACTCATATATTAAAAATGACAAATATAGGCGACCGAGAGGCCCGATTTTACTGAAATTTTGACAGTATGTTAAGGTGTGACCGATGGATAAAATAGGCCAGATTTTTTTTTCAAATCTCAAGTGGGCGTGACCCTCTCATATAACTCATATATTAAAAATACCAAATATAGATGACCAACCGGACCTACTTTTCTAAAATTTTGACAGTATATTAAGGTTTAAAAATATTTTTTTTTAAAGTGGGCGTGACCCTCTCCATATAATTCAAATATTAAAAACGTCAAACATAGAAGACCCTGAGGACCGATTTTTCTGAAATTTTGACAGTATATTAAGGTGCGACTGGCGGGTAAAATAGTCCAGGTTTTTTAAATATCAAGTGGACGTGACCCCTCCCACATAAGTAAAATATTAAAAATTAAAAATCTTTAATTTTTACAGTATAAGTCATATATTAAAAATGAAAAATAAGGATGACTGATTTTTCAGAAATTTTGATTGAAAGAACAATGAGAAACAAATAAACGCACAAACGAATATACATATTATAAGCACGTGTGTGTGCCTTAGCTTTCTTTTAGTGGATATTCATCTCCATTAGTTGTTTTCGAAGAGTAAACTACTTAAACTTAAAAAAAGTACCTTTCTTCCAAAAAAAAATTCTCTACAGCAGTTCCTTTAGCGCGGAATCTATATGCTACCAGAAAGATGGGAAAACTCTTAGCAAAAGATGGACAATGCTTTAAAAAATTAATCAACTTATTTACCTATTGTATTAAATATCGTCATTATTAACAATACAATACATTTTTGAACGCCTTAAAGTATACCTCACTAATTTCTTCTGAAAGGATATATTTGTCTTAAAATCTAAAAACTCTAAATCACTTTAAGTAAAAGCTTCCATTTAGTCATATAGACATAAACTAAAGAAATTTAGTTCCATTATATGTTCTATCTTCTTAGTAGACTTTAACGCCATAACAATAATCCTAACCTACTTATACTAATTGCTGGTATTAATAATTCCTAGAATTAAAGCAAATTAACTCACACACACACACATACGCACTAAATATTCATAGAAAATCATAAGCCACAATTACGATTTACCTCTCCAAAACACAAAGTGTTAATTAATCCCTTTTTAATTATAATAGCAAACATATTGCATAACTACTCAATAATTAAAATGTTTTAGTTGTGATTATTTACTGCTCAATAAATACAATTTGAAAAAAAAAAGAAATAAATTAAATTAAAATAAAAACGAAATAACTAAAAACCATATATTTCCTCAATTAAAATACCAAACCATGACAGGTCAGAAGGACGGACACAACAGACGGACTTAATGTTAATTAAAGCAAAATTTTATAATAAGTTATTTTAATATTATTAATTAAAATTACTTTTACATAATATTTATTTGAGTTAAACTGTGAACAAAAAAAAACATAGAAATGATTGTCATAATATCTAATTACAAAGTGACATCTTATTTATTATACCCTTCACCACCATAGGTGGAAGGGGTATTATAAGTTTGTGCTGATGTATGTAACGCATAGACATATTTGTCTTAGACCCAGCTTTTAGTATACCAGTAGGCCTAGAATCAATTTCTGAGTCGATTTTGCGATGTCAGTCCGTCCATCCGTCCGTCTGGCTGAACCCCCATGTAAACGATGTAATCAAAGTACAGGTCGCAATTCTTAACATAATTTAATGAAATTTGGCACAGATCATTTTTTTCATAGTGGGACCATGGCTTTTGAAACTGGTCAAAATCGGTCCATTATTTATGGTACCTCCCATAGGTCCCAGTTCCCGGAATTGTATATTGGCCACAAATATCAATATTTTTTCATGAAATTTAAAAAAAAATACAGATTATGTAAACCTAAATCACTGTACCAAATTTCGTTGAAATCGGTCTACATTTGACCATAGCCCCCATACAAACTCTTTTATCAAAACGCATTAAATGAGACAAAAATCACTAAAAACCCTCGTAAATCTGAAGAAAATGGGAATTTTAAGTTTATTTTTTGCATACATTATTTTTGAGGCAACTGTAGTCAATTTGCCTGATTTCGAGATAATCGATCCACATTTGACCCTAGCTTTCATACAAGTTCAAGTGACGGAAATAGCTTAAATAGTACCTGGGCGACCGAGTGTTGCTCGGAGCTTTATGATAAGCATTTCGAGGCGAATATCTTATGGAGTAATAACCAATTAAAAAAAAATACAGAAAAGACGGTACACAAATATCCAATTAGTTTCGAATCATTTTATTCATTTTGTCCTATTAGCACATGATCAGATGCATAGTTTAATATGAGTAATTTTGGAAATTGGTCATACTTAAAAACCTCCGTCGACTCATGCGCAAAAACTTTGCTAAAGATCATAGCCTGATAAAATGCACAGTTTACGATTTAAATCATTTTCATCATTCAATTTTCAGTGGCGCCACCTATCGGCAATTGTTCATACCCTATTAAGAAATCTTCATCGGCTCATGCGTAACAACTTTGCTAAAGATTATATCGTGATCAAATGCACAGTTAAGGATTTGATTTAATTTAAGTAATTTTCAGTCGCGCCACCTGTCGGAAATTGTTCATACCATTTAAAAAAGCTTCGTCGGATCATTTGCAACAACTTCGCTAAAGATGATAGCATGATCAAATGCACAGTTTACGATTTAATTCATATTGAGTAATTTTCAGTGGCGCCACCTATCGGATAGTGATACAACTTAAAAACCTTCATCGTCTCATACGCAATAACTTTCGCTAAAGATCATGGCATGAGCATAACATGGTTAAATGCATAGTTTACTATTCTATAAAGGACATACAGACAGAAAAACATTCATTTGTTTAAAAGATATAACTTTACCAATTATTTTCCCCTATTTTCTAAAAAGTAACATGTGAATATTTGGTACTTGGTACCAATTTAATTCTGTACTTTTCATAAAAACGCAGGTAACATATTGTTCCTAATCATATTACTTCATGAGGTGTTAAGTTATCATTTTATCCCTTTTTACCCATTTTGGCCCCCGAAATCAAAAAAGTACCAAATACGTGTTCAATATTTTTCTTACATTTATTGATTGCATTATAACATTATTTTCTATATTGTTTGGTTCAAAAAATAAGAGTGGCTTAAAAATGGTACCAAAAAAACTATTTTTACCCCCTATCGGGTACAGATTGAAAAAGTACCAAACACCTGTCCGCTTATTTTAACAGCTCTTTAAAATATAATTTAAAATTAGTTTCTATGCCTATTACTTTAGTTTTTACCTCTAAGAGGCAAAGGTTCCAAAAGTCCCCTCTTACTCGACCGATACATCAAAAAATGGGTACTTTTGTCCAAATTTTATCAAAATCGTTAGAGCCGTTTTCGAGATAGCCATTCTACATATATATATATATATATATATATATATATATATATATATATATATACATAGAATTATTGCTCGTTTAAGAATATAAGATATAAGTTTTGAGAAAATGTTTGTATGATGTCAAAATTTAACAAATATTTGTCTTTATACAGATAAAAGAACACCTTCGACCTTTGTGGTGAAGGGTATCGTATGGTCGGGCTTTACCGACTATAGCACTTTCTTACTTGTTTTTCATTTAAAGTCTGTCTGTCCTTTGATTTTGGTCTCCATGAAAATTTCCGCAAAAACCATAAATAATTTTTATATGTATATTTTTTTTTTAAACTTTTTTCCTCCTAATGGATATTTAAAACTTAAATGACATTTAGAGTAATTAGCCTTTGGAAAGTGTGAACTAAATATGACAATTTATTTGATTTTTTCATTTATCGTACATTTCTAAACACATACATACATAAATACATTTGGTATGTTATTTACCGAGTAAATAAAATTAAATAAACATTTTAGTAACTTTTCCAGTGTTTGCCATAAACCCCGGGGGGAAAATGCATTTTATTTCATTTATTTTATTTTTTAGTTTTTTCTCAAAAAAAAAAAACTAACTCAAATATTAGCTAAAAATTTTATTATTTAAAAATAGAATTCGCTTATGAATTTTAGTTTTTGGTTAACTGCCATAAATATTATTAGTTGGTTTATTTTTGGAGCACGAGTGTCAGTTTTTAATGAAATGTCATTTGTCCTTTTGATGTCACTAGTTCAGTTAGTAGTTTACTTACTATTTGCCCAAGTGTCATTTAAAATGAAAAATGCTTTTGGTCTAATATTACTACAGCCTTAGAAAAGGTGAAGTTTGTTTGTTCATTAAGTGTCTTTAGTTTTGTAATGACACCTAAAGATAGGCCATGGTTTTTGAAAATAAAAGTAGCTGCAATGTAGGCTAAGGAATTTGATGGTACATATGAAGCCTGAATGTAGGCAATGCTTTGAGATAATTAGAAACAGTGTCAAGTAAATGAAGAACACAAGTTGGCAAATGAGTTTTGTCAATAAAAAAGAGTTAAGAATTTTCCTTAGAAAGAAAACAAATTGACAATCTAAAAACAAATAGCTTTATCACATTACCCGCTCCTATTCTAGAAAATTTTCAAAAGCGTGTAAATCCCTTTTGAGGTGGTATCAAAGTGAGGATTCTTTTATGATTTTTTAAAGCTTAAAATATAATTTATATAATACAAAAAGACCTCATAATCTTTAAAACTGTAAAAAAATGTATCTTCTTTAGCCTAAAACTATACAAGTGAAGATAATCTAGGGCTAAATCGCCTCATTCAATATCAGTCTAATGTAATTTTTTAGAGACATTTATGTAGCATACTTTTAGGATAATCAAATAATCATACAACTTATTTGTCAAAATTTCGCTGATAGTAAAATAATTTCATTTAAACTCAATGTTTTGATTAATAAATTGATATGTTTAGATATCAAATCAAACCTTTAGCAAAATAAAATATTATGAAAATCTCTAAGGTATGCTATACAATATTTGCTTAACAGCCCGGTTTTTGATAGATATTGAATGAGGCAATTTGGCCCCTAATTGATTCTAGTCTGATGCTAGTTTTAGGTAATAATTTTAAAATAACATTTTATTCGAAAATGACATATTAAAAACTAAGAAGTTTGAAATTGTGGTGCTTATATAAGATGGCCATAGGCCAAATCAATTCATTCGAATCAAAATCATAATAAAAAATGATCGAAAAACACAGATTTTTATACTACCTATCCGAAATAGGTAAATATCGTGCGCAAATCTAATATACAGAGAACAAAGAGAACAGAACAAAAAAATCTTAGGCAGAGATGCCGCTTTTTCTGTAGAAAACTTTTTTAACAAAAATTTTTTCATCAAAAATTTTTTTATCAAAATTTTTCTACAAAAAAAATTTTATCAAAAATTTGTCTATAGAAAAATTTTTTTATCAAAAATTTTTCTATAGAAATTTAATTATCAAAAATTTATCTATATAAAATTATTTTATAAAAAAATCTTCTATGGAAAATTTTTTTATAAAAAATTTTTCTATCGAAAATTTTTTTATAAAAAATTTTTCTATCGAAAATTTTTTTATAAAAAATTTTTCTATAGAAAATTTTTTTTC
Source organism: Stomorhina lunata (assembly GCA_933228675.1). Lineage (NCBI taxonomy): Eukaryota > Metazoa > Arthropoda > Insecta > Diptera > Rhiniidae > Stomorhina > Stomorhina lunata. Next base: position 31,620,864 of record OW121742.1, read on the forward strand.
ATAAATTTTTCTATAGAAAATTTTTTTTCATAAATTTTTCTATAGAAAATTTTTTATAAAAAATTTTTCTATAGAAAATTTGTTTCAATAGAAATTTGTTTTTATTTAAAATTTTTCTACAGAAAATTTTTTTATCAAACATTTTTCTATAGAAAGAATGTGGGAAGTGAAGAAAAGTAAAACTGAAAAATGTTTGTGTTTGGTTTTGTTCAGTTTATAATCTGAGCTTTTGCTTATGGCTTATAAACATAATTCGTAATGATTGTGTTTGTAAAATTAGTACTAATGCGAGGTTTTCGATCTGTCTAAAAGTAGAAATATTCCTCCTGATGAGATGGCCTAACCAACCATCGAAACACGTCCCACAAACATTTTTTTTTTTTGCTTTTATTAATAAATTGTCTGTTACATTAATAAATAAATGTAACGGATCGAGGTTAAATGCAAATAAACTTTCTTTTTGAATAATTTTTACATTTCAACAATTTGTGTTATATTTTGAGAAAATTTTTCTATCAAAAATTTTTCTATAGAAAATTTTCTTATTAAAAATTTTTCTACAGAAAAATATTTTTATCAAAATCTTTTTAAATGAAAAAAACTTTTATCAAAAATTTTTCGACTGAAAAATATTTTCATCGAAAATTTTTCTATAAAAAAATATTTTATCGAAGATTTTTCTATAAAAAAATATTTTTATCGATCATTTTTTTTTATAGAAAAATATTTTTATTGAAAATTTTTTTATAAAAAACTATGGAAAATTTTTCTATAGATTTTTTTTTTTTAATTTTTCTATGAACAAATGTTTTTATCGAAAATTTTCACAGAAAAATATTTTTGTCGAGAAAATTTTTATCTAAGAAATATTTTACAGAAAAACCTAAAATAATCCCAATTAGGTTACATTTATTTCAAACGATACTAATATTTTTGTAAGCAATATTAGTGTCGTGGCAACAATGTTAAAATTACGAAAAGTCTTCGGCTTCTGGTAGTAAGGGCTGCCTACGCCTGCTTACATACCCACCATCAAATTGGGTTAAATTTAGAAACATATTTTGCATATCCCTAGTAGATATTTCGAAAAAATTCGAAAAAATGTGTTACGCTAGTTGGCTTTTGACCAAATTCGGTTGCAATATTGGTTTTCTAAGTTTTCCTTATCATAACCGGGTATAGTTCTTCATTAATAAGTTGTTAAATACTTTTCTTACTTACTTTTATTGCCAACTGTTGACCAATTTCGCCCAGATTTAATACCAATTTTTTTTAAAGAAATAAATAATATTTTTGCCAAATTTCAGTTTCAGACAGACAGACAGACAAACAGACAGATAGGCAGACAGACAGACATCAGTTTCTACAATAAACCTTTAAGAATATTATTATTCGTTTATGAGTTAGGGGGCATGTTTTTACAAACAAAATATTATTAAACTTTTTAAAACAGAAACATCTCCAAAGTATGCTACAAAACATTTGCTTAAAAGTTTGGGTATTCGATAGATATATAAAGCGGCCTAAATATTATCGAGTATTTGGTTATTTCTATCCTGTATACGATTTTAAATCAAATGTCAAAACTGGATACAATATGTTCTCTAATCGTTATATACAAACAAACAATAATCATTTATGCCTTAAAGTAGGCAAAGGTTTGGTGCAATTATATTTGTTACGTATCTTTGCAAAGACAAGTTTTTCTATTTCCTAGTTTTAAACTTCAACATTTGAAAATATTTGTCATTATCATAATTTCTTATATATGTAAATAATAAACAAATGGAAATACATACCTTTTTTTACTAATATTTGCAGCATCCAATCCTTCAATACTTCGGGTTAAAAATTTCTACTACAAAGACACTTAAAATTTAGCTATTTAATATTTACTTTTTTCTTCAATTATTTCTTTTTCAATTATAATATTTCTATCAAATTTATTTAAATTTAATTTCTATATTTTTAATACACTTCAATTATTATTTAATTTTTTTTCTCAATATTAAACAACATTTTTTCGCACTTATTATGATATTGAACTATTTATTTATTTATATTTATTTGCCAAAAATTTATTTATTTAATTGAATTTTTTTATTTGTGTTGATTTTAGACTTTTTTTGTTATTGTAGATGGCAAACAATATTTTTTTTTTTTCTTTAATAATATTTAATAAAATTTTTATTTAGAAAAAAACAATTGACATATTGAATTAAATTCAAATTATAACTAAGTATAAACAATTAATTTTATAAAAACAATTTTTTAATATTTGTTTAAGATTTAATTTAACACAATTTTTCTAATATTTATTTAGTTTTATATGTTTTTGATTTAAGTTGAAAAATTTTATTAGTTATGCAATTTTTTTTCTGCTATAAATTTTAAAATTTATTAAACAAAAATTGCAAATTTTGAAGATTTTTTTTTCTAAAAAATTGAAAAATTTCATATAACAAATTGTTAAAAATTTTAATAGATTTTTGTTGAAGTGAATTTTTGTTGTATAACTTTATTTGCTTATATTATTTAATATTTGCAATTTTTAATTACGTATTTCAGATTTTTTAAATGCTATTTTTTTAGGATTTTTTAAAAATTTTAATTATTTATTTTAATTTTAGACTTTCAATTATATTTCCTTTATTTTGTAGATAATTATTTAAAACGATATGTTTTTGTGTGTAAATTATTGATATGAATTCTTGGAATTTTTTTAATTTATTTTAATTTATATTAAAATTTAGTTTTATCTAATAATTTAATACTTTAGTAACACAAACTGTATAATGAAAATGATATAGAATTATTAAATTTAGTATTATTTAAAATTTTTCAAATAGTTATTCACACTATAATTTTAAATCCTCTAAAGTTTAGCAAAACATTAGCAATTTTAAGAAATTTTAATATCAAATTATGACAGAAATAGAAAAATTTAAAATTTAATATACTTTTAGGGGCAATGAAAATATTTAGAAAAAGTAATCGCTTTTATATATCAATTAAAACAATTTTACTTCAATTTCTCTAAAGTTTAACAAAACATTAGCAAAATTTAAGAAATTCTATAACATTTCAAATTATGACTAAAATGGAAAATTTTCTAATTTAGTATACTTTTGGGGGAAATGAAAAGTATAAAGACAAAAAAGTAATCGTTTGTATATATTTATTAAAACTGACATCATAGTGACTAAAACTCTTTGAAACTGAGTGCCAAACAACCAAAAATATCAATAAACCTTAATTAATCCTCCTAAAAGTATACCCCAAATTTTATTTTATATAGGATTCAACTAAACGTATAATCCATTTGATTTTAAGTTGTATTGAAAATTGCTTCTGAAAACTGCATTATCTAACTGTTATTGCTAATCCAGAAATTATGAGCTAAGTCTTAGCCCAAATTTTAATCTACTTTTAGGGGCATGAAAATGTGTAAAATGACAAGTACTAAGATTCATTAAGTTCTTAAAGCCACTATAACAATGACATTAATCACTTGAAACTAAATGTTATGAAAGACAAATATATCAATAAATATCAACTGAAACTCCTAAAAGTATACCACAAATTTGATCTTACTTATATTTGTATTGAATGTTAGTCGCGTGATCCGATTAGGTCCTTATTTTTATTTAGAAAGTTATTCTGAAAACCACAGAATTTGATAAGTACCTCAAACTGGGAAATTTTGTACAAAATGTTTGTCCCAAATTGTTTAGCATACTTTTAGGATGTTTGATACTAGATAAGTTGTTAGTTTAATAACATTAATATCTTATCTTTAATATCTTTACAAAAGCTTGGCAAAAGAACAACAAAATAAAAAAATTCGTTTATTAAAGAAAAGAAGTTTTAGAAAAAATTGTATACTTTTAGGGGCAAAATTGATATGCATATAAAAAAGAGAATCGGCTAAATGTTTTTAATAAATTGGTTTAAGCTAAACAATATAATGGGCAAATAATTCAATAAACCCGATCAGGACTTTGACTTAAAAAGAAACTTTTGAAAAAATGGTATACTTTTGGGGCCAAAACTGCCATGCATATAAAAAAGTGAATCCGTTGGATGTTTTTGATTAATTTTTTTAAACTAAATAATATAATGGGCAAATATATCAATAAACCCGATCAAGGCTTTGAGATAAAAATAAATTTTTGAAAAAATAGTATACTTTTAGGGGCAAAAATGCTATGCAAAAAGAGTATTGGTTGCATGATTTTAATAAATTCTTTAAAACTTAATAGTATAATGGACAAAAATATCAATAAACCCCTAATGGACCTCCTAAAAGTATATCCTTAATTTTGTTTTATATATATTTATACTGAAGCCTAAATATACGAATAACTTTTAACATAACCATTTTTAGGAACCTATTCTTAAAGCAATAGCATTTGATAATTATCGCAAACTAAGAAATTATGGGCTTACGTTTATTATGGTTTTAATAAATTCTTTAAAACTTAATATTATAATGGGAAAAAATAGCAGTAAACCCCAAATGAGGCTTTTAAAAGTCTCTGAAACTAAATTTTAAGTTTGCCTCCTTAAAGTATGTCTTAATTTTACCTGATAAAGATTTGAGTTCAAATTTTAACAAATCCATATGGGTCAATTTTTTTTTATATTCTATTCTGGAAATAACACCATTTATAAGTTATCACAAAAGAAAATTGGTGGCAAAAATGTTTACCTTAAATTTTGCATACTTTAAGGATGTTCAATATATGTTAAATTGCTTCTTAAAAATAAAATCTAGTCTATATATCCACAATTTTATTATACGTCCTTGAAGCTGTATATATATTGTTAATGATGACGTCCGATGAAGGGCTCTTCAGAAATTCATGTCCTACAAGACACACGAAAGGGTCCAGCATATGGCAAGCCTACGTTGCTTACAATTCGCCCCACAATATCTCATGCTACTTCTGGGCATAATTAGTATACAAACGATAAAGAAGTTTTCTTACTTACAAACACTTTTATCTAATTTCTTTAAGAAACCTAGAAGATATCGTTGAACCAGATTTTACAGATTTTTAAAGAATAACGGAAGATTTAATGGAACTGATTGTATTTTTACCAACTTTCTAACATAGTGGACTTCATAGTATAAGTAAGTGTAATTACCAGAGGCGAATATTGTGAAGAATACTTTAGGGATGTTTAAAGTTACTTCGATGCAAAAAGTTTATTGAAAATTTATTATCCATTTTGATTCGTTTTTAAAAAACATATAGTTCAATTAAAACTCTTTTACTATTGTTTATTTTTTGGCAAATAATTTCAAAAAATATAGTAAACTGTGCATCTTTTAAATAATTTTGATTATCCTTAAAGTATGCTATACAAATGTTTTGAAAATTTCTAAAATGTCGATCGATATCGAATGCCGTAATTTGGCCCCAGAGTGCCACACTAACCTTATCTAATATTTCTCCTCCCAAAAGTATGCAACACATTTTCTAAGATTTTAATTTATAATAAAATAATCCGGTATGTAATGAAAATCGATTGTTTTCAAAGATCTCTGATATATTTTTGAGATAATTTTTGGTCATTTCTCCAAAAAATTATATTTTTATCTGGTTTGAAGTTTTTGTCGAAACGGGGAAAATAACCTTAAAAATATATATCTGAAATCAATTTATTTCCATCACATACCGGAATTACTTAATATTAGTACAGACATGAATATTCTATCGAAATTTATTAAGGTAAGTGTCTCAGCTTGGATACAACACCCAAAAATAGGCAATATTTTACAGCAATCAGAGGTAGCAGTAAGTATGCAAGAAATATTTGCAAAACATTTTGTACAAATGTCGTTTTAATTAAATATGCATGTAATTATTTGCAAAATTACATTATTAAAATTATTTAAATATTCAAATATTTACCGAAATCATTTAAATCTCCTAAAAAGTTATTAAGTCATACAACTAATTTAATCAATTTCTAAATCTAAATATATTGATTTTTATTAAATCCTAGCAAATATTTTGTCTAACACTTTTTTGTGCAACTAAATGCACAAAAAATGCAAATTAAATATTAATGTTTTTATTACAAAATGCAACTTTTAATCCCATGTACAATTTTGTGGTTTCAATTAAACAAAATTAATCAGTGACAAGCATAAAAGAAATGTCAAAGAAAATTTTTGTGGTAAATTTTGATATTATAAATTAATGACTAATGAAATTAGGCAAAGAAATATTTATAGGTCAAGGAACTCTTGGAGTCTAAAAAAAACTAATATTTAATTTATTGTGACGCCTTTAAGTAGGCATTACATTGAACTAAATTTCTTTTTTCAAATGGTAGTCATGAAAGATTTAGTATTGTGACCTTTGCTTTAAATAACTCACAAAAATATGCAATACTTTTTAATATAAAGAGAAACTAATAAATGAAAACATAAAATATGAATGTGAACTATAAGAAGAGTCCTTAAATTATACAACACTTTTCTTTGGTTAACTCTTTTGATATCGATTCTTGTGAAATATGAAGATGTATGCGCAGATTTTTAACTGAACTGAAATACGAATGTTAAAAAAACTGTGATAAAATTATATATTCAAGACGAGCCAAAGCCTTACACTTTATTTCCAAATCGGCTTTATACTTTGTGGAGTTTCGAAGAACTAAATATTTAATTTAAATTATGATTGAAATACACTCACCAAAACTATGTACTTTATATTTTAATTCAAAACTTCAATACCAAAAATTATTTTTAATAGCTAAAATAAACAGCTTAAAACCAATTGCGAGTCATAATATTTTCCAAAATTTTGTCAATTTCCAATGCTTATCGATTGACATGATTTGTTCATTTATTTTGAAATTTGTTTAGCATTAGAAATGTATTGCAAGCAAGGCCGAATAACAAAATTATATTTTGGTTGTTGACTTAAGTTTGCTGCATACGTTTAGGAGTTTTGTATATCATGAAAGAATTTTGAATGAAAATTCAAATTTTAAAACTTAAAAGAAAAATAGATTAAAATGCAATATAATATAGAGCAAAAGTTCGCTTGAGATACTTGAAAAGAAGAATTAAGTAATTTGTACTACTCCCTTTAAGTTATTCATGTCTAGTAGATGGTTAAGAAATAAATTTGTTTTAATTGGAATATTCATCAACTTTATATTGTATTTAACCTGAAGTTGTTGTGTGAAAAATCTATTTTTTATGAAAACTCCTATAAATATGCAACACCATTTATAAATAATTTTGAAGATCCTAAAAGTAGGCTACAAAATATTTGATTTAAATACTAAATCTTAATCGGTATCGGTAGTTTGGAATTTGAAGTCTGGTTCACTTTATTTTATACTTATTTATCAGAAATTGACTTTATAGTGCAAAAATTTCACTTAAACTACAAGTTTTGTCAGACAAAATAACATATTTAGTTATTAAAACCAGGAAGAAAATTTTACAGCATAAATAATTTTAAACATCCTAAAAGTATACTATGAAATATTTTCCAAAAATCGTATGTTTTCAATCGATATTGAGTGCTGTAATATGGCCTCATGGTCTTATTTCCTCAATCGATATCGTTCGAAAACTAACATATTTCAGAAATGTTTATTTGGCACACTTTTAGTGTTATTTGATATTTCAGAAATGTTTATTTGGCACACGTTTAGGGTTATTTGATATTTTTGTTATATATATGCAATTCACTATATTTCATATATATTTACCAGAAATTGCCCAATAGAATCACTTAAACTACATGTTTTGTCGAACAAAACGACATAAGTATTTAGTTAGTAAAAATTTTGCAGAGACTCAAAGATTTAATTTTAATCCGGTATTAATAACTTTAACTATCCCCAAAGTATGCTACGAAATATTTGCGAAAAAATCTATGCGGTAATTTGGCGTCAAGAGTTTAATAGCCTCATTCGCTATCGATAGAAAACTAAAATATTTTAGAAACATTTATGTAGTATATTTTTGGGGTTATTTGTTTAATTTTCAATATATTTATTTCAATATTTTGTATGCTTTTTTTATAAGAAATTGCCCAATATTGCTAGAATTTCACTTAAACTACATGTTTTGCTAAACAAAACTTTTGTAGTAAAAATAATTTCGAAGATCCCCAAAGTATGCTATAAAATATTTTTTAAAAAGCCTATATTTTCGGTCAATATCGAATGCGTTAAATTGGCCTTAGGAGTCTAATCGCTTAATTCGATATCGATCGAAAACTAAGATTTTTCAGAAACATTTATGTAGCATACTTTTGGGGTTATTTGAACTTATTGTTTTGTATAAGCAATTTTATATGTACCTTTTTTGCAAAAATTCCCCAAAAAGCAAGAATTTCACCTAATATACTTGTTTTATTTAGATATTAAACATTTAGTAACATAAATAATATTGAACATCTCCAAAGTATACTACACAATATTCTGTAATAAGTCTGTGTTTTAGATCAATATTGAACTAGGTTATAAGACACCAAAATTTTAGAATGCAAGTATTTAAATTTTCCAAAAAAAAAATTGACTTTTGAAGCTCCTAAAAGTATACTTTAATTTTTTGCGTTTGCTCTTAAATGCCGTAATTTGTTAAAGAATCTTGCAAAAGTATCACTGGTTTATTTATCCAATTTTGTAATTGTAATTTGTTCGCATTTAAATTAATTTTAATTTATCCTCATGATCTTATTACCTCATTCGATATCGACCGAGAACTAAGATATTTCAGAAACATTTGTATAGCATACTTTTAGAGATATCTTAATTAATTCGCTATATGTAATGTTTATTTATCGGAAATTTATCACACAAAAAGACATGTTTAGATATTTAACATTTAGCAACAGAAATAATTTTGAACATCTCTAAAGTATGCTATACATATTCTGTAAGAAGTTTCTATTTTAGGTCAATATCTTTTAAAGATATTAGACACTACATTTAACTTAAGAAAACAAAACTTTTAAATACAAGTATTTAAAATTTTTAACAAAATTGCTTTTAGAAGCTTCTAAAAGTATGCTTTTATTTTTATAATTGCTCTTAAATACCGAAATTTTAATTAAGAATGATAGAAAATCATGCAAAAGTATCACTGGTATCACAATTATTTCATTTATCCAATTTTGAAATGATATATATGTAAAACTTTGTTCGAATTTAAAATTTTTAGAAATAACTATTTTGAAGAATTTTATTATATTCCATAAAAAGATGTTTAAAAAGATAAAAAGACCCTTAATGTAAAATAAATTTTAGTTTTATTTTGCCCTCATGGTCTTATTACCTCATTCGATATCGATCGAGAACTAAGATATTTCAGAAACATTTATATAGCATACTTTTAGGGATATCTGAATTATTTCGCTATATGCGATGTTTATTTATCAGAAATGGCCCACTAGTGCAAATGGACTCAAATGGACATATTTAGATATTAAACATTAAGCAACATAAACAATTTTGAACATCTCTAAAGTATGCTACACAATATTCTTTAAAAAGTCTATATTTTATTGAACTCAAATAGAGACTTTTAACGGAAAATCAATTAAAGTTATAAAACACTACATTTTAATTAAGGAAATAAAACTTTAAATACAAGCATTTAAATTTTTTTGCAAAAAATTTTTTAGAGGCTCCTAAAAGTAGGCTTTGATTTTTTTTAAATTACCCTTAAATGCCGAAATTTTAGTTGGAAATGATAGAAAATCATGCAAAAATATTACTGGTATCACAATAATTTATTTTATTCCATTTTTAAATGATATACACACATACATGTAAAACTTTGTTCGAATCTAAAACTTTTATAAATAACTATTTTGAAGAACTTTTTTAAATTCAATAAAAAGGTGTTTAAAAATGTACAAAAACCCCAAATATAAAATTAATTTGATTTTGCCCTCATGCTCTTATTATCTCATTCGATATCGACCGAGAACTAAGATATTTCAGAAACATTTATATAGCATACTTTTAAGGATATCTGAATTATTACGCTAAATGTTATGCTTATTTATCAGAAATTGCCCATTAGTGCAAGAATTTCACTCAAACGATACAGGACATATTTAGATATTAAGCATTAACAACAGAAAAATTTTGATCGTCTCTTAAGTATGCTACACAATATTGTATAAAAAGTCTCCATTTTATTGACCAAAATAGAGATTTTTTACGATTAAAGCTTTAAGACACTTCACTTTTAATTAAGGAAACCAAACTCTAAGATACAAGTATTTAAAATTTTTCGAAAAAAAAATTTTAGAAGCTCCTAAAAGTATGCTTTGATTATTATAATTGTTGGTAAATGCCGAAATATTAATTAAGAATGATAGAAAATTATGCAAAAGTATCACTGGTATCACAATAATTTCCTTTATCCAAGTTTTAAGTGATATACGTGTAAAACTGTGTTCGAATTTAAAACTTTTATAAATAACTATTTTGAAAAACTTTTTTATATTCATTAAAAATGTGTAAAAAAGGAGAAATACAATCCACTATTATAAATTTGTTTTTGATTTTTTCATTAAATTTGTATGTTATATTCAATTTAAATTATTTTCAAATTATTTTGCTTTTCTTTTCTATATTTTTTTCTTATTTATATGATTTTATATTAATTGGATTTATGTTAGGTTTCATTTCAATTAATTTTCCGCCAATTTGTATATTTTATGATTAAAAGCCGCCTTCATTTTGTGATTTAATTATCGGTTATTCGTAAATTTATTAAAAACTTTAAACAATTTTTCTTTAGCACGTGCATAACTTTTATATAACAGCAACAGCTCTCACTCGTATATAATTTATACAAAAGCCTGTCATTTAAATATAAGATTATTTTTAAATTGCCATAAATTTATGCCGAAATTGAAAGCATTTATATTGTAGCATGACATTCTTATTTTCAATTTTTACTTTTTCAAACGATTTGTTTAGGTTTTTTTTTTTTGCCCCGTAAACCTAATGGTCATTCACTTATACACATCGTAAAAAAATTCATATAATTATGGGAAAAAATTTCTAAATGGTCAGTGAGGTTTTATTACATTTCATTACACTTGTTTTCGTTACGAGTTGAAATCCTTAGGAAATTTATTCAAAAACACTTTTGTAAATATAAAAATATGCGTGTTAGGATTCATGTTTAATTAACTAGAAATTGAAAAACACGCGACTTTTTTTTTATTTATGTATTTACTTTGAAGAGCAGAGAAAAATATAGACGATGACAATTTGTGGCAGAAGAAACATGTGATTTATTGTTCACATGAATTCAGAAATAGCTATAATTTTCTAAAGGATTTAATTTCATTTGAGACATTTTAATTTTCTTTCTTTCACTTTTTTTCAAAATATGAATTTTTACTTTTTTGTTTAACTTTCCTCTGTGAGTTATGTTTTGTTGTTTTATTATCATATATACTTTTCCTAAACACTTGTAATTTGGTATTTTCCTAAAGCATAACTTTAGGCTGTGTTGTATTTTTGTTATGCAAATATGTTTTGTTGGTGTGTAATTGCATGTGTAGCTGTTATAATTTGCTTAATTTTATTTGCATGTAAGAACATGTAAAATTTTTGCATGTTAAATATGCATTTTTAAATTATTTATATTTTTTTGTTGTTTTTTCTTATTCCTATGTTTAATGTTACATTACTTTATTATAAGTATAGCATACTTTTGGCTGCTATGAGTTTTAAGCCAAACACAAACTTACACCACGTCTAGAAAGACGTGAGTGAGTGAATGAATGAGTAGAAAAAAAAATCGCGCGCGTTTAAAAATCGACACATCTAAAATAAACAGTAAAAAACGTTTAAATGCACGTGTAGAAAACCAGTAAAAAACTCATTCATTAAAAAAATTACAAAGTTTAAAACTAGGCGCAAAACAACTTAATAAAAGTTCAAATGAGACACTCTTGAAGCTTTTGAAAATTTTTTAAAATTTTTTAAGCAATTTTCGATTTATAAATAAAAATTTTATACAATTTTTTTTTTCATATTTTTTTATAATTTTTTTCTTAATAAATTTCTATTTAATTCCTCTTTTTTATAACTTCAACCTTTTTCTTATAATTCTTTCATTTTTATTTCATTTCCACCTTTTTTTTCTTGTATTTAAACAACGTTCAACGTTTTCTTTTCACTAAATCATATTTTCTTTCTCGAATACATCATTATTCCCGCTTTAAAACATCTTTACCGGTTAAGATATAAAACACGACTGAGGTAAATGTACTCGTTGCATGAATTTTCTTCTTTTCCATTTACTTAGTTTTTTTCTTTTACAAAAGCAACAAAATTATGTCCAAAACATACATATTTATATATACACACAAATATATACATATTTATATAGAGTTTGGAAAAATCATTCAACAAGACCTTAAAAGAAAACGAAGCTAAATCCTCAAATAACAAAGCTCTAAATTTAAACAAAAAAGTCCTTAACTCACAAAAAGGGAAATTAACTCTCGGAGAGTTGAGATACCAAAAAAAAAAATAACAATTCAACAAAATCACATACAAAATCACACAATATAATAAGAAATTTTAGCTTAATTTTTAAATTCAGCTCTCCTTTATGCTCTGAAACAAACATTCTTTTCAAAACTTTCTCTCCTTTAAGCACATAAAAAAACTTTATTTCAACATTATAAACATACATAAAAATTTCCTTAACCAAAGGAATTTTCTTTAGAAAATCAATCCAAAAAATAACATAAAAACAAAACCACTAACAAATATCTATTACCTTTTTATCCCCCTTTATAACAAAATTAACCTAACACAATTCTCTTTATTTGCACTCCTAAAAATATGCTACACATACTCATCAATAAACATTTCAAAACAAATAACTGTTTTCCACTACAATCTCCCAAGTAAATCTCTTTGCTTTGTTTTTACTAAAGGAAATAAAAACTGTTTTCAAATTTTAACACTTCGGCGGAAATAGCGCTAAAAATAGTAAATTGTAAACTTTGTTATACTAGACGAGTTGGAGAGCAAAAGCTTTTTAACATAAGAACGAAAAGTTATTTGAATTTGGCCAGTTTTTTTGGAGAGATTTTCTTTTGTTTAACAGAATTTTTACAATGAATCTGAAAATGAATATACTTATGTACTTACAATTTAACTAATCAAGAGATTTTTAGATGAGGAGAAAGAGTTTAATACTCGTAGTTACAAATTTGATCTATAGAAGTCATATATTTTATATCAAATTCAAATAATAAAGCATTACTTAAATTTTTGAAAATAAGGAATTTCTTAAAAATTTCACAAAAAAATTATAAATTAAAAAATTTGCTATAAAAATAAGACATTTTTGAAAAAGTTCTTGTGGAAAAATAACAAATTTTTAAAAAATTGCCTTGTATAAAGAAATTTTTGAAATATTTCCTATAAAAATTTTAAAAATTTTCTATAAAAATATTAAATTTTTAAAAATTTTCTATAAAGATTAAAAATCTTGAAAACTTTCATTTAGAAATAAAAAATTTTTGAAAAATTTAACATAAAAATAAAAAATTTTTTAATAATTTAATAAATTTCCTATAAAAATAAGAAATTTTTGAAAAATTTTCTTTAAAAATAAGAAAATTTTAAAAAAAATCCTGTGAAAGTATGAAATTTTTGACGAATTTCCTATAAATGTAAGAAATTTTTTAAAGTTTCATATCAAAATTATAATTATTTAAAAATTTCATATAAAAAAAAGAATTTTTCAAAAATTTCCTATAAAAATAGGAAATTTTAAAAAAATTTCCCATTTTTACAGGAAATTTTTAAAAAATTCCCAAAAAAAAATAGGAAATTTTTAAAAAATTCCCAAAAAAATAGGAACATTTTAAAAAATTTCCAAAAAAAAATAGGATAGTAAATTTTTGAAAAATTTACTATAAAAATAGTAAATTTTTGAAAAATTTCCTATAAAAATAGTAAATTTTTGTAAATTTTCCTATAAAAATATAAAAAAGTTTTTCAAAAATTTCCTATAAAAACTGTAAATTTTAGAAAAATTTCCAAAAAAAAAATTAGGAAATTTTAGAAAAATTTTATATCAAAATATAAAACTTTTGAAAAATTTCCTATAAAAATTATACATTTTTGGAAAATTTCATATAAAAATAGGAAAATTTTGAAAAATTTCCTATAAAAACAGAAAATTTTTGAAAAATTTCTTATAAAAACAGGATTTTTTTTTATAAATTTCCTATAAAAATAGAAAATTCCTATGAACATAAGAAATTTTTGAAAAAATTCATAAAAAACATAAGAAAATTTTTGAAAAATTGTCTAAAGAAATTAAAAAAAATCGCATAATTTAAAAAAATTTCCTACAAAACTTTTTTTTTTGATTTCTTAAAAAAATTGGAAATTTTTGAAAAATGAAATTTTTTTAAAGCTTTTTTATAAAAATAAGAAACTTCTGAAAAATCTGCTGTAAATATACAAATTTTTGAAAATATCCTATAAAAATAAGAAATTCTTAAAAAAAAAATTGAAAAATTTCCTAGAAATTTTTTTAAAAATAACAAACTTTTGAAACATTTCCTATAAAATTAACAAATTTTTGAAAAATTTAATATAAAAAGAAGAAATTTTTGAAAATTAAAAAAAAATTAAATTTTTAAAAAATTTCCTTTAAAAATAAGAAATTTTTGAATAATAAAACTTAAAAATTTTTGAAAAATTTCCTATAAAAATAAGAAATTTTTGAAAATTTTCCTAGAAAAATGTGAAATTTTTGAAAATTTTCCTAAAAAAATAAGAAATCTTTGATAAAATATTAAGATAAATAATAAGAAATTTCCTATAGAAAAAAAATTTAATTTTTTATGGAAAACACGAAATTTTTGAAAAATTTTCAAAATCAAAACATTTTTAAAATAATTTCTATGAACTTTTAAATTGTGACCTAAAAAAATATATAAAAATGTAGAAGTTTTAAATAATTCTCACTCGAAAATAATTTTATCTTTTAATACATTAAATGTATTACCCCAATTAGAATTGATACATAAAACGATTTCTATCATTAAGATAACATTCAATTTATTTGAAATCTTAATGTTTTTAACCCAAAAAGACCTTTTTTCATATTTAGTTAATTTTAAAATTATTTAGTATTTTATTTGATATTTTTAATAAAAAAACACTCTTAAATTTTATTGACCCTTTTTAATGGCCAAATTCCATTTAGATAAATCCACCCTCTTTTTAAATGAAAACTATAAAAAGCCATTTATCGTTTCGTGTTTGGTTTTTCATTTACGTAATAATACGAGTAATTAAAATTTAGCAATTATAATTTTGAACAATTAGAAATCTGAGTACTTACCTCAAAATTACCACCCAACTTGGCGCCCGCCTGAGCCAAATACAATGTTGACGACGAGGCAAATACCAGCTCCATGGGATCTTTAACAATAGGCGTTGTTTCAGTCTCCTCGCAGTTGTGATAGAACACCACTTTATCACTTAAGACCTTGAAGGCCAAAGTAACCCATTTCTTGGGCTCATATGACAACTGATAACTAACCAAACGCTTACTGATGGGATTCGCACTAGCATCTGTATAGATTAACGAGACATTCCAGCAGTCCTTGAAGACAGGCGAGAAGTGTAAACCAAATTGTACCACCGTATCCAGGGGATTGACGACACTAAATAGGTAGCCACCTTTAACGGATGTGGGTTGTAGGGTGGTCTGCAGGGCGAAATCGTTAAGTTTTTCTGGCAAAAACATACGATATGGAGATTTTATGTCGGCAATTTGTAATATTTTATAGGCAGGAAAACCATCTTCTGCTAAATCGAATTCAATGCCATTGAGATTTTCATTTACCATCGCCAGCAAATCGTATTCGGCAAGAGCATCTGAAGGATACAACAAAAAGATGAAATCAAGGTAAAAGTGAGGAAAACACAGGAAAACATTTTTATGTTTGAATTATGCTAATTTTAGTGGTTATGGAAAAAATATTATAAATGCTTTTTTGGGGGCTTTTAAATGTAAAAATAAAGAAAAGACCAATAATTTTTTGCATGAAAGGAAACATGAGCTTATTCGAAAAAGGACTTTAACATGAAATAATAGAAAAATAGCAAAAACTTATTTATTTGTTATTTTCAAAAAATTTATTATTTTTATAGGAAATTTTTCAAAAATTTCTTATTATTAAAAAATTTGTTATTTTTTAAAAATTTTTAAAAGAATGTTTTAAAAAATTTTGTATTTTTATAAGAAAATTTTTAAACATTTTTTATTTTTATAAGAAATTTTCAAAAAGTTTTTATTTTATAAGAAATTTTTAATAATTTTTTTATTTTTATAGGAAATTTATCAAAAATTTCTGATTTTTATAGGAAATTTTTAAAAAATTTCGTTTTTTATAGAAAATTTTACAAACATGTCTTATTTTTGTTGGACAATTTTAAAGAAGTTTTTTTTTTAATAAAAAAATTTTTAAACATTTTTATAGGAAATTTTTCAAAAATTTCTTTTATTTATAGAAAATTTTTCAAAAATTTCTTATTTTTATAGAAAGTTTTTCAAAATTTCTTATTTTTATAAGAAATTTTTCAAAAATTTCTTATTTTTATAAGAAATTTTTCAAAAATTTCTTATTTTTATAGGAACTTTTTCAAAAATTTCTTATTTTTATAGGAAATTTTTCATAAACTTCTTATTTTTATAGGAAATTTTTCAAAAATTTCTTACTTTTATACGGAATTTTTCAAAAATTTCTTATTTTTATAAGGAATTTTTAAAAAATTCCTTATTTTTATAGGAAATTTTTCAAAAATTGTATATTTTTAAGAAATTTTTCAAAAATTTCTATTTTTTAAGAAATTTTAAAGAAATTTCTTATTTCTAAAAAATTACAAAAATTTCTAATTTTTTAGAAATTATTAAAAAATAACTTTTTTTAAGAAATTTTTAAAAAATTTCTTATTTTTATAAGAAATTTTTCAAAAATTTCTTATTTTTATAAGAAATTTTTTAAAAATTTCTTATTTTTATAAGAAATTTTTTAAAAATTTCTTATTTTTATAAGAAATTTTTTAAAAATTTCTTATTTTTATAGAAAATTTTTCAAAAATTTTTTATTTTTATAGGAAATTTTTTAAAAGTGTCTTCTTTTTATTGAAAAATTTTCTAAAATTTCTTATTTTTGTTGGAAATTTTTAAAAAATTTTTATTTTTATAGGAAATTTTTCGAAAATTTCTTAGTTTTATAGGAAATTTTTCAAAAATTTCTTATTTTTATAGGATTGAAAAATTTCTTTTGAAAATAAGAATTTATATTTTTATATGAAAATTTTCAAAATTTTTTAATTTTTATAGGAAATTTTTAATTTTTTTTTAATCAAAATTTTTTGAAAATCTTCTTATATTTTTTAGGAAATTTTTGAAAAATTTCTTATTTTTTTAAGAAATTTTTCAAAAATTCCTTATTTTTATAGAAAA
This sequence comes from Stomorhina lunata, assembly GCA_933228675.1. Taxonomy (NCBI): domain Eukaryota; kingdom Metazoa; phylum Arthropoda; class Insecta; order Diptera; family Rhiniidae; genus Stomorhina; species Stomorhina lunata. The sequence continues at coordinate 31,638,388 of OW121742.1, forward strand.
TTTTTCAAAAAATTGTTTTTTTTTTTAAATTTCTTAGTTTTATAAAAAAAATTTTCAAAAATTTCTTATTTTTAAAAGAATCTTTTCTAAAATTTCTTATTTTTATCGGAATTTTTTCAAACATTTCTTGTTTCTATAGGAAATTTTTAAAAAATTTCATAATTTTTAAAAAAATTCTTAATTTTATAGGAAATTTTACTGAAAAGTCTTATTTTTATAGGAAATTTTTCAAAAATTTCTTATGATTATAGGAAATTCTTCAAAAATTTTATAGGAAATTTTTAAAATTTTAATATTTTTATAGGAAATTTTTATAAGAAATTTTTCAAAAATTTTTTATTTTTTATTACATTTTTCACAAATTTCTTATTTTTATAGGAAATTTTTAAAAAATTTCCAATTTTTATAGCAAATTTTTAAAAAATTTCTTATTTTTATAGGAAATTTTTCAAAAGTTTCTTCTTTTTATATTAAATTCTTAAAAAATTTCTTATTTTTATAGGAAATTTTTTAAAAATTTCTTATTTTTATATGAACTTTTTGAAAAATTTCTTATTATTATATGAATTTTTTTTTTTTAAATTTCAAATATTTATAGCAAAGTTTTCAAAAATTTCTTATTTTAATGGGAAATTTTTCAAAATTTTCTAATTTTTATTATTTTAATAGGAAATTTTTCAAAAATTTCTAATTTTTATTATTTTAATAGGAAATTTTTCAAAAATTTCTTTTTTAATAGGAAATTTTTTTTTTTTAATTTCTTATTTTTATAGGAATTTTTTTTTTTTAATTTCTTATTTTTATATAAAAATTTTCAAAAATTTCTTATTATTGTACGAAATTTTTTAAAAAATTTCTAATATTTATAGCAAAGTTTTCAAAAATTTCTTTTTTTAATAGGAAATTTTTCAAAAATTTCTTATTTTTATAGGAAATTTTTCAAAAATTTCTTATTTTTATAAAAAATTTTTATTTTTATTGGAAATTTTTCAAAAATTTCTTATTTTTGTAGAAAATTTTTCAAAAATTTCTTATTTTTATAGAAAATTTTTCAAAATTTTTTTTATTTTTAAGAAATTTGTCAAAAATTTTATAATTTTAAGAAATTTTTCAAAAATTTCTTGTTTTTAAGAAACTTTAAAGAAATTTCTTACTTTAAAAAAATTTCAAACATTTCTCATTTTTTAGAAATTATTAAAAAATTTATTTTTTTTTAAGAAATTTTTCGAAAATTTCTCAATTTTAAGAAATTTTAAAGAAATTTCTTATTATTAAAAAATTTCATAAATTTCTCATTTTTTGGAGAATGTTTAAAAATTTACTTTTTTAAGAAATTTTTCAAGAATTTCTTATTTTTAAGAAATTTTTCAAATATTTTTTATTATTTTGAAATTTTTCAAAAATTTTTTTATTTTTTTTAAATTTTTCAAAAATTGTTTCTTTTTAAAGAAATTTTTCAAAAATTTCTAATTTTTAAGAAAATTTTCAATAATTTCTTATTTTTATAGAAAATTTTTCAAAAATTTTGTTTTTTTATAGAAAATTTTTCAAAAATTTCTAATTTTTATAGGATTTTTTAGAACAATTTTTTTATTTTTATAGAAAATTTTTAAAAAATTTCTTTTTTTTTTTTTTAATTGGAATTTTTTTAAAAATTTCTTATTTTTCATGGTTATTTTTCCAAAATGTTTTATTTTTATAGGAAATTTTTCAAAAATTTCTTATTTTTATAGGAAAATTTTCAAAAATTTCTAATTTTTACAAGAATTTTTTCCAAGTTTTTTTTTTATTTTAATACCAAATTTTGAAAAAAAATTCTTATTTTAATAGGAAACTTTTAAAAATTCTTTCTTTTGTTGTGTCAATTTGGTTTTAACTATTGAAGATATTTTGCCGCTCGATATCCACCCATTTTATTCGTGCTTTAAATTTATGAACCACTTTTATTCTGCCCCAATAAATTTACATTCCACAAAGAATTTTAAACTATTTATGTCGTTACACATACATAAATTCAATTTTCTCCCTCAAAAAAAAAAACTAAAAACAAAATACACAGACAGTTAAAATATTTTCAAAGATTAAAAATAAATTGTGTGTGAATTTTATTTCTCAAAAAACGGAAATTTTTTTATAAGAAAAACAACTTGAAGCTGTTTTCTCTTCTTAAGGAATTGTCTTTATTAATTTAATCAACTTTAAAGGAACCCAATAGTTTTCATTACTTCAACACAAAATTTTCACACATTTCAATAATTTTCGCTAAAGCCTTAAAACATGCTATAGATTTTGGTTGCAATTGATTGCTGTTAAGCTAAACAGACTTTGCTGGTTAATTAGGGCCTCTGGGAATTTTATATGTGCATTTTGTGTAATTGATGGAGTGACGATACTTTCACTTACCTTTAATACCTTGTCCTGTCAATTCGATAGATTGTGAACGTCCAAGAGTCAAAAGCAAAGCCACTATCAGCAGCATTTTTCTCCACGAACTAAAAATAGAAAAAGAAAAATAAAATATGATTAATAAAAATGTTAATTTAAGCATTATGGGAAATTTCTGATAGGCTTTTAAAATTTATAGAAACTATATCTTAACAGCCATTTTTCGCATTCTTGACTAAAGTGCATGAATTTGCCTATCAATTTTTCTGGGTTAGCTATCAACTTCTCCTTAAAATCGATTACGAAAAAATAATCATAAATTTTTATGAAGATTCCCAAAAAAAATTGCACTTTGGCATGAAGCAAATATTAGTATTGAACGCAATATCCGGCAAAAACTACTTTCAAAAATAATCGACTAACATTACAACAACTTTCGCAAGGATAAAGACACAAATATTTACATACAGAAAAATAACTAAAAAATAGGAAATATTAAATAGGAGTTTTTTCTAAAGAACTAAAACCGAAAGAAAGCGAATGAGTAGAATTTGATTGTAGGAATGAAGTCTTACTGTTTCAAAAAAAAGGCCCTTCTCTAGGCCTTTTTTCTTTCTTTATAATCCATTGCGACTTTCCAAATTCATACCACAAATTAGTTTGTACTAAAGTAACCGCAATTATTGGCAACACTACCAATAAGCATTAACCCCAAAATACAAGCATTAATTTGCACACATTCTCAAACAATTGAATGCATTAATACTAATTGCAAAAGTATTTGTGAGCCCAGACATACCACTTTTACTTCTTTTCTATTGTTCTATTTATTCCTGAAAGTAAGGGCCAAAAATATGAAACAAATGTCAGACCCTCTAATAAACATCATCAACTGATTCAACATGTTGAACTAGTAACAATAACTAAAAATGTTGAGGGAGTTAAATAGCAATATTTCCTCCTTTAAATAGTTTAATTTTTGGGGACCTAAACTAATACACTCAAGAGTCAACCATATAAAAAAGCTCAGACACATACAATTTTGTATAGACCATGAAAAATTCAAACTATAAAACAAAGTATTAAAACAAAAGCTGGAGCAAAAAGTACGAGGAATAGAATAATAAAAGCAAGAAGGAAAAGTACAAGTATAATTAAATTGGCCTGTAATGTTAGAACCGTGTTTTGGAGTATCCGTATATGGATGTGATGAAGTGTTGTATTAAATACAAACATACACAAGAAATTACCAACAAATACATAAGCAAAGGGTAACATTTTTAGAAGGTTTAAAAGCTAAATAACACAATTGTGATAATACTGTTACGTGTTTCCTTTAAAAACGTGGAAGTTATATTTTTTATTAATTTTTCACAAAATTGCTCTACAAACATTCTTAGTCTTACTATTCCCTTATACGCGTCTCAATTAAAACTCAGCAACGATATCAGTTCGTCAGCCTTTTATAATAGAGAAGAGAGTTTCTAGCATTTTCTGCAGGTGTTAGCAAAGAAGTGCTGCACTATGCACAATGGGGCGGATAACTTAAAAATTCGTGTCAATACTATAGTCGGTCAAGCCTGACTGTTTGATGACTTTATCGCTAAGGTTAAATGCTGACCAACAATTTTACAGGTTTATTTTAATTCTTAAAGATATACGAGTATCTAAACTTAAAATTTTCTTAGCACAACAAATACTACTTATGTTACTTATATCTATGTCATTTCCGGCAAAAATTTTAATATGGGAGCAAGGGTTAAATGTAGAGCGATTTTCAATAAATTTACTTATCGATTGTAGTTAAGAGAAAACTTATGTATGAAATGTTTTAACAAAAAACTATAGATGTCTTCTTATTTATAAGTTGTTTTCTAATTTTTGAGTTATTTCAAATGGGCACATTGGTATGTACACAATTGGGAACTCTAAGCAATACTTTGACCAAAGACTCTATAATATAAAGATGTTTATCTTCCATACAATGATTTGTAGTATGGTAGTTTTATAGTTTTTTATGGTTAGTTTTACTCCAATTCGTAAACAACTAAAGAAGATGATTATCCAATAAGAGAAAGCTAAGGCACACACACGTGCTCATGAAATGTATGTGTATTTGTGCTTTTATGCATTTTTCATGTATATTGTTCCTATGTAGATGGCAGAAAAGACTTTATAACATCATATGTGAATTGGGATAAGGAGATTTATGAATCGAAATTTTGAAGGGATCTACTACCCAGTCTTACTATTGACTATTGTTACTATCTATATCCTTAAGTGAACCCTTAATAGCTTCAATCGTGATGTTTTCTATAAAAAAATTTTCTATAAAAATTTTCTATAAAAAAATGTTTGATAAAAAATGTTCTATAAAAAAATTTTTCTATAAAAAAAAAATTGATACAAAAATTTTTTTTATGTAAAAATTTAGGACAAAAAAATTTTATGCATGAAAATTTTGGATACAAAAATTTTCTATAGAAAATGTTTGGATAAAAAAATTTTCTATTGAAAAGTTTTGATAAAAAAATTTCTATATAAAAATTTTGATAAAAAATTTTCTATAGAAAAATTTTGATATAAATCTTTTGATATAAAATCTATAGAAAAATTTTGATAAAAAATTTTCTATAGAAAAATTTTGATAAAAAATTTTCTATAGAAAAATTTTGATAAAAAATTTTCTATCGAAAAATTTTGATAAAAAATTTTCTATAGAAAAATTTTGATAAAAAATTTTCTATAGAAAAATTTTAATAAAAAATTTTCTATAGAAAAATTTTAATAAAAAATTTTCTATAGAAAAATTTTGATAAAAAATTTTCTATAGAAAAATTTTGATAAAAACTTTTCTATAGAAAAATTTTGATAAAAAATTTTCTATAGAAATATTTTGATAAAAAATTTTCTATAGAAAAATTTTGATAAAAAATTTTCTATAGAAAAATTTTGATAAAAAATTTTCTATAGAAAAATTTTGATAAAAAATTTTCTATAGAAAAATTTTGATAAAAAATTTTCTATAGAAAAATTTTGATAAAAAATTTTCTATAGAAAAATTTTGATAAAAAATTTTCTATAGAAAAATTTTGATAAAAAATTTTCTATAGAAAAATTTTGATAAAAAATTTTCTATAGAAAAATTTTGATAAAAAATTTTCTATAGAAAAATTTTGATAAAAAATTTTTACAGAAAAATTTTGATAAAAAATTTTCTACAGAAAAATTTTGATAAAAAAGTTTCTATAGAAAAATTTTGATAACAAATTTTGTATAGAAAAATTTTGATAACAAATTTTCTATAGAAAAATTTCGATAAAAAAGTTTCTATAGAATAATTTTGATAAAAAATTATATATAGAAAAATTTTGATAAAAAATTTTCTATAGAAAAATTTTGATAAAAAATTTTCTATAGAAAAATTTTGATAAAAAATTTTCTATAGAAAAATGTTGATAAAAAATTTTCTATAGAAATATTTTGATAAAAAATTTTCTATAGAAATATTTTGATAAAAAATTTTCTATAGAAAAATTTTGATAAAAAAATTTCTATATAAAAATTTTGATAAAAAATTTTCTATAGAAAAATTTTGATAAAAAATTTTCTATAGAAAAATTTTGATAAAAAATTTTCTATAGAAAAATTTTGATAAAAGATTTTCTATAGAAAAATTTTGATAAAAAATTTTCTATAGAAAAATTTTGATAAAAAATTTTCTATAGAAAAATTTTGATAAAAAATTTTCTATAGAAAAATTTTGATAAAAAATTTTCTATAGAAAAATTTTGATAAAAAATTTTCTATAGAAAAATTCTGATAAAAAATTTTCTATAGAAAAATTTTGATAAAAAATTTTCTATAGAAAAATGTTGATAAAAAATTTTCTATAGAAATATTTTGAAAAAAAATTTTCTATAGAAATATTTTGATAAAAAATTTTCTATAGAAAAATTTTGATAAAAAATTTTCTATAGAGAAATTTTGATAAAAAATTTTCTATAGAAAAATTTTGATAAAAAATTTTCTATAGAAAAATTTTGATAAAAAATTTTCTATAGAAAAATTTTCTATAGAAAAATTTTGATAAAAAATTTTCTATAGAAAAATTTTGATAAAAAAATTTTCTATAGAAAAATTTTGATAAAAAAATTTTCTATAGAAAAATTTTGATAAAAAATTTTCTACAGAAAAATTTTGATAAAAAATTTTCTACAGAAAAATTTTGATAAAAAATTTTCTACAGAAAAATTTTGATAAAAAATTTTTACAGAAAAATTTTGATAAAAAATTTTCTATAGAAAAATTCTGATAAAAAATTTTCTATAGAAAAATTTTGATAAAAAATTTTCTATAGAAAAATGTTGATAAAAAATTTTCTATAGAAATATTTTGAAAAAAAATTTTCTATAGAAATATTTTGATAAAAAATTTTCTATAGAAAAATTTTGATAAAAAATTTTCTATAGAAATATTTTGATAAAAAATTTTCTATAGAAATATTTTGATAAAAAATTTTCTATAGAAAAATTTTGATAAAAAAATTTCTATATAAAAATTTTGATAAAAAATTTTCTATAGAAAAATTTTGATAAAAAATTTTCTATAGAAAAATTTTGATAAAAAATTTTCTATAGAAAAATTTTGATGAAAGATTTTCTATAGAAAAATTTTGATAAAAGATTTTCTATAGAAAAATTTTGATAAAAAATTTTCTATAGAAAAATTTTGATAAAAAATTTTCTATAGAAAAATTTTGATAAAAAATTTTTACAGAAAAATTTTGATAAAAAATTTTCTACAGAAAAATTTTGATAAAAAATTTTCTATAGAAAAATTTTGATAAAAAATTTTCTATAAAACTTTCATTTTGAGATCCATTCCTATAGTTTGTCCAGTACGACTTACGGTTGAGTTTGGCTTTACTTAACAATTTCAAAATGGTGGCTCTTAGGGCCTTAAGATCCTTTGATCACCATAAATTGTTAATATATAGTTCCGAACTTAAAGCTCATATCTTGCCTTTTGAACCCAATATCCAACATAGTTTTCCTATAATCTACAAATTTTTTCAAAAGCCTAAATTGTTGGACTAGAAAGTTTGAAGGTCGTTTAGAAAAAAGCAATAGAAATTTTTAAGAATTCGGTAATAATTTCTTAACAATATATTATATTATATGGGACTTTTAAAAAATCACCCTTTATTTTATCTAGCAGTTGTTGTATAAATTATGGATTTGATTAAAAAAAAAACGTTACAACAAAACAGGCAACAAGAAATATGAAAGCAACTGAACAATATTACACCCTCGTAACATAATTTTTTTTCCAAAATTTAAATGAATACAAGAACATGTGATATGTCTACTTCACACACAAACTCACGAACAAGGACTAACTAAAAGCAAAACTGAGTAAATCCTTTTGAATAACCACAAAACACTCATGTGTTTTTTTAACAACAAAAAGAAGAAACAACGATAATTTGGACGGGTTTTTCGTATTAATAATTTATTTGAGGTTTCGTTTTTTAGAGAAGCCACATAATAAATACCATTTTGTGGTCTTACATTTAAGGGTTTAAAGTCGTTAATGCCCTACACCAATGTTATGTGTTAGCAGAAAGAAATCCTTTTGAGAAATGAAACAAAAAATTTAAAGGATTGCAAAAAATTGTTTTGAATAATTGATTTTGGCATTAGTATTGAGAATAATTGATTTTGGCATTAGTATTGAGAATAATACCTTTCACTAAAATTTGTATTAAAAAATTAAAAAAATTCTAAGTTTCTGTTCTATGACTATTTTATTAAAGGGCTTACAAAATTCGTTATATTTTCTTGTTTTAAAAAAATAATTTGCGAATTTCAATTAGCAATCAATATATATTTAACAACCAGAAGTTCTCCAAAATAATTGAATTTTTTTATGATACCTTTAATATCTATTGCAAAGCAAGTTTAAGTCAATTCCATTTACTATGGAATGAAAATATTTATTAGTTTTTTGTACAATCATTAAAATAAAATTTTATAGAAATTTTATGGAAATTTAGTTGCAATTCTCAGGTTGTTCAATAAAAATTATTCATTTCGAAATTGTCTGTATGTAATTTTTACTAGTAATATTTTAAAACGTTCCGAAACGTTTTTATGACACTTGTATATTTTATGGCAAGTGGTTTTTAAATTGCAATAAAATAAATTTTTTTAAATGTTCGATGTTTTTGTATTTTAAAGAAAATTATACATGATTTTGAATTTTATAAGTAATTAGCGATGATTTTGTTTTTCATAGAAATTATTCTATGATTTTATATTTCATCGAAAATTATTAATGATTTTGTATTTCATAGAAAATTCTCGATGATTTTGCATATCATAGAAAATTCTCGATGAATTTGTATTTCATAGAAAATTGTCAATGATTTTGTATTTTATAGAAAATTATCGATGATTTTGTGTTTTTCACAGAAAATTATCGCTAATTTGTATATCATAAAAATAATCTATGATTTTGTATTTAACAAAAAATTATAGATGATTTTGCATTTCTGTAAAATTATAGATGTTTTTGTATTTCATAGAAAAAAATTTTCTATGATCTTATATATCATAGAAAATTATCGATGATTTTGTATTTCACAAAAAATTATCGATGATTTTGTATTTCATAGAAAATTATCGATTATTTTGTATTTCATAGAAAATTATCAATGATTTTGTATTTCATGGAAAATTATTGATGATTTTGTATGTCATAGAAAAGTATCTATGATTTTGTATTTTAATAAAACTTATCGATGATTTTGTATTTCATAGAAAATTATCGACAATTTTGTATTTCATAGAAAATTATCGATAATTTTTAATTTCATAGAAAATTTTCGATGATTTTGTATTTCATAGAATATTTTCTAAGATTTTGTATTTCATAAAAAATTTTTTATTTCATAAAAAATTATCGATGATTTTGAATTTCATAGAAATTTATCGATGATTTAGTATTTCATAGGAAATTTTCTATGATTTTGTATTTCATAGAAAATTTTTTATTGATTTTGTATTTCATAGAAGATTATCGATGATTTTGTATTTCATACAAATTATAGATGATTTTGTATTTCATAGAAAATTTCGATTATTTTGTGTTTCATAGAAAATTATCGATGATTTTATATTTCACAGAAAATTATCGATGATTTTGTATTTCGTAAAAAATTATCGATGATTTTGTATTTCATAGGAAATTTTCTATGATTTTGTATTTCATAGAAATTTTCTATGATTTTGTATTTCATAGAAAATTATCGATAATTTTGTATTTCATAGAAAATTATCGATAATTTTGCATTTCATAAAAATTTCGATTATTTTGTGTTTCATAGAAAATTTGGATGATTTCATAGAAAATTATTCCTGATTTTGTATTCCATAGAAAATTATAGATGATTTTTAATTTCATAGAAAATTATCGATGATTTTGTATTTCATAGAAAATTATCTATGATTTTGTATTTCATAGACAATTTTCGAAGATTTTATAATTCATAGAAAATTATCGGTGATATTTTATTTCATAGAAAATTATCGATGATTTGGTATTTCATAGAAAATAATTTATGATTTTGTATTTCATAGAAAATTATCGATGATTTTGTATTGCATAGAAAATTATCGATAATTTTGTTATTTATAGAAAATTATCGATGATTTCGTATTTTATAGAAAATTATTGATGATTTTGTATTTTATAGAAAATTATCGATGATTTTGTATTTCATTAAAAATTTTTAAGATTTGGTTTTTATAGAAAAGTATTGTTGATTTTATAGAAAATTACTGGCGAATTTGTATTTCATAGAAGACTATCGATAATTTTATATTTAATAGAAAATTATCGATGATTGTTTGGATTCTATAGAAAATTTTCTATGACTTTTATCGATGATTTTGTATTTCGTATAAAATGTCTTTTTATGGAAAATTTTTCAAAACTTGTTTTAAGAGGAAATTTTTGAAAAACTTTTTTTTTAACTTGTTTTAATAGGAAATTTTTGAAAAATTTTTTTATTTATAAGAAATTTTTTTAAATTTCCTTTAATTTTTGAAAAAGTTATTTTTTATACGATAGTTTCTTTTTATATGAAAAATTTTTTTATAAGCAATTTTTTAAAATTTCCTTTAATTTTTGAAAAATTCTTTTTTATACGATAGTTTTTATATGGGTATTTTTTTTAATTCCTTTTTTATAGGAAATTTTTCTAAAATTTCTTTTCTTATAGGAAATTTTCAATTTTTTTTATAGAATATTTTTTTTTTTTAATTTCTTTTTATAGACAATTTTTAAAAAATTTCGTTTTTATAAGAAAATTTTTAAAAAATTCTTCTTATAGGAAGTTTTCAAAGAAAACTTTTTTTATAGAAAATTTTTCAAAATTTCTTTTTCTATGGAAAATTTTTGAAAATTTTATTTTAATAGGAAATTTATAAAAATTTCTTTTTAATAGAAGAAATTTGAGAAATTTCTTTTTATGAGAAATTTATAAAAATTTTGTTTTTATAGAAAATTTTTTTAAAATTCCTTACTTTTTTAGGAAATTTCTCAAAAAATTATTTTTTGTAGGAATTTAAAAAAATTATAAGACATTTTTAGAACTTTAAAAATTTTAAGGATATTTAGAAATTTTAAGGAGATTCTTAAAGAATTTCTTTTTTATTCTTGAAAGAGCTCTTTTTAATATTTCTTTTTAATGGGTAATTTTTTTAAAATTCCTCCTTTAAAGGAAACTTTTTTAAATTTATAGGAAATCTTTTTTTTTTCATAGAAAATTTAAGAAATTTTTTTTTTAAACGAAATTTTTTAAAATTTCTTTTTTATATGAAATTTTTTAAAAATTTATTTTTTTACTGAAATTTTTGAAAAATTAATTTTTATAGGAAATTGTTTAAGAATTCATTTTTATATTAAATTTTTGGAAATTTTCTTTTTGGAGAAATTTTATTTTTCATACGAAATATTTTTAAAAATAAATTAAAAAAAAAATAGCTTATAATAGGAAATTTTTGAAAAATTTATTTTTTATAGGAAATTTTGAAAAATTTCTTTTTCTAGGAAATTTGAGGAAATTTTTTACTATAGGAAATTTTTGCATTTTTTTTTATAGAAAATTATCGGTGATTTTGAATTGGGATTTGGTATTTAAAAAAAATTATCGGTGATTTTGTATTTACAAGAATATTTAAAAAGAAAATATTTTTTTTTGTAAAAGAAAATATTCTATTTAAAAGAAATATTATCTATTGAGATGATAATCTTCTCTTTTTGTTGATATTTGTTTAGACAATATAATTCGTCTTAATTCTGCCTCGCAAATAACATATAACGCTTGGTTTTCGATCTGTGTAGAATTAGGGTTACACCTCCTGATGATGATGGCCAACCATATCATCGAAACGCGTCGAGAAAAGATTGTCGCCAACAACATTTTTTGGTTTTATCGAAAGAAAAACTATTGATTACAATAATAAATAATCATAGTTAATTGAATCTAAGTACAATAACCTTATGTGAAAATTCTAAATAAATAGTTTGACATTCCATAATTTTTGAAAAACCTTTGTAGGAAAATGTTTCATAATTTTGAAATTTTAATACATATATGTTTGCTTATTGTTTTGCCTTTATTTCAAACTTTCCTTAAAAAATTCCAATAAGAACCTTAAAGTTATGCCTATTTATTATGATATATATGATTTAAAAACAACAAAAAGATCTAATAAATCTTTTTAAACTAACAAATGCCTTTCAATCAATAGATAGAGCTGTAAAAAAATGTTCTGCTTGAATACTTTGACTAAAAGTGTTTAATTTTAAACAATTTGTTACGCTTGACCGACCAATCAATATTCGAAATCAAACTCTTCCCATGTGTATCCGAAAGAACCGCACTCCGACGCACAAACTTTAATAACGAAAGAATTATGATTTATTTTCTATTGGAAATTAAAAAAAAGTTATTATCTATGTGGAAGAATGGGCTCAATATTTTAGGGTTTTTAAAGTATTGACAAATGGGTTTAAATCAGTCAAGGGCAAACAATTGATTTGATAGAACTTGTTATAATGACACACAACAATTGTAAAGAGCTTATAAACCCTCCCCAACAAAAAATATTTGCTATGAAATAAAAATGATGAAGCCATAACATACTAGGAAGCTTTCTCTGACGCTCCAAGTATAATCTTGAATTAGCTCATGTGTTAGTGCCCTTAACTGGTTTAAATGGAAAAGGGTATGGCTTAGAGATTTTTAAAATTGGTAGAGACTTAAAAAAATAGGTAGAACTGTCAATTAAAGTTAATATGTCAAAGATTTATGACGTATAACAAATTTAATAAGTTTAAGATATTTCTTTTTATCTTTGTTTATAAATTCATAGGAATTTATAAACATTTATTATAGACAAATTTTCAACACAATTTTATTAACTACAAATTTCGGTCAATATTTTATTAAACAAAAATTTGATCAAAATTATACCAAAGACAATTTTTGATCAAAATTTTACTTAAAACAAATTTTGATCAAAATTTTATTTAAAACAAATTTTAATCAAAATTTTACTAAAGAAAAATTTTGATCAAAATTTTACTAAAGACAAATTTTGATCAAAATTTTACTAAAGACAAATTTTGCTCAAAATTTTACTAAAGACAAGTTTTTATCAAAATTTTACTTAAGACAAATTTTTATCAAAATTTTACTCTATACAAATTTTGCTAAAAATTTTACTACAGACCAATTTTGCTAAAAATTTTCACAAAAGAAAAATGTTGATCAAAATTTTACTTAAGAAAAGTTTTGATCAAAATTTTACTAAAGAAAATTTTTGATCAAAATATTACAAAAGAAAATTTTTGTTAAAAATTTTACTAAAGAAAAATTTTGATCAAAATTTTACTCAAGAAAACTTTTGATCAAAATTTTACAAAAGAAAAACTTTGATCAAAATTTTACTAAAGAAAAATTTTGATCAAAATTTTATTAAAGAAAAATGTTGATTAAAATTTTACAACAGACAAATTTTGATCAGAATATTACTAAAGAAAAATTTTGATCACATTTTTACTAAAAAAAATGTTCATCAAAATCTTACCAAAGACAAATTTTGATCAAAATTTTACTAAAGAAAAATTTTGATCAATATTTTAGTAAACGCAAATTTTGTTAAAAATTTAACTTCAGAAAAATTTTTGATCAAAATTTTCTTTAGTAAAATTTTGATCAAAATTAAACTTTAGCAAACAATAAAAAAAAAATTACTAAAGACAAATTTTGATAAAAGTTTTACTAAAGAAATTTTTTGATGAAAATATTACTAAAAAAGTTATTTTGATCAAAATTTGAATAAAAAAATAATTTATTAAAATTTTGCTAAAGACAAATTTTGATTAAGATTTTAATAAAAAAATAAATTTACTAAAGAAAAAATTTTGATAGACAATTTTTGATGAAAATTTTACTAAAAAAAATGTTGATGAAATTTTTACTAAAGACAAATTTTGATCAGAATTTTACTAAAGATAAATTTTGATCAAAATTGTACCAAAGACAAATTTTGACCAAAATTTAACTTAAGAAAAATTTTGATCAAAATTTTGCTAAAGAAAAATTTTGATCAAAATTTTACTAAAGAAAAATTTTGATCAAAATATTACTAAAGAAAAATTTTGATCAAAATTTTGCTAAAGAAAAATTTTTATCAAAATTTTACTAAAAGAAAAATTTTGATCAAAACTTTACCAAAGAAAAATTTTGATCAAAATTTTACTAAAGAAAAATTTTGATCAAAATTTTACTAAAGAAAAATTTTGATCAAAATTTTACTAAAGAAAAATTTTGATCAAAATTTTGCTAAAGCAAAATTTTGATCAAAATTTTACTAAAGAAAAATTTTAAAGAAAAATTTTGATCAAAATTTTACTAAAGAAAAATTTTGATCAAAATTTTACTAAAGACAAATTTTGATTAAAATCTTACTAAAGACAAATTTTGATAAAAATTTTACTAAAGACAAATTTTGCTCAAAATTTTACTAAAGACAAATTTTTATCAAAATTTTTCTAAAGACAAATTTTTATCAAAATTTTACTAAAGAAAAATTTTGATCAAAATTTAACTAAAGAAAAATTTTGATCAAAATTTAACTTAAGAAAAATTTTGATCAAAATTTAACTAAAGAAAAATTTTGATCAAAATTTAACAAAAGAAAAATTTTGATCAAATTTAAACTAAATAAAAATTTTGATTAAAATTTTACTAAAGAAAAATTTTGATAAAAATTTTACTGAAGAAAAATTTTGACCAAATTTTACTAAAGACAAATTTTGATCAAAATTTTACTAAAGACAAATTTTTATCAAAATTTTACTAAAGAAAAATTTTGATCGAAATTGTATTAAAGAAAATTTTTGATCAAAATTTTAATAAAGACAAATTTTGATCAAAATTTTACCAAAGACAAATTTTGATCAAAATTTTACTAAAGACAAATTTTGATCAAAATTTTACTAAAGATAAATTTTGATCAAAATTTTACTAAAGAAAAATTTTGATCAATATTTTAGTAAACGCAAATTTTGTTAAAAATTTAACTTCAGAAAAATTTTTGATCAAAATTTTCTTTAGTAAAATTTTGATCAAAATTAAACTTTAGCAAACAATAAAAAAAAATTTACTAAAGACAAATTTTGATAAAAGTTTTACTAAAGAAATTTTTTGATGAAAATATTACTAAAAAAGTTATTTTGATCAAAATTTGAATAAAAAAATAATTTATTAAAATTTTGCTAAAGACAAATTTTGATTAAGATTTTAATAAAAAAATAAATTTACTAAAGAAAAAATTTTGATAGACAATTTTTGATGAAAATTTTACTAAAAAAAATGTTGATGAAATTTTTACTAAAGACAAATTTTGATCAGAATTTTACTAAAGATAAATTTTGATCAAAATTGTACCAAAGACAAATTTTGACCAAAATTTAACTTAAGAAAAATTTTGATCAAAAATTTGCTAAAGAAAAATTTTGATCAAAATTTTACTAAAGAAAAATTTTGATCAAAATATTACTAAAGAAAAATTTTGATCAAAATTTTGCTAAAGAAAAATTTTTATCAAAATTTTACTAAAAGAAAAGTTTTGATCAAAACTTTACCAAAGAAAAATTTTGATCAAAATTTTACTAAAGAAAAATTTTGATCAAAATTTTACTAAAGAAAAATTTTGATCAAAATTTTACTAAAGAAAAATTTTGATCAAAATTTTACTAAAGAAAAATTTTGATCAAAATTTTACTAAAGACAAATTTTGATTAAAATCTTACTAAAGACAAATTTTGATAAAAATTTTACTAAAGACAAATTTTGCTCAAAATTTTACTAAAGACAAATTTTTATCAAAATTTTTCTAAAGACAAATTTTTATCAAAATTTTATTAAAGAAAAATTTTGATCAAAATTTAACTAAAGAAAAATTTTGATCAAAATTTAACTTAAGAAAAATTTTGATCAAAATTTAACTAAAGAAAAATTTTGATCAAAATTTAACAAAAGAAAAATTTTGATCAAATTTTAACTAAATAAAAATTTTGATTAAAATTTTACTAAAGAAAAATTTTGATAAAAATTTTACTGAAGAAAAATTTTGACCAAATTTTACTAAAGACAAATTTTGATCAAAATTTTACTAAAGACAAATTTTTATCAAAATTTTACTAAAGAAAAATTTTGATCGAAATTGTATTAAAGAAAATTTTTGATCAAAATTTTAATAAAGACAATTTTTGATCAAAATTTTACTAAAGACAAATTTTGATCAAAATTTTACTAAAGACAAATTTTGATCAAAATTTTACTAAAGACAAATTTTGATCAAAATTTTAGTAAAGACAAGTTTTGATCGAAATTTTACTAAAGACAATTTTTGATCAAAATCAAAGAAAAAACTTTTATCAAAATTTTACTAAACATAAATTTTGATCAAAATTTGACTAAAGACAATTTTTTGACAAATCTTTACTAAAGACAATTTTTATCAAAATTTTACTAAAGATGAATTTTGACCAAAATTTAACTTAAAACAAATTTGGACCAAAATTTTACTAAAGACAAATTTTGATCAAAATTTTACTTAAGAAAAATGTTGATCAAAATTTCACTAAAGAAAAATTTTGATCAAAATTTTACTAAAGACAAATTTTGATCAAAATTTTACTGAAGACAAATTTTGATCAAAATTTTATTTAAGAAAAATTTTGATCAAAATTTTACTAAAGATAAATTTTGATCAAAATTTTACTAAAAAAAATGTTGATCAAAATTTTAATAAAAACAAATTTTGATTAAAATTTAGTAAAGACAAATTTTGATCAAAATTTTACTAAAGACAAATTTTGATCAAAATTTTACTAAAGATAAATTTCTATTTTTGACTATAGGTCAACTTTTGACCTCATTGAGGTAGGGTATCATTTGTTAGGGCTTTCTAAGTTGTTTGTATTTAAAACTTTGCCTTTTTGTCAATTTTGTCACACATTATTAAATGGTCATTAATACTTCAATTTACTCCCTCATTTTATAATTTGTAGTTATTATCAGATAAATTTTTAATTTATTTCATTTTTTAAACTATCATATAACCGCCCTTATATATTGGGATTCTATCAATGAATTGATAAAGTTGTAATTAAATGTAAAACTAAAATTTAAATGTTTTTCACAACAACTAAAAAAAGTTAGTAGACATAGAAATAGATTTAGGTCATAAATTTTATGGGACTTAAAATAAAATTCACACAATTTGAAGTAAGTAAATTCTAAACATTTCTGTTATCATATGGTCAATATCGTTTGTTTAATAAAAATATTTGTAGAAAATAAAAATTAAATACAAAATAAATGTTTTTTGAAATTTCACATAAATCTTTATTTAATTTAATCTGTTTTATACTTTATTTAATTTCAATTTAACCCACTGTGCAATGTTTTCTAAAAGATTAACCTAAAAAATGTGTAATATCACTTATATGAAATCTTTCTTCTTTTTTGAATTGCTCTGTTAATGTGGGTTAATTTAAAACCCATAATTATGTTTAATATTATTTGACAAGTTAATTAGTTTCAGTAGAATATTGAAATAACAACCAATTTGACAAATGTTAAAATTATGCAAATATTGTATCAGTCTGTAACTGCAAGTGACCAAGAAACCAGCCGACTTTAAGGTGTGAACTTTAGAGGCCTTAATAAAAACGACCTCTTTTAAATGTGCAAAACTTTAAAAAACCTATAATTTTCTATTAAAGATGTCATGACTCTAATCTTGATCAAAATCTTACTACAAACAAATTTTGATCAAAATTTTACTAATAATAAATTTTAATCAAAATTTTACTCAAGATATATTTTGATAAAAAATTTTAATAAAAAAAAATTTGATCAAAATTTTACTAAAGAAAAATTCTGATCAAAATTTTACTAAAGAACAATTCTGATCAAAATTCTGAGAAAAATGTTGATTAAAATTTTTATCAAAATTTTAGTTAAGACAAATTTTGATTAAAATTTAATTAGAGACAACATTTTATCAAAATTTTACTTAAGAAAAATTTTTATCAAAATTTTACTAACGAAAAATTTGATCAAAATTTTACTAAAGAATAATTTTGATCAAAATTTTACTAAAGAAAAATCCTAATCAAAATTTTACTAAAAAAAAAATGTTGATTAAAATTTTTATCAAAATTTTAGTAAAAACAAATTTTGAATAAAATTTTATTTAAAACTAATTTTGATTAAAACTTTACTAACGACAAATGTTGACCAAAACTTTACTTAAAAAAAATTTTGATCAAAACTTTACTTAAAAAAAAATTTGATCAAAATTTTACTAAAGAAAAATTTTGATCAAAATTCTATTATAGAAAAATTTTAAACAAAATTTTACTAAAGAAAAATTTTGATTAAAATTTTACTAAAGAAGAATTTTGATCAAAATTTTAATAAAGAAAAGTTTTGATCAAAATTTTACTAAAGAAAAATTTTCGTCAAAATTTTACTAAAGACAAATTTTGATCAAAATTTTATTAAAGAAAAATTTTGATCAAAATTTTATTAAAGAAAAATTTTGATCAAAATCTTACTTAAGACAAATTTTGATCAGAATTTTACTAAAGACAAATTATTATCAAAATTTCACTAAAGACAAATTTTGATCAAAATTTTATTAAAGCCAAATTTTGATCAAAATTTTACTAAAGACAAATTTTGATCAAAATTTTACTAAAGACAAATTTTGATCAAAATTTTACTAAAGACAAATTTTGATCAAAATTTGACTAAAGACAAATTTTGATCAAAAATTTTCTGTTTCATAGAAAATCATCATAAATTCCTGCTTATTAGGCCTTAGAAAACACTAATTTCCCTATAACTTGTTGCGGTATTGATTTATAACGGAAAACCCAGACACCAAAAGTAAGACAAAGTTTTTCCAGTCAGTCATTTTGTGCTGGCAAGCGAATGATGTTAAATGACAAAGACGTCAAAAAACATTTAAGTTCAATAGTATTAGTTACAAAACAATAGCAACAACTACAATGACAACAACAAAATTTACAACAAACGCAAGTGTGAAAACATGCATTTCATCAATCATTTAAGCAAAAACCATTAACAATGAATAGGCAATTGGGAGCCACAAGCCAATAAGTAGATACTGGGCTACTTGATTAGTGAATTGTCATATTACCCAATAAATGGTAATGCAAGACATTTATTGGCCATACAAAAGCTTTCAAAAAGTTTAGGCTTAAAAAGCTTTATTTAAGCTTGATCAAATTGGTTCAAATAGACCAATAAAAATGTATATCCTAATAAGTAAAAATTTCCATATGGTTCTATTCCATGAAAAGCAATAATTTATAAAATTATCAGAAAGCTTTAAGCATTCTTGAGTTTAAAAAATTGGAGTTAAATGTTTTAAATAAAACATATTTTCGAAAAGCGTTTTGTTCGAAGCTTTGATGAGCTGCAATAATCGTATAAAGGTCTCCAAAAAGCTTTATATTCCAAACTTTAAATAGCTTTAAGCTTCCGCTTAACAACTTTTTCGGGGCTACCATTTTCCAAGTAGTCTTTTCATACCCACATTCATACATTATCATTAAAATGACAAGACAAGACCATAATAGCAAAAGATTTACAACTTTTTTAACGAACTCTTGAAAACAATTGTTGGTACGTGAAATTCATTAATAAATAGCGAAAAATAATAAAAACAATTACAAGCATTTTTTACACAAAATTTACATATGTACTTCTTTTTGTTTGTTTTTGCATATGAAGACAAAAATTCAATTTTTTCTGCCAAATGTTATTATTTGTTTAAGAAGAACACAATTGAAAGAATGGAATAGACTGGACTGAACTTGAGTGTTAGTGAAATAACTAATGAACCGAAATTTTTCAAAAGTCTTAAACTGTTGTAGATATGAGGGTGTGTCACGTAAGCTCTTGAAAATATTGGTCAACAGTTTTAATTTATTTTAAAAATTTGAACATTATTTATTTTTGTTATTAGCTAATAAAGTCAATAAATTTTGTAAATTGACACCGAAGGAAAAAGAGTTTCAAAATAAATTGTATACCCACCATCAAAATAAACAATTAAGCGATGTCTATCAAAACTTGTGTTTTACAAACACAAGTTTTGATCAAAATTTTACTACAGACAAATTTTGATCAAAATTTTACAAATGACAAATTTTACTACAGACAAATTTTAATCAAAATCTTACTAAAGACAAATTTTGATCAAAATTTTACTAAAGACAAATTTTGATCAAAATTTTACTGAAGACAAATTTTGATCGAAATTTTACTTAAGACAAATTTTGATCAAAATTTTACTTAAGACAAATTTTTATCAAAATTGTACTTAAGACAAATTTTGATCAAAATTTGACTACAGAAAAATTTTAATAAAAATTTTACTAAAAAAAAACTTTGATCAAAATTTTACTTAAGACAAATTTTGATCAAAATTTTACTTAAGACAAATTTTGATCAAAATTTTACTTAAGACAAATTTTGATCAAAATTTTTCTAAAGACAAATTTTGATCAAGATTTTACTAAAGACAATTTTTGACCAAAATTTTACTAAAGACAATATTTTGATCAAAATTTTACCAAAGAAAAGTTTTGATCAAAATTTTACCAAAGAAAAGTTTTGATCAAAATTTTGCAAAAGAAAAATTTTGATCAAAATTTTACTAAAGAAAAATTTTGATCAAAATTTTACTAAAGAAAAATTTTGATCAAAATTTTACTAAAGAAAAATTTTGATCAAAATTTTACTAAAGAAAAATTTTGATCAAAATTTTACTAAAGAAAAATTTTGATCAAAATTTTACCAAAGAAAAATTTTGATCAAAATTTTAATAAAGAAAAATTTTGATCAAAATTTTATTAAAGAAAAATTTTGATCAAACTTTTACTAAAGACAAATTTTGATCAAAATTTTACTGAAGAAAAATTCAGATCAAAATTTTACTAAATACAAATTTTGATCAAAATTTTACTAAAGACAAATTTTGATCAATATTTTACTAAAGACAAATTTTGATCAAAATTTTACTAAAGACAATTTTTGATCAAAATTTTACTAAAGACAAATTTTGATTAAAATTTTACTAAAGACATATTTTGATCAAAATTTTACTAAAGACAAATTTTTATCAAAATTTTACTAAAAAAAATGTTGATCAAAATTTTACTAAAGAAAAATGTTGATCAAAATTTTCCTAAAGAAAAACTTTGATCAAAATTTTACTAAAGAGAAATTTTGATCAAAATTTTACTAAAGAAAAATTTTGATCAAAATTTTACTAAAGAAAAATTTTAATCAAAATTTTACTAAAGACAAATTTTGAACAAAATTTTACTAAAGAAAAATGTTGATCAAAATTTTACTAAAGAAAAATGTTGATCAAAATTTTACTAAAGAAAAATTTTAATCAAAATTTTACTAAAGAAAAATTTTGATCAAAATTTTACTGAAGAAAAATTTTGATCAAAATTTTACTAAAGAAAAATTTTGATCAAAATTTTACTAAAGAAAAATTTTGATCAAAATTTTACCAAAGAAAAATTTTGATCAGAATTTTACTAAAGAAAAATTTTGATCAAAATTTTAATAAAGAAAAATTTTGATCAAAATTTTATTAAAGAAAAATTTTGATCAAACTTTTACTAAAGACAAATTTTGATCAAAATTTTACTGAAGAAAAATTCAGATCAAAATTTTACTAAATACAAATTTTGATCAAAATTTTACTAAAGACAAATTTTGATCAATATTTTACTAAAGACAAATTTTGATCAAAATTTTACTAAAGACAAATTTTGATCAAAATTTTACTAAAGACAAATTTTGATTAAAATTTTACTAAAAACATATTTTGATCAAAATTTTACTAAAGACAAATTTTTATCAAAATTTTACTAAAAAAAATGTTGATCAAAATTTTACTAAAGAAAAATGTTGATCAAAATTTTCCTAAAGAAAAACTTTGATCAAAATTTTACTAGAGAGAAATTTTGATCAAAATTTTACTAAAGAAAAATTTTTGATCAAAATTTTACTGAAGAAAAATTTTGATCAAAATTTAACTAAAGAAAAAGTTTGATCAAAATTTAACTAAAGAAAAAGTTTGATCAATAATTTACAAACAACAAATTTTGATCAAAATTTTACTTAAGACAAATTTTGATCAAAATATTACTAAAGACAATTTTTGAACAAAATTTTACTACAGACAATATTTTGATCAAAATTTTACTTAAGACAAATTTTGATCAAATTTTTTCTTAAGTCAAATTTTGATCAATTTTTTTTTAAGTCAAATGTTATTTACAAAATTTTGGTATTTGGCGGTCAACGTTTGTGACATTTGTAAATTTTACACTATTTTGATGCTATTTTAGCTATTTCATTAACTTAAGTAAACCAAGTATTTCAATACTGTTGTTTTTGAAATTTCGGTTTTGAATTTCAACATTTTAAATGAAATGTTAAGTCAATTTCATTTGGCGGGGTCAACAAAATAGCTTTGCCAACTGCTCTCCTTTGAATTCGACACAATTAAGTTCTACATGTATATCAAACGTATAACAAATTAATTTACAAACAATAGATTTTCCAACAATATTAGGAAATTAAACGAAAAACTAAAAAGTAAAATTAATTACAAAAGGTTACTCTTGGCAACCAAAATAGCAATTACAAATAGACGGATGGTGGGAGTGACGGACGAAAAGTAGAAAGTCAAGGCAATTGTTTTTTACTTGCAGACGAAGAAGAAAAGAAACTTCAACAGACACCGACAGACATCAAATGTATACAAATTCATTTTTATTACATTTGCAGTAATAAATTTAATTAAATCTATTTCTAATCATTTGTTTTTTGTTTTTTTCCTATTGAATCACATCTGGCTAAATTTTCTTTTAATGAATGAAAATCAAAGTTTGGTAGAAAAAGAAATACTCTTTATTATTTTGAGGATGTTGATTTTAGTTTATTTGAAGTTTATTTCTGCTTTTTTGCTGATTGGTGGTAAATAATTGAATAAAATTACCTCATGATTCTGGTGATTTGCTTCGTTTTGGTTACAAAACAAAAACAGAGATATCAACTTTAGTTTCTTGATGGTCAATTGTGTGTTTTTTTAGAATTTAGGAAAAATAATCAGTATAAATTAAATTGTATATTCCAGCTGAACAAAATAAAAACAAGACCTCGGTAAATTTTTGAATATCAAGGGAAATAACCAGAAAACTTTTAAGATCAACAATAAATAACATTCTCAATATAAAGAAAATAAAAGAAATAAATAAATTTTATATATTATATATTATATATATACATAACATAGAAACATAAGAATTAATTGATTAAAAAAAAAATTTTTTGAAAAATTTCCTATAAAATTTAGAAATTTTTTAAAATTTTTCTATAAAAATAAGAAATTTTTGATAAATTTCCTATAAAAATATGATTTTTTTTTAAAAAGTTCCTATAAAAATAAGAAATTTTTGAAAAATTTCTTATAAAAAAAAGAAATTTTTGAAAAATCTCCTATAAAATTTTTTTTTTTATAATTTCCTATAGAAATTAGAATTTTTTTTTAAATTTCCTATAGACATAAGAATCTTTTTTTAAATTTCCTATAGAAATAAGAATTTTTTTTAAATTTCCTATAGAAATAAGAATTTTTTTTTAAATTTCCTATAGAAATAAGAAATTTTTAAAAAATTTCCTATAAAAATATGATTTTTTTTTTTAAATTTCCTATAAAAATAAGAAATGTTTGAAAAATTTTCTATAGAAATAAGAAATTTTTGAAAAATTTCCTATAGAAATAAGAAATTTTTGAAAAATTTCCTATAAAAATAAGAAATTTTTGAAAAATTTCCTATAAAAATAAGAAATTTTTGAAAAATTTCCTATAAAAATAAGAAATATTTGAAAAATTTCCTATAAAAATAAGAAATTTTTGAAAAATTTCCTATGAAAATAAGAAATTTTTGAAAAATTTCCTATAAAAATAAGAAATTTTTAAAAATTTCCTATGAAAATAGGAAATTTTTGAAAAATTTCCTATAAAAATAAGAAATTTTTGAAAAATTTCCTATAAATATAAGAAATTTTTGAAAAATTTCCTATCAAAATAAGAAATTTTTGAAAAATTTCCTATAAAAAGAAGAAATTTTTGAAAAATGTCCTATAAAAATCAGAAAATTTTGAAAAATGTCCTATAAAAATCAGAAAATTTTGAAAAATTTCCTATAAAAATCAGAAATTTTTAAAAAATTTCCTATAAAAATAAGAAATTTTTGAAAAATTTCCTATGAAAATAGGAAATTTTTGAAAAATTTCCTATAAAAATAAGAAATTTTTGAAAAATTTCCTATAAAAATAAGAAATTTTTGAAAAATTTCCTATAAAAATAAGAAATTTTTGAAAAATTTCCTATAAAAATAAGAAATTTTTGAAAAATTTCCTATAAAAATAAGAAATATTTGAAAAATTTCCTATAAAAATAAGAAATTTTTGAAAAATTTCCTATGAAAATAAGAAATTTTTGAAAAATTTCCTATAAAAATTAGAAATATTTGAAAAATTTCCTATAAAAATAAGAAATTTTTGAAAAATTTCCTATGAAAATAAGAAATTTTTGAAAAATTTCCTATAAAAATAAGAAATTTATGAAAAAATTCCTATAAAAATAAGAAATTTATGAAAAATTTCCTATAAAAATAAGAAATAAAAGTAAGAAATTTTTGAAAAATTTCCTATAACACTAAAAAATGTTTGAAAACTTTCCTATAAAAATATGAAATTTTTGAAAATTTTCTATTAAAATATGAAATTTTTGTACAATTTCCTATAAACAAATTTTTTTTTTAATTTCCTATAAAAATAAGATATTTTTGAAAAATTTCCTATAAAATAAAGAAATTTTTGAAAAATTTCCGATAAAAATAAAAAATTTTTGAAAAATTTCTAAAAAAAAAATATAATTTTTTGAAAAATTTCTTACAAAAATACAAATCTTTCAAATTTTTCTATAAAACAAGAAATTTAAAAAAAAATTTCTTCAAAAATAAGAATTTTTAAAAACTTCCTATAAAAGTTATAAATTTTTTAAACATTTCCTTTAAAAAAATAATTTTTTGAAAAATTTCCTACATAAATAAAAAATAAAAGTAAAAAATTTTTGAAAAATTTCCTATAACAAAGGAAATTTTTGAAAAATTTCCTATAAAAATAGTAAATTTTTGAAAAATTTCCTATAAAAATAGTAAATTTTTGAAAATTTTCCGATAAAAATAGTAAATTTTTGAATTATAGTAAATTTTTGAAAAATTTCCTATAAATATATGAAATTTTTGAAAAATTTCCTATAAAAATAGTAAATTTTTGAAAAATTTCCTATAAAAATAGTAATTTTTTTTAAAATTTCCTATAAAAATAGTACTTTTTTTTTAATTTCCTATAAAAATATAAAATTTTTGAAAATTTTCTATTAAAATAAGAATTTTTTTTTAAATTTCCTATAAAATAAAGAAATTTTTGAATTTTTTTCCGATAAAAATAAGAAAATTTTGAAAAATTTCCTAAAAAAAATATAATTTTTTGAAAAATTTCTTACAAAATAACAAATCTTTCAAATTTTTTTATAAAAACAAGAAATTTTTACAAAATTTTTTTCAAAAACAAGAATTTTTTAAAAACTTAATATAAAAATAAGAAATTTTTGAAAAATTTTCTATAAAAATAAGAAAATTTTAAAAAATTTCCTAAAACAAAGTTTTAAAAAATTCCTATAAAAATAAAAAATGTTTGAAAAGCTTCCTTTAGAAATAAGAAATTTTTGAAAGTTTTCCTATAAAAACAAGAAATGTTTGTAAAATTTTCTATAAAAATATGAAATTTCGGAAAAATTTCCTATAAAAATAAGAAATTTTTTAAACATTTCCTAAAAAAATTAAAATTTTTTTTAAAAATTTCTATAAAAAAATAAATATTTCACAAATTTTCTATGGAAAAATAAGAAATTTTTTAAAATATTTCCTCTAATATTAAAAATTTGTGAAATTTTTTTTATAAAAATAAGAAATTTGAAAAAAAAACGTAAAAAATCATTAAACATTTTTTCTTAACACAAAAATCATTGAAAATTTTTTATTTCTATTACAAGTGTCATTGAAAATTTTAACTTAAATATTCTCTGTAACATTGAAATTTATGGAAAATAATCAATAACATATAAATCTAGAACACTTTACATGTCTGATGTTTGCTTGTAAATTTAAATTTGAATATAATAACCAAATTAAATTTTAGCACATCACAAAATTCTGAATGCAAAGAAGATCTCATAACTCATTGTTTTAATATTATGAATTTATTAAGTCAAAAATATTACGTGATTTGTTTTAAAAGTATTCAATAATCCTAAAAACAATACTCACAGATATATCAAATACAGTGGGTAACACAAGTTAATGCAAATCTGTTAAAATAATTGCACAATAAAATCTTAACAAAGTACGAAAAATTTGCACGTCTACTGTAAATGTGAATCACTAAAATTATTTATCGGTAAAGGTTGATATTTGAAACATTTCGAGTTCATGCCTTTGGGTCCTTACAATCAAAAACTATAAGTTTTTTTGCGGTTTATCAGAATTTTATAGCAGTCTATTTATAAATTTGTAATATTGTTTCTTAGAATTACTTATTATTTTAAATTATTTCTTGAAAGCCACATTGTAATTTTATAGTTCATTTGAATTATTGAAAAACATTATTACTTTGAAATTAATAAGAAAAATTTCATGTTTCAATATTTATGTATACAAAATTCATCATGTGCCACTCAAAAAGATTTCTTAGGAGATTCTTAAAAAATTTACATATATTTTAGGAAATTTTCAAAAGTATTTTGTATTGAAAATTTATCTATAAATCCATATACACAGTCAAACAGCCAATAGTTTTCTAAGAAATGTTTAAAAAAATTGAAAATTTTAATATAAAACTTTGGAATTTTTAAAAAATTTCCCACAAAAAAATGAAAATTTTAAAAAATTTCTTATAAAAATATTCCTATAAAAATAGGAAATTTTGGAAAAATTTCCTATAAAAATAGGAAATTTTGGAAAAATTTCCTATAAAAATAGGAAATTTTGGAAAAATTTCCTATAAAAATAGGAAATTTTTGAAAAATTTCCTATAAAAATAGGAAATTTTTGAAAAATTTCCTATAAAAATAGGACATTTTTGAAAAATTTCCTATAAAAATAGGACATTTTTAAAAAATTTCCTATAAAAATAGGCAATTTTTGAAAAATTTCCTATAAAAATAGGCAATTTTTTAAAAATTTCCTATAAAAATAGGAAATTTTTGAAAAATTTCCTACAAAAATGTTTTATAGAAAACTTTTCAAAAAATTTTCTATTTCTATAGGAAATTTTTCAAAAATTACCTACAAAAATTAAAAATGCTTGAAAAATTTCCTATCAAAATAAGAAATTTTCGGAAAATTTCCTATAAAAATAAGAAATTTTTTAAAAATTTCCAAAAGAAAAAATAAGAAATTATTTAAAAATTTTCTTAAAAAAATAAGAAATTTTGAAAAATTTTTTATAGAAAAAAATAAAAAATTTCCTATAAAATCATTAAGTTTGAAAAATTTCATATAAAAATAAAAATTTTTTGAAAAACTAAGAAATTTTTCAAAAAATTCCTATATAAAAAAGAATTTTTTTTTAAATTTTCTATTAAACTAAGAAGTTTTCGAAAAATTTCCTATACATTTTAGAAATATTTTCTATAATAATTAGAAATTTTTGAAAAATTTCCTATAAAAATAAGAAATTTTTGAAAAATTCCCTATAAAAATAAGAAATTTTTGAAAAATTCCCTATAAAAATAAGAAATTTTTAAAAAATTTCCTATAAAAATAAGAAATTTTTAAAAAATTTCCTATAAAAATAAGAAATTTTTGAAAAATTTCCTATAAAAATAGGAAATTTTTGAAAAATTTCCTATAAAAATAAGAAATTTTTGTAAAATTTCCTATAAAAATAACAAATTTTTGAAAAATTTCCTATAAAAATAAGAAATTTTTGAAAAATTTCCTATAAAAATAAGAAATTTTTGAAAAATTTCTTATGAAAATAAGAAATTTTTGAAAAATTCTCCACAAAAATATGAAATTTTGGAAAAATTTCCTAGAAAATTAGAAAATTTTTTAAAAATTTCCTATAAAAATATAAAATTTTTTAAAAATTTCTTATAAAAATAGAAAATATTTCCTGGAAATTTTTAAAAAATTTCTTATAAAAATACGAAATTTTTCAAAAAATCCTATAAAAAATAGAAAATTTTGGAAAAATGTCGTATTTTTATTGGAAATTTTTCAAAAATTTTGAAAATTTTCCTATAAAGATAGGAAATTTTTGAAAAAATTCCTGTAAAAATAGAAAATTAAAAAAAAAATAAATTTATATAGAAAAAATTTTTAAATTTCCTGTAAAAATAGGAAATTTTTGAAAAAAATTTTAAAAATTTTATATTTTTATATGAAATTTTTTTAAAATTTCCATATTTTATAGGAAACTTTTCAAAAATTTCCTATTTCTATAGGAAATTTTTAAAAATTACCTACAAAGATTAAAAACGCTTGAAAAATTTCCTATCAAAATAAGAAATTTTTGAAAGTTTTCATATCAAAAAAAAGGATTTTTTGAAAAATTTATATAAAAATAAGAAATTTAAAAAAAAAATCCTATATAAATAAGAAATTTTTTTAAATGTTCCTATAAAAATAAGAAATTTTTTAAAATTTTCCTATAAAAATAAGAAATTTTTGAAAAATTTGCTATAAAAACAAGAAATTTTTGAAAAATTTCCTATAAAAACAAGAAATTTTTGAAAAATTTCCTATAAAAATAAGAAATTTTTGAAAAATTTCCTATAAAAATAAGAAATTTTTGATAAATTTCCTATAAAAATAAGGAATTTTTGAAAAATTTCCTATAAAAATGAGAAATTTTTGAAAATTTCCTATAAAAATAAGAAATTTTTGAAAAATTTTCGATAAAAGTAAGAAATTTTTTAAAAATAAGAAATTTTTGAAAAAAATCCTATAAAAATAAGAAATTTTTGAAAAAATTCTAATAAAAATAAGAAATTTTTGAAAAATTTCCTATAAAAATAAGAAATTTTTTAAAAATTTCCTATAAAAATAAGAAATTTTTTAAAAATTTCTTATAAAAATAACAAATTTTTTAAAAATTTCCTATAAAAATAAGATATTTTTGAATAATTTTCTATAAAAATAAGAAATTTTTTTAAATTTTCCTACAGAAAAGAGAAATTTTTGAAAAATTTCCTATAAAAATAAGAAATTTTTTTAACAATTTCCTATAAAAATAAGAAATTTTTGAGAAATCTCATATAAAAGTAAGAAATTTTTGAAAAATTTCCTAAAAAAAGAAATTTTTTAAAATTGTCCTACAAAGATAAGACATTTTTTTTTTTAATTTAAATTTTTTAAAAATTTTCCATAAAAAAAATAAGAAATTATTTAAAAATTTTCTAAGAAAAATAAGAAATTTTGAAAAAATTTTTTATAGAAAAAAATAAATTAAATACTGAAATTTGAAAAATTTCCTAAACAATAAAAAAAAAAAAATGAAAAATTTTATATAAAAATAAAAATTTGTTGAAAAATTTCCTATAAAACTAAGAAATTTTTCAAAAATTTCCTATATAACTAAGATTTTTTTTTTTTAATTTGCTATAAAACTAAGAATTTTTTTAAAAATTACTTTAAAAATAAAAAAATAAAAAAAAATCCCTAACAAAATATTAGAAATTTCTGAAGAATTTCCAATAAAAATAAGAAATTCAAAAAAAAAATCCGTTAAAAAAAATTAGAAATAATTGCAAATGTCCAGTGGTTACTTGCTTAACTTTAAATGTAAATTCCAAAACGAGTAAGTAAATTATTAGCATATTATTGAGTTAGTTAAAATAAAAGACAAATAAAATTCATATTAGCTTAACTTCAGCAAATCTCATACATCCTGCAATAGAATCAATGATTTGTCAAAATCACAGCTTTACGCAAAATGTTTCCAAATTTATTCATAAAATTGTTTTGTTGCTTTAGATGTCAATAAACTTGTTGATCTCTGATGACAGAATGTTTTTAAAAATTTAAATAAATAATAGAAAAAAAACAACATCAACATTAATATAACAAAATCCACTAAAACAAAATACAAACACGAGACAGCATCAAACCATCAAACCAACTCAAACAATACAACCAACCAACCAACCACCTTCATCAATAGTATTCGCAACAGCAACTGAAATTTTAATGTTGTTGATGGCAACAACAAGAAGAACAACTAAGCACAACTACCAACAACAGTCATCAAGTTAATCAACATGTAAATCCCTTTTTTTAATATTAAACAAAAACAATTTGTTCAACAAAAAAAAAGGAACCCACATTTTTATTCTGTAATAAAAGTCAAATTTGTAATTTTATTTATTTTTTTATTATTTTTGATAAACATTGACTGACTGTCTAAATGACAATCATGTCACCCAGTCAAACAGCGGGAAGTAGCATCACCAGAATCGTAGACTTTGTAAAGGCAAAGTGTTTTTTTTGTCTCAGTTCAACTCGAATTAAAAATGAGCTCTAGGTTATATTTTAAATGTGCCTTAAAGACAGGTTTTTATGCAAAAAAGGGTACTTAGAACTTTTTTAGGAGAATCATTTTAAACAAAGGAAATTTGTACAAATGTTTGGTAGTCGAGTAATTTTTTAAAGATTATGATAATATATTTTTAAAATAATTACAAATATCATCAGAAAGATAAATTGTTTGGCTTCTTTAGAAAAACCTTAAGGGTTTAGATCCTTAAATGTTTTAGCTTTTATTACATGATTCTACTTATGTAAAAAATAAAGCAAAGGAATTAAATTACGATAAGTAAGAAAATGCTACAGCCGTTCCAGTCCGACTATACGATACCCTACAAAACTGATAATTGTCAAAATTATACTTAGAGATGGATATCTGATATTTATTCCCATCAGTTACAAGCATTAACAGAGACTTACATATAATAACCTTTGGTGTAGGGCATAATGATTGAAGTTTCGGAAAATTCTTCTCATATATTGCTTTTTCGATCACACAATATATTTATGTATATTGTAGGGTATCAGGAGTTAAGCTCAGCTAAAAGTTACATCGAAAATAAACTAAATCAATTGACAATAAAATTGTTAAACAAATTCTTTTCGAAATTTTGTGAACAAATATTTAATGTTAAAAAAGCAAAAGCTACTGGGAAGCAAAAAAACATGAGATTAAGCAAATACACACAGCGTCTTTTTATATACGAGGGCAGCTCAATAAATCCATGTATTTTTGAATAAAACGCAAAACTATAATCTATATTTCAGCATAGTCTACTTTTAGCCCTATACCCTCAGTCCGACGTTTCTAAAAACGTTAGGAACTATTTTATTTATCATGGAAATGGTTGGCAAAGAGTCTTCATATTATGTATTTATCTTAGTCTTGGTGTATCTTGATGCACACCAAGATCACCTTTTTCCATTACCTTTTAAAACACAAGGTGATCTACTTTAAATGGGGACCATAGACACAATTAATGACGCAGCTTTCTTAAATTTAGACAGCTATTTATCGACATTTGTATATTCACAGAGTAGTCTTGTCATTTCAATAAGTAGAAGCGAAATTCTACGAATTCACGGACTTATTGCCTTGCCCTCGTATTTGGTTATTTTAAAATATATTGCCATATTAACCCAGTAAACCTAGAGACAAATTTATAAAAACAAGAATATTCGATAAATATAAAAAACTTAAAAAAATCCTATTAAACTTAGAAAACTTTTGAAAATTTTCCTATAAAAATAAGATATTTTCAAAAAATTTCCTTTATAAGTAAGAAATTTTTGAAAAATTTCCAATCAAAATAAAAAAAATTTGGTATAAAATCAAGAAGTTTTTTAAAAAATTCCTTAATAAATAAGAAATTTTTTAAAAATTTCCTATAAAAATAAGATTTTTTTTTAAATTTTAAATTCAAAAATTAATTATTTTAAAGAAAATTTTTCAAAAATTTCTTATTTTTAAAGGAAATTTTTCAAAAAATTTCTATTTTTATAGGAAGTTTTTCAAAAATTTCTTATTTTTATTGGAAATTTTTCAAAATTTTCTTACTTTTATAATAAATTTGTAATTCTTTTTATTTTTATAGCATACCTCCATAAAAGTTTACAAAAAAAAAAGAAATTTTGATAAGAAACTTTTCAAAAATTTGCTATTTTTATAGGAAATTTTTGATTTTTTCTTATAAAAATAGTAATTTTTTTTTTAAATTTCCTATAAAAATAAGAAATTTTTGATAAATTTCCTATAAAAATAAAAGAATTTAGAAAATTTTCCTATAAAAATAAGACATTTTTGAAAAATTTCATATAAAACTAAGAAATTTTTTTTAAATTTCCTATAAAACTATTTTTTTTTAAATTCCCTATAAAAATAGGAAGTTTTTTCTATAAAAATAGGAAATTTTTTAAAAATTTTCTATAAAAATTGGAAATTTTACAAAAATTTCCTATAAAAATTAAAAAGTTTTAAAAAATTTCCTATAAAAATAAGAAATTTTTAAAAAATTTCCTGTAAAAATAGGAAATTTTAAAACAATTTCCTATAAAAATAGGAAATTAAGAAAAAAAATCCTATAAAAATAGGAAATTTTAAAAAAAAATTTCCTGTAAAAATAAGAAATTTTTGAAAAATTTCCTATAAAAACAGGAAATTTATTTTTATAGGAAATTTTTCAAAAATTTCTTATTTTTATAGGAAATTTTTCAAAAATTTTTTATTTTTATAGGAAATTTTTGAAAAATTTCTTATTTTTATAGGAAATTTTTTAAAAATTTCTTATTTTTATACGAATTTTTCAAAAATTTATTATTTTTATATGAAATTTTTCAAAAATTTCTTGTTTTGATAGGAAATTTTTCAAAAATTTCTTATATTTAAGGGAAATTTTTGAAAAATTTTACATTTTTAAAGGATATTTTTCAAAAAATTCTTCTTTTATTAGGAAGTTTTTAAAAAATTTCTTATTTTGATAGAAAATTTTTCAAAAAATTCTTATTTTTATAGGAAATTTTTAAAAAATTTCATATTTTTATAGGAAACATTTTAAAAATATCTTATTTTGATAGGAAATTTTTCAAAAATTTCTTATTTTTATAGAAAATTTTTCAAAAAATTTCTAATTTTTATAAGAAATTTTTCAAAAATTTCTTATATTTAAGGGAAATTTTTGAAAAATTTTACATTTTTAAAGGATATTTTTCAAAAAATTCTTCTTTTATTAGGAAGTTTTTAAAAAATTTCTTATTTTGATAGAAAATTTTTCAAAAAATTCTTATTTTTATAGGAAATTTTTAAAAAATTTCATATTTTTATAGGAAACATTTTAAAAATATCTTATTTTGTTAGAAAATTTTTCAAAAATTTCTTATATTTAAGGGAAATTTTTGCAAAATTTAACATTTTGAAAGGAAAATTTTCAAAAAATTCTTCTATTATTAGGAAGTTTTTAAAAAAATTTTTAAAAATATTATCTTTTTATAGAAACTTTTTCAAAGATTTCTTATTTTTATATACATTTTTTTCAAAACTTCTTATTTTTATAGGAAAATTTTCAATTTTTTTTTTAAATTTCCTGTAATTTTTTTTTTTAATTTCCTATAAAAAAGGATATTTTTGAAAAGGTTTATATGAAAAGATTATAGGAAATTTTTTAAAAATTTCTACTTTTTATAGAAAATTTTTAAAAAATATTATCTTTTTACAGAAACTTTTTCAAAGATATCTTATTTTTATATAAATTTTTTTCAAAACTTCTTATTTTTATAGGAAAATTTTCAATTTTTTTTTTAAATTTCCTGTAAAATTTTTTTTTAATTTCCTATAAAAAAGGATATTTTTGAAAAAGTTTCTATGAAAAGATAAAATTTTTCAAACATTTCCTATAAAAACTACAAATTTTTGAAAACTTTTCTATAAAAATTAAAATTTTTGAAAATTTTTTTATAAAAATAAGGAACTTTTGAATAATTTCCTATAAAATAAGAAATTTTTCAAAAATTTCCTATAAAAATAAGAAATTTTAAAAATGTTCGTACAAAAATATGAAAAAAATTTCCTATAAAAATAAGAAATTTTTGAAAAATTATCCTATAAAAATTAAAATTTTTAAAAAATTTCCTATAAAAAAAGAAATTTTTTGAAAAATTTCCATAAAAATAAGAAATTTTTGAAAAATTTCCTATAAAAATAAGATATTTTTAAAATGTTTCCTATAAAAATATGAAATTTTTTAAAAATTTCCTATAAAAATAAGAATTTTTTGAAAAAAAAGTTCCTGTAAAAGATAATATTTTTTAAAAATTTTCTATAAAAAGTGGAAATTTTTAAAAAATTTCCTGTAATCTTTTCATAGAAACTTTTTCAAAAATATCCTTTTTTATAGGAAATTAAAAAAAAAATTACAGGAAATTAAAAAAAAAAATTGAAAATTTTCCTATAAAAAAAAGAAGTTTTGAAAAAAATTTATATAAAAATAAGAAATCTTTGAAAAAGTTTCTATAAAAAGATAATACTTTTTTTAAATTTTCTATAAAAAGTGGAAATTTTTAAAAAATTTCCTATAATAATAGAAAATTGTTAAAAATTTTCATTGGCTAATACAAATGTTTGCTGGGTCTTAAAGTATTTCCTCTGATACGTTCATTTGTATTTGTTAGCTTAAGTTGTTATTTGTTTGTGTGTTCGGCATTTCAGTAATCGCGCGTATATTTTCTTCTGCAAACACTAAATTGATGTCTTCTTTCTTTTTTTTTTTTTTGTTTGTTCCGAAATGTAAAACAAAAATTACATTTAACGCTATTTTATTTTACATAAATAGAACACAGGAAACACACAAAATACACACCAAAATGACAAGAGGAAAAAACATTGTCAAAAAGAAAAGCGAAAGTAAACAAATTGGGGGGATTGACGTTGATTTGATGTGATGACGAGTGGGAAAGGAAAAAGCACAATTTTTTGAACTGTAATCTTTTTATGTGTAATTTTCAATTTTGTCTTATATTTTCATTTGTAATATGATGAGGAGAAAATGTAAGCAAATGTGCGGGAAAAACACTTGTTTTGGGTTAAAATTGAGTTAACAGGAGACACATGTTGCAAAAGTGTGTTATATTTACTTATGGGTTGATTGGAAGGGGGAACAATATATTCTGGCTGGGATAGAGGAGTTTATTAGGTGAACTGAGATAATAAATTTGTATGTGAATATAATAAAAGCTGAAAAGCCAAAATTCGAATAAAGAAACATTTTTTTTTGTTCCACTGTTATTTGTTCATGATTTTTGATTTTTAAGTTTTTATTCACACTTTAGTGGGTTCTGACTGTCGTCTGGGATGATGAGGGTGGTTCAACTGAATTCTGTTAATTTTTTATTTATTTTTTGAAGCATTCAAAAAAATTTGCAAAATTATTGGGAATTTTTTTTTTTTAATTTATGTATATGTGGCAAAGATTATTAACCTTTTCAATAATACACTCAGGGGAAAATGTTAGTAAATAAGCCACCTAACAAAGGGTAAGAGCTGGGAAGCTTTCTTATTATATGAAAGTTATTTCAGTAAAATCAAACACCTTAACCCACACATTTTTTTGTATTAAAACTTCAAATTTTAAAACACATTTTCAAAACCTCCTAAGTGCATAAATTTCCTGTTTTTTATTGACTTTTTGGTATGTGACTTAAAAAGATTTGCTGATAAATAAAATTCAAATTTTCTTAATACAACTCCCAAAAAAAAAAGAAGTTTACGACTTACGTTCCAGCTACTTCTACATTTTAATACAGAGCCAGCAAAAACATCTACAAATATTTTGAACCTTTATATTTATCTTTGTATTAGTTTTATGTTCTTTTTTCTGTTTCATGCTGCATCTTTTCACTTTTCTTACATTGTTTGCATCCGTAAAAATCCCATGAAAATTCCCATAAAAACTCCCCATGGCTTTTGGATGGATTTTCGTTAAAAAAAAAAAATTCTTTTAAATCAAATGTGGAATTGTTGTCTGCTTTCGTTGAGCAGAGGAAACATTAAAAATATTTTTGCTAAATAAATTTTGCATTAAAAAAATTTTTTGATGGTTAAAAATAAATTATTTATGCTTTTGGATGGCCTATAAACCGAAATGGGTATAAATAGATTTGTATAGAATTTAAATGGAAGTTGTAGCACAAATATTAAAAAAATCAAGAAAATAAGAACAAAATGAATTAAAATAGATCAGCGGAGAATGAAGTTAATCTAGACAAAAGTAGTCACAGAAATTGGGCTAGTATAGGTCTCTTTTATTAAAATTTTTCTCTAGAAAAATTTTTTAACGAAAATTTTTCTATAGAAAAAATTTTTTTAACGAAAATTTTTCTATAGAAAAAATTTTTTTAACGAAAATTTTTCTATAGAAAAAATTTTTTTAACGAAAATTTTTCTATAGAAAAAAATTTTTTAACGAAAATTTTTCTATAGAAAAAATTTTTTTAACAAAAATTTTTCTATAGAAAAAATTTTTTTAACGAAAATTTTTCTATAGAAAAAATTTTTTTAACGAAAATTTTTCCATAGAAAAATTTTTTTTAACGAAAATTTTTCTATAGAAAAATTTTTTTTAACGAAAATTTTTCTATAGAAAAATTTTTTTTAACGAAAATTTTTCTATAGAAAAATTTTTTTTAACGAAAATTTTTCTATAGAAAAATTTTTTTTAACGAAAATTTTTCTATAGAAACATTTTTTTTAACGAAAATTTT
The DNA here is from genome assembly GCA_933228675.1 of Stomorhina lunata. Lineage (NCBI taxonomy): Eukaryota > Metazoa > Arthropoda > Insecta > Diptera > Rhiniidae > Stomorhina > Stomorhina lunata. Next base: position 31,675,393 of record OW121742.1, read on the forward strand.
TCTATAGAAAAATTTTTTTTAACTAAAATTTTTCTATAGAAAAAATTTTTTTAACGACAATTTTTCTATAGAAAAATTTTTTTTAACGAAAATTTTTCTATAGAAACATTTTTTTTAACGAAAATTTTTCTATAGAAAAATTTTTTTTAACTAAAATTTTTCTATAGAAAAATTTTTTTTAACGAAAATTTTATTTTATAGAAAAATTTTTTTTAACGAAAATTTTTCTATAGAAAAATTTTTTTTAACGAAAATTTTTCTATAGAAAAATTTTTTTTAACGAAAATTTTTCTATAGAAAAATTTTTTTTAACGAAAATTTTTCTATAGAAAAATTTTTTTTAACGAAAATTTTTCTGTAGGAAAATTTTTTTTAACGAAAATTTTTCTGTAGGAAAATTTTTTTTAACGAAAATTTTTCTATAGAAAAATTTTTTTTAACGACAATTTTTCTATAGAAAAATTTTTTTTAACGAAAATTTTTATATAGAAAATTTTTTTTTAACGAAAATTTTTCTATAGAAAAATTTTTTTTAACGAAAATTTTTCTATAGAAAAAATTTTTTAACGAAAATTTTTCTATAGAAAAAATTTTTTTAACGAAAATTTTTCTATAGAAAAAATTTTTTTAACGAAAATTTTTCTATAGAAAAAATTTTTTTATCGAAAATTTTTCGTTTTCGTATTTATTCTGTCCCTCAATATAAGATATAATGTGTGGTTTTCGATCGGTCTAGAATTACTGATAATCCTCCTGATGAAATGGTCTAACCACCATCGAAACGCATCGAGGAAACTAACGTTTTTTGGTTTTATCAAAAAACTATTTATTACAATAATAAATAATTGTAATAAATTGGAATCTTAGTGTAATACACTACAGTAAAACATTTTAATGAAAAATTTTTTTATCAAAAATTTTTCTATAGTATAAAACCAGTCATAGCTTAATTAGCACTATTTATTATTCCAGTCTTAGCTAGAGTCACAGCTTTAGTCATTACTATAGTTCGTAAAGTCATATAGATACTCCTTATCAAAGCTCTATTAGCACTACACATTTCTCTAGTCATTGCTGTCATATCATGACTGTAGTCATAGATCTAGTTACAGTCTATATTATAGTGTCTAGTTATAGACTCAGTAACTAGACTATGCCGTTAATCTTTGTCATGGACAAATCTATTGAATCAACATGTGCTCAAGCCTGATACAAGCAGTTCTGGTGTGTGTCTGTGTGGTTGCAATCATGCTCAAACATTTACTTATGTTGCACATTAAAAAGTTTCGTTGCATTTAAGCTTTGTTGCTGTTGTTAATAGTTGTTGGTGGTGCCGCTTTAATTGCCTCCTCTAAAAACGCGTGCACGCTTTTTTCTACTTTGTTAATGGTTGATGTCTGGCATGTGCATTTTTCATTAGTTTTAGAGTGTCGTTGTCTCGATGTTGCAGATTGTTCATTCGTTGTTATTGCTGCCAGTGTTGGGAAAGTAAATTTTTGATAAGAGGTTTAGCTACTTTACTACTACTTCAAGTTTTTATTTGCAATAGAGGACGAAGTAGTAGTTGTTTTATTGCAAGTAGTATTAGACTATTTTCGCAACTTTTTTTTTTACTACTAGTACAGTTAAGTAGTAGAGTAGTAATAACTGAACAGAAAATTACTACTACGATGAGAAGGTAGTACTACTACAAGGTCTGTAACCAATATGAGCTGCTTTCTTTACTACTGCTACCTCTAAGTGGTGGTAGGTATTATTGATTTATGACAACTAACAGAAGAAGGTAGCAGCTATTGACTAAAATTTGCTCTACTGCTTTAAGGTTTGATGTACAAATGAATAAACTACTATTCCAACATTTAATTTTAAGTAGTAGTGTTGGTATTTGTAGCAGTTATAATAGCCAAATTAATAGTAATAGCAATAATAGCACTAAAAGTAGTAGTAATAGTAGTGGTGGTAGTAAAAGAAGTAGTAATAGTAGTACTTATAGTAATAGAAAAAGCAGTAGTAATAGCAGAGGTAGTAGTTATAGTAATGGTAGTAGTAAAAGTGATAATGGTAGTAATAGTAATATTAGTAGTAATTACATTTGTAGGAAAAGAAGTAATAGTGGTATTAGTATTAATAATATTGGTCATAGTACTATTAAAAGTAGTAGTAATAGAAGTATCAATAGTAAAAGTAGCACTGAAAGTAGTAGTAATAGTAAAAGTATTGATAAAGTAGTAGTAGTAGCAGTAATAGTAGTAGCAGTAATATTAGTAGTAATTATGGTAGTAATATTAGCAGCAACAAGTAATAGTATTTAATAGGAGTGATATAAGTAGTAATAGTGGTAGTAGTAAAAGTAATAGTAGCAGTAATTGTAGTATTAAATAGTAAAAGTTATAGAAGTAGTAATTGTAATAGTAGCAGTTACAGTTATAGTAGTAGTAATAGTGGAGGTAAAAGTAGTAATAGTTATAGTAGTAATAGTTATAGAAGTGGTAACAGTAGTAGTTATAGTAATAGTAAGTCATTGTAGTAGTTATTGCAGTAGTGGCAGTAGTAGTAGCAGTAATTGTAGTAGTAATAGTGAAGTAGTAGTAATATTATTAGGGGAAGTAATAGTAGTAGTAAAAATCGAACTGGTAGTAGTAATTGTAGTAGTAATAGTAAAATAAGTAGTAATAGAAATAGTAGTAGTAATTGAAGTAATAAGAATTAGTAGTTATAGTAATAAGAATTAGTAATAATAATGGTAACAAATTGTGTAAGTAATAGTTATAGTAGAGGTAATATTAGTGGTAATAATAGTGGAAAAAGTAGTAGTAGCAATAGTAATAGAAGTAGTAATGATAATAGTAGTAGTTTTAGTAATAGTAAGGGCAATAGTAGTCGTTGTAGCAGCAGTAATTGTAGTAGTAATAGTAAAAGTAGTAGTAATATTAATAGAAGTAGTAATAGTAGTAGATATAGGAATATTAGTTGCAGTAGTAATAGTAGTAGTAAAAATCGAACTGGTAGTAGTAATTGTAGTAGTAGTAGTAGTGGTATTAGTAATTGTAGTAGTAATAGTAAAAGTAGTAGTAATAGAAGTAGTAATGGTAGTAGTAATCGTTATGGTAATAGTAACAGTTATAATAGTAGAAGTGCTAATAGTAGTAGTAATTGAAGTAGTAATAGTAATTAGCAGTAGTAATTATAGTGGTAGTAATAATATAAGTAACAGTAATAGTAGTAGAAATTGTGGTAGTAATAGTTATAGTAGTAGTAATAGTTATTGTAGTGGTAATATAAGTTGTAATAGTAGTTGTTAAAGTAGTGGTAATTGAAGTAATAATAGTAATTAGCAGTAGTAATTATAGTGGTAGTAATAATAATAGTGACAGTAATAGTACTAGAAATTGTGGTAGTAATAGTATAGAAGTAGTAATAGTTATTGTAGTGGTAATAGTTATTATAGTGGTAATATTAGTTGTTATAGTAGTGGTTGAAGTAGTAGAAGTAGTAATAATGGAAATAGAAGTAGTAATGATAGTAGTAGTTAAAGTAATAGCAAGAGCAATAGTAGTCGTTGTAGTATTAATAGAACTATTAACTAATAGAACTATTTGCAGTAGTGACAGTTATAGTAGCAGTAATTGTAGTAGTAATAGTGAAAGTAGTAGTAATATTAATAAGGGTAGTTATAGTAGTAGTTTTAGGAATATTAGTAGCAGTAGTAATTGTATTAGTAGTAAAAATCGAACTGGTAGTGGTAATTGTAGTAGTAGCAGTAACTGTAGTAGTATTAGTAATTGTAGTAGTAATAGTAAAAGAATTAGTAAAAGAAGTAGTAATAGCAATAGTTATGGTAATAGTTGTAGTTATAATAGTAGAAGTAGTAATATAAATAGTAGTTGTAATTGAAGTAGTAATAGTAATAAGTAGTAGTAATAATAATAGTAACAGTAATACTAGTAGAAACAGTGGTAGTAATAGTAAAAATAGTAGTAGTAATAGTAGAAGTAATAGCTATCGTAGTGGTCATAGTAGTGGTAATAATAGTAGCAATAGTAATGGGAGAGGTAATGGTAATAGTAGTAGTAATAGAAATAGTAGAAATTGTAGTCGTAGTAATAAACTTAATGATATTAATTAGTAGCAATATTAGTAGTAATAGAAGTAGTAATAATAGTGGTTGTAATAGTCATAGAAATGGTAATATTAATAGTAATTGTGCGATATATAAGGTATGTATGTTTTTTTACAACATTTTTTTTCAAAATTTTTTGTTTGTTTCCTATGGCATAAAATAATGGAGTAACCATTTTGTAGCTACAAGCACTTACATTACAACACCTCCTTGAATATTAAATAATTGTTTTAGCATTTGATAGCTAAAATTCAGCATAGACTTGTCTTTTAATTTTTTAAATGTAGTTTTAAACTTCTTTTAACTACTGCTACCTTCAAGTAGTAGTTGCCTCCAGTACAATGTAAAGATAGCTGTAAGCAAAGATTCTATAATATAAAGATGTTGCTCTTTCATATATTGATTTGATTGAGTCTTTGCTGCAAGTAAAGTCAGTGGCTTCATAAGATAGGCTACCTATTATTTTACTACCACTGACATTAGCTGGAGTACTAAACTACTGTAGTTTTGCCTTTAAAACCCTGATCGCTGCTGCAGTTTGAGTTTAAATACGTATATTTACTCCTATTAAATTAAGTCATTGAGTAATAATTTGGAGTTAATAGCTAGTCTCTAAATGTAGCTTTTGAACCAGTTTAGCAATCGTGAACTTAATAATGCCTTCAAGTAGTAATTATAGTAATTGAATTATTACTACTTCAAAGAAAAGGTAACAGGAATTAAAGTTATAACTTTTTGTGAAACTGCTACTTACATAAGCTACTAGGACTACTATTGCTACTTGTAATCCTATTTTTCAAACCCTGCTCGCTGTTGCCATTTGAGCAGGAATATGTTGGTTGCCTCCTATTACATTAAGTCATTGAGTAATCGTTATGACTTTATAGCTTCTAGTCAGCATGCACTTGCATTCAAATTTGAATATTAAAAGTAGCAAAGGGGGATTCCTTGTTTTAAATTTATTATTTTTTTCTATTTCTAAGTATTTTAAACAAACACAAACAATTTCAATCGTTAATTCTGCAAATTTATGCACTTAAGTTGATTTCGTGTTTGTTAATCATGTCGTCATAGTTTGTTTTAAAATATTTATGATACATGATCTGTGCAGTAGCGGAGTAAAAGATGACGCAGACGAAATACTAAGCAACATATGTTAATGATTTAATTTTAGCTGATTTTATGTGTAGAACAAATAGTATTTAGTTCTGGTTTGACTTAATACTAGATTTCAATTTGAAGTGGAAAATAATGATGCTATGCTGACTTAAGTCAATTATACACTGAAAGGAATTATGGCAATGAAAGATATTAATATGTTTTGTATTAAAGGGAATGTTTGAGGAGGTTTTAATTAGCGGTTCTAGGGTATTTATGGGTGTAGCATTATAATGAAATGTTGAAGACTTTATGGAAATTTTTGTATTGTAACAAATGGTAAAATTAAGACATGAAAGTAATTTGTTTTGAAATAGAATTTTTATGGAGCAGTAAAAATTGAAGAGTGATTATTTAGATGTACTTGCAACATGAGAAACAAAAAATTTTTTCTCATGATTTTTGTTTACTTCCAAAATTTTCATATAAATTTAGTAAAATTTTTCTTGTATTTTTTTCCCAACCAGACTCCGGCATGTGTTTCAATTTAATTTTCAGCTAATAACTTAAAAATTTTCAAATATTTTCTTAATCAAAACAAAAATTAGGTTAATTAGGACTTTATAAATTTTATTTTTCTTGATATTTTTATTTTACTTATTTTAAGTCATGTACAATGAGACATGTTAATGCAAATTTTTTTTGGATTTTTTCATAATTATGTTAATGTTTAAGAGTTTGAATTTTTGAAAAATTTTGCAATTGACTTAAAGGTTAAATTAAGATTGAAATGCAAAATATTTAAGTGCCTTATGTTGTGCAATTGCCAATGAAATCTAGTAATTATGACCTAGTTTGGGTTAGACAAATACGAGAAAATACAAGATAAATCTTGTATAAATATTTGAAATATTTTTAAGAAAATAAATTTTCAAATCACAACTTTAATGATATGTAATAATTTATACAAATTTTTTACTTAAGTTGTCTTTATTATGTGGAACATAGTAAACAATTTTACTAGATAAAGTTTGAAAAGTGCTAAAAATTAAAAATGTCTTTTGTCTATTAAAATGGGTAAAAATAATAAAAATACTAAACAAATATTTCATGATTTTTCAGTACAAATCTGAAAACTTCAAAAGTTTTTGAAACGAATAAAATACATGCAAATAACTTTTTCTTTTGTATTAAAAAAGGGTAAAAAATGTCAATACCTCTTTGCCCGTTTTTACCGTTTTCACCCTTTTTACCCCAAATGTGCCTAATTTCCCACACAAGATAAAGATTACACAAAGAATGTTAGTTTCCCAAATATATAAAGAATTAAATAATTTATAAATAATTTGCATGAATTGATTTAAAAATCAAAAATAGATATTAATATAAACTTTTTATAACACAGTGCACAATGGGACAGAACAATTTTTTTTAACTAAATTTTCTTAAAAAAAATTTGTATCAAAAATTTTCTATAAAATTTATTCTTTAGAAAAATTTTCTATGGAAAAATTTTACATTGAAAATCTTTAAAAAAAATTTTATATCGAAATTTTCTAAAGAAAAATTTATTATCGACTATTTTTTATAGAAAACTCTTATAACTAAAATTTTTTTGTAGAAAAATTTTATAACTAAAATTTTTTGTAGAGAAATTTTATAACTAAAATTTTTTGTAGAAAAAATTTATAACGAAAATTTTATATAAAAAACTTTCCATAAAAAAAACTTTATAACCCAAATAACGAAAATTTTCTATAGAAACATTTTATACCGAAAATTTTCCAAGAAAATAAATTATATCGAAAACTTTCTTAAAGAAAAGTTTCTACAGAACATTTTTTTAAGGAAAAATTTTATATTCAAAAATTTTCTATAAAAAATTGTATATCAAAAATTTTGTATAGACAAATTTTATATCAAAAATTTTTCTTAAAAAATTTTATATTGAAAACTTTCAAAGGCACAATTTTATATAGAAAATTTCTTATAGCAATATTTTATAACGAAAATTTTCTATATAAAATACTTATAACGAAAATTTTCTATAGAAAATATTTATAACGAAAATTTTCTATAGAAAAATTAAAGAACGAAAATTTTCTATAGAAAAATTTTATGAAGAAAAGGTTCCATAGAAACATTTTTTATGGAAAAGTTTGATATTGAAAATTTTTGATGGAAAATATTTATAACGAAAATTTTCTATAGAAAAATTTTATAACGAAAATTTCTTATAGAAAAATTTTATGAAGAAAATGTTCCATAAAAACATTTTTTATGGAAAAATTTTATATTGAAAATTTTCTATAAACAAATTTTAAGTGAAAATTTTCTATAGAGAAATTTTATATCGAAAAGATTCTATAGAAAAATTTTTTGAAAAATTTCATAATAAAAATTTTCTACAAAAAAATTTTATAACAAAAATATTCTACAAAGAAATTTTATAAAGAAAATTTTCTATAGAAAATTTTTAGATGATTTTCTACAAAAAAATTTTATAAAAAAAAAAAATGTCTATACAAAAATTTTAAATGGAAAAATTTTATACTGAAAATTTTTTCTATAGAGAAGTTTAATATCGAATCTTTTCGAAAAATTTTATAACAAAAATTTTCTACAGAAAAATTTTATAAAGAAAATTTTCTATAGAAAATTTTTAGATGATTTTCTACAGAAAAATTTTATAAAAAAAAAAATCTATACAAAAATTTTTGATGGAAAAAACTTATATTGAAAATTTCCTATTATAATTTCCTATAAATTTTTTTTTTTTTCTAAATAATTTGTAATGGAAAAATTTTCTAAGGAAAATGTGCTATAGAAATATTTTTGATGGAATGTTTTATATTGAAAATTTTCAATAGAAAAATTTTATATCGAAAATTATCTATAGACAAATTTTATATCAAAAATTTTATATCGAAGATTTTCTTTGGAAAAATTTCATATCGAAAATTTTCTATGGAAAAACTTTCTATAGAAAAATTTTATAATGAAAATTTTCTATAAAAAAAATTTATAACGAAAATTTTCTATAGGAAATATTATAACGAAAATTTTCTAAAGAACAATTTTATAAAGAAAATTTTCTATAGAAAAAATTTTTGATAGACAAATTTTATGTTGAAAATTTTCTATGGAAGAATTTTATATCGAAAATTTTCTGTAGTCAAATTTTATATCAAAAACTTTGTGTAAGCAATTTTTATATTTAAAATTTTATATCAAAATTTTTCTATAGAAAAATTTTATATCAAAACTTTCTATAGTTCAAATTTATAACGAAAATTTTCTATAGGGAAATTATGTAGAAAATTTTCTATAGAAAAATTTTTGATAGAAAAGTTTTATACTGAAAATTTTCTGTCGAAAATAAATAAACAAGTTTTATATCAAAAGTTTTCTATAGAAAAATTTTATATCGAAAATTTTCTTTAAAAATAAAAATTTTTCGTAGACAAATTTTGTATCGAAAATTTTCTATAAGAAAATTTTAAATCTAAAATTTTTTATTGCAAAATATTTAATCGAAAATTTTTTATAGAAAATTTTCTCTTCAAAAATTGTGTATCGAAAATTTTATACAAAAAAATTTCTATATAAAAATTTTATATCGAAAATTTTCTATTTTTCTATTTTGTACCAAAAATTTTCTATATAAAAAATCTATATCAACAATTTTATTTAGAAAAAATTGTTAACGAAAATTTTCTATAGAAAATTGTATATAAAAAATTTTCCCTTAAAAATGTTATATCAAAAATTTTTGTAGAAAAATTGAATATCAAAAATTTTATATTGAAAATTTTCTATAAAAAAATTTTATATCGAAATTTTTTATAAAAAATTTTATATCGAACAATTTTGTATCGAAAATTTTAATGTAGAAAAATTTTGTGTCGAAAATTTTCTATAGAAAAATTTTATAACAAAAATTTTCTTTAGAAAAATTTTAAGTAGAAAATTTTCTATAGAAAAATTTTGTATCTAAAATTTAAGAAAAAAAAAAATTTATATCAAAAATTTTTTATAAAAAAAATCTATAAAAAGAACTAAACAAATATTTCATGATTTTTCAATTAATATTTTATAAACTTCAAAAGATTAAGAAAGAAATTAAATAAATGCTAATAATTCTCTCTTTTGCATGAAAAAAGGGTAACAAATGTCAATACCTATTTTCCCGTTTCTACCCTTTTTACCCCAAATGAGCCAAATTTCCTTTAAATGGAGAAAAAATAATTAATTTATGTTCTTCAGCCTAAGCTGTTTGATTTTTTTCTTTTTACCCAGATGTTTACTCCCAAAAATGGCAACGAATGCAGGCATTTAGTTACTGCAGATGGTCTGTTAAGATTTTTCTTTAAATCTTAGTTTAAATAATTCTCATAAGAATTTAAAGTGATTTTATTTGAAGAGCATGATAAATTTGTCATATAAACATTTCGAGTTCATCAATAAAAACTTAACGCTTGTCAAGATACTATGTCAAAAACATAAATCAAAAAAGAAGATGTCACTTTGACAGGAAATATAACCATACAAAATTTTAAAACTTATTCATGTATTGAAAAATTTATTACAAATTATTTCTTTATAGTGCAAGAAAGGAATAAGAATTTTAAAATTAAGAAAAATGCTAATTTAATTAAATAACTGTTATTAACTTAATTAATTAGCTTCATTAATCAAAACAATAAAACTAATTAATTAGCATGTCATCGTAAATTAGAACCATATAACTCACCTACACCATAAACGCCTTCATACTCAACTAAAAGCAAAATTTAGAATTAATTTCAAAACACTTTTAAAATCGCATGAGCAAAAATTAAACAACTTGGACTTGTCGTTCGTTTAACACTACGTAACACAAGTCTTTAAAGTTGTAAATTAAATAAATTGTTGTCTACAAAATAAATGTGGCCAGAAATAAAATTAACTACTTAAAGTTTTTTTCTCAGAGACTTTGCAAATTAAAAAAGTTTGCAAAAATGTTTTCCAATTTTTAGTCAAAGAGATTAAATTTTGGTATTTGTCAGATTAAATTTTTCAAGCAAATTAAGAATTTATAAACAATTAAAAAAACAACAACCTAAAACATTGGTTTTTCATTTGGTGTTAGGAAAAACGAAAGGAAATAGTTTATAAATACTTTAACAGAGACTAAATTGAAATCAAATCGTAAAAGAATGTTAAGTCAATAAACTACTGAATTTTATAAAATATATGGGGGAGGAGGTTGTTGGTTGACTGAAGCAGGCAGGCACAAAATAAAATTTATTTAGGACAGATGGAAGATATTTTTTTCATAAAAATAAGACATTTTTGAAAATTTTCATAAAAAATAAAATATTTAAAAAAAAATTCCCATAAAAGTACGAAATTTTTGAAAAATTTTCTACAAAAACGAGATATTTTCAAAAAAAAAAATTTTTGAAACATTTCCTATAAAAATAAAAAATTTTTGGAAACTTTCCTATAAAAATAAAAACTTTTTTAAAAATTTCCAATAAAAATAAAAAATTTTTGAAAAAGTTCCTATAAAAACAAGAAATTTTTAAAAAATTTTCTATAAAAATAAGAAATTTTTGGAAAATTTCCTATAAAAATAAGAAATTTTTAAAAAATTTCCTATAAAAATAAGAAATTTTTAAAAAATTTCCTTTAAATAATAAGACATTTTTGAAAAATTTCCTATAAAAATAAGAAATTTTTGAAAAATTTCCTATAAGAATAAGAAATTTTTGAAAAATTTCCTATAAAATTAAGAAATTTTTAAAAATTTTCCTATAAAAATAAGAAATTTTTGAAAAAAATTTCTAAAAAAAAAAATAAATTTAATTTGAAAAATGTATTACCAAATTATGAAATTTTTGAAAAATTTGCGATAAAAAAAATGTTGGGAAAATTTCCAATAAAAATAAGAATTTTATTTGAAAACAAATTTTATTTGAATAACAAATTTTTGAAAAATATTCTACAAAAATAAGAAATTTTGAAAAAATTTCCCATAAAAATAATAAAGTTTTGAAAAATTTCTTATAAAAATTGTCTTTAAAAAATTTTATATCGAAAATTTATGATACAATAATATATTTTCAAAAATTTTCTATGTTAACATTTTAAATCAAAAAATTTCTATGGAAAATTTTATAACGAAAATTTTCTTTTGAAAAATTTTATATCTAAAATTTTCAATATAAATATAAAAAATTTTTGAAAAATTTCCTATAAAAATAAGAAAGTCTTGAAAAATTTCTTATACAAATTTTCTTTCAAAAAATTTAAAAACAAATATTTTTTTTAGAAAAATTTCTTACCGAAAATTTAGAAAGCAAAATTTACTTTAAAAAATTTTGTATAGAAAAATTTAATTTCAAAAATTTTGAATAGAACAATTTTAAATCGAAAATTTTCAATAGAAAAATCAAAAAGTTTCTATTAAAAAAATTGTGTATTGATAATTTTCTATTGTAAAATTTTAAATCTAAAATTTTTTATAAAAAAATTTTATATAGAAAACTTTCTATAGAAAAATTTTATATCGATAATTTTTTATAAAAAAATTTTGTATCGAAAATTTTCTGTAGAAAAATTTTCTATAGAAAAATTTTCTAGAGAAATATAAGAAAAATTTCCAATAAAATAAGAAAGTTTTAAAAAAATTTCCTATGAAAATAAGAAATTTTTGAAAAATTTCCTATAAAATTAAGAAATTTTTAAAAAATTTCCTATAAAAATAAGAAATTTTTGAAAAATTTTCTATAAAATTACGAAATTTTTGAAAAATTTCCTATAAAATTAAGAAATTTTTGAAAAATTTCTTATAAAAATAAGAAATTTTTGAAAAAATTTTCTAAAAAAAAAAATAAATTTAATTTGAAAAATTTATTACAAAATTAAGAAATTTTTAAAAAAATTTGCGATAAAAAAATGTTGGGAAAATTTCCAATAAAAATAAGAATTTTATTTGAAAATCTTCTATAAAATTAACAAATTTTTGAAAAATTTTCTACAAAGATAAGAAATTTTGAAAAATTTTCTCATAAAAATAACAAAGTTTTGAAAAATTTAGAAAGCAAAATTTACTTTAAAAAATTTTGTATAGAAAAATTAAATTTCAAAAATTTTGTATAGAACAATTTTAACTCGAAAATTTTCAATAGAAAAATCAAAAAGTTTCTATTAAAAAAATTGTGTATTAAAAATTTTCTATAGGAAAATTTTAAATCTAAAATTTTTTATAAAAAAAATTTTATATAGAAAACTTTCTATAGAAAAATTTTTGATCGACAATTTTCTATAAAAAAATTTTGTATCGAAAATTTTCTATAGAAAAATTTTATATCGAAAATTTTCTAGAGAAATATAAGAAATTTTTAAAAAAATTCCTATAAAATAAGAAAGTTTTGAAGAATTTCTTATAAAAATTTTCTTAAAAATTTTTGTATAGAAAAATTTTATTTCAAAAATTTTCTATACAAAAATTTTAAATCGAAAATTTTTTAAAGAAAAATTTAAAATTAATTAATTCTTTAGAAAATTTTAAATCGAAAATTTTCTATAGGAAAATTTCAAATCGAAAACTTAAAAAAAAAAAAAACTTTCTATAGAAAAATTTTATATAGATAATTTTCTATAAAAAAATTTTATTTCGAAAATATATTTTATATCGAAAATTTTCTATAGAAAGAAATTTTTGCAAAATTTCCTGTAAAAATTTTACTTCAAAAATTTGCTATATAAAAATTTTAAATCGAAATTTTCTATGAAAAAATTTTATATCAAAAATTCTATAAAAAAATTTTATATCGAAAATTTTTTTTAGAAAAATTTTGTATCGAAGATTTTCTATAGAAAATTTTTATATAGAAAAATTTTATCTCTTAAATTATCTATAAAAAACATTTATGTCAAAAATTTTGTTTAGAAAAACTTTTAATCGAATTTTCTATAAAAAAATTTTATTTCGAACATTTTTTTTAGAAAAATTTTGTATCGAAGATTTTCTATAGAAATATTTTATATAGAAACATTTTATCTCTAAAATTATCTATAAAAAAATGTATGTCAAAAATTTTGTTTAGAAAAACTTTTAATCGAAAATTTTCTATAAAAAAAAGGAATTTTTAAAAAATTTTCTATTTTTGAAAACTTTCCTATAAAAGTAAAAAAAATTTTGAAAAATTTCCTACAAAAACAAGAAATTTTTGAAAAAAATCTTATAAAAATTAGAAATTTTTGAAAAATTTTCTATAATATTAAGAATTTTTTAAAAAATTCCTATAAAATTTTTTTTCTTTTTAATTTCCTGTAAATATAGGAAATTTTTTAAAAATTTTTCTTAAAAATAAGAAATTTTTGAAAATTTTCCTATCAAATAACAAATTTTTTAAAAATTTTCTATAAAAATAAGAAATTTTTAAAAATAAGAATTTTTTTTTAATTTTCTTTTAAAAATAAGAATTTTTTAAAAAATTTCCTATATTAAAAAAAAATTTTGTAAAAATTTCCTATAAAAATTTCCCATAAAAAAATAAGAAATTTTTGAAAAAAAAATCCCATAAGAACAATAAATTTTTTGAAAATGTTCTATAAAAATAAGAAATTTTTGAAAAATTTCCTACTAAAATAAGAAATTTAAAAAAAAATCCTAGAAATATAAGAATTAAAAAAAAATTCTGTAGAAATTTTGATCAAAATAAGAATTTAAAAAAAAAATTATAGGTATAAGAAATTTTTGAAAAATTTCGATAAATAATAGAAAATTTTAATTAATTTTATAAAAATGAGAAATTTTGAAAAATTTTGTATAGAAAAATAAAAAATTTTTGAAAAATTTTCTTATAAAAATAAGAAAACTTGAAAAATTATAAATTTTCTATAAAAATAAGTTTTTGAAAATTAAAAAAAAAAACAGATTTTTAGAAAATTAAATAAGGAAATTAAAATTTTATATAAAAAAAAAACAAATTTTTAAAACATTTTATATTTTGAAAAACTTTCTATAAATATTTAATAGCAATTGTTGGCCCCCATCAAAACAAAGGTTGTTCTTCATACTCCCCCAGCCTTTAGACACTTTATTAAGCCGGCAGGCAGCATTTTTGTGCGTTTTTTCTTAGCAATATCCAACATCAGACAATCACGGCACAAAAACGCATTAACTATTTTACTAACAATTCCTACAGAGTGCAAGTCTACTTTTTTAGCAGAAAAAAAGCAAAACATGTTCTTTTTCTACTTTTTTTGTGCTCAGTAGTTGTCTCTGCAACATTGATATGCGGGCGGTACAAGTCATGCAACCGAATCCGGACAGACGGTTAGACAGACACAATAAAAAGTAAAATTATAACAATGATCCACAAAATACAAGTAAAACAAAGCGAATATTTTCAAAAGAAAAAGTAAATAAAATTAAAATGCATTCCCACAACTGCTCGAATCTGCGGCTTCAACAGCTACTGGTAAGAATTGGAAGAAATCTTGGAAATTGTATGAAATAAAAAATAAAATTGCGCGCAAATAAACTTTAACATCCAAAAAAGGTTTTGAACTTGAGTTTGACTACGAAACTGCAGAGGAGGATTTAAAAATAATTTTCTAAAATAATCAAGATGAGATGAGAAGTTGCAGCCAAATTGATAATGAAAAGTTGTTTTTAGCTTTTTTGGAAGTTTCTAAAGAAATAATTTATACAAAACAATACAAAGTTAAAGCCTGGAAAAAAAATGAAGATATATAAAAAAAATATTGCACAATCATCCAACATAAGATCGAATTTAAATTATGATTTTGGTCTCAGATTTGTTTTCAATTGTTTAACTAAATGTGATTTAGAGATATAAGATAAGTAATAAATTAAGTCTACGAAGATAAAATTTTGAAATAGAATTTTGAATAAGAAACTGTTTAAAAATTTCAAATAAGTAAAATTTGCTATACAAATAGGAAACTTTTAAAAAATTTCGTATAAAAATAGGAAATTTTTGAAAAATTTTCTATGAAAATAGGAAATTTTTGCAAAATAGGAAATTTAAAAAAAATTCCAATAAAAATGGAAATTAAAAAAAAAAATCCAATAAAAATGGAAATTTTTAAAAAATTTCCTATAAAAAAAGGAAATTTTTGAAAAATTTTTTATAGGAAACTTTTAAAAAATTTCCTATGAAAATAGGAAATTTTTGAAAAATTTTCTATAAAAATATTAAATTTTTGAAAAACTTTCTATAAAAATATTAAATTTTTGAAAAATTTCCTATAAAAATAGGAAATTTTTAAAAAATTTCCTATAAAAATAGGAAATTTTTAAAAAATTTCCTATAAAAATAGGAATTTTTTAAAAAATTTCCTATAAAAATAGGAAATTTTTAAAAATTTCTTATAAAAATAGGACATTTTTAAAAAATTTTCTATAAAAATAGGAGAGTTTTGAAAAATTTCCTGTTAAAATAGGAGATTTTTGAAAAATTTCCTGTTTAAATAGAAAATTTTTGAAAAATTTTCTTTAAAAATAGGAAATTTTTGAAAAATTTCCTATAAAATAGAAAATTTTTGAAAAATTTCCTATATAATAGGAAATTTTTGAAAAATTTCCTATAAAATAGGAAATTTTTGAAAAATTTCCTATAAAATAGGAAATTTTTGAAAAATTTCCTATAAAATAGGAAATTTTTGAAAAATTTCTTATAAAATAGGAAATTTTTGAAAAATTTCTTAAAAAAAAGGAAATTTTTGAAAAATTTCCTATAAAAATAGGAAATTTTTGAAAAATTTCCTATAAAAATAGGAAATTTTTGAAAAATTTCCTATAAAAATAGGAATTTTTTTTAAAAAATTTCCTATAAAAATAGGAAATTTTTGAAAAATTTCCTATAAAAAAGGGAATTTTTTAAAAAATGTCCTATAAAAATAGGAAATTTTTCAATAATTTCCTATAAAAATAGGAAATTTCCTAGAAAAATAGGAAATTTTTGAAAAAATAATAAATTTAAAAAAAATCCTAGAAAAATGGGAAATTTTTGAAAATATTCCTAGAAAAATAGGAAATTTTTGAAAAAAAAATCCTAGAAAAATAGGAAATTTTTGAAAAAAAAAAAATCCTAGAAAAATAGATAATTTTTGAAAATTTTTCTAGAAAAATAGGAAATTTTTGAAAAATTTTCAAGAAAAATAGGAAATTTTTGAAAAATTTCTTATAAAAAAAGGAAATTTTTGAAAAATTTCCTATCAAAATATGAAATTTTTGAAAAATGTCATATAAAAATAGGAAATTTTTAAAAAATGTAGAAAAATAGAAAAATGTAGAAAAATAGAAAATTTTTGAAAAATTTCCTATAAACATTTGAAATTTTTGAAAAATTTCCTATAAAAATAGGAAATTTTTGAAAAATTTTCTATAAAATTTGGAAATTTTTGAAAAATTTCCTATAAAAGTTAGAAATTTTTGGAAAATTTCCTATAAAAATTGGAAATTTTTGAAAAATTTCCTATAAAAATTGGAAATTTTTGAAAAATTTCCAATAAAAATTGGAAATTTTTGAAAAATTTCCTATAAAAATTGGAAATTTTTGAAAAATTTCCTATAGAAATAGGAAATTTTTGAAAATTTTCCTATAAAAGTAGTATATTTTTGAAAAATTTCCTATAAAAATAGGAATTTTTTGAAAAATTTCCTATAAAAATAGGAATTTTGTGAAAAATTTCCTATAAAAATAGGAAATTTTTGAAAAATTTCCTATAAAAATAGGAAATTTTTGAAAAATTTCCTATAAAGAAAGGAAATTTTTGAAAAATTTCCTATCAAAATAGGAAATTTTTGAAAAATTTCCTATCAAAATAGGAAATTTTTGAAAAATTTCCTATAAAAATAGAAAAAATTTCAAAAATATTTTTGAGAAATTTCCTATAAAAATAAGATATTTTTGAAAAATTTTTATAAAAATAAGAAATTTTTGAAAAATTTTCTATAAAAAGTAATTTGAAAAAAATTTCTTACAAAAAAAATAAGAAATTTTAGAACAAATTCAAAAATTTTATTTAAGTTTTCCTATTTAATTTAACCTTTTATTATCTAGATCAATGTTCAATTATGGTTCAATTAAGTTGCCTTCTCCCAACATGTCTATTAAATTCTGATAAAATTTTTATTTGTTAACCTGTTTCCTAGTTTTCTCGTCCTATTTAAATATTTAACTAACCTAAATAATTCAAAATAACACTTGTTTCTATACAATCCGCTTAATCTTCATTATATATCCTAGCAAACGACTTCTTTGGAGCTCTTAAAATTGAAATCAAACCGAAATTGCAAAAAAAGGCTTAACATAAAAATCTTCGAATGTAGTTTGTAGAGAAATTTTGTAAAGAACTGTTAAGGCCAAATATTGTATTTTGTTAGTATAAATAATTTTACTACTTTTAGTATTAGGGGTTTCGAATCTGAAACAATTGAAAATATTTGCCTAAAATGTGAACAATGTAAAGATGTGTCAGTATGAGGAATTTTAGTTTCTCCACTCAAAATCCCTATTTTTTCCTGACTGTAGTAAAATTAGTTTTGTATTTTTCATTTTTTTTTTTTTCTAGCACTTTTTTCATTATTGTGGATATTTTTATTTCAGTCTTTTTTTTTAATCTAAAATTGGTATCAAACCTAGTGCCGAAAGTAAGAAATAAAAACTATAAATGACCACAATAAAAATGTATTACAGAAACAAGAGCTTCTGCTGGTCACAAATAAAATTTTTTGATAAAAACCTTAACTACAAAAAAAGAAAGAAATTACAGTTTCATCAATAACCCCAGAAGACTTAAAGGTAATCAATTTGTTTGGAATTCATATGGGCAGAATGAATGAATTTCTTGTTTCGAAACTCAGTTTAAGGCAAATGATAAATTTAGGGGTTCGAAAATTAATTGCAAAATTTCTTTAGGACCCGAAAATGAATAAGGAATTTTTCAAGAATTTTATAGAAAATTTGTATTTGTATAGGAAATTTTTCAAATTTTTTATTTTTCTAGGAAATTTTTAAAAATTTCTTATTTTTATTGGACATTTTTCAAAGATTTCTTATTTTTAAAAGAAATTTTTCAAAATTTTCTTAATTGTATCAAAAATGTTTCAAAATTTCTTATCTTTATTTTTATAGGAATTTTTTCAAAAATTTCTTTTTTTAAAGGAAATTTTTTAAAGTTTCTTATTTTTATAGGAAATATTACAAAAAAAATTTTATTTTTATAGGAAATTTTTCAAAAAATTTCCTATTTTTGTATAAAATTTTTCAAAAATTTCTTATTTTTATATTAACTTTTTTTTTAAAAATTTCTTATTTTTACAGGAAATTTTTCAAAAATTTCTTATTTTTATAGAAAATTTTTGAAAAATTTCTTATTTTTATAGGAAAATTTTCAAAAAATTCTTATTTTTATAGGAAATTTTTCAAAAATTTCTTATTTTTTAGCGGCAATTTCTCAAAAATTTCTTATTTTTAAAGGAAGTTTTTCATAAATTTCTTATTTTTAAAAGAAATTTTTCAAAAATTTCTCAATTGTATTGAAAAGTTTTCAAAAATTTCTTATTTTTATAGGAAATTTTTCAAAAATTTGTTATTTTTATAGGAATTTTTTCAAAAATTTCTTATTTTTATAGAAATTTTTTTCAAAAAATTCTTATTTTTATAGGAAATTTTTCAAAAATTTCGTATTTTTATAGGAAATTTTTTAAAAAAATTTCTTATTTTTACAGGAAATTTTTAAAAAATTTCTTATTTTTATAGGAATTTTTCAAAAATGTATTATTTTTATAGAAAATTTTTAAAAAATTTCTTATTTTTATAGGAAATTTGTCAAAATTTTCATATTTGTATAGGAAATTATTCAAAAATTTCCTATTTTTATAGGAATTTTTTTTTAATTTATCATTTTTATAGGAAATTTTTCAAAAATTTCTTATTTTTATATTAAAATTTTCAAAAATTTCCTATTTTTATAGGATATTTTTCAAAAATTTCCTGTTTTTATAGAAAAATTTTCAAAAATTTCTTATTTTTATATGAAATTTTTCAAAAACTTTCTTATTTTTATAGGAAATTTTTCAAAAATTTCTTATTTTTATAGGAAAATTTTCAAAAGCTTTCTTATTTTTACAGGAATTTTTTTAAAAAATTTTATTTTTAAAGGAAATTTTTCGAAAATTTCTTACTTTTATAGGAAATTTTTCAAAAAATTCATATTATAATAAATTTTTAAAAATTTCTTATTATAGTAAAATTAAATTTTTTTTAAGGAAATATTTAAAAATTCCATATTTTTATAGGCAATTTTTCAAAAATTAAAAATTTCAAAAATTTCTTTTTTTATAGGAAATATTTCAAACGTTTCTCATTTTTATTGGAAATTTTTCAAAAATTTCTTATTTTTATCCGAACATTTTTCAAAATGTTTTTATTTTTATAGGAAATTTTTCAAAAATTTCTTATTTTCATAGGAAATTTTTCAAAAATTTCATATTTTTAAAGGAATTTAAAAAAAAAAATTCTTATTTTTATTGGAAATTTAAAGTAAAATCTTATTTTTATAGCAAATTTTATAGAAATTTTTTCAAAAATTTCTTGTTTTTATAGGGAGTTTTTCAAAAATGTCTTATTTTTATAAGAAATTTTTCAAAAATTTCTTATTTTATTAGGAAATATTACAATTTTTTTTATTGTTATGGGAAATTTTTCAAAAAATTTGTATTTTTATATCAAATTTTTCAATACTTTCTTATTTTTATAGGAAATTTTTCAAAAATTTCCTATTTTTATGGGAAATTTTTCAAAAATTTCTTATTTTTATAGGAAATTTTTCAAAATTTTCTTTTTTTTATAGGAAATTATTCAAAAATTTCTTATTTTTATAGGAAATTTTTTAAAAATTTCTTGTTTTTATAGGAAATTTTTCGAAAATTTCTTGTTTTTGTAGAAAATTTTTCAAAAATTTCTTAGTTTTATAGGAAATTTTTCAAAAATTTATTATTTTTATAGGAAGTTTTTCAAAAATTTCTTATTTTTATAGGAAATTTTTCAAAATTTTCTTATTTTTACAGGAAATTTTTTAAAAATTTCTTATTTTTATAGGAAATTTTTTAAAAATTTATTTTTTTTATAGGAAATTTAAAGTAAAATCCTATTTTTATAGCAACTTTTATAGAAATTTTTTCAAAAATTTCTTGTTTTTATAGGATGTTTTTCAAAAATTTGTTATTTTTATACCAAATTTTTCAAAATTTGTTTATTTTATAGAAAATTTTTCAAAAATTTCTTATTTTTATAGGAAATTTTTTAAAAATTTCTTATTTTTATAGGGCATTTTGCAAAAATTTCTTATTTTTATAGGAAATTCTTCAAAAATTTCTTATTTGTATAGGGATGTTTTTTTATTTTTTGGGAAATTTTTTAAAAATATGTTATAGGGTGACATAATATTTAGTTTTTACTAACCATTTTTAATATTTCAAATATTCTTATATTATAGTAAACTTTCCTCTAAAGAAAAGCTGTAAAAATGCCGCAAAAACCTAAAGGCCATAAAAATGAACAAACTATTTAACTCGAGCAATTGGAAGGCATAAAAAGCATAACCAACACCAACTGCATCATCGACAGCAGCAAAAACTCTCTCCTAGAGAAATATGATGTGAACATGTAAGTTTTAACTGGATGAAATGATTGGCAATAACAATACCATCAATGTGACAGGAACTTGACTGTTCAGCTCCATTGGGCGCCAGGCAGGCACTTAATGCCAGTCAGTCCATATTACAAACAAATGTCGAAGAGGAAAAAAAACCAACCGCAAAAATTGAAAGGGGACAAATAAATGAAAGACAGAAAAATTATTCTATGAAAAGAAAATGTTCAACGAAAACATTACCATTCAGATTTTTCTTTTATTATTTTGTTGCTTCGATCCATATTACAAATTTCTAATGTTTTTGATGGTAAACTTTTACTATAACTTAACTCCAGCCTAAAAAGAGGGAAGAGTTTGACGTTTCCCATTATGCAGATTAAGGCAGGCATATTACAGCCATTATAGAGTCACTGAGCCGTAGAATTTTTTTTGTAATATTTTCTATATTTTTATTTTTTCCGCCAGACTACAAGAGATTCTTCTTCATCGTCCAGGCCATTCATGCATATTATTGGCTTCGAGACAATTTAAAGTGGTCAATAGTAAGAGTTTAAAAAGAAAAATAAAAGTAAAAAGTGAAATGCAAAAAAAATTAAAAAGACAAATCTAGAAATTGTTAAGAAAACTATAATCGTTAAAATGACAATTGCATAATAATGATTCGAAATCTTGCAATATGTAAATGCGAGACTTTTTACTGAATAAATGAAAAAAGAAGTGGTAATATTAGTGTGAATTAAAATAGGAAAATTACTTTTTATAGGAAACTTTAATATTTGAGAACATTTTTCTTATATTTCAAAAATTTCTTATATTTTTTTAAAGAAATTTTTAAAAATTTCTTATATTTTTATAGGAAATTTTTTAAAATTTCTTATTTTTTTAAGAAATTTTCTAAAAATTTTTAATTTTTTTTAAGAAATTTTTGAAAATTTTCATATTTTAATAGCAAATTTTTCAAAAATTTCTTATTTTTATCCGATTTTTTCAAAAATTTCTTATTTTTGCAGGAAATTGTTCAAAAATTTCTAATATAATATATTTTGATAAGAAATTTTTAATTTTTTTTATTTTTTAATAATATCCTATTTTTATGGAAAATTTTTCAAAAATTTCTTATTTGTTAGGAAATTTTGAAAAATTTCTTATTTTTATTATAAAATTTTTAATTTTTATAGGAACTATTCAATATTTTTTTTATAGAAAATTTTTCAAAAAAATTTTATAGGAATTTTTCAACAAACTTTTATAGGAAATATTAAAAAAAATTCTTAGTTTTATAGGAAATTTTTAAAAAATTTCTTATTTTTTAGAAATTCTTTTAAAATGTCTTAATTTCATAGAAAATTTTTAAGGAAATTTTCAAAAATTTCCAATTTTTATAAGAAATTTTTGAAAAATTTCCTATTTTTATAGGAAATTTTTGAAAATTTTCCTATTTTTATAGGAAATTTTTGAAAAATTTCCTATTTTTATAGGAAATTTTTCAAAAATTTCTTATTTTTGTGGGAAATAGAAAATTTGTAAAAATTTCTCACTTCTATAGTAATTTTTTCAAAAAATTCTAGCAATTTTTTTTAAAAACTTTTTATTTTTTGAACAAATTTTTAAAAATTTTTTATTTTTATAGGAAATTTTTGAAAAATTTCTTAGTTTTATAAAAACTTTTAAACTTTTTTTTATTCTCATAAAAAAATTTTCAAAATTTGTTTATATAGGAAATTTCTTATTTTTATAGGAAATTTTTCAAAATTTTATTATTTTTTTAGTAAATTTTTAAAAAATTTGTTACTTAATGGGATATTTTTTAAAATTTTTTTTATTCTCATAAGAAATTTTTCAGAAGATTTTTATCTTTACAGATAATTTTTTAAAATTTTTTTTTGTTGGTATAGAAATTTTCAAAAATTTGTCAGTTTTATAGAAAACTTTTCAAAATTTTTTTATTGTTTTAGGAAATTTTTTAAAAAATTGTTTATTTTTGTTAAAAATTTTTCAAAAATTTTTTATTTCTACAGTAAATTTTTCAAAAATTTGTAATTTTTATAGGAAATTTTTCAAAATTTTCTAATTTTACTAGGAAATTGTTCAAAATTTTTTATTTTTATAAGAAATTTTTTTAAATTTCTTATTTTTATAAGAAACTTTTCAAAAATTTCTCAATTTTATGGAAAATTTTATAAAAATTTCTTATTTTTATAGGAAATTTTTCAAAGTTTTCTTAATTTTGTAGGAAATTTTTTCAAATTTCTTATTTTTATAAGATATTTGTCAAAAAATTCCTATTTTTAAAGGAAGTTTTAAAAAAGTTTCCTATTTTTACAGCAAATTTTTCAAAAATTTCCTTTTTTTAGAAAATTTTTCAAAAATTTCTTATTTTCATAGCAAATTTTTCAAAAATTTCTTATTTTCGTAGCAAATTTTTCAAAAATTCCTTATTTTTGTAAGAAATTTTTCAAAAATTTCTTAGATTTAAAGGAATTTTTTAAAAGTTTCTTATTTTTTAAAGAAATTTTTAAAAAATTTCTTATTTTTTAAGAAATTTTTAAAAAATGTCTTATTTCTATAACAAATTTTTCAAAAATTTTATAATTTTATAGGAAATTTTTAAAAAATTCCTCTTATTTTTAAGATTTTTTTTTTTAATTTCTTATTTTTATAGGAAATTCTTCTAAAATTTCTTATTATTTTTAAAAGTTTTTTAAAAATTTCAAATTTTTTTAAGAAAATTTTTCAAAATTTATATAATATTTGTGTTAATGTTATTAATTGGATTTGAATTGAAAATGATAAATCATATAAAAATAAGAAAATGTTGCAAAAAGGAAAATTTTTCCAAAAATTTTTTCAAAACTTTTCTGATTTTTTTTATTTTATGGCAAATATTTTAAAAATTTCTAATTTTTATAGAATTTTTTTTGAAAAATTTTCATTTTTGCAACATTTCCTTATTTTTATATGATTTATCATTTTCAATTCGAATCCAATTAATTACATCA
Source organism: Stomorhina lunata (assembly GCA_933228675.1). Lineage (NCBI taxonomy): Eukaryota > Metazoa > Arthropoda > Insecta > Diptera > Rhiniidae > Stomorhina > Stomorhina lunata. Next base: position 31,699,294 of record OW121742.1, read on the forward strand.
ACACAAAAATCATATAAATAATTTTCAAAATTCATTAATCAAATGAGTGTGTGTACCACGTTCCTGCAAAAAGATGTTGTATGTTGCATTCTAAGAAATCAACACCATAGCCAAAAATGCATATTCAAAATATTAAAATAAACTCTCAAAACTGAGTCACTAGTTTATAAAACTTAAAGATAAATTTAAATGATTTTTTATTTTTGGAGATAAAAAAAAATTGGCGGCACCCACCAACTCAAGCATGTTTACACAGTTGCAACATAGTCGTGCAACTTATTCATGCAAAAAAAGTGACAAACATCATCAGCAGGGTAACCGCAAATTTGAACTTTTAATTAGACTTTGTTATAAAATATCTTTCAAATAGTAAATTTATTCTAATAAATAGTAAAATTTTCAAAAAAGTTTTTCTTATTCTAATTTTTTTTTTTAATTTTTAATTTTTGTCTGTCTTAGTCTTTTTCGGTTTACCTGATCATCATCAGAGTAATCATGAGTAACCTAGTACAAACACTTTGACTTGGCTCTAAGATTGTTTTCCACTTAAAAATCTAAATAGATTTTTATTCCTAAAAATATACTTTCAATACTGCTACTTATAGAGCACTCTTCAAATTGAAAGGAGACTTCTCTTCATCACTGAATGAACTTCTCCTTCATTGAATGTATTCACTTCATAAATTGTGCCATAAATAGAATTTTATGGAAAAAAAAAATAATAAAAAATTATTCAAAATCAAGTAAAAGCAAAAAAAGGGAGATGGAGTGTAAAAAATTAAGAAATTATGACAACTAAAACACATTTACCTTAAAACTGACAGGAGGAGGCGGAAGACCAAACAAAGACCCTCAAGAAATTATAGAAGAAAAGTGTCATTCAGGGTAAACTGCACTTGTCTGCTGCTTCTGGGTAAATTCATTCTTTAAGAATCAAAAGTGGGAGTAAGTGAGTAATGATTTCGTTTTCAAAACTCCACATGTTTTCAAGTAGATTTTGTTTGTGATATTTTATTACTTCGACTGTGTCGGTTGCTGCCAACATTACCCTGAAAGCAGCAGAGACAGCAAAAATTGTTGGTCTTTTTTTAAGTTTCTCTGTTGCTAAGTGAGAATTTCATTAGTAATTTTAAACAATAAAGTTCAATGATATTTTGTACTCAATGTAATGCTTGATTACACTTCACTTGAATACGTTCCTTCTACTGTTTCATATTTGTTTCATAATTGAAGATGAACTTCTAAATATAGAGGGAGATCAAACATTTTTACTTTGTTCATGACTTAAGTGGAGGTGTTTTCGATTTAAGTGTCATTATTAATGCACTTGATACTTGGATTTCTTTCTTTTCAGTGGCCACTTCATTAATAATGAAAAAATTGTGTAATGCTTTCTTATATAAATTATTTTTATAAATCCATTTAGAAAGAGACAAAACTACATTTTGATTATTCATAATATACAACTAACTAACAATGGAATATAACGCCTTAAACCTGACTTGAGCCCCAGTCTTTCCTTATGCTTGACTTCCAGTGGAGCATATGGCCTTTCAACCCCTTCTCCATGAATATCAGGTGCACCAACACTACGACCTTTCAACATCAAAGCGCTTATCATTCCTATTACAGAAGCAGGGTTTGCTTTGTCACATTCAGTAAATCTTTATTTCTTTTGCTATTCGGCGGATTTGCCGTAGGCATTTGTTTGGAAGCAGACATTGATGGCGTTTGTGCGTTTCTAGTTTCGAACCATAAAAAAGATTAGACTTGACTTTCGAATTGTATATTCGTAACTTAGATATCTATATATCTGTGACTTGGTGCTAAAAGGGCCAATGTCAGTTTTCGGATGTTTGGAGTTAGTCATTGCATAAGATTCCCTTTTTTACACTATTTTATTTGGCTCCAACAGCTAATCTCTAACTAAACTCAGAACTGATTTATAAGGGTTTTACTGGGAAATGTTACTATGAATTTATATTGAAAATAAATCAAATTCTCAAATTTTCTCAAAACTACTTTTTTGACATTGGCCCTTTTAGCACCAAGTCACAGATATGTGACCAGGTCTATGAAAAGTTGGCAAAAAATAGCTAATTTTTCGAAATTTAGTTTTTGAGTCATAAGCCACCCTTTCCCTTTTCATAGGCCGGGTCACATATATAAAATTCTAACGTGACTGACTGACCTATTGACTGATTCATCATCGCCCAGCCCAAACAGCTAAAGCTAGGGAGCTGAAATTTTGACAGCAGATAACTTTTTCAAAGTACAGATCCGCTAAGAAGGGATTTTTGAAAATTCGCCCTTTAAGGGGGTAAAAAGGGGTAAGAAAGAGAAAATTATTAATACTCTAAATCCGGAAGTAAATGTCATAGGACCAAAATTGAAATTGTGCTGGGATCCGGTTTAAGAATAAGAATACACGTGCTCGGTACTTTTTGGCAGATGAGACAAATAGAGAGGTAAAAATAAATTTTTGGTACATTTTTAATCCCATGTGTATCTTTTGAACCCATCAACATAGAAACAAAATTCAAAACGAAGACGGTAAACAAGAAAAAAAACATCCAACACGTGCTTGGTACTTTTTTGATCTAGAGTGTAAAAAGGGGTAAAAACGGGGAAACATTTTAGAGTTTCTTATCTTTGTGCATCACTTTAATCAATAAAGCGAGAAATAAATTTTATAGAAATGTCGATTGATAAGTTCAAAATATCAAATAAGTGTTTGGTACTGTCTTTAGTTTAGAGGTTAAAAAAGGGAAAAAATCGGTAACATTTTATCTTCTAAGCCAAGAACGATAGAAGCAAAAAATGAATTTGTCTAAGATTCGCACTAAAAAATAAGGGATATGTGTCCGGGTTCGGTACTTTTTTAAAATTTGGCCACTTAGGGTGTAAAACAGGGTAGAAAACGGAGAAATTAGTAAGAACATATCTCCGAAGCCAACAGCGATAGAAACAAAATTTAAATTGGATTTGGATCGGCTAGAAAAATAAGGGGACACATATTAGATACTTTTTTGAAAATGGCACTAATTCGGGTAAAAAGGGTAGAAACTATAATTTGGTACTTTTTTTTAAAACACACATATCTTTTGAACTAATAAACATAGAGACAATTGAGTCTCTATGACAATTATAAGTACTTAAAATACATTAAAAACATGTTTGGTACTTTTACGATAAATGTGGTACAAAAGGGTAAAAACGGCAAAATATTCAAGGGTAGGTTTTTTGTTTTTTAACTATGAGTATCATTCAAGCTAATGAATCCAAAAGTGTAATTTACAGGTGGGTCTATTCAAGCAAAAGTAATAGAAACAAAAACTAAATTGATCTGAGATAAGCACTAAAAATTAAGGTATACGGCCATTTTGAGATTAAAACAGGGCAGGAATGGGAAAAAT